>OZ038381.1:130874748-131527372 GCA_964036045.1 Eutreptiella sp. 'Long Island Sound 2002' | reverse complement strand
CACCAGCCCATGACCACACAGAACCAACACCACCGCCAGCCCCCCCTACCCTCCCCCCCCTTTCCCCCGCGAAGCACTACACGGCACTGCTCACGGCGCACCACTGATTGACTAGAAAGTGGTGGAACGGACATGCCTGCCGCCACGCATGCCTACCAGGATAACAGTGATGTCAGACTCCGATGGCCCCCCCAAGCGGGATGACCACCACTCCCGCTCGCCTGTCTCCCCGGAATGCGCGGGGGAGACCCTCGCGGAGCGCGAGGAGCGGCGGCTGGCGGAGGCCGCGGTGCCGGTGGGGCCACCGGCTGGGCAGCCCCTGGCGGCCCCCGCCGACCCCGAACCGCCAGTCGAGGCCGCCCCTGCCGCTCAGGCTGCGGCCCCTGCCGCCCAGCCCCCGGAGGAAGCCCCGGTTACACAGGGAGTTGAGACCGCCGCCCCGGCAAGCCGAGCCCCGGCCCCAGCCGGCCACGCCGCGGCCCCTGGCACGCCGCCAGCGCAGGGGACGTGCCCAGCGCGGGCCCCGAGCGCCTCTCTGGCAGCGGAGGGCAGGGAGGGCGCCAAGTACCGCGCCCACACCAAGCCCAGCCACACCCACACAAGCCCCCCCGAGGGGTACCACCCGAAGGCGGCCTTCTCAAAGGGGAGGCCGCGGCCCGTCCGCCTCCTGGCGCACACGCACACGCTGCCGGGCATCACGCTGCCGCAGCTGCAGCGGCAGCAGGGGGCGCGTGATCCGGGAGGGGGGGGACGGCGCGCGGGCGGGGCAGTGTACCGGCCACGGGAGCGCGGAGCGAGGGACGGGAGGCGACAGGTGGAGCGCCCAAGGACAAACGCAGTGGACAGGCCAGGGCACACGCGGCAAGGAGCGAGGGCAAGGGTACGGGCAAGGCAACAAGGCCAGCGGCAGCGGAGGAGGGGAGGCACACGGGGCAGGCCACAGCGCGAGCAGCGGACGAGGAGACGCGGGACACTGCGCAGGGAAAGACAAGGGCACAGGAAGGACACGGGCGCGAGCAGCAGCGCCCGAGAGCGGTTGCAAGGACATGAGCAGGACGCCAAAGCGGGTGGCATCGGGGCGCACGGGGCGGGGCGGGGCGCGGTCGGCCGACGGGGACACAGCCAAGGACACGGGGAAGGGCGCCAGAAGAACACGGGCGTCAGCTGTGCGGGCAAGGACGCGCGTGACAGAGGTCAGGAGCAGGGGCCAGAGGGCAAAGGGGCAGGAGTGCGCCCGAACCAGGGGTTTTTGGGCCGGGACGGGATCCAAGGGCAAGGGGGGGAAGGGCGACATAGGCCCCCGGGGACATGGAGGGGTGGGGCGTGGGGGCCAGGGGGGACGGTCAGAATGTAGGTAGAGGGACAGAGAGCGGGGCACCCCCGCAGCCTGACGTCCAGCCGGTGCGGTGCATCCCCCCCGGCATCCCACAGATGCCAGCGCACCACGGCCAACACCACCACCACCACCACGCTCACCTCTACAACATCAACCCCGACGTCGGGGACCTCGTCCCCCCCAACCCCCTTGACCCCCAAATCAGCCGGGCCCCCACCCGCACGGTGGCGCCCCGTGCGGCCCCGCCCCTGCGGCACCTTGGTCTAGGGCGGAGCCGGCGCGGATGGCCGCTGCCCCGGCCGCAAGGGGGCATGGCGCGGCGCCGGCGCCGCAGGCGCAGGAGCTGCAGGCGGAGCCCGCACGGGGGCTTGAGGGGATTCGAGGCGATTGGGCCCGGGACTGGGACGCGATCCCGGACCCCCCTGGGGGCGAGGCCCTCCCCCTGGTGGTGGAGGTTTACGAGTGGCTTGGCTGGGCCTCCTCGGGGACCACCAGGGGGATGAGGAACCGGCCCTTCAATGCTGTGCTCCTCCAGAGGGATTGTAGGAACCAGGAGGTGCCCCAGGGGAGGTTGGTGGCCCAAGAGGACGACCAGAGGGTCCTGCGGGCTGTGATTCGGGCGGGCTGGCCCAACAGGGAGCAGACGTGGCCTACGTTCCTGGAGGGGGGGGCGGTGCTCCGCGTCACGCACGCGGAGACCAACAACTGGCTCCCCTGGGCCCTGCGCACCGCACTCATCCATTGGCGCTACCGCTGGAGGAACCAGCCGCCGCAGCAGCCCCAGCCCCCCCACAAGCGGCGGCGGCAATGGTCCAGGGCAGCGGGCATAGGGGGGTGGTAAAAGACAGCGACGCGGAACACCCCCCCCGGCAAGCCCGGCCCCCCTGACCCAGATCGCCCCCCCCACACCCCCTGCCGACCGCGCAACGGGGGGACGCGCGCCGCCCCCGGTAGGGGAGAGGGCTGGAGCCACGAGTGCGCGGACGCGCGCGGCGCGGGGACTCCACTGACCCCCCGACCGCTAATCACTAACCGCTGACCCTGACTGCCACCCCCAGCACCCGCCGGCTTCCCCCCCCCCCCCCGCCAGTACCACGCGGCGGGGCGACGGCAGCGAGTAGAGCGGGGGGGCCCAGGGTGAGGGCCCGCACAACAGCCTAGCGCCCGGAGGGTGGAGGGGAGCAGGAGGGGAGAGCGCCCCACCCCCGTCTTCCAGAGCCGAGACCACCAGGCTGCCCCCCCGCAGCCACCAGAGACTAGCACCAGGGGAACGGGGGGGGTCAGCAGGGGGCCCCCTCTCCCTCCCCCCCTCCCGCCTCTCCCACCCCAACCCACGGACAGCCGGAGGTTGGCCATGGGGACGGCGGCCCCGCATCCCCCCCGCCGGGTCCGGGGGGAGGCCCCCCTCCAAGAGGGCCGCGACACCCAGGAAGGGGCGTCACTGCCGCAGCACGCGCTGCTGTACGCCGCGTGCCCCCAGTCAGCCCCCCGCCCACTCCCGCAGTACCCGCAGCACGCCGGCAGCCCTGCGCCGGCGTGCAAGAGCACCCCACTGGCGGCACCTGGATGGCGGCACACGGACGTGAGCCGGAGCAGTGTAGGGGGCAGGGCAATGACGAGGCGGCCCTCCTTGTTGCCCGCCGAGGTGGGGGCGGAGAGACGGACCGAGGCAGAGCAACCCCCCCACCCCCCGCCCCACGGGGCCCCCCGGCCGAGCCCCTGACGAGGGGAGGCAGCGACAAGCCCCCCCCCGCCCCGCCAGACTGACCGACCAGCGGCCAGCCAGACCGTGCCCGGCGCCCGGGGCTGCCAAACAGCCCCGGACGAGCATGCGGCAGGGAGGGATGCGCAACGCCACGCCGCCGGTCATGAGGGGGGGCCAAGGCCGGGGGCCACAGGCCACCCCCCCGGAGGAGGATGGCGGGGAACCACGGCGCGACCCCCCCCCGCCCCCCACCTCTCCCCCCTCCGTCCCGCGCGATGCCGGGGACAGGTAACGGGGGCGCCGGCCCTCTACCCCCCCAAGGACAGGAGACGCCCCCCCCCCCCGAAAGAGCCAGGGCACCCGGGAGGGGAACGCCGCCAAGCCAGTACGCCAGGCACCCACGCCGCCACCTGCCTGCTCCCACAGAGACCACGACAGGCAGGTGAACCCGCGCCAGCACACAAGGGCGCCACACGGACCACACTCAAGGTCAACACAGGAACACGAACCGGACTAGTATGGAGGCCGCGCCCACCATGAACTGAGCGACACCTGCTTTGATGCCCGCCCAGGGAAGTCAGAGGAACGGACCGAGGTAGAGCGACCCCAGGCCCCTCGGGGCCCCCCGGCCAGGCCCCCAGGGAGGACGGCAAGCAGGCCGCCCCCCTTCTCCCCGCCCCCCCGGCGCCGGACCGCCCCGGACGCATGGACCCGCCCGTAAGGGGGCACTCGACCCCAAGCCAGGCATGGGGGGAACCGGACAGCCCCCCCCCCCCCAACCAAGCGAGACAGCTCACGGGACCGAGGCAGGAGACGCGGAGGCGTACAGACTGCATGAAACGGCCCTACCAGGGCCCTGCACCGGAACGACGCGAGGTGCGCGCGCCACGCCGACCCGGGCAGGGAGGAAGGGCGTGAATGCCACGAGAGCGCGAGCACACACACACACAAAGGACACGCAGGCAATACCGGAAGGGCAACTGGACCAAGCCCGCGGAACGCACAGACCGCATGGAATGACATACCAGCGGGCGAGGGTAAGGGACACCCGGACAGAACGACCCGCCACACGCAGTGCGGGGAACACGGGGCGGGAGGGTGGGAACAGGGAAGACACAAAACCCACCACCGGCCCCAGCCCCCCAGACCTGCCGCGAGCGCCGCGCACACACAAAAAGGGCACTGCCCCCGCCAAGGCAGTAGTGGCGCACCGAGCTACGCTCCTGCCCCGCGGCTAGGCAGCCTGCGCGCCAGCCCATGGGTGTCCCACTGGCGACAAGCGGGTAGCACGGGCCCGGCGGCGCCGGCACCCGAGGCGACCACGCATTAGCGGGGCGACGCAGTGGGTAAGCGCCTGCAGCTACGGTTGCTAAGTGATGCACTGACCGGGGAGTGGCGAAAAGGGGAGGCCCGGGAGGGACAGGGCTCTGAGCCCCTGAACCCTGGGGGCTCTGCCACCAGGCAGGAGGTGTGTTATGAAGGGCCCCCCACTAGGTCCCAGTGGCGAGGATATCAGGTGGCCCCTCGGAGCCGAAAGGCGTCTAGTACCAGAAACCTCAAACAACAAACCTCCGAACCTGAAACCGAGATCCGAAAGCGCTTTCACTCGTATATTACTGACGACCGCCTGAGAATTGGGTACTGTCACTGGCAGTCGGGTGCCTGGACCATCTGACCATGGAGAGGCACTGGGATGCTGAACCAGATTTTCCGTCCGACCCTTACAGCGAGCCGGACGTGGACACATACAGGACTGTTTTGATAGGTGTTTTGCGTACATTTCTGCGGCAGCCCCGGAATTCTTCACCGGCAGTAATACAAATGATGGACAACAAGGTTCCTCTGTGGTCTGATGCGCAGCGGAAGAACATTTTGGACACAATCTGGGCCTTTACGGATGCATAGAATCAGTTTGAGGTTGATTCACAGCTGCGTTGTTGTTGTTGCGCGCACGCTGGTGCTTTCGCTCACTACTGGGTGTTCGGAATGCGATCCCTCGCAATCTTATCTTCAAAGAAGTAGGTTTTGGATTACATGTTGTTACCCTAATGCGAGGCCTCGTAATACGAAGTAGGTAATTGCCGACAAATGCCTAAAATGCCGATTGCGAGCCCTCGCAATCCAAGGATAAAGATGTACAGTTTTCTCCCTTTTTACAGGCCTATTTCAACATGGCAGAGGGTTTGACGCCAACAAAAGGGGGCAGAGCATCTCCAGACACCTCACAAGTACCATCCTTGCAGGAAACGGTGCCAGCGGAGTTTTTGAAGTTCTACAAGCAGCCTTTGCAGGTAGAGGTTGACGTGGGGAGCCTTTCTATCGACAAGAAGAATAAGTAAAGGTAGATCCGGAAGTATCAACAGAAGCGAGTGGATGAGGTTAAGAGAAGTCTTATGGCAAACCCTCCGGGGGAGCGCGCGACCGTGACTGCGTGGCAGTCCCCAGGTACGTAACCTGGTTGCAGCGGTAATGTTTCATGTGCATCCTCTCAAAACCCTCTTTTCGTCTGCAGCCGACGATTGGATCGTCATTGCAAAGCAGCACTGCGTCTGTGCGTTGAAACAGCTCCGAATCGAACGTCTCGAGAAGGGCCTCGAGAAGGGCAGTGGATGCAAATCGTTGTAGGCAACCTGCAGAAGACAGAGACCAATTGGGCTACCCCAGGATCAATCGCCGGTCGGAAGCAGGCCATCGAACCAGACATCTCCGCTGTGCCACCGTTGGAAGCAGCTGACACCTTCCTTATGCATTTGCGAGATTCGCCGGCTGGGCCTGACGAGACTGCCAGAGAACGCATTCACCGAACCATCCTGAAAGCCGCGAGGGGAAGTGCTTGGATTCCACCACAGGAACTCCAAGTATGCTCCATTTTGGAATGCAAGGCCTTGCAATTGGAATCCGGCTAGCTATCCTCCTCCTTTGCAGAATCATTCAGTTAAGGCGTTTGGACGGTTCTTCAGGTGGGTGTACTGTGCGGAGGACGCAGCGGTGACGTCCCTGGATAATTTCGAGAAGATGGACACGCCAGTGACAATGAACCAGCTGAAGTTTCTGCAGGGTCTGTACGAGCCATCGCTCCTACAGTGGGTTGCTGCCGACATGTCCAGACCAAGGACGAACATCAAGGAAATTCAGGACCGGGCCTCTGCTTACCAGAAGCAGCAGTGGTTCAATTGGCCGCTCCGGACTGTGTCATCAATCCCTTCAGAAGTATGTGTCCCTGACGAGCAAGTAGGCAAATACGCAAACATGGTAAACGCAATCTTTCCACATGTTCACAGAGGCCAGTCCGGCAGGGAAGGTACCGTTGCATGACTGGGATGTCCTTTCGTTTCGGATCCCCTTGGGGGCTTGGCAATGGAAACCTGAGGCTCCGTCCGCAAAATGGGAAACGCTCAGCAAAGCGCGGTTCTGGACGGCGATGGGACACACTTATCCAAAGATTGGGGCGTCAATCGACCTTGGTTGACTGCAGCAACAACTGGTATCACCCTTGACGGAAGTCAAGTCCACAGAGTCTGAAAGAGTGGACGTGATTGACGATGGTGTAAGGATGGTCAAAATGCTGTGCGCCCCCTACAAAGATCCGCAACATCCCATGAAGTTTTCGGATGCCCTGGACACCGACGTGATCATTCTGAATGCGAATCTGGCGGACGGTGTTGATCGTGTGAGTGCGGCTGTGATGACCAAGTTGATTGACAACCCTGAAACTGTGCTTGTGATCCATGGCAAGGTGGAGCCTGTTTTGGACGCCCTGCAAACAGTTCTCGGGACGCCTGGAGTTGTGGAGAACGATTACTGGAATGAAAAAGTGCAAGTGTGTTACTGGCTACCTGGCGCAGGCAAGAAAGGAGCAGGCGGAATGCAAGTAAAAGCACTAGTTCTGCTGGCCGGTCTGAAGATCAAGAAATAGGTACGTACAACACTTTTGGATTGCGAGGCCTTTGCCATCTCCCTAATCCTCACTACAGATCCCACCATACATCGGTTTGGGTCGCCGCGAATGTGATGAACCAGGGTTCACGCCCCTTGTGCATCTTACGTGGATGGCAACGCTGATGCGGACCACAGATCGCAAGGAGAATGTCCTGATATTTGATCGCGATGTGCACATGGCGGCGAAAATGGCAGCGTTGGATGATCCTCCGCAAGTTTGTTCTCTGCAATTGACCAAACAGAAGCGATCGGATTTGGCACGGAGCTACCATCACGAGGTGACGCAGCCTGTGCAGCCGGGAATTGACCAGACCAGGTTGGCGCAGTGCAAGCTCTGGATCCAGTTCGGCATGCCAACGTGGGTTGAGGACGAAAATGTGGCGTATGCGCGTCTCGGGGTGTCGACGGCAGAGGAACCAAATCAGCATGCCGATCAAGAAGTTGCAGACAAAGACTTGGAGGATCTTGGGGACGATGACAGGATCTCATTGGCGATCTCCTCGGAAGTCAACGCACGTTAGGGCGCTCCAGGCTGGCAATGCAGATGAGGACGAACCAGAGGCAAGCCAAGCGCCGAAGCCGAAAAAGCTGAAGACCAAGGTGGCAGCTGAGCCGAAGCAGAGGAACCTGACGCAGCCCCAGGGAGTGAAGAGGACGCTGAATCCTCCGGATTCCGGAACAGCAGTGGGATCGACGCCGAGGAGTAAGATGTTGGCAGCGGATTGAAGAAGAAGAGAAAGTCCTAAAGGGCATTGCAGCCCTGTTCTTGGTGATATGTCGTCTCGCATTGCGAGGCCTCGCATACCAGATTAGGCAATTCGCCACTACAGCTCTTTTTTCAGAAGCGTCATCTGGGGAGGACTATTATACTGACCCTAAGGTAGCAGTCAGTATTGCGAGGCCTCACATTTCGAATGCCTCACGTGTCAAAGCACAGAATGTATTGATACTCTGCATTCTGTTCCTGCTTGTTTCTGAATAATCCGAAGCTCTGTGTCATTGCAAGGAATTACATTGTTTCATGTCTCGTATTGTGAGGCCTTGCAATACGAATAGGAAAATGGTAGCCTCTTACAGCATTTTGGAAGCCATCAGCATAAAAAGTGCATTTCTAAGGTAGGATAAAAAAAGCATGGAGAGGAGAACAACAAAAAACAAGGATTTCTGGTTCAAGAACCCCGAAAAAAAGGTGCATTTTACAGAAAAGTGGGTAAAATAGCAAAAATTGTGAGAGCTTTTTGTGGAGGAAAATGATGCATTTTTGTGGGTGATTGGGCTAAAAAACTTAGCAGTGAAATTTTGTGGTAGAAAAAAGTAGGCAAATCGGGCTCATTACCTATACCAAATTTGCAGACACCCCGGTACAAAGGCGTACCTGCTTCGGCCGCCTAAGTACCAACAGCTGCAGTCTGTCATGCGTGCTTCTAGGCCATCACTTAGGGAGTCAAGTACACATTGGTACTCTGACTCGTAGTGTCAGAGATGATAGACAGGTCAAGCTGGACATCCATGTGCTGAACCGCCTCTTTTGCCAACCCCTTTGAGCCGTCACCTAAGAGAGCATCAAATTTATTAAGAGATGTATAGTCAGCCACTTTGTTTTTCATACCCTGTATATGGTCGAACGTCGACCTAAACTGAGTGAGGTAGGTCAACAATTGTTTGAGTATTGCTTTTTCAGGAGGGGGACCCTTCTGAAATGTTTTCTTGGGCTCTTGGTCACACAGCAGTACAATGCCGTTGGTACCAAGTAGGCAGGTCTGGGAAGAGAGCACGAAAATCCCAGCCAGGAGTTCCTGGTTGTAGGTACTGTACTTGGAATGTGGTTGATTCCACTTCCAGTTCCAGTGTTCAAGGGCACAAGTACCCATCCATCTGCAGGGTAGTCATGCTTCAGAGTAACATCGCGGTTCAAACCTTAAGTGTGAAACTGGCAGTTAGACAACTCAGCGGGGATAAGCTCCTACCGCTGATATAGGGTACCAGCCCCCCCTACATCATTATCTCGCTCTTACGTCGGGCTACCCCCAGGCAGTACGTAGAGGAGCTTTCTTCTTCAACTCCTGGACCCAGGCCTCCTCCTGTTCGGTCAAACGCTAGGGGTTCGTCTTTTTTTATAAGGTCAGTCAGTGCAGCTGATCAATATGTAAAATTGTGTATATAGTGCCAGTAAAAACTGCATGCGGCAATAAAACTCCATACGTTATGAAGACCCTTCTTGGGGTCATCACGTATCTGCATGTTCTGTAGGGGTTGCACGTTAGATGCGGCCGGTTTCCACCAGCAATATCCAACGTCGAAACCTAGATATTCAATCTCCTCAGGCATGAACTCACATTTCTCGAATTTGATGACTAGATGTTTTTCCTGACAGACAGTGAAAACCTGTTGTAGCAGGAGGATGTTATCCTCCTGGGTATTGCTTCCCAGGCTCACGTCATCGATGTGTGCCTCTGTTCCGCGCCCGCGAGAAACCAGTTCTTGAGAAAGGGGTCTGCGTCTTAGGATATATAGAATTTTAATCATCAGCTGTTGAAAGAGTGCAGGGGCATTCACGACACCGAAGGGCATTACCTTCTAGCGGAAAAAACAGCCCCTAGGGGTTGCAAACGCGAGCTGTTCCTGGGCTGCTCAGGTTAGGTCCTCTTGCCAGAATCCACTGCGCTTGTCCTTCTTTGTCTTGAATTGGCACTTGGCAATTCTTTCTAGGGTGTTTTCCATGTGGGTGATATTCCCTGAGTGGTGTTGGGGCTTCTTGTCGACCTCACCATAGCTGCATCATATGCTGCTCTTTACTCGCAAACAATTCCACCGGAACATCATTCAGGTCTACCCGCAGGGCGGCCAGTCCATTCTCTTAGACTGGTCGCACCTACTGATAATTTTCTTTTCAATAAGAGCGGTTCACGTAGCGTAAACCCGATTCTTCCTGTCCTGACCACTCCAGAGGGACAGAGAAAAGGCCACTGCCGAAGTCGCAGTGTAGGGCATAGGGACGTTGCAAAGACCACAATTTTATCTCGGGGTTACGACGCTGGAAATCTGTGCCAATGACAGTGTCAAAGGCGTCAGTGTCAAGCACTTTGCAGTGCTGAGTCACCTGTTCATCTCGTAGACATACGGTCACATTGAACCCCCCCAAGGAAATGGATGGTTCCCATCCCCTACGGTTTTGATTTTCCTGATCTTCGCTTGTTTTAGCAATCTGCGGGCCACGATGAAAAGCGTGGCGCCGTTGTCCAAGATCACGTTGTAGACCTGATCACCAATTTAAACGGTGATGCAGAAATAGAAATCCTCATCCCCGGAGCCGCCCCCCTATCCCTCTTCAGGGAACCTGACATCCGCCCCCAGCAGCCTGCAGGCACTTAAACTGCCAGTTTGCTGTCGCTTCTTGGCGTTCACGCCCTTCTTGACACCGCCAGCGCTGGAGGTGGAGGGGACAGTCCGCTTGTCACTCGGCTGCTCACCCTTGGGTGTGGGGCTAGGTGCTCCTCTTCCACCCGTGAGTAGGGCTGAGGACCTTCGTCCTCTGCCAGGGTTACCCTTACCGGGCAAATTCCCAGAATTGTAGCCTCCTGCGTCAGGTATACCCTCACCGGCGTCCTTACGCCGCTCCTCTTCCGCCTTCTTAAGTTTCTCGGATTCGCGACATTTTATGTGGCATTCATCCTGATAATGCCGACACTTGCCGCAGCATCCGCACGTTATTGTCCAGGGGAAATGGTCCTGGTGCTTCACCTGATGACCATCTTTAGTTTTCTGCTTGCGCTACAGTTGGAGCATGCAAGCTCTCCTGCGACCACAGTCGGGCACGGGGCAGGGTCCATCCTTATTGTCCGTGGGACGACAGTAGAAAAGATTAGGAGCCCCTTTGCCTTTGGGCGGCGGGGTGTCACTCCTGTGTTTCAACTGCCCATTGCGGCCCTACGCACAGTTAGAATGGGATTGAGGCGACCTCCTTCCAGGACTCTTCTCGGTAGGGCTCTCCCTCTGCGGATGCTTGCGCAGGTACTTGTCTATGTGAGAGTCCTCTCCATGGCCAACTCGATCAACAGATCGACCAGGTCAGCATAGGAGTGCGTCCCGCTTTCCTCTCGGATGTCTCCCTGCATTTGTCCCATATCTTGGGGGGGATCCTCCCTACCAGCGAAAGGTGAGGCTCTGTAGCCCCAAAGGACCTGGGATTCATACGCCCCATCAGCTCTTCCAGCTTTGCCACAAACTCTGAGATACAGGAATTCGGAGGATGAAGGCAACACTTCAATTTCAGTACGCAACCTCACGTCCGCCTCATAGACTGGGTACACCTGTTCCAGTCTGTTCAGGATGTTGCGCCCGTTGGAGCTCTTCGTGAAAGCGGTCTTCACTTGCCAGTGAAGAGGTTTTTTTTTGCTTCACTTCTTGAGAAATCTGCACTTAGTCCTGACGTTAGCATGTTGGTGACCCGTGAGAAGTAAAAATTTGCAGAACTCAGGCCCCTGTGGCAGGTTTTTGGGAACAAACTCTCGGAGTTCGATCTGAAGGTGTGCCATGGCGATGGCCTTCGGTCCCCTATCTAGTAGACCTGGGTCACATGTTCCTACCTGAAGGGGGTGAGGGACGTGGGATGGCCAATGGCGCCCAGGCAATAGCTCTTCAACTCAGCCACTGTGGTGTCACCTACACTACAGACAGGCACAGATTTCGGACGGGGTTAGAAAGGGCTAGGACAGGTGTCTAATGGGCAGCTGCAGATGCCTCTGTAGCTCCTTACACCCCTGCTGAACAGATCCGCACTAAGAGACATGGTGGGTGGGGGCTTGTTCACATCCGAGGGCCCAAATTTTACTTTGAGTGCTGCTGCAAGGGCACTCAGTTCAGCTCCATGGGCTCATCAAGACCGAGCTTAGGGGCTGCCATGCGTGTGGGCAAACCTCGTTGCAGGCATGAAGGCTCTGGAGCCAGCCCCCTTGGAGAGAGTTCTCGCCCCAGGCACTCAGGCTCCATCGGCTCCTTTGAACGCGTAGGTGCTTTGGACACCCAGTCGGGTTCCCACTCTGACAAATGAGGCGACGCAGACGCATCACATTTGCCATAACGTATCCTTCGCGCAAGTTCGCTCCCGATTTCAGTCCCAAAGCCGCATCCTTTCGTGTTTCTTTCTTTCTTGCCCTTCTCCAGGCTTTGACTTTTGCATTGAGCACATTGGCCATCTCTTCGAACCCGGAAATAGGTGTGGTCTCAGACGTGAAAATGATGACAGCACGGAGGCTAAGGCGGCCGCCACAGGGTCCTTTACTTCAAGGCGTTTGGGCTTCGCCTGCGTTAAGCCAGGGACCTCAGAGTGTGGACGGGCGTTATATAAATTGTAATGATTCTGCTCCGCCCCTCTTAAGTTTGTATCTTCTCCTAGAAGACCAGTATCACGGGGCGGACCACTTGTAGATGACAGCCCAGTCTTGACATCACCAGTCTTTGATCTGGTGCTTGTGATCACCACAGGTAAGCCACTGAACCCTCCAAATCAAAACATGAGTAACAAAGAGGGGCTGCACAAAGACAATGGAGGCATAAATACAGGTAGGCAGGTAGGTAGGTGCACTCGGTCCTCAAGAGGCGCCCGCTGGTTCCCCCTGGCATCGCCCCTGTGACAGTACAGGAAGAGGTTCCGCGCCTGAAGAGGGGAGGCGGCTTACATTCCCGCTAGACCTGACTGCTGGCCCCCAACAACGTGACCCCGGGCAACACCGGGAGAGCTGTTTGCCGCTGGCGTGATGAACGCGTCACGCCTGTAGGCTGTGCCCCCGTGCTTGCACACTTCCCGTCCTGTTAAGAGAACCCCGGGCTTTCACTGGACTTCGTGGCAAGTCCCGTTCTCAAGGCATGCAAGCGGCGTGGTCTTGGTACTAGGGTTCTGAGGTGCTTGGGTAACGCGCAATCCGCCTGGAGTCCCACAGCAGCGCAGGCCTTAGGATGCAGCCTTAGCCCCTGCTCCGGCCACCTCACCTGCATGGCGCAGGCTGTCTCAGTGCGCGGGTTACGGACAGTGGGTTTTCTACTGTTGTGTTGCGCACGGTTTTGTCTGAGGTCTGCCGTTATTGCGCCTTTCCGGGCTAGAGACCGTGACGTGCTTGCTCGGGTTTGGGTTTTTGCCCATGCCTCGTGACTCCTGGCTGGGGCCTGCAGCTCGTGCGTTTTCTTACTCCGCAGCCCCGGGCAACACCGGAAGAGCTGTTTGCCGCTGGCATGACGAAGGCGTCAAGCCTGTAGGCTGTACCCCCGTGCTTGCACACGTCCTGTCCTGTTAACAGAACCCTGGGGTTTCGCTGGACTTCCTGGCGTATCCCGCTCCCAAGGCATGCAAGCGGCGTGGTCTTGGTACTAGGGTTCTGAGGTGCTTGGGTTACGCGCAATCCGCCATCGAGTCCAAAAGCAGCACAGGCCTTAGGATGCAGCATTAGCCCCTGCTCCGGCCGGGTCACCTGCATGGCGCAGGCTGTCTCAGTGCCCAGGTTACGGACAGTGGGTTTTCTACTGTTGTGTTGCGCGCAGTTTCGTTTGAGGTTTGCCGTTATTGCGCCTTTCCGGGCTAGAGACGGTGACATGCGTGCTTCGGTTTTTGTTTTTGCCCTCGCCTCGTGACTCCAGGCTGGGGCCTCCAGCTTGTGCGTTTTCTTACGCGCTTTGCCTTTATCTTTCCTTTCCTGGTTGTGGTTTGTGGTCCGTGTTTGGGTACGGGTTTTGACTTAGCCCTACTTTTACTTGGTGGCTTGTGGCTTATGTGCTTGGGTATGGGGCGTGTGTTCAGGTACGGTTTCTTCGTGGACCCCGTGTTTTGTGGCGGTTGCTTGGATATGGGTGTTCGCTGTACCACGCAAATCCTCGCTTGGGCTTGGGGCATGTGTTCAGGTACGGTTTTTTCGTGAACCCCCCGTTTTGTGGCTGGGCGGGCCCTTCGGTTGCTGTTCGCCGCCACTCTCGGCTGGGGCATGCTGCCATCTTTTCTGGAGTGGGTGGTCCCTCGCCAGTTTAGGCGGAGAGTCCTGTGGGATGCAGTGGTCCCTGGCCAATCCTGGCTCAATACCGTGTGGGTGCTGTTCCCTGCCACTCCTGGCTGGGGCTTGCTGCTGGCTGTGGTGGGGTGGGCAGTCCCTCGCCATTCCTGGCTGGGGCTTGCTCCTGCCTGTGGCTGCGTGGATGGTCCCATGCCAATTCTGGCAGAGGGTTCCGCGGTTGCCGTTCCCCGCCATTCGTGGCTCGTGTGTGCTGCTGGCATTGCTCGGTTGGGTGGTCCCTCGCCCATTTTGCCGGAAGGGCCTGTGGGTGCAGCTCCCCACCATTCCGGGCTGGGGCCTGCTGCTGGCTGTGGCGGGGTGGGTGATCCCTCGCTAATCCTTGCGGAAGGCGGTGTTGGTGCTGGTCCCCGCCATTCCTGGCTGGGGCCGGCTGCTGGCTGTGGATGGCTGGGTTGTCCCTCGCCAATCCTGGTGGAGGGCCCTGTGGATGCGTTTCCCTGCCTTTATTGGCTCGGGCCTGCTGCCGGCTTTGCTTGCGTTGGTGCTCCCTTGCTATTACTAGCGGAGTGCCCTGTGCTTGCAGTTGCCAGCCATTCCTGGCTTGGGCCTGCTGCTGCCTGTGGTAGATCAGGTGCTCCCTTGCCATTCATCATCATAATGCCGACACGTGCCGCAATATCTGCACGGTATTGTCCAGGGGAAATGGTCCTGGTGGTTCACCTGCTGACCATCTTCAGTTTTCCCCTTGCGCTACAGTTGGAGCATGCAAGCATCCCCCAAATCACAGTCGGGCGCGTGGCAGGGTCCATCCTTATTGTCCGTGGGACAACAGTAGAAAAGATTAGGAGCCCCTTTGCCTCCGATGGGCGGGCTGTCACTGATGTGTTTCAACTGCCAACTGCAGCCCTTCGCACAGTTAGAGTGGCATTGAGGCAACCTCCTATTAGGACTCTTCTCAGCAGGGCTTTCCCTCTGCAGATGCTTGCGCAGGTACTTGTCCATGTCAGAGTCCTCTCCATGGTCAACTCGATCAACAGATCGACCAGGTCAGCATAGGAGTCTGCCCCTGCTGTCCTCTCGGATGTCTTCCTGCATTTGTCCCATCTTTCGGGAGGGATCTTCCCTACGAGCGAAAGATGAGGTTCTGTAGCCCCATAGGACCTGGGATTCATACGCCCCATCAGCTCTTCCAGCTCCACCACAACCTCTGAGATACGGGAATTTGGAGAATGAAGGCAATTCTTCAATTTCAGTACGCAACCTCTGGTCCGTCTCATAAACTGGGTACACCTGTTCCAGTCTGTTCAGGACGTTGCGCCCGTTGGAGCTCTTCCTGAGAGCGGTCTTCACTTGCCGGTGAAGAGGTTTATTTTTGCACGACTTCTTGATAAATGTGCACTTAGTCCTGACGTTAGCATGGTGGTGACCCATGAGAAGTAAAAATTTGGAGAACTCAGGCCACTCGGGCAGGATTTTCAGATCAAACTCTGGGAGTTCGATCTGAAGGTGTGCCATGGGGATGGCCTTCGGTCCCCTACCTAGTAAACCTGGGTCACCTTTTCCTAGCTGAAGGGGGTGAGGGGTGTGTGATGGCCAATGGCGCCCAGGTAATAGCTCTTCAACCCAGCCACTGCTGTGTCACCTACACTACCGACAGGCACAGACTTCGAACGGGGCTAGAAAGGGCTAGGACAGGTGTCCAATGGGCAGCTGCAGATGCCTCTGTAGCTCCTCACACCCCTGCTGAACAGATCCACACTAGAGGACATGGCTTGTGGGGGCTGCGGCACATCAGAGGGCTCCAACTTTCCTTTGAGTGCTGCTGAGAGGGCACTCAGTTCAGCTCCATGGGCTCATCAAGAGCGAGCTTAGGGGCTGTCATGCGTGGGGGCAGACCTCGTTCCAGGCAAGAAGGCTCTGGAACCACCCCCCCCGGAGAGAGTTCTCGCCCCAGGCACTCAGGCTCCATCGGCTCCTTTCGACGTGTAGGTTCTTTGGTCACCCAGTCGGGTTCCCACTCAGACGAGTGGGACGACGCCGACGCATCACATTTGCCACAAGGTATCCTGAACGTGTCTTGGCGCAAGTTCGCCCCCCACGTCGGTCCAAAAGCCGCATCCTTTGGTGTTCCTCTCCTTCTTGTCCTTGTCAAGGCTTTGACGTTTGCATTGGCCTCATTGGCCATGTCCTCGAACCTAGAAATAGGCGTGGTCTCAGGCAGGTAGGGGGCACTCGGTCTTCGAGAGGCGCCCCATGGTTCCCGCTGGGGTTGCCTCTGTGACGAACAGGAAGAAACTCCGCGCTTGAACAGGAGAGGCAATTTACATCCCGCTAGACCTGACTGGTGGTCCCCAACAAAGCGGCCCCGGTCAACACCGGGAGGGCTGTTCGCCGCCAGTGTGACTGCTTGTCATGCTGGGAGGCTGGGCCCCCGTGCTTGCGCACGTCCTCTCCTTTGGGCGGAACCCTAGGGGTTCACCGGACTTCCTGGCGTATCCTGTTCCCGAGGCATGCATGCAGAACCCAGAAGGCACCCAGAAATAGGCGTGGTCTCAGACGGGAAAATGATGACAGCACGGAAGGTAAGGCGGCCGTCACAGGGTCCTTTACTTCAAGGCGTTGCGGCTTCGCCTGCGTTAAGCCAGGGACCTTAGCGTCTGCCGGGCTCCTTCTCTTTAAATTGTAATGTTTCTCCTCCGTCCCTCTTGGTTTTGTATGTTCTTCTAGAGGACCAGTATCACTGAAATGACCACTTGTAGATTATTGCCCAGTCCTCACATCACCAGTCGTTGATCTGGTTCTTGTGATCCCCACAGTTAGGCCACTGAACCTGACAGACATTCCCACAGTTCAAGATACAAGTGTTCTTCGTGTTATTCTTTAGTCTTCTAGGCCCTTCCCTCTGCTACCAGACAGGGCTTCTGGCTTACCCAAACTTGTTCCTCGTCCTTATTCTTGTTAGAGGCGCCCGGTGGTTCCCCCTGGCATCGCCCCTGTGACGGTACAGGAAGAGGCTCCGCGCATGAAGAGGGGAGGCTGCTTACATTTACGCTAGACCTGACTGCTGGCCCCCAACAGCGCGGCCCCGGGCAACACCGGGAGAGCTGTTTGCCGCTAGCGTGACGAAGGCGTCACGCCTGTAGGCTGTGCCCCCGTGCTTCCGCACGTCCTGTCCTATTAACGGAACCCTAGGGGTTCACTGGACTTCCTGGCGTATCCCGTGCCCAAGGCATGCAAGCGGCGTGGTCTTTGTACTAGGGTTCTGAGGTGCTTTGGTAACGCGCAATCTGCCTGGAGTCCCACAGCAGCGCAGGCCTTATGATGCAGCATTAGCCCCTGCTCCGGCCGGGTCACCTGCATGGCGCAGGCTGCCTCAGTCCCCGGGTGACGGACAGTGGGTTTTTTACTGTTGTGTTGCGCGCGGTGTCCTTTGAGGTTTGCCGTTACCCCGCCTTTCCGGGCTAGAGACGATGACGTGCTTGCTCGGGTGTGGGCTTTTGCCTTCACCTCGTGACTCCTGGCTGGTGCCCGCCGCACATGCGTTTTCCTACGCGCCTGGCCTTTATCTCGCCTTTTCTGGTTGTGGTTCTGGGTGTGTGCGTTTGAGTACGGGTTCTGTGACTGGTGACGTGTCCGTTTGGATACGGGTTTTGCGTCAGTCCCGCCTTTTGTGGTTGGGATTTGTGGTCCGTGTTTGGGTACGGGTTTTGACTTAGCCCCACCTTTACTGGGTGGTTTGTGGCTTGTGTGCTTGGGTATGGGTGTTCGCTGTACAACGCCAATCCTGGCTTAGGCTTGGGGCTTGTGTTCAGGTACAGTTTTTTTGTGAACCCCTTCTTTTGTGGCTGGGCGGGCCCTTTGGTTGCTGTTCGCCGCCACCCCTGGCTGGGACATGCTGCTATTTTTTCTGCAGTGGGTGGTCCCTCGCCAATTTCGGCGGAGAGTCCTTTGGGGTGCAGTGGTCCCTCGCCAATCCTGTCTGAAGACCGTGTGGGTGCTGTTCCCTGCCACTCCTGGCTGGGGCTTGCTGCTGGCTGGGGTGGGGCCGGCAGTCCCTCGCCGTTCCTGGCGGAGGGCCCTGTTGGTGCAGCTCCCCGCCATTCCTGGCTGGGGCTTGCTCCTGCCCCTGGCTGCGTGGATAGTCCCTCGCCAATTCTAGCAGAGGGGCCCGCGGTTGCCGTTCCCCGTCATTCGTGGCTCGGTTCTGCTGCTGGTTCTGCTGGGTTGGGTGGTCCCTCGCCAGTTCCGCCAGAAGGGCCTGTGGGTGCAGCTCCCCACCATTCCGGGCTGGGGCCTGCTGCTGGCTTTGGCGGGCTGGCCGGTCCCTCGCCGAACCTGTTGGAAGGCCGTGTTGGTGCTAGTCCCCGCCATTCCTGGCCCGGGCCTGCTGCTGGCTGTGGATGGCTGGGTGGTCTCTCGCCAATCCTGGTGGAGGGCCCTGTGGGTCTGCTGCTGGCTTCGATGGGGTTGGTGCTCCTTTGTCATAACTAGCGGAGTGCCCTTTGGTTGCAGTTACCAGCCATTCCTGGCGTGGGCCCGCTGCTGCCTGTGGCTGAGTGGGTGCTCCCTTCCCAATCCTGGCGTCTTTCCTTGCTGGGGCCTGGTGCAGTCTGCGGTGGGTTCCATGATCCCTCTCGAATCTTGGCGGAGGGCCTTCTGGGTGCAGTTCCCAGCCTTTCCTGGTGAAGGCCTGCCGCTGGCTTTGGCGGAGTGGGTGGTCCCTCACCATTTCTGGCTGAGAGCCCTGTGGATGCAGTTCCCCGCCATTCCTGGCTGGGGCCTGCTGCTGGTTGTTGTGGGATAGATGCTCCCCCGCCAGTCCTGGCGGAGGGTCCTGTGGTTGCTCCTCCCCGCAATTCCTGGCTGACGCCTGCCGTTGGATTTGGTGGGGTGGGTGGGCCCTCGCCGGTCCTGGCGCTGGGCTTCTTGGTTCAAGATCCCCGCCCTTCCTGGCTGGGCCTGCGGTTGGTTTTGTTGAGGTGGAGTGTCCCTGGCCATTCCTGCTGGAGGGCTTTGTGAGTGCACTCCCTCGCCATTCCTGGTTGGGGCCTGCTGCTGGATTTGGTGGGGCCGGTTGTCTCTCGCTAGCGCTCGCAGAGGGCCCTGTGGGTGTGGTTCCCCGCCATTTCTGGGCGGGACTTGCTGCTGGCTTTGCTGGGGTAGGTTGCCCCTCGTTTCTGCTGGTGGAGGGCCCTGTGGCTGCTGGTCCCTGTGTCTCTTGAGGGCCTGCCACTGTCTCTGGTGGGGGGGGTCCGTGGCCGCTCATGGGGGGGGGCACCTGCTGGTGTTGTACCACGCCTTTCCTCGCTGTGGGCCGGCAATGGTCGGCGTTAACTATAAGTCCTTCCAAACCAAAACATGAGTAACAAAGAGGGGCTGCACAAAGAGGATGTAGGCATAAATACAATGCATCAATCTCATATGGACAAAATAAATGATTTTATACTGAAAATTGACGTAATTACCGCCTGAAAGACAGTCCGAAGCACCTCTTGTGCACCTCTTCGACATGCAATGGAGTAGGTTAGGAATCCGGGGTAGGTAGGCTGGGCCGGACACAGGATATGGTATGACCAGCACGGCAAAGCAACTGTTTTCTGAATCACTTAAAAGGTAAGCCCACATTAAGTAGGTGAAACAATGGAGTATAGGGGAGTATAGGGGAGACCTCTAGGCTTAACCCACGAGGCCCAGGGCATGAAGTGCCTATTAGATTTCGGGATAACCTCCCTAAGGAAAATACCTCCGCTCAGTTGAGTGGTAGGCGTGAACGTCATGGGGGGGGCTAGGGTTATCACCCTGGTTACGTTGAAAAATGTACTCAAAGCATCATTAAGGGTGATGAAAATCATTAACTGCTGGTCTTCTCTACTTCCCAAGGATTAGGGAGAGGCTTGGCATGGATCAAGTACCCGGAGAAGGAAATCGTAGTGACCATGGTCAGGCGTGCAGCGCTGCTGCGTAGCCCTCCAGGGTCGGGTTTGCTGTACTGGTGCATGGCCCGCCACCATGGTCGGGTGTGCTTTGCTGGTGTGGGGCCCAGAACCCTGGTCGGGCGCGCTGTGCTGGCGCGTGGTCTGCCCCGATGGTTGGGTGTGCTGTGTTGGTGCTGAGCCCCTCGCCATCGTCGGGCACGCTGTGCTGGTGCGTGGCCCGCCAACATGGTTGGGTTTGCTGCACTAGTGTGTGGCCTGCCTCCATGGTTGTGCGTGCTACGCTGGTGCTGGGCTCGTTGCAATGGTTAGGTGTGTTGCGCTGCTGCGTAGCCCGCCAATATGGTCGGGCGTTTTGTGCTGGTGCTTGGTCAGCCACAATCGTTGGGTGTGCTGTACGGTTGTATGGCCCGCCACCATGGTTGGTTGTTTTTTTGTTGTGTGGGCCCCCATCCCTGGTCGGGCGCGCTGGGCTGATGCGTGGTCTGTCGTTGGGGCTGCTGTACTGGAGCTCGGCCCGCCTCCCTCTTGGGGCGTGCTGAGTAGGTGCTGGGTCTGCCGCCATCGTCAAGCCTGCTGTGCAGGTGTGTGACCCGCCTCCCTGGTGGGGCTTGCTGTGCTGGCTTCTGGTCGGTCGCAATGCTCGGGCGTGCTGTTTGCTGGTGCAGGGCCTGCCACCCTGGTCAGGCGTGTTGCGGGGGTATCTGGCGCGACAGCATGGCCGAGCTTGGTGTGCTGGTGCACCGCCTGCCTGCTTGCTTGGGCGCGCTCAACCAGCGTGTGGTCCACCTCCATGCTCGGACGTGCTTTGCTGGTGCGTTGCTCGCCGCCCTGGTTGAACGTGTTGTGCTGGTGCGTGGCTCGCCTCCTTGGTTTGGCATGCTGTTGGCCCCTGTGGCTGGGTGTGCTATGCTGGTGCCGGGCCGGCGGCTATGGTTGGATGTGCTGTGGTGGTGCGTGGCCCGGCTCCGCGGTCCGGGGTGCTGTGCGGTTGCTGGGCCCGCAACCATGTTCCGCTGTGCTGTGTTGGTGTGTGGCCTGCCGCTAAGGTTGGGTGTATTGTCCCTGTGCTGGGCCCGCCTCAATGGTTGGGTGTGCCGTGCTGGCTCTTGGCTTGGCTCCATGGCCCCTGTGTCACCTGCCGCCCTGGCTGGGTAAAGCCCATGACGCTGCCACCTGTACAAAATTGCGGTCTGTCTCCCCAAAGAAAGAAGGTTCTGCATTCCCTGTCCTGGGGCCTCCGCCACATGCACAATGTGTCACAGAGCCTTGCGGCCTCAATGTCCACTCGGTCTCGCTTGGTCTTAGGGTATGTACTGTGTCGTTGGTGGCAACGCCCCTCCGGTCGGTCACCTGCTACGGTGCACACCCGTGCTCCCCACGGGAGCCCTGAGGTGCTGTGCATGTGCAATGGCCCTGTTTCTGTGCCTGTTTCCCCAGGCCAGCCTCCCCGGTATAGGTAATCGAGGGCGTTGATATTTCACCCCGTAATGTAGCGTGCATCCAGGTGCGCATGTCCATATGTCATGCAGTCCGGGTTAGGTTCACTGGTGTGCGTGTTGTCGCCTTAGGGCGTTTAAGGTATTGCGGTCCGCGGTCGCCAGGTTGCTTCGGCGAGGGCGTCGGGGCATGCGTTGCTCTGGTCACTGGCTCGCGTTTTTGGTTAATAGGGCGCCCCTCATTCCGATGTAACTTTCTCTGGATGGTGTGTCCCTGTAAATAATGCTCTCGGAGGTTATGTGTCGTGAGGGTGTCAGCTGCCCTTGGCACGGACTGCTTCGCTCGGTTAGCTTTCTGGATGTCATGGTCGTTCGGCTAGCAGCGCGCCCCTTGTCCCCCTGGCAAATCATGTAGCCGACCCTGGAAAAAAAATCGTTCTGGATGGGTGTATTTGTGGACGTCGGTCAGCGTTTGTGGCGTAGTGTGCCTGCCTACTTCCGTGTGGCACCTTGGATAACCCCGAAGTGCGCAGTCCTGCGGATCTGTTGGTGAGGGGGTTCCAAGGTCGTGATCGTGCTCGGTCTGGGCGGTGGCGGCTGTCCGGACACTGGGCGTGACAGACGACGCTCCAGATGCCTCTCACGTGGCATGAGCTCGTGGACTGTGCCGGGAACCAGTGTAGACGCCGAACGGTGACGCCTGGTATTACCCCTCATACCCTGGTTTCGCCTGTAGAAACGCACTGGGTCGTCGGACGTCGCCTTGCGGCGGTGGTAACATTCGGGAATACGGGAGGATCAACCCACCCGCGAAACACGTGGGCCAGCCTGGAATGGGTGGTGTTGCGGTTAGCAGGATGGCCCTCATCCCCTGGGTCCCCGATATGACTTTGTTGGAACAGCGGGTTCTCCGAGGCTGGTCTGCAACTGTGAAGGCGTGTGGCGCAGCGTGCTCAGCCTGGCTTAGCATTCACGGGTTTGTAGGGTCAGAAGTTGTCCGTCTGGGATGTGTAGCCGATATATGCAACACACTCCGGTGACTAACCGAGGGGCTTCTAAGTAAACTCGTGCTGCGGGGGCGCCTTCCCCGGAGCGTGGGCGTGGCCTGATGCAGAATCAGGTCACTGATCCAGCTGAAGGTGCGTGCCGCATTTTTATGCCGCAGCCCGATATTGACATGTTAATTCAGAGATCTGCCTCGTCTTGGCGCCTGGCAGTTTTAATGGCTTTGGGAGGGTTTTTTAAAAATTTTTTTGTTAAATTCGGCATATATCGAGGAGTTCCGAGCATGTGTCAGTGCACATGAAGAGCGCCCAGGAACGGCGCCGTGCATGCATGTAAATACCTGCCAATGGTCTCTATTTGCACCCGTCTATCCTTCATGTGTTTCATATGCACGGGACATGGTGCCGAGAGCAGGGCAAGGTTCTCGGAATTGTTTGTCAAACAATGCGTGAAAGCAAGAACGACCACGTGTCTTCGCCGTATTGCCAGGGAGTGTGGGAGGAGCTCCAGTAAGAGGTTCTGGAAAAGCAGCACTGGGAGGCTGTGGAAACGAACGTGGATTTGAAACATCGCAGGATTTTCAATGAAAACCACACGAGTGCCGACCAAAACTGGGCGCTCAGCAGCAACGGAAAAGGCGCCAAGGGTAGGTGCCAAGGGCCAGACCGCGGCTACGGTGTCAATACAATTCTGTTACCGGGACATGCGGGTGTTCCCCCTTGCCTGCCCTTGTGTCTCAGCCGGAGGTCATAGCCGTGCAGTGCCTGTGAACAAGCCGGACACCATGCTGCCGCGCAGAGTCACTAGGACAGCAACTGCCACGGCAAAGACTGGTTCCGTCAGAGAGATGACCACCTCGGACGCAAGCGCGAAGCAAAGCGAGCGAAGCGTCGAGGATCCAACTCAAAGCCAGCGCAGCTAAAGCCAGCGCTGCCGAGACGGGAGCCAAGTCAGCTAGCGGGACCCCAGCAAGTGCCAGCCACGTCCGGAGAGATCGAGCCAGCGCAGTCCACCGAGGAAAGACTGGTGTGCGCCGTAGCGGTACTACGGGACCGTGAAACGGAGAACGTGGAGCGCCTGGCCTGGAGTGCCATTGAGGACAACGTGGCCAGGTCGCTGAGGAAGAACCCAGGCGACCATCTGAAGACCTGGTGGGAGCTACAGCGTTGTGCAGTGGCACACTGTAAGAAGTACAAGCAGCCCGTGGACCATCCTGTGCCCCCGACGCCGCCCCACATTGCTACGGCTAAGGTGAACGCCTTGTATGAGGAGTGGGTCAAGCGTTGAAGCCGCAGCAACCGAGTTGAAAGCACAGCGAGAACTTGCGCGGCGGTACCAGGAAGCGTGGGTCCAAGCAAGCGGACAGCAGAACGCCCAGTAGGCGTGCGCTTCCAGAAGCCACGGAGGCGTCTAGCGCGACAAGCTCCCGCCAAGGCTAGGTCCCAAGGCGCAGACCCGGGCTCCAACGTCAGGCCGGCCGACCCTGGGGTTGGTGGGAGTCATCACTGGTGTCCCGCGCTGGAGTCACAGGCACGTGTGTGTGCCTTTAGGCTCATCTGTGTTGGGAGCCGTAACTTTCGACGCCCTCCCGCGCAGCGGTCGGGGAGCAGTGGGAGTTGGTAGGCTCGTAGGGGACCTGATTGTGCCCTGTCGCCGTCCCATCATTGTGGATAGGTGGTGGTGGGGATTCTAAATGTACTGCTGTGTTGCCCTGTACCGGTGGCACGTCGTGTGGGGGTTCCGTCGTGGATAGTTATCTGTTCTATCACAGTAATCACGATGATCTGCATGTCAGCAGAGGGGAGGTTGCTCGCTTGTGGCCCTTTCTTTGTTAAGGCATCAGGGTAAAGAAGGTCCCTACCAGGACCGGCCCCCGCTGTGCCTCTTCCGCCTGTCACCCCTGCTGACTTGCTCCGGATCAACGATTGCATTTCTCAAAATCCTCAAAATCCAAAGTCCAAATCGAAAAATATAGAAAATGTAATCGTCCTTCAACCCTGAACAGCAACCAGATCCCACAAGTATAGCAATAACCCAATTCACAATCCAAATCAGGCTGCGGGCTTCCGTTCAGCACACCGGTATTCCCACGGTGGCGGGCATGTACAAGAATTGCACCAAGGAAGAAAGCCCTGAAATTGGCATATGAACACAAATAAAGCAAAGTTGGGGAAAGATGGAAACTTATACAATCACAGCCATAGACCCCTCATTCCCTGGACTCAAGACCTTCCCTTGACTCATCAACATGATGCCTAGAACCCAGTCCAATAAGATGGTTAAATGCCACATGTCAAAAGTCATTACATAAACCCCAAAAATGTGTTCACTCCCAAGCCTCTAAATCCTAGCCCAATAGGGAAGGTGGCGTGTCATGGCCTAGAGTGGCACTCAGGACCATGCCCTACCCTGATAGAACCTTTGCTGGACTTGGAGTCGAATGGGCTTGGAGAACTGCTCCATGAAGATGACCTCATAACATGGCAAAATCAGGCAAATCACACCATTATGCCCAAAAATCAATTATATACTCAAAAATGCATATGGCAAATGTTGATATGCTCCATGCATGTGTCAGACCGGAGAGTAATATACAAGGGTGATATAAACCAAAGGTCCATGCCCAAGAATATCCCATCATTGGCACCGAGACTCCTCCAGTTATGTACATGGCATGCTTCACAAGTCAGCTCATGAGTTTGAGACCTAATTTTGTGAGGCCTGGTGTGCCAAGCCAAAGTGACCACGTGATCCGGCATATGGTGAGGTACAACACCGAAGCATATGCCAACATATAAGCAACATACCATAGTTCACAGATCTCTGGGCACTTTGCTGTTAGCCGACCAGTTGAGCACATAAAACACAAAAATGAGCATAAAATGAGCTCAAAAACATGAAAATATGTCCAAATACAAAGTTGTCATGATACTATATCTCTATGCTCACCCATGATATCCGCTCATGGTTCAATACACAAATGATTGGACCTATTTGCGAACCATTCCCCCACTTGGATCCCCAATCAGGCGCATTGAGATACCTTCGCCACCCATATCTACATGCCCCATGAAAATGGGAGTGCACTCATGGATCTCATTGCCAAACATATCATGAGCAATACATAAGCAGTAGACTTAGTCTAGCGCTTTGTATTCCACAATTGGGACATGGGCAAAACCCTTGTCACGTATGGCTCCCCATCTCTCCGGCCACACAAAGATATATAACATGGGCGCGAGCATATCAAGACATATACCATGCATATAAAACATACCCTCAAAGGTGGCTCCCACCATGATATGCCATGCCCCTCCATGGGCATAACTTCACGTTAAAAATGCGTAGGAACCCAAAGAAAGTATCTATGCAACCCCAACACTCATGCGGTACACTCGAAAGTCGCATTAAAATATTCAATTGCACGGTCCAAGAGTTATATATCACTTTATACCCTCTTGACCATTATCCCTTGCTACACCGGGCATGTGTACACACCAAAGACATTTGATGCTTCCCAAATTAACATGAGACAAAGGCGCTTGCAACCCAACCCTCCTTCTTCTCTTTCCTCACACTCGCGCGTAGATATGACCCTTCAAAGTGGTCCCACGATTCACTTTTGTTTTCCTTATATCTCCAAGTCAAACGGGTGGCAAGTATAAGGAGAACCTGATTCCGGCATAGGGAAAAGCGTATGACCACTCGAAGAAGACCAAATCAAGTGCGGCGATGTCGAAGTCGAAAATCCGATTTCGACATCGCGAAAAATTCTGATTAAACTTTCGAGTGCTTATTTAGAGAATTGCGGAAGCAACGAACCCTTTGCTGATGAAATCTGACCCTTCAACGGAAAATCCGCCAAAATATCTGGAAAAAACAGTTAACCAATCAGTTAACGCAAAATCGCGAGCCAACTAACGGTCGCCGATACATTGACCATCAGAACGAAAGGCTGAAAAATTACGGAAACATCATGATAATAAAACCCTGTTGATTCCTGACATTCTGATATATAAATCTCCGCTGGCGGCGCCTCGGTTCTGAATATGGCCGCTCATAGCCGGAGTGGCCAAACCTATCACACTATCACATCGGGTCAGGTCAGGTGGATGGGAGAGTATGATATCAGCCAATGGCGGCTTGCCGGCACATAGATACACACCCCAAGTGACCCAAAGATGGCCACGGGGGTCCGAACCGGCTTCACCCCCCTTCTCAGAGCGTTGTTACCGCTCGGAAGTCATTGGACGGGAGGACCCCAATTGGCTCCAACCCCCCCCTCCATGTTCCAAGGACACATGGAGGCCCCACACACGTCGTAGGCGTCCCCCATGCCCCAAGGGAGGGGTGAGGACACTGATACTCAGCGCCCTACGCCATATCCGGTCTCCTCTTGATCTACAACATGGACCAAGGGGATCAAAGATAGAAAAACGTCGTCGGTCGCCCTAAATAAGTATACCACAATGAAATATATATGTGGAGATCGAGTGAAGGGGGTATATGGCCAATCAAGGGGGAAAAATCCCCGGATGAACGCCCTCACCCGTCTCCCCAAGCACAGAAACAAACAAAATGCCAAGGGGGGATCCATTACGGTGCTACAGCAGCAACCAAATGGACCAACACGTCCTTGACATCCAAAGAAATATTCTTTTTCTTTAGGTAGTCCATCCAGACCGTGGTATACCTCGGCACAAAACTGCTCGGAGGTTCCCACGAATCCCTGGATGCGGCGAATCCCTTCCAACGGACTTTATAAAGCCTCCCCCCAGGCGTCCTCTCGGCAGTGAAGTCGTCGTCCTCACCTTCGTCGTCCGAGTCCACATCGCCGGCCGTGAACTCGAAGGTGACGGGACGTCCGCTGGGGTCTGGTGCTCGGAGACGAAGATGGGTATGGTCGCGGTCCAGGATCTTGTTATCCCCCACACGAACCACATACGCATCCTGCCCGACCTTCCGCACGATTACCCCCGGCACATACCAAGATGCCTGCCGATGCCTGGACAGGACATCCTTGTGGTGCCGCTCCACCCACACGGTGTCTTGGAGAGCATACTTCTGGACTTTTCCCTGCTTGAAGTACTTGGCCCTCTTGTCATGCTCGTCCTTAAGTGCCTTGCACACCTTGGCCGCCGTGTCGTCCGCCTCAGCCATCATAGCGTTCGCATCCCGGGCCACTTTGCCATGGTTCATCCACGGGAGAGTGCGTGACACTCGATCCCGTAGGAACAGGATGCGATGGGGCGAGAGTCCAGTGGGTCCCGGAAGATCATGGTACGCTTGGAGCACTCTCCACAGCGAATTGTACCAGTTCCGGCCCGGTTCGTCGATGTGCAGCTGGCGGAACTTCTCGAACATCTGCCGCCCGGCAACCTCAGCCCTGCCATTTGACCGGCTGTGGTACGCCACGGTCTTGGCATGTCGAATGCCCATGTGCTTGCACATCGTCTCGAACCACGTCCCCACAAATTGACTGCCCCGATCGCTGCAGATGACAGCTGGGACATCGAAAATCCTCAGCCAATGCCTGATCATGGCATTAGCGACGGTCTTGGCCTGCAGCCCCACTCCATGCTTGTCCTTCTTGTCCTTCTTCTTGGACTTCTTGCCCGGGACTGCCACGACATACCCGCTCTGCCTGTCCACCGCCAGGATGACACAGTCGTAGGTCTCTCCGTCCACGGTGACCTCAGGCATGGCGAACACATCCATGGCCACGGACCGCATAGGGGCCTCCGGTATAGCCGTATATACCGGGTTGCCCGCTGTGGAGTGGTTGGGGCTCTTCGTGGCCCGACACACGGCACAGTCGCTGCAGTACCCATCGAGGATGGCGTAGTACCCCGGAGGGAACTTGAAACGCCAGTCCAGGTCCTGCTGCATCTTGTCTCGGCCAGGGTGCATGAGCTGGGCGTTGTGCCAATGGTCAATGAGCTCCTCCACTCGGTTCTCGGGCACCAGCAGCTTGTCCTTGAGGAACAACTTGTCGCCATCTTCGGTCAAGCCCTCGGGCCACTCGTCGTCCGACGGGGCGCTCACGGCATTCCAATACTTGCTCCAGTGCTCGGATGCCGCGTAGTCATCCGACCAGTCCTCTGTGAGCACCGACCTGACCAGCTCTACAGGGGCCACCATCCATTGCTCGAGGGTTTCTTCTCGAATAGCTTGGACGCGGGCACCCCGGAACTTGGCCAGGTCCGTACGGTTTGCCATCACCACAAAGCACTTGACCCCCTCTTGCTCCATGACCTTCTCCATCTCGATGATGCGCTTGGCCTCCTCGCTCTCCTCGGCGTCGCCATGGCTGGATATGTCCATCCACGCCTTGCCCGCGGGGTAGGCCCAGCGACTGAGGCAATCCGCCACAGTGTTGTCCTTCCCCGGGACGTAAACGACGCTGAGGTCGAACTTGGCGAACGTCTCGTGCCATCGGGCCCTCCGTGCCGCCGGTCCCGAGGGGGTGTCGACATGCTCCTTGTGCCAGCTCTGTAGGGACTGGTGGTCCGTGCAAACCACCACCGGCTGCAGTCCGATGTGGCCAGACCACTTCCTGAGCGCACATACAATGGCGTATGTCTCTTTCTCCCTCGCGGTCCATGTTCGGCGTTGGCCCTCGGCCAGGATCCTGCTCCAAAACGCCACGGGAACATGAGTCCCGTCGTCCCGGACTTGCTCGAGGACTGCTTCCACAGCATAGTCCGAGGCGTCTGTCCGTAGCACGAATCCCTTGTCCGGGTCCACCAGGAATAGCCCCAACTGCCCCAGGAGTCGCTCTTTCAGGCGGTTGAACGCATCCTCAGCCTCAGGGGTCCAGGCAAGCTTCTTCTTGCTCCCCTTCCGGCCATCGAACTTGCCCACTTGCAGCATCTTGTGCAGCGGCCCCGACAGTTCTGCATACATCCGGGCATAGCCCGAATAGTAGTTGCAGAACCCCATGAAGGACCGGAGTTCGCTAATGGTCTGGGGCTTCTCCCAGTGGTGCAGGGACGCCAGCTTCCCAGGCATGGGACGGCGTTGCCCATGACCAACCACGTGACCCGCGAACTCCACTTCCTTCACGAAGAGTGAGGCTTTGGTGGGCTTACACACCATGTTGTGCTGTCCAATTCGCTGAGCACTCGGCGCAGATCCTTCTCATGCGCGTCAATGAGCTCGTCCTCAGTCATGTTCTCCGTGCCGGACCCGATGATGATGTCATCCACGAAGGGATCGGCACAGTCCCGGACAGGACCGAGTAGGTCCTCCATCATGCGCTGGAAGGCGGCATTGCCATTCTTGGTGCCCATAGGCACCACTTTCCACTGCATGGGCCCCAGCGGCGTCGACATCGCTGTGCAGGGCCTGGAGTCCGGGTGTAGCGGCATCTGGTGGTAACCGTGTTTCAGGTCCAACACCGTGAAAATCCGCTTTTTCTGTTGCTTTTGGAGGATGGAGTCGATCAGCGGAAGCGAGTACGAGTCGTGCTCGGTCTGCTCGTTCAAACCTCTGTAATCAACCACCAACCTCCACTCGCCCTTCTCCTTCTACGGCACGATGAAGGCTGGGCTGGCCCACTCACTGTCGGAGGGTTCGATCCATCCTCGCTCAATGAACTCGGCCAATAGCTTCTTCATGGCCTCTGCCCGATCGCCCTGAAGTTGGTACTCCCGGTGACGATAGATCTTTGGGTTCGGCTTCAGCTTGATCCTAGCCGTACCAAACCTTCCACGATCCGGAGGGTTCTTGTTGGCGACGCCACTGAATAGCCGCGGATAGGCCTTGATCAGCCTCTCCTTCAGCTCGGCGACCTTCGGGTTCTCCTGGGCCTCTTCAGCCGCTTGCTTCGGTATCGATGCAACCGACCGCACTGCGGTATAGGCCTCTTCTGGGTCCGAGTCCGACTTCTCCTCGTCCGATATGCCGTCTTCATCGTCGTGGGGCGCGCTTCCCACCGATAATCTTCGAAAATTTGCCGCCTCGGGCTGGCGCTCGTCGCTACCGGTTCCCACTCTTGGAAAACCCCACGTTGGTGGGTCCGACCCAACCGGACCATCGTATTGGTCCGCGATGTGATCCATGACCCTCGCCACGAACTCATCCTTCTCGTACTTGCCGGTGACCAACATCTTGTCATCCTACCAATGCGGAGATGTGACCATGGCCCGCCTCTTCTTGGCTGCCAAACGGTCGTGCATCCCCATCCGCATGTAGTTGACGACGTCGTCGATCTCGGCGTGGGACAGGACGTCAATGCCATCAATTGGCTGATCCGTCCCCTCCTTGGGCTCAAACATGACCTTCATGGGCACCGCCTCAACCCTACGGATGAATGCTTCATCATCCATGGGCTGGGCTTGCGCCCCATCCACCAGGAAAGCCTTGGTACCCCACGCTTGACCCGGGGAGGGCATTGATACACCCTTGGCGTCGATGAACAACTCCTCCTCTGGCCCGAATGACATCTCGTTCAGGGTGATGGAGTCCAGCGTCGACTTGAGACCCTCCAGCGGACATGGGATGGATCCTATGCCATTTCTGACCAGGATCCGCTTCGCCCTATCCGCGATGATCTTCTCCACCGTACGTCTGGTATTGTCCAGGGAGCCATGCCAATACATGGGTCCCCACTCCTTCAAACCCCAATGCCTGTGCCAGGCTGAGTCTCCTCGATGCCAATGCCTCCTACACTTCCGCAGAGGTGGGGCATCCCGGGAAGCGAAGACGTCCGTCTCGGGCACTTCAGCTCCCAGCGTCTGAATCATCTTGCGGTACACTTGCGGCGCCATTCCATACTCCGTGAGCTGAACTGCACGGTCTCCTCTGGACTTGGCACCCACAGCTTGCACTGCTCGGACGATCCGATCCTCTTCTTCAGCATTCCATTGGGATGATCCGCATTCATAGTCCGTAGACAGCCATGTTAGGCATTCATCATCCTCCCGGACCAGCGTTGCACGATGGGGAAGGGCTCCAATGGCATTTGCCACCATGAAGTCATACCCCATGATCATATCCCAATCGGTAATGTCGGCCACATAGAAGTTCCCGGATAGAGTGCTTCTCTTCGCCTGATCAGGGCGGTTCAAGCGCTCATGCTCCCAGAATTCCATACTGATGGTGGCCTCATGGGTGCCACCACCCATGATCTCTCCATTGGCGACCTTCAGGCGGACCGGTCTCCGGCTGGGCTGCAGGAATTCCTCCTTGAACAACCCTCTCCGGACCAGGCTCACCTGGGCACCCGTATCCACCAACACATCCACAACCTTCTCCTCTCGTCCGCACCGTACTCGCACTTTCAAGTGCAACTGCCGCTCGTCGCCATGAGGTGTATGGACGACTCTCACGGCATGCAACTCTAGCACGTCCGGGTGCATCAGGACTTCAAGGATATGGTCACGGATGGTGTAGATCCTGGGTTGGTCCTGCCCGTCCACGGGGCTCTCTGTGGTCGCTCCTTCCTTCTTGCCATGTCCCGTACCCACATGTACTTCCCTTGGCAGGGCGCTCCAGGGGTTGGGAGTGGCGAAACTCAGTGGTTTTGGCTCTTCCGGAGCCTTCTTCGGCACCCGATGTGCCTTCGCTTTCTCTGTGATTCCACTGATTTTCGGAGGAGAGACCTCCGAGGTCCCACTCCCGTGGGGGCTCCTCTAGACTTGCCTTCCCGCAGCCCCTTCCAGCTGCGATCCGCCAGGACTTTGTCCACCACGTTGCTGGGCTTTGAGTTCTCCCAACGTCCTCAACATGTCCTCAGCAACCTCCTCGATCGACCTCACTCGTCGGTCTTGGCCAGGTCCACCACCATAGCCTCTTCCTCCGCCTTTTCCTTGGCCTTTGCCTTGGCCTTTTCCCCCGTCTCCGCCCTTAGCCTTCCAATCGGAAATCCGCTGCTCCTTGGGCTTCCTCTCGGGGTGGGTGGCGAAGTAGGCCTTCTTGTCCGCCTCATACACCTTGCACTGACGGTGGTCGTGTGCATGGTTGTTTCCCTTGCCATAACAGACCCAGCACCCGTCATGCTGCGACCTGTATTCCCGGAATGAGAGCGGTGGGTTCCCGATCCTCCTTGGCTCTTTGCCCCTTGGTCCCGCTCGGCTCCATCTAGATCGATCCTGCCCATTGTTCTTCACGTTGTGCGCCACAAACGCGAAGAAATGGGCCTCCTCGTGATCCTCCCGGGACCAGTGGTCTTGGCCACTTCCACTACCATCCTCCGCGGAGTTGGCCGTGTCCTCCTGGATCTCCCGATGATGGCGGTCTTCTCGGAGGCCTCGTTGTCCATGACCATGTTGATCCTGCACGTGGGCCTCGTTCTTCGCATTGAGCTTCAACTCCACCGTGATGTACTTCACGATCTCGTCAAGGCTCATGCGGGCGAAGATGACTTGCATCCTCAGCGGCTCCCCGCGCCTCCACTCCACGTTGTTGAGGCGCAGCAACCTTTGCCCCATGGAGTCCCCGAATACCTCCACGTACACGGCGTTCTTCAGGCCCAACATCCGGTTGGGTTCGCCCAGGTTCCTCCTGAAGAACTCCATGATACCCGCATGGGTATCTTCCGCCGCCATTATCCTCACCGCCACGCGCTTCTTCGCCCTCTTCTTCTCCTCGTCCTCCACTCTCCTCTTCCAGTTGCCGGGGAGGACGTCCTTCAGCAAGTGGCGAATCTCACTGGCCTCTTTCCAGTCTTCCACCAACTTGAGGCATCTGCGGTACTTCCGCAGATACCGGTTCCACTCCCGGACCCGCAACTCACCGCGGTCCAGCGGCAGTGGAATGGACCACAGGTCCTCCAGCTTCTGGTTCGGAGCGTCCACCCGCTCCTCGTCCTCCAACCACTGGAGGCAGGCCTGCTCCGTACGGATCAATCCTTCCCGGATCTGATCCCGCAGCTCCTCCTTCAGGTCCTGCGCCAGCCAGTGTGGGAATGTCCGGCATACCCACTTGTCCCGCGGCGCTCCCCGCATCTCGCCGACGACCTCCTCGGCGTAGTCCTCCCAGTCCAGGATGAAGTCATCCAAGTTGAAGGGATTGCCATCGTAATAGGGGATTTTGATTCCCCTGAGGTCGTCAATCCTGATGGCGTCTCCGACGTCCCCAGCCACCACTCCACCGAGACGGATACCACCTGTGGCTGGGGGATGTGAGTACACTCCCCGTACGTCCCTCCCCTCCATGGAGTGTGGTCCAGCTGGGCCTGAACCCATCGGGTTTGGAATGCGGGAAGGACTTGCTCCATCGGCCGTCCATATCCCCGTATTGGGGTCCTTCGCCCACAGGTTTCCGCTTGGATGGCCTCGACCATGTCCGTCGGCGCTTCCCATGGTTCGCCCCTGCATGGTCTGGTTCTGGATCTCGATCTTCTCTTCCGCATAGACGACCATATTCGTCGTGATCGGTACATCCTGGGCGGCATGGGACATCTGTACCGTCAGGCTCCTCGGGTCCGTGGGTACGTGCCCTTCCCGCATGGACCCAGCCGGTGCCGTGTGTTCCCCGAGCATTGTGGATTCGCTGAACATGGGAACAAACGGCAGCGCACCCGGGTCAACACGCGGAGGCGCGTAGGGTGCCTCTGCAGGGCCGCCCATGGGTTTCTCCATGGCGCTCCTGAGGGTCTTAACCTGCTCCACCAGCTCTACAGCGGCCGGCTTTGCCGGGAGCTCCGGACCCGAGGCGAGGGGCTGTCGCTCCTCTAGCCTTCTCAGGCGTCCCGACATGTCCTCCACTAAGTGGAGGAGGCTGTCCACCACTTGCTGCTGCTTCTGCAGGGCCAGCTCCAGATTCTCCCGGTACCGGGCCTGATCCGCTCGCAGCTCCTCCATGTGGTTCTCCGGGGCCGACTGGTCGTCCAGGATCCCCACGACGTCCTCCTTCAGGGCGTCCTTGGCGTTGTCCAGGCGGTCAAGGTGATGCACGATGGCGTCCATCCCCATCTTCGGGTACTTGCCCATGAGGAAGGACACGTGCTCGCAGTGGCACGCAGCGTGCTTTCCGCCGGATTCAGCGCAACCCGCGGTTCCCGGCACCTCAGACTCATCGCCCATGGGCGTATCGCCTATGGCGTCCGTCTCTGGTCCCGTGTGCCGGGGCACAGGTGCCGTCCGGGCCCTGGCTGGCCTCTCCAAGCCCTCGGCGTCGTGCTGCAGGGCGGGCCCGGGGGCCGTATGCGCCCTGGCGATCGGCGCGGGCGTCTCCGACTCCGAAGGTGGCTCGTAGGCTGTCCGATAGCCCTCGAAGTGCCCCTCGGATTCCCACAGCCTGACCGGGCTGGGGTCCGTGTCCATAGCCCCGGCGTCCCTTGCCGCGGACTTGGGTGCCCCGCGCTTCCGGTAGCGCCGGGCCCGTCCTCCACTGCTGCCTGAATGGCAGGCCTCATCAGAGTCCTCCGCGGCGGAACGGAGGTTGCATGCCTTTCGGCAGCGACGCTCGCACATGGAGACCAGGTCCTCCATGTCACGTCCTCCTCTTCCCGAATGTCGTTCTTCTCTTCGGGCTTCAACTTCCGGAGTTCGCCATGCTCTTGAACGTCTCGGTCCTTCTATGGCTCCAATGTCCGGCGTGGTCTCCACCGAGTCCACAATACGCACCCGGGGCGTACTTGGGCAGGGCTCATAAGGGCCCAAGTTCCCGGGTCGGCGGTTGGTAGGGGCAGCAGGTAAGCCTCTGCTACCATAAAGAAGGTCCCTACCAGGACCGGCCCCCGCTGTGCCCCTTCCGCCTGTCACCCCTGCTGACTTGCTCCGGATCAACGATTGCATTTCTCAAAATCCTCAAAATCCAGGGTCGAAATCCAAAAATATAGAAAATGTAATCGTCCTTCAACCCTGAACAGCAACCAGATCCCACAAGTATAGCAATAACCCAATTCACAATCCAAATCAGGCTGCGGGCTTCCGTTCAGCACACCGGTATTCCCACGGTGGCGGGCATGTACAAGAATTGCACCAAGGAAGAAAGCCCTGAAATTGGCATATGAACACAAATAAAGCAAAGTTGGGGAAAGATGGAAACTTATACAATCACAGCCATAGACCCCTCATTCCCTGGACTCAAGACCTTCCCTTGACTCATCAACATGATGCCCTGAACCCAGTCCAATAAGATGGTTAAATGCCACATGTCAAAAGTCATTACATAAACCCCAAAAATGTGTTCACTCCCAACCCTCCAAATCCTAGCCCAATGGGGAAGGTGGCGTGTCATGGCCTCGAGTGGCACTCAGGACCATGCCCTACCCTGACATAACCTTGGTTGGACTTGGAGTCGAATGGGCTTGGAGAACTGCCCCAGGAGGATGACCTCATAACATGGCAAAATCAGGCAAATCAGACCATTATGCCAAAAAAAAATAATATACTCAAAAATGCATATGGCAAATGTTCATATGCTCCATGCATGTGTCAAACCGGAAAGTAATATACAAGGGTGATATATACCAAAGGTCCATGCCCAAGAATATCCCATCATTGGCACCGAAACTCCTCCGGTTATGTACATGGCATGCTTCACAAGTCAGCTCATGAGTTTGAGACCTAATTTTGTGAGGCCGACCAGTTGAGCACATAAAACACAAAAATGAGCATAAAATGAGGTCAAAAAGATGAAAATATGTCCAAATACAAAGTTGTCATGATACTATATCTCTATGCTCACCCATGATATCCGCTCATGGTTCAATACACAAATGATTGGAACCATTTGCGAACCATTCCCCCACTTGGATCCCCAATCAGGCGCCCTGAGATACCTTCGTCACCCATATCTACATGCCCCATGAAAATGGGAGTGCACTCATGGATCTCATTGCCAAACATACCATGAGCAATACATAAGCGGTAGACTTAGTCTAGTGCTTTGAATTCCACAGTTGGGACATGGGCAAAACCCTTGTCACGTATGGCTCCCCATCTCTTCGGCCACACGAAGATATATAACATGGGCGTGAGCATATCAAGACATATACCATGCATATAAAACATACCCTCAAAAGTGGCTCCCACCATGATATGCCATGCCCCTCCATGGGCATAACTTCAGGTTAAAAATGCGTAGGAACCCAAAGAAAGTATCTATGCAACCCCAGCACTCATGCGGTACACTCGAAAGTCGCATTAAAATATTCGGTTGCACGGTCCAAGAGTTATATATCACTTTATACCCTCTTGACCATTATCCCTTGCTACACCGGGCATGTGTACACACCAGTCGCATTTGATGCTTCCTAAATTAACATGAGACAAAGGCGCTTGCAACCCAACCCTCCTTATTCTCTTTCCTCACACTCGCGCGTAGATATGACCCTTCAAAGTGGTCCAACGATTCACTTTTGTTTTCCTTATATCTCCAAGTCAAACGGGTGGCAAGTATAAGGAAAACCTGATTCGGGCATAGGGAAAAGCGTATGACCACTCGAAGAAGACCAAATCAAGTGCGGCGATGTCGAAGTCGAAAATCCGATTTCGACATCGCGAAAAATTCTGATTAAACTTTCGAGTGCTTATTTAGAGAATTGCGGAAGCAACGAACCCTTTGCTGATGAAATCTGACCCTTCAACGGAAAATCCGCCAAAATATCTGGAAATAACAGTTAACCAATCAGTTAACGCAAAATCGCGAGCCAACTGACGGTCGCCGATACATTGACCATCAGAACGAAAGGCTCAAAAATTACGGAAACATCATGATAATAAAACCCTGTTGATTCCTGATATTCTGATATATAAATCTCCGCTTGCGGCGCCTCGGTTCTGAATATGGCCGCTCATAGCCGGAGTGGCCAAACCTATCACACTATCATATCGGGTCAGGTCAGGTGGATGGGAGAGTATGATATCAGCCAATGGCGGCTTGCCGGCACATAGATACACACCCCAAGTGACCCAAAAATGGCCACGGGGGTCGGAACCGGCTTCAAGGGTGTTTGTCGGATGCCGGCTGAGGGCGCTGCGTAGAGCGCTGAAAATCTGCTCAACAGGGCCACATATGCACCTCGTGCTTCTGACTGTGTGTAGATTGTGGGTGGCACCACTCCTCCGCCGCTGGTGCTCGGATCTGGTTGATCGCAAAGGCAGGGCACAGGTTTGTCTTGGTCGGGGAGTTTCCCCGTTCCTCGGGCGGGAAGGCCTCTGCTTGCTGCCGGTCTCCAAGTGGAACTCGCATTCCTCTGACGACTGCCTGCTGTGCGGCCAGCGCTGCTGGGCTCACCGCCAGTATTACCTGGAAAAAAAGGGGGGGGTAAGCTGTCGGTTGTGCTGACATTGATGTCAGGCCCTGAGGGAGGGGGGGCTGTCAGCTGTGCTGACATTGATATCAGGCCCTGAGGGGGGGGGGGTGCGCTGTCAGATGTGCTAGACTGCTAAACTGGGTATCGCCATGGATATCACAGCCTCGCCCCTGAGACTGGGCCCCTATACCACTGGCGATGCCCTATTCACGGAGAGGCCTGGGGTGCAGGGCAGGCTGCAATGTTCATGGTGCTCCCACTCAAACTGCCTGACTTTGCGGTCAAATCAGAGTCGGTGTGTTGTCTTACCTGTGTTCCTGTGTCAGGGAATTTGTTTGCGTCCAAATTTGGATACTGCAGGCTGCAGACAGAACAAACAGCAAAATGTCTGCACTTTTGATAACTGGCAGAAAGCGGAATGCAAGAACGCCGCGGAAGAAAGAAGACTCACAGGCTACTACAACCTGGCTAGACGCTAGTACTACACACTGTCTGGTAAATGATGGGCAGGGGGCTGACTGCTGTCCCATCTGACGCGGTGGTAAACTTCTTGGAAAAGACTCGATTCTAAGGGGCATCAGGGGCCCGTCGCAGAACACAGGCGGAAAGCGAATGGCAGAACTGGGAAGTGCATGGCGCAAGTGTTGCTCACTTTAACCGTGCGTGTCTAGGGGGCTTCCAGGGTCAGAAGAATCCCAAGAGGGTTAGCCACATTGGCAAAGGGCTCCTATGATCCCCTGGTTTGCCCCGGCATATTCACAGAAAAAGAGGGCAAGGCACGGCACGAGAAACGAGGGTGCGGGCACAAGATGGGCAAGAACAAAAAAGGAGACTGCTCCATGGGCTCCATGGGAGGCAGTCGCTGGTCGTAAGATCCCGTCTCATTGCCACAGCGCCGCTGGGAGGGGCTGCGCACGGCAATACACTGGATCAGAAGTGAGGGACCTGCTGCGGGACTCACAGGCATGACCTTCTTGTTCTCCAACGTGATAGTTCGGTCCGTGAGTTGCGCCCTGAGAGCACAGCAGGCATTTATGGCCGCATGGTCACAGAAAATCCTCATTGTTTTTTTTTCATCACACACCCTTAACATGAACATCAACCAGATACTTTGTTGCTGTTCCCTGACTGTCGAGGACACGTATCAGAGTGACCCCCCTGGCGCCCTCCTGCCGCCCCCAGAGCGCGCAAAGCCAGCTCGCAAGAGCGCTTCCTGTAAGGTCGGTGACGGGGCCCCACGCCCGCACCCCCCGCATCCATAGCCAGTGGGTAGTGGCCCCTGGCCGCACGCCCCAAGGACCGGTCGTCGGGTGTGGGAGAGCGCCAACCCTGGACGCCCCGCACACAGGCAAAAGGCGCCTCCCCCGGGCGCCCTCATGCCGCCCCCACAACGCGCAAAGCCAGCTCGCAAGAGCGCGCGCTGTGGGGTTGGTGACAGGTCCCCACGCCCGCACCCCCGGCACCATCAGCCAGTGGGTACTGGGCCCCGGCCGCACGCCCCAAGGACGGGCGGTTGGGCGTGGGAGAGCGCCCTACCCCGGATGCCCCACACACAGGCAAGAGGCGCCCCCCCCGGGCGCCCTCCTGCTGCCCCCAGAGCGCGCAAAGTGTGCTCGCAAGAGCGCGCGCTTTGGGGTTAGTGACGGGTCCCAACGCCCGCATCCCCCGCAGTCACAGCCAGTGGGTAGTGGGCCCCGGCTGCACGCCCCAAGTACTGGCAGTCGGGCAACGGGGAGCGCCCAATTCCGGACACCCCACACACAGGCAAGAGGTGTCCCCCCCGGCCGCCCTTGTGCCGCCCCCACAGCGCGCAAAGCCAGCTCGCAAGAGCGCGCGCTGTGGGGTTGGTGACGGGTCCCGACGCCCGCATCCCCCGCAACCACAGCCAGTGGGTAGTGGGCCCCGGCCGCACGCCCCAAGGACAGGTGGTCGGGCGTGGGAGAGAGCCCAACCCCGGACGTCCCACACACACAGGCAAGGGGCGCCTTCCCCTGGCGCCCTTGTGCAGCCCCCACAGCGCGCAAAGCCAGCTTGCAAGAGCGCGCGCTGTCGGTTGGGTGATGGGTCTTCACGCCCGCACTCCCCGCACCCAAAGCCAGTTGGTAGTGGGCCCCGGCCGCATGCTCCAAGGACGGGCGGTCGGGCGTGGGAGAGCGCCCAACCTCGGACACCCCACACACAGGCAAGAGGCGCCTTCCCCGGGTGCCCTCGTGCCGCCCCCACAGCACGCAAAGTCAGCTTGCAAGAGCGCGCGCTGTGGGGTTGGTGACGGGTCCGCACGCCCGCAACCCCCGCACCCACAGCCAGTGGGTAGTCCGCCCCGGCCGCACTAAGGCGTGGAACCTTTTTTGACATCCGAAACCGGTTATTGTTGCTCACTTCAAAAATCCAAACCGGTTACTGGTTTTTTAATCATATTAAAAACCGGTCATTGGTTTGGACTCATTCATCTCCATTTCTACCTCTCAACTCCTTTGCCCGACATTGTCATCGTTTGTTCCCTTCTCCATGACTTTCATGTATTGATGGACCCAAGGGCCACCGTCCTCAACACTTCCCTCAATTTGAATTGGTGGATCATGTATTTGGATTTCCATTGCCAAGGGTTGCCAAGGGGTGTGTTTGTGGGACCTTTTTGGAATTTCGAAATTGGTGATTGGTAAGTATGGAAGCGTTGGTGAGATCTAGGACAATGGGTGTCACGGGAAAGAAGGTGCAAAGATCGGGAATAGGCGGTAGAGCCCGCACAATGGCAGGGGCTGGTCCTACGGACCTTCATTATGGTAGCAGAGGTTTACCTGCCGCCTACCGCTGGGCGGGGAGCTTGCACCCTCATGAGCCCTCCCCAAGGGAACCCTGGGTAACCATCAATGACACCATCCGGGAGTTGGTGGTTGAAGCCCGAGAAGAAGGAAGGCATTCGGGAAGGAGAGTGGGTACCGTCGACAACATGGAGGACATCGTCTCTTCTGTGAAGGAGTATGCTGAAAATGATGTCATCTCCGAGTACCCGCAGAAGAATCGGACGAGGAGGTCAGGAGCTGCAGCAGTGGGTCAGAAGCCCGGCGCTACCGCAAACGCGGTTCGCCAAAACCGTCCATGAAGGATGGGGAATCGCAATGGAAATGACGCTGAGCCCTGTCTGCTGGATGTTCTGTGCTCCGTCAGACTCCGAGGGATATCATACTTGTTACTTTTCGGATTGGTCCGGAGCAGAGCCAGATTTCCTGGCGGGGCGATCGCATACCGCCAAAATCCTGGACTTGATCATGATGCAGAACGGGAAGCGTTGCCGCGAAGGTCGGCAACAACAAGAACCCCGAGGCATACCGAGTTCGGTATGATGGGAGCGGAGGCAGGAAGGATGGATTGTGACGGGACGGGCGACACTGTAATGGGCGGAGGAGAGGAGCGGGGAGCTCCGGGAGGTCCGCCGCGGGACTGCCGGGACCGAGAAGAAGATGGTCGACATCCACACGAGGACGCCAAGGAAGTGGCGTGCTGGGACGGGGCACGTGGGGATCACTGCCATTGCCAACGTGTGGACTTCCTCAACAGGAGTTATCCCTCGGTGGGCAAAGATGCCATTATTCAAAGAATCGACAAGTTGGACGACACCAACGGTGGAATCTTCGACAACACTCTAAAGAGTATCTGATCACATCAAGAGGACTACGAGGCCAAGCAGAAGACAATGCTGGTACAGCAGCAAGGAATGGTGGACAAAATGATCAAGTACCTGGAGAATGTCAAGGACAGGATGAAGGAGTTGGAGAGGCGTGCAGGAGTCCCGGCACCAGGTCCCGATCTACCACGGGATCCTGCCCCGGAGTCTTTGGTGAGGCGGCTGACGACATTGGGGACAGCCGATGAAGGAGTGGCGCCCATGGAGGGTCCCAGGGAGTCGGTGCCATGCGGTCCGTCACGGGTTGACCCCTCATTATTGAGGCACATCCCCATTTTCTCGGGCAGTGTCATGTTGGGAGAGAAGACGCCGGAGAAAGGCTCGGGGATTGGTACACCCAAGCGTGATACCCGTGAAGGGACGGTTGAGATTAACATGAGCAGCCCGCCAGCCGCTGGGACGTTCTATGCTCGTGCAGCGTATGAGCGCCGGGTACCTGAAAATGATTCGGAAATACGTGGAGGATCAAGTGAGGAATCATGGGTGCAAGATTTGCGGTCGGCAATATGGACCATGGTCGGTGCGAGCATGGAAGAAAAAAAATCTGGACCACGGGAAGACATGGAGATCGGAGGAGTTTGCTCCCACTCCCCGGGCAACGGGAGTGGTGGAACCATCCGGTTTCGGGGCGTCATTGCTTTGGATGTTGGGGATGCCGTACGCATCAAAGACCTCCGGAGTGTGAAAAAACCCCATTACGACGCCAACCCCGCCAACTTGGACGACTTCATCCTCGTTTGGGAAGACATCGCCGAGGAAGTTGTTGGTGAGATGCGGTTCGGATCGGATGCTTGAGACAAGTGGGCATGTCGTACTTTCCCACACTGTTTGGTTCCGGAGATGAAGGCAGATTTCCGTGACGCGATTCGGGAGAAGAGGATCCGTACAGACGACGGGGGAGCAGTGTTTGGACTGGTTGGAGCAAGAGGAAAGGCTGGATACCCCCAATCAAAAGGTCGATGATTTATGGGCAATACCTCTCAACTTGGAACGTGGGGAGCTTTGGTTGAGGGAGTGGAGGAGATATCGTCGAAAGTACCGCCAACTTCTGAAGCAACTTGAGGATTGGGCGGAATCGGGTCAGTTTCGCCACCTCTTGCGGGATGTTCTTCGAGCCTATTGGAAGAAACGGGTGGAAGACGAGGAGAGGAAGCGGGAAAAGAAACGTATGGCAGTACGCATCATGTCGTCGGAGGAGCATCACCTGGGCATTATGGAATTATTTCGACAGAACCTCGGAGTGCCGAAGCGGATTATCTCGTTGAAGAATTCCGTGTACGTGGAGGTGTTTGGCGAGACCGCGGGTGGTCATCTCCTTCAACTAAACAACGTCAAATGGAGAGGCGGGGAAAAGTTGAAGTTGCAGATGATACCCCAGCGAATGAGCCTGGTCTCAATTATCCCATACGTGGGCGTCCAATTGAAGCTCAACTCCGAAAATGAAGCGCATATTAAAGACAGTCACAATCATGGGAACCATGATCACCGCGAAGATTGACATCATCGAGGGGTCCAGAATGATCGCGGCGGGAGTTTAGAAGATGCCGGGCGCGACAGTATGACTTGGGAAGATCATCAGAAAGCGCATTTCTTTGCGTTCCTGGCGCACAACACGCAGGAGCCAGGGCAAGACAAGTCGGAGTGGAGTAGGGCACCGCCCCACATAGGATTTTATGACGTCCGAAAATCCCAAAACCTGCAGCATCAAAAAAAATACCCTTTTAAGTAGTTAGCATGCTGTAAATTGTGTTTGGGCGATCTGTCTCCCCGTAAAAGATCCTCTTTTGCATCCGGCACCCTCAGAATAGGGGTGGGGAGGTCTTCAACTGCTTTGCTGAGGCCAAAAAACACAATTTTTCACCAAAAAGCGCCCATTTTTTGCCGTTTTTTCCATGAAAAATGGCAAATTTTGGTGCATACGTATGCTGTAAATTGCGTTCTTGTGATCTGTGTGCCCCTAGGAGGCTGCTTGTTAGCATCCACCTCCCTCAGAATAGGGGAGGGGTCTTCAAATGCTTATCTGAAGCTAAGAAAAACTCATTTTTTGGCCAAAAAATAACCATTTTTGGCCGTTTTTTCATGAAAAATGGCACAATTTGGTGCATACGTATGCTGTAAATTGTGTTCTTGTGATCTGTGTCAGCCTGGAACCAGCTCCTCTGCATCCAGCACCCTCGAAATAGGGGGGGGGTCTTCAAATGCTTGTCTGCGGCCAAAAAACTCAATTTTTGACCAAAAACGGCCATTCTTGGCCGTTTTTTCATGAAAAGTGTCTGCTGTAAATTTTGTTTTCGTGATCTGTGTCTCTCTAGAACCTGCTCTTTTGCATCCAAAACCCTCAAAATAGGGCGGGGGGTTTTCAATTGCTTGTCTCAAGCCGAAAAACTCAATTGTTGACCAAAAAGCGGCCATTTTTTGCCTTTTTTTCATGAAAAATGGGAAATTTTGGTGCATATGGATGCTGTAAATTGTGTTCTCCTGATCTGTGTGTGCCTACAACCTTTTCTTTTCGCATCCGGCACCCTTGAAATAGGGGGGAAGTCTCCAACTGCTTGGCTTGGTTCCACAAACCACTCAGGTCCGTAATCACGACCAAATCACAACAAAATCACTCTAATCCATATTTGTGGCTTCCAAAGTGCAAAACTGGCTATTCAGGGGCACTTTTTGCACCCTCTGGAGGATTATCCTGAGTACAAGGCATGTAGGGTCACAATTTGTTGCTTGGCAAGCCTAACCGAGCTCTAGGGAAACAAAAGCACAACGACATCAATGAAATCAACCATCGCGGGTTCAAAAGTGCAAATACAGCTGTTTGGGAGATTGTTGCCACCAAGTGTTTCTAGCACATTGCCTAAGCCGGCTCTTTGCGTTGCCATCCAACGCGCGTTGCAATGCACGGTTTTTGCTTTGCTAGTTTTGGTGTGTGTTGTGTGTTGTGTGTGTGATATTTCATCTGCCCATAACGAGACACATGACATGGGCAACAATCCAATTTGAAACCGGGTGAAAATTTCCCCATACCTCGTTAGGTCACAAACATGATATGAGTGCATTGTGGGCAATGAAGCAATGGCAGCGCAAACACAAAGCCAGGCGATGTTCTCAAACTGCCTCAATTACGTCAAATATTACGGGTTGGAAATGTGGCAGTTTTGAGGGGGCTTTAGCACCCTCCGATCATTTATCTTGAGCAAAGAGCATTTGGGGTCATAATTTGTGGTTTACCAGGCCCGAACCAACCGTAGGGACAAGGTTGAACAACTTGAAATCTCATGACATCTCCCCTAAATCTACCAATACTAGAATTACTCATTAGAAGGGGCAAATATGGCTGTTTGGAGGAAATTTTGGCACCTACTGTTCATTAATCATTAGCCAAGAGCATTTAGGGTCACATATTGTGGTTTGCCAAAGCGGAACTAACCTTAGGAACAAGGTTTTGCAATTTGAAATCTAATGATACCTCCCCTAAAGCTACCTACACGGGAATTACATGTTAAATGGGGCAAATATGGCTATTTTGAGGCAATTTTTGCTCCCGCCGTTCATTCATCTTGAGCCAAGAGGATTTAGGGTCACAGATGGTTGTTTGCCAAGGCCCGACTAACCTGGGGAACAAGGTTGAGCAATTTCAAATCTCATGACACTGCCCCTAAATCTACTTATACTAGAATTAGACGTCAAACAGGGCAAATAAGGCTGTTTTGGGGCAATTTTGGCACCCACCGTGGATATATCTTGATGCAAGAGCATGCAGGGTCACATATGGTGTTTTTCCAAGGCCAAGCTAACCTTAGGAACAAGGTGGAGCAATTTGAAATCTCATGATACCTCCCCTAAATCTACTTATACTAGAATTAGACGTCAAACGAGGCAAATATGGCTGTTTTGAGGCAATTTTGTCACCCGCTGTTGATACATCTTGATTCAAAAGCATGTAGGGAGACATATGGTGTTTTGCCAAGGCCAAACTAACCTTAGCAACAAGGGTGAGCAATTTAAAATGTCATGATACCTCCCCTAAATCTACTTATGCGGGATTTACAAGTTAAAAAGGGCAAATATGGCTGTTTTGGGGCAATTTTGGCACCCGCCACTCATTTATCTTGTTGCACCACCATTTAGGGTCAAATATGGTGGTTTGCTAAGGCCAAACACACCTTAGGGGAAAACTTGACCAATTTGAAATCTCATGAGACCTCCCCGAAATCCACTTATGCCACTTTCTTCGTGAAAAAGTGCCAAATAAGACCCGAAAAGGCGGTATTTTGGAAATATCTCACCGAAGGTTGATGGGATCACCGTCATTTGATCACAGGAGCAGGTTATGGTACGATTGGCAGATTGTTCTTCTTGAATCTGCTTAACTGCGCACATAATTGCCACAAATCTCGCAAAATGAGCCAAAAATGCTTGCGGCGGCGGCAAAAATCGCGACCGCGGAAGTTTCTGCGATAGTCCGGCAACTGAATTTTGGGATCCGGTGACATCGTAAAATCATATGTGCCGTGGAAGAATGGTGAAACCGCCGCGGAGGATCGGCAATCCGCCGCTCTCCTTCAAGGAATACCGGCGGAAACACGACAGATGCTGGATCTGTTAAGGGAAGAACCTCCCACACAAACACGATCATAAGACGTGCAAGATCTACGCGGAGGACAAGAAGGCTTATTTCCAAGCCCACCCCGAGGTGGTGCCCAACAAAAAGCGTATAGAGGCTTGCAAGCGTGAGCAAAGTAGTGGTGGACGCTCCGGAGGACAGGGGCATGGAGGTGACTGCCGAATTCGACAAATTGAGGAAGTGGCCGATTCATTAATGCGGCACATGGAAGCGCTCAAGGCCTTGCAGAACGAGAGAAGTGCCCCATGGCCGGGTGATTCGCAGCAGGACGGGGCTGCGGTCGACCGAACCTAGAGAAGCCCACACAAGAGTGTGACACCGGAGGACACTCCCCCGAAAATCAGTGGAATCCAATCGAAGAAGGCCTCTACCGTGCCAAAGGAGGTTACGAAGGGGTCAAAGACACTGAGTTCAACCATTGCTAATCCATGGGAAGCCCTGCCAAGGGACGTATGAGTGGATATTGGCAGCTTGGACAAGAAGGTTGGAGAGACCACGGAGAGTCCTGTGGATGGGCAGGACCAACCCAAAATCTATGAGATATGTGATCACACCTTGGCAGTTCTTATGCACCGTTGCACAGTTGCATGCTGTCAGAGTCGTCCATACACCACATGGCGATGAGCGGCAATTGCACTTGAAGGTGCGGGTAATGTGCGGATGTAAGGAAGTGACCGCAGACGTCTTGCTGGATACAGGGGGCCAGGTAAGCTTGGTGCGGAATGGACTGTTTCCGGACACATGTCTGAAGAGCAGTGACCGACCAGTGCACCTCAAGGTCGCAAACGGCGGAATCATGGGTGGAGGAGCCCGTGAAGCCGAACTTGGCCCGGAATTGGGGGAGCATGACCGATTGGATCGACCGGACCAAGCTAAACGCTTGATGCTCCATGGAAAATTCTACAAGTCCAATCTCTCCGATTGAAATATCATAATGGGCTATGATTTCATGGTCAGCAATTCAGCCGGAGCATTGCCGCATCGTGCCACACTCATTTGTGAGGCAAACAAGAGGCTTTCATGGCTATCGACCCATTATTTCCCTGGTGGATCCGTATGGACCGGAGACGAGGAGGAGAAAATTGTTCGTGCGGTGAAAGCAGCGGGAATTAAGTCCAAAGGTGGCGATGGAGAGCACCTTCAGGGGTATGGTCTATCCTGAGATGCTTATGGTCGCATGATGGAAGCTTTTGGTATGGACACACCGTCGACGGATGTCTTCGCATCAAAAGAGGCTCCCAAGTTGCAAAAGTACGCGAGGTACTGGCACAAAGGTGACTTGGCGTGGAACAAACACTGGGGCGCAGAAAGATGGGGCCATCTGTATGTACACGGAGCCCAAGGTGTTTCACAGTTGCATGCTGTCAGAGTCGTCCATACACCACATGGCGATGAGCGGCACTTGCACTTGAAGGTGCGGGTAATGTGCGGATGGGGGGAAGTGATTGCAGACGTCTTGCTGGATACAGGGGGCCAGGTAAGCTTGGTGCGGAACGGACTGTTTCCGGACACATGTCTGAAGAGCAGTGACCGACCAGTGCACCTCAAGGTCGCAAACGGCGGAATCATGGGTGGAGGAGCCTGTGAAGCCAAACTTGGCCCGGAATTTGGGGAGCATGACCGATTGGATCGACCGGACCAAGCTGAACGCTTGATGCTCCATGAGGAATTCTACAAGTCCGATCTCTCCGGTTGAAATATCATAATGGGCTATGATTTCATGGTCAGCAATCCAGCCGGAGCATTGCCGCATCGTGCCACACTCATTTGTGAGGCAAACAAGAGGCTTTCATGGCTATCGACCCATTATGTCCCTGGTGGATCCCAATGGACAGGAGATGAGGAGGAGAAAATTGTTCGTGCGGTGAAAGCAGCGGGAATTAAGTCCAAAGTTGGCGATGGAGAGCACCCTCAGGGGTATGGTCTATCCTTAGATGCTTATGGTCGCATGGTGGAAGGTTTGGGTATGGACACACCGTCCACGGATGTCTTTGCATCAAAAGAGGCTCCCAGGTTGCAAAATTACGCGAGATACTGGCACAAAGGTGACTTGGCGTGGAACAAACACTGGGGCGCAGAGAGATGGGGCCATCTGTATGTACACGGAGCCCATTGTGATTCAGAACGGATCATGAACAAAATTATCGCCGATAGAGCAAGGGGAGTCTTGGTGCTCACTGGACTCGGCTCAGGGGACGCCTGTGGCGAAGTTGTAAGATCCAAGAACGATTCCATCGCCTTGAATGAATATGTGTTTGCGCTGAATCAGCAGATATTTATGGACGCTACGGCAACCTCTTTGCCGTCACCGGCACAGGCATGGTCAACCCACGCATATTATGTGGACGTTGCACAATGCCATCCCACGGGCGATGAGACTATAATCCGAAGGAGACAAGCCGTGTCCATGGGGGTCATGTTCGAGGAGAGCAACAACCCCAAAGTGGAAGTTAAGACCTTGTCGTTTGACGAGATTGATCGTGTTGTCCACTACATGAGGGATGGGATGCATGACGGTGTGGCAGCCAAGCAGGCAAGAAGCCAGGTCAAATCTCCCCAAATTCAATTGCGAGGAAATTCACCAAGAAAGAGTTTGTGGCGATGGTAATGGACCACATGGCCGATCAAGATGAGCCTGTCCTTTCCAACCCACCCACATGGAACTTCCCACACTCGGGTATCGGATTGAAGCCCAACACCCCATTCAACATGCAAGAGTCCAGAAAATTATCGGCGGGGCTGCAGACCCACGATGTCGAAGAGGGTATGACCGGTGAGGAAATGTCAGAGAGCGATCCGGATGAAAAGCTATACCGCCATTGGGTCAGTGGTGACCGTGCCGACAGCTGCGGACCAAGAAGGAAGGGAAAATCCAACAGAGGATCAGCTGCGGGAAAGATTGGTGAAAGATTATCCACGGTTGCTCAGTTGTGTGGCCAACAAAAATCCACCGGATTGAGGTCGATTTGGCACCGGATGGATTCAATTGAAGCCCAACCCCAAAATATATCGGCATCGGGAATATCAGCTTCAAAGTGAGCGGGCGGAGGCCATGAAGAAGCTGTTGAAGGATTTCATCGAGCGCGGATGGATAGAACCTGCGAACAGTGAGTGGACAAGCCCAGTGTTTATCGTGCCGAGGAATGAGAAGGGCAAATGGCGGTTAGTGGTTGATTATCGAGGGTTGAATGAGCAAACAGAGCATGATCCGTACTCTCTTCCCTTAATCGACACTATTCTACAAAAACAGGCCCCAAAGTGCATCTGCACGGTGCACGCGATCGCAGCAAAGAAAAAATAAAATACGAAGGAAATGACGCACCGCCAGCAGAAATAAAGCGAAAAATCGTCTTTTCCGACCTCAGAAACCCCCCCAACAATTTTACGCCGCTGTTTGGCGAGGTCGCAAAATTTAGGACACTCACCAAAATAGACGAACAATAGAGTCGCGACAGCGAAGAAGCTGAGCGTTGCTTGCCCCAAACCACCTAGCAAAGTGCGTGCCCTAGGCGCTAGGGACTTGTGCGCGCCCCAAAACAAACCACACATAGACAACAACAACGCCACCGGCCGCCGACAAGCAAGTATGTGATGTGCCGCGCACCGCTAGAAACCAACGAAACAAGCACAACGCGGAAAGAGGTAGACAAGGAGAATAAATAGGTAACGAACCGCACCACGGTGGAGATATACCACATGTACACGACCAAGCAATGCAAGCCCGCTCATGTAGGAAATACGACGACGCCGTAACACGCGAAGGGGATCACAACAAAAAGAAAAAGAGGCCGCACATGTACCCAAGTATGTTGCATGTCGTGCATGAAAAATACACACAAGCAACAACAACGCCACCGGCCGCCGGAAAGCAAGTGTGTTATGTGCCATATGTTGTGTGCATAACGCCGTAACAAGCGCAAAACAAGTAACGTGTCAAGCAACGCCAAAGTGCGCCGCCACGAAAAGCGCAACGAAAACCGCACCGGCAAGGAGAACCAACAAGAGGTGGCACCGAAGGAATGCCTATGCTCACCCCCGCTCACATAGGGAAAGAAAGGTATGCCCGCACGTGCATGCCCGGAACGCCCGCAAGGCCATCACCGCCACGAACGAGCAACATGGTATGAAGGGACAAACGAGGAGGAACAAAAAGACCACCGAGGTAAAGCACAACACAAAAAAAAAAAAAAAAAAAACTAATCATACACACGTGACTAGTCGGGTCCAAGTATGTTGCATGCCACGCTACGCTACGCAACAGACGAGACGAGAACGGCAACCACGCCAACAAAAGTAAAAGGTGACCACGAAGCGTAACCGAGACGTGCCCACCGCCGCACGCCCGCTTATGTAGGCGGCGAAAGGGAGCGAAAGGGGACAAAAGGTATGCCGCCGCATGCAAAGGAATAGTAGGCAAGCCACACACCGCCACCAAGAACGCAAGTATGTTACCATGTCGTGCCACGTCGGCAACCGCGGAGTTGCGTGGGTTAGAACACACAAATAGCCAGGGAGGGGGACACAGGGAGCATACACACAAATAGCATAGCGCCGACGGGTGCCGGGTCCCAACAAACACACGTGCACGCACCCGTGTTCTCTTCCCCTCACAGGTCCTGAGGAGAAGCGTATGCTCGTGTCTGCGTCGTCTGGGCGTTGAAGTAGGGTTGTCTTAGACGCTTAGGCAAGTATTGCGTCGTGCCGTCGTCACACATAAGCGAACGCCCGGCAAGGCGGGAGGACTAGGACACGTTAAGGTAGTGGGGAAAGAAGCAGGTATGTTGCATGTCACGCCGCGCGCGCGGAACGGGCAACAAGTAAAGGTAGCGACCAAAGGGGAGTGGAGACAAGACGGGAGCAAGTGGGGCGATAAACCTACGCGCAAGCCGGTCGAACACGCATGTCGCATGACGTACCAGCCAGCTCGAGGTGCCGTGTCGCGACAAAACCGCCGCCGCCGCACGCCCGTTTACGCTCCCTCCCCTCCCTACGCAGGTTCAAAGGAGGAAGCCCGAGCCGACAAGGAAAAAGACAGAGACACACAACAAAGCGGAGGCAGGGAAAAAGTGCATGCCAGGGAGAGGGGTAGAGGAAAGGGTAAAGATCAACGAAGCCGCGAAAGGAACAAGGGGTAGCCAGCGAACGAGCAAGGAGCGCACACAGAGGAGGGGACACGGCGGGCACACGGCGAGCACAACACCGCACCGAGACACGGGAGAGGGGAGCACCGGAGGACCAAGGAAAGAGCAGCACCACGCACCAGGGCACGCACGGCACAGACACCACACACACCGCACACACCCAACGAACCCCGGCAACCCACCCGGCAGTGGACGGGCAGACGGGAGAGGGACAGCGCCTGACCCCAAGCGCCCCTCACCATGTTGGAAGGCACCCCCCCCGGGGACGCCCTTCCGCCACCCCCACAGCGAGCAACGCCGGCCCGCAAGGGCGCACGCTGTGGGGCCGGTGCTGGGTCCCCACGCCCACACCGACCGCGCCCGGGACACGCGGGTCGCGGAAACCTGGCTGCACGCTCTGGAGGACGGGCGGCCGGGGGAGGGACAGCGCCTGGCACCAAGCGCCCCTCACAACGGTGGAAGGCAGCCCCCCCCGGGGACGCCCCTCCGCCACCCCCACAGCGAGCAACGCCGGCCCGCAGGGGCGCACGCTGTGGGGCCGGTGCTGGGTCCACACGCCCGCATCGACGGCACCCGGGACACACGGGTCGCGGAACCCTGGCTGCACGCTCCGGAGGACGAGCGGCCGAGGGGGGGGACAGCGCCTGACACCAGGCGCCCCTCACAACGGTGGAAGGCACCCCCCCCAGGGGACACCCTTCTGCCAACCCCACAGCGAGCAACGCCGGCCCGCAAGGGCGCACGCTGTGGGGCCGGTGCTGGGTCCACACGCCCGCATCGACCGCACCCAGGACACACGGGTCGCGGAACCCTGGCTGCACGCTCCGGAGGACGAGCGGCCGGGGGAGGGACAGCGCCTGACACCATGCGCCCCTCACAACGGTGGAAGGCATCCCCCCCGGGGACGCCCTTCCGCCACCCCCACAGCGAGCAACGCCGGCCCGCAAGGGCGCACGCTGTGGGGCCGGTGCTGGGTCCACACGCCCGCATCGACCGCACCCGGGACAAACAGGTCGCAGAACCCTGGCTGCACGCTCCGGAGGACGAGCGGCCGGGGGAGGGACAGCGCCTGACACCAGGTGCCCCTCACAACGGTGGAAGGCACCCCCCCCGGGGACGCCCTTCCGCCACCCCCACAGCGAGCAACGCCGGCCCGCTGGGGCGCACGCTGTGGGGCCGGTGCTGGGTCCACACGCCCGCATCGACCGCACCCGGGACACACGGGTCGCGGAACCCTGGCTGCACGCTCCGGAGGACGAGCGGCCGGGGGAGGGACAGCGCCTGACACCAGGCGCCCCTCACAACGGTGGAAGGCACCCCCCCCGGGGACGCCCTTCTGCCACCCCCACAGCGAGCAACGCCGGCCCGCAAGGGCGCACGCTGTGGGGCCGGTGCTGGGTCCATACGCCCGCATCGACCGCACCCGGGACACACGGGTCGCGGAACCCTGGCTGCACGCTCCGGAGGACGAGCGGCAGGGGGAGGGACAGCGCCTGACACCAGGCGCCCCTCACAACGGTGGAAGGCACCCCCCCCGGGGACGCCCTTCCGCCACCCCCACAGCGAGCAACGCCGGGCTGCACGCTGTGGGGCCGGTGCTGGGTCCACACGCCCGCATCGACCGCACCCGGGACACGCGGGTCGCGGAACCCTGGCTGCACGCTCCGGAGAACGAGCGGCCGGGGGAGGGACAGCGCCTGACACCAGGCGCCCCTCACAACGGTGGAAGGCACCCCCCCCGGGGACGCCCTTCCGCCACCCCCACAGCGAGCAACGCCGGCCCGCAAGGGCGCACGCTGTGGGGCTGGTGCTGGGTCCACACGCCCGCATCGACCGCGCCCGGGACACGCGGGTCGCGGAACCCTGGCTGCACGCTCCAGAGGAAGAGCGGCCGGGGGAGGGACAGCGCCTGACACCAGGCGCCCCTCACAACGGTGGAAGGCACCCCCCCCGGGGACGCCCTTCCGCCACCCCCACAGCGAGCAACGCCGGCCCGCAAGGGCGCACGCTGTGGGGCCGGTGCTGGGTCCACACGCCCGCATCGACCGCACCCGGGACACACGGGTCGCGGAACCCTGGCTGCACGCTCCGGAGGACGAGCGGCCGGGGGAGGGACAGCGCCTGACACCAGGCGCCCCTCACAACGGTGAAAGGCACCCCCCCGGGGACGCCCTTCCGCCACCCCCACAGCGAGCAACGCCGGCCCGCAAGGGCGCACGCTGTGGGGCCGGTGCTGGGTCCACACGCCCGCATCGACCGCACCCGGGACACACGGGTCGCGGAACCCTGGCTGCACGCTCCGGAGGACGAGCGGCCGGGGGAGGGACAGCGCCTGACACCAGGCGCCCCTGACAACGGTGGAAGGCACCCCCCCCCGGGGACGCCCTCCCGCCACCCCCACAGCGAGCAACGCGGGCCCGCAAGGGCGCACGCTGTGGGGGCGGTGCTGGGTCCACACGCCCGCATCGACCGCACCCGGGACACACGGGTCGCGGAACCCTGGCTGCACGCTCCGGAGGACGAGCGGCCGGGGAAGGGACAGCGCCTGACACCAGGCGCCCCTCACAACGGTGGAAGGCACCCCCCCCGGGGATGCCCTTCCGCCACCCCCACAGCGAGCAACGCCGGCCCGCAAGGGCGCAGGCTGCGGGGCCGGTGCTGGGTCCACACGCCCGCATCGACCGCACCCGGGACACACGGGTCGCAGAACCCGTGCTGCCCGCTCGGAAGGACGACCGGCCGGGGGAGGGACAGCGCCTGACACCAGGCGCCCCTCACAACGGTGGAAGGCACCCCCCCCGGGGACGCCCTTCCGCCACCCCCACAAGCGAGCAACGCCGGCCCGCAAGGGCGCACGCTGACAGGCCGGTGCTGGGTCCACACGCCCGCATCGACCGCGCCCGGGACACGCGGGTCGCGGAACCCTGGCTGCACGCTCCGGAGGACGAGCGGCCGGGAGAGGGACAGCGCCTGACACCAGGCGCCCCTCACAACGGTGGAAGGCACCCCCCCCGGGGACGCCCTTCCGCCACCCCCACAGCGAGCAACGCCGGCCCGCAAGGGCGCACGCTGTGGGGCCGGTGCTGGGTCCACACGCCCGCATCGACCGCACCCGGAACACACGGGTCGCAGAACCCTGGCTGCACGCTCCGGAGGACGAGCGGCCGGGGGAGGGACAGCGCCTGACACCAGGCGCCCCTCACAACGGTGGAAGGCACCCCCCCCGGGGACGCCCTTCCGCCACCCCCACAGCGAGCAACGCCGGCCCGCAAGGGCGCACGCTGTGGGGCCGGTGCTGGGTCCACACGCCCGCATCGACCGCACCCGGGACACACGGGTCGCAGAACCCTGGCTGCACGCTCCGGAGGACGAGCGGCCGGGGGAGGGACAGCGCCTGACACCAGGCGCCCCTCACAACGGTAAAAGGCACCCCCCCGGGGACGCCCTTCCGCCACCCCCACAGCGAGCAACGCCGGCCCGCAAGGGCGCACGCTGTGGGGCCGGTGCTGGGTCCACACGCCCGCATCGACCGCACCCGGGACACACGGGTCGCGGAACCCTGGCTGCACGCTCCGGAGGACGAGCGGCCGGGGGAGGGACAGCGCCTGACACCAGGCGCCCCTCACAACGGCGGAAGGCACCCCCCCCCGGGGACGCCCTCCCGCCACCCCCACAGCGAGCAACGCGGGCCCGCAAGGGCGCACGCTGTGGGGGCGGTGCTGGGTCCACACGCCCCCATCGACCGCACCCGGGACACACGGGTCGCGGAACCCTGGCTGCACGCTCCGGAGGACGAGCGGCCGGGGAAGGGACAGCGCCTGACACCAGGCGCCCCTCACAACGGTGGAAGGCACCCCCCCCGGGGACGCCCTTCCGCCACCCCCACTGCGAGCAACGCCGGCCCGCAAGGGCGCAGGCTGCGGGGCCGGTGCTGGGTCCACACGCCCGCATCAACCGCACCCGGGACACACGGGTCGCAGAACCCGGGCTGCACGCTCCGAAGGATGACCGGCCGGGGGAGGGACAGCGCCTGACACCAGGCGCCCCTCACAACGGTGGAAGGCACCCCCCCCGGGGACGCCCCACCGCCACCCCCACAGCGAGCAACGCCGGCCCGCAAGGGCGCACGCTGACAGGCCGGTGCTGGGTCCACACGCCCGCATCGACCGCGCCCAGGACACGCGGGTCGCGGAACCCTGGCCGCACGCTCCGGAGGACGAGCGGCCGGGGGAGGGACAGCGCCTGACACCAGGCGCCCCTCACAACGGTGGAAGGCACCCCCCCCCGGGGACGCCCTTCCGCCACCCCCACAGCGAGCAACGCCGGCCCGCAAGGGCGCACGCTGTGGGGCCGGTGCTGGGTCCACACGCCCGCATCGACCGCACCCGGAACACACGGGTCGCAGAACCCTGGCTGCACGCTCCGGAGGACGAGCGGCCGGGGGAGGGACAGCGCCTGACACCAGGCGCCCCTCACAACGGTGGAAGGCACTCCCCCCGGGGACGCCCTTCCGCCACCCCCACAGCGAGCAACGCCGGCCCGCAAGGGCGCACGCTGTGGGGCCGGTCCTGGGTCCACACGCCCGCATCGACCGCACCCGGGACACACGGGTCACAGAACCCTGGCTGCACGCTCCGGAGGACGAGCGGCCGGGGAGGGGACAGCGCCTGACACCAGGCGCCCCTCACACCGGTGGAAGGCAACCCCCCCGGGGACGCCCTTCCGCCACCCCCACAGCGAGCAGCGTTGGCCCGCAGGGGCGCACGCTGTGGGGCCGGTGCTGGGTCCACACGCCCGCATCGACCGCGCCCGGGACACGCGGGTCGCGGAACCCTGGCTGCACGCTCCGGAGGACGAGCGGCCGGGGAAGGGACAGCGCCTGACACCAGGCGCCCCTTACAACGGTGGAAGGCACCCCCCCCGGGGACGCCCTTCCGCCGTCCCCACAGCGAGCAACGCCGGCCCGCAAGGGCACACGCTGTGGGGCCGGTGCTGGGTCCACACGCCCGCATGGACCGCACCCGGGACACGCGGGTCGCAGAACCCTTGCTGCACGCTCCGGAGGACGAGCGGCCGATGGAGGGACAGCGCCTGACACCAGGCGCCCCTCACAACAATGGAGAGCACCCCCCCCGGGGACGCCTTTCCGCCACCCCCACAGCGAACAACGCCGGCCCGCAAGGGCGCACGCTGTGGGGCCGGTACTGGGTCCACACGCCCGCATCAACCGCACCCGGGACACACGGGTCGCGGAACCCTGGCTGCACGCTCCGGAGGACGAGCGGCCGGGGAAGGGACAGCGCCTAACACCAGGCGCCCCTCACAACGGCGGAAGGCACCCCCCCCGGGGACGCCATTCCGCCACCCCCACAGCGTGCAGTGTCGGCCCGCAAGGGCGCACGCTGTGGGGCCGGTGCTGGGTCCACACGCCCGCATCGACCGCGCCCGGGACACTCGGGTCGCGGAACCCTGGCTGCACGCTACGAAGGACGAGCGCGGCCAGGGGAGGGACAGCGCCTGACACCAGGCGCCCCTCACAACGGTGGAAGGCACCCCCCCCCGGGGACGCCCTTCCGCCACCCCCACAGCGAGCAACGCCGACCCGCAAGGGCGCACGCTGTGGGGTCGGTGCTGGGTCCACACGCCCGCATCGACCGCACCCGGGACACACGGGTCGCAGAACCCTGGCTGCACGCTCCGGAGGACGAGCGGCCGGGGAGGGGACAGCGCCTGACACCAGGCGCCCCTCACACCGGTGGAAGGCACCCCCCCCGGGGACGCCCTTCCGCCACCCCCACAGCGAGCAGCGTCGGCCCGCAGGGGCGCACGCTGTGGGGCCGGTGCTGGGTCCACACGCCAGCATCGACCGCATGCGGGACACACGGGTCGCGGAACCCTGGCTGCCCGCTCCGGAGGACGAGCGGCCGGGGCAGGGACAGCGCCTGACACCAGGCGCCCCCCACAACGGTGGAAGGCACTCCCCCCGGGGATGCCCATCCACCACCCCCACACCGAGCAACGCACCAACGCACCAACGCACCAGCCACGGGACATCCGCACCCCGCCCCCTGCTCTTAGACACAGCTACATAGCAATGGCGGAAACCGCGGCACCACGCAAGACACGCCCCCGATTTCTGACGCTGGACGAAGCACGGGAGGTCATCAGGGCGCTGGGACTCAGAGACGGCGAAGGAGACCCCCCACAAGGGGACGCGGGCACAGACTCCGACCTGGAGGCATTGACGGAGCAGCCCCCCACGGGAGACGCGCCCGCGGAACCTGCGCCGCTGGCGGGCAGCGTACCCGCGATCTGCCCCGCGTGGAAACGGGGCCATTGCACCGGCGAAGGCTGGTGCCCCAAACAGCACCCCCAGCCCGATGCCGATTACAGAGCGTTGCCCGAGGTGAAACCCGCGGCCGCACGCGCCGCCCTACGCTACGGGGTGACGCAGGGCTGGATCCTGGATGAGACCGCGTGCGGCAGCGTGAACATCCAGGAGGCCGTCGACCGAGTCACCCACGCGGGACAGGCGGCAGTGGTCTTGCACACCCGGGGCCGCCACGGTGGACCCGCAGGGGGGATCATTGTGGATCCCTCGGGAATGGTGCTGGTCCTGGCGGCGGACATGGTCCGAGGGGTGCTCCACGCGTCCCGCGTGTGGCGGGCGTGCCCACAGTGGACCATCCAGGTGTACACCCCCCCGCGGGCGTGGCCCTTTTCCACATGGGCGGTGCTCGCCGTCATGTGGCACCTGGCACCAGAGGACGCCCCCACAGGGATCGCGGAGGACATCGCCCGGAACCTCCACACCTGGCCGGCCGACCAGGAATACCCCTGGCGCAGGCCCCGGGGCGGCCTCCCGGTGGCACCAGCGGCAGAGGGGCTCAGCCTCGCGGCAACCCTCCAACGGCACCCCGACAAGCAGGCGCGCCACTTCCTGCAGACGGGCACGGTCCCGGCCACCCCGCCAGACTCCGAGTGGCGATGGGACGCAGGGGTGGCGCAACCGCTGCCGGGCCTCTGGACCCTCCCGTTGTGGTACTTGCCCATGGGCACCTTGGCCCACGCCACCCAGGCCGTCAAGGGGGCTTTCCCGCAGCCGCTCCTCCCCGGCGTGGCCCTGCTCCGCAGCCTGCAGGCGGGGGCCGCCTGGGTACGGTGGAAGGAAGGGAAGGGGCGCTCGAGCCCCTATTTCCCCATGGTCCAAGGCCAGGCGCTGATCCATGCCGAGGGCATGGGGACCGTGGAATGGGGGGCGATCGTGCCCGGCACGGCGTGCAGGTGGATCATGGCGGCCGCCCCACAGCCCATGCGATCCCCGCCGGCGTGCCACCGCCTCCTACGGATGGTCCCCTCTTTGGCCCCCCAGCACGCCTTTACAAGGGACGTGTGGAAGGCCGTACTGAGCCACACCAGGGAGTGGCTAACGAACCCGGGTACGCGGTACCCGCCGGGACCGGTGCTCGAACAACTCACGGCCCCCACACCCGGGGTCCTCCACGCCCTACACAGGGCGTCGGCCCTCACGAAGCAGCTCAAAACGAAGTGCTGGACCTGGCGCTGGAGCCGCTGCGGGTGCTCTACCCGCAAGCACACATCCCACCCGCGGGCACGTCCAACCGCCTAGGCCGCCTGGGGTTGCAGCGCCGCGTCGAGGCCGCGCACCCAGGAGGCGTGGTGGAACAGTGGCTAACGCTCCGCAATCCGTCCACTGCGGAGGGCCACTGGTACCTGCACCAACTTCTCTTCCAGCCACGGGCAGCCCCGGAACACCGCCGGCAAAACCCGTACCACGGGCACCCGGAGCGCCGAGGCGCGCAAAACTACCCGCAGCCTATCCCGCCCGCCCTCACGCCGGGGCAGGGCCCGGAGGCGCTACAGCGGGGCCCCCTGCTCAACACCGCCACCACGGTACAGCAAAGGGGAGGCAACGATGCGAGTGGTGCCGTACCGGACTGCACGAACTGCGGAGCGGTGGCCTGGATGGCAGCCTGCAGGCACCTCACCCGAGATACCACGGGACTCCGGCAGTACAGACCCACGGACCGCACGGCGCTGGCGTCCGCGGTCGCGGCCGTCACCATGGGTCCAGTGGCGGCGTGGCCGGCGCAACTGCTGCCCCACGTCCCCTGCCGCGACACGCGGCCCCGACGGCCGGCCGCGACGCACGAGCCGACGGCACCCCTCACGGCGAGGCAACTATACGTCGTCGCGGCGGCGTTGCTAGCAGACGGCGGGGAGAGCTTCGTCCACAACCACGGCCCGGCGCAAATTGCGGGATGCATACAAGGGCCCCAGCGCGATGCACCAGACCCGTGGCATGCCACACTCCGCGGGCGCACCCGCGTCTGGGGTGCGGGCGATGGCGCACCCCCGCCCGGGCCTAAGCAGGGGGAGGCACTGGTACTGCAGACGGCAGGCTACCAAGCCATCATACACGGCCACGCCGGAGGGTACCGGTCACACGTCCTGGCCGGAGGCCGATGGACGGTCTGGCACAGCACCGCCAGGCAGGGGGCTTTCCCGCCCCTGCCCCACGTCGACTGGCGACAGGGGCCCACCCAGGCCTACTATATGTCAGCGGACCCCTGGCCGCTGGCGGTCCTGCTACACACTGTCAGCGCCCCCAACAAGAGGCAGGAACCGGGGTGGGTCAACCCCCCCACACTGGTGTGGAGCCCCGACCAGGAGGAGCATCTACGGGCCGCGTGGCAGGGAGACGCCATCAGGGCCACGGACGTCCCGGACCTCCACGCGGGGCCCATCACGCACGCCCGCCCAGCGGCTACCCTGGCGGTGGCCCAACGGGGACAGCAGAACCCACAGTGGGTGGTCTGCATGTTCAGCCCGGCGGACGCGCACATCGTCGTCTGCGACCCCGAACGCCTGCCGGGGCCCGAAGCCGTGATCCGCGTGGCAGACTGCACCCGCATGATCATCAAGGCACTGCGGGAGGGCGAACACCACGCCCTCCTGCTCCAGGTCAGGCTGAAGGACAACGCCCGGGCGGCGAGGCCGGGAGTGTGGCCGGCAGCGGCGCACCCCGCCGACCTGGAGTTTCAGCTGGCGGTCCCGACCACGGTGTACCACTGGCTACAGGCCTTCCACGACCTGCGATGGAGGGGCAAACCCGACCGCCAAATCAGCTCCACGCACTGGCAAACGTGGCTGCAAGCAGACGCGCAGCGCGAGGCCGCCCGAGGCCTTGGGCCCGGGGCCGCACGCTGGCACCACACACGGTGCCGCTGGCCAACCTGCCCTTCGAACCAGCGGCGGAGGGCGCCATTCGGAAGTCAGTGCAGCTCCCCCCGGCGCGAGGGGCCACGGAGCCGACGAAATGCCCCCTGTGTGCGGACAAGTACTACACCAGCGGGGCAATGCTGGAACACCTGGCGTGGCACGCGGTGCACGCTGCGGCCCCGGCGGACGACAAGGAGGCGGCTGCCAACATCCTGCAGGGGAGAGCACGGAGGTCCCCGTGGCACGCCCCGTACACCTGGCGCCCCCCACCCCAGGCAGCCGACCACGCAGATGGAGGTGAGGAGGCACCCGGAGCGGCCCCGGGGGCCGGCGGTGCGGCCCCACCAGGGTCCATGTCCATCCCCGCGGGGCTGGCCCTCCTGGCCCCCCTGGCTCCCCCGGTCCCCCGGGCCCCCCTGTGGGCCCCGCTGGGAACAGGCTCAGCGGATGCGGCGCACCCAGATGCCCTGGCGGCGCCAGCGAACCCGGCGGCGATGCCGATGCGGGATAGCTGACCCCAGGAGGACACCACGGGCGACGCCCTGTGGCTCCTCTCGTGGAACCTGCGCAACGGCCTCGTGCCGCCAGACCGGTCCCTCCGGGACACACTCCGGCGGCGCCGGGGGCCGGCGGCCTGCACCGACAAGGAGCACCTCATCAACGGCATGCTGCCCCAGGAGGGGGGCTTTGCCATCATGCTCCAGGAAACGGGGATCGCCACCAGGGCGCAGGAGATGCACGTGGCCGCGGCGCTCCGGGACAAGGGGTACACCGCCTACTTCAGCAGCCGGCTGGCGGAGACGGGGGCCACCTCCACCTCGAGAGGGGGGGGCCTCCTCACCGCGGTCAGCAGCAAGTACGTGGCGGAGCACGAGGTGCTCAGCTTCACGGAAATTGTTCACCGGGAAGGCCGCGGCCCTGGAGATCCGCACGGACGGGGGAGGCCTCACCCTCATCAACGTCCACGGGCCGCAAGCAGGTTGCTCCCCGTGGGCGGGACGGGCGGCGTTCTGGGCCGACATACAAATGTATGCCCCTTCCTGCCGTGGTCCCTGCGGGAGAGCGTCTGGGCTCGCGGCATGGCACACCCCCAGGGGATCGGCTCGGACCACCTCCCGGTCCGCCTGGCCCTGCCGGGTCTCCTCGGCGCAGCGGGACACGCGGCGATGCCCACCCCCTAAAGCCACACGGAGGGCCGCCTCCTCCCGTACGACGCCGAGGCCGCGCCCGTCCCACACTGCCTGTGGGCGGCGGTCACCGCCGCGCAGGATAAACCCTCCCTGGTGCCCTGGCTGTGTCCCGCAGAGCAGCACGACTACGGGTCCATGCCCGCGGCCGCGGTGGACAAGGTGTTCGAACACCTCCACGCGAGGCATGACGCCCTGGCGCTCGTGGTGGGACGCCGGCAGCCGTCTCCGGCGGGAACGGACCCGGCGGAGGGGGACCTCCCGGAGAGCGGAAAGCAGCTCCAAGCAGCGGTCCTCCGCTATGACACCCTGGCAGCGCGCGCCCCGGCAGCGTACCAGGCGGACGCGGCCAGGCATGGCATCCGGTCCGAGGCGGCGCTCCGGCTCACGGAGGAACTGCAGGGTGTGTCGCCCGGGTTCCGCCCGACCACGCAGGGCCAGCTGCAGGAGGAGCTGGAGAGGCAAGCAGCCGCCCTCGAGGAGGACATTCGCCAGCTCCGCGCCCTCCTGGCAGCAGACCGCAAGCGCGCCATCAAGGACTTCTGGCGCCGCCACGCCCCCGACATCGCCCAGCGATGGAAAGCCGTGCGGGGAGCCATAGAGGTAGAGGCCCCAGGCCCGTCAGGCCTCTGGAACGTGCGGGTTCCCAACACCCAAACGCTCCTCACAGAGGCCCACGACGTGATGTTCGCAGTTCGCGCCTTCTGGCGAGAACTGTATGACAAACGCCCGGTGGACCTCCCGGGTTTCCAGGCGGTCCTCGGCCGCCACGTCCCCCGGGTCCCTGAGGGAGCCTGGAAACAGGTCCAGCAGTACTCCATGCAGGACCTGAAGTCCGCCCTGGACAAGGCCGATGGCAAGGCCCCAGGTTCTAACCACGTGGAGGCCCGCTTCATCAAGGCCCTCCCGGCACCAGTCCAGTGGCTCCTGGTCCACTCCTACCGGGCCATCCTCCGCGGCGCCCCGCCACCGATGCACTGGAGGGACGCGCACATCTGGCTCAGCCCCAAGGTACCGGGCTCTGCCAGACTGGACGACTACAGGCCCATAGCCCTGGGCCAGCTGGACATGAAGCTGCTCACGGGCCCCCTCACCAAGCGCATCACGGAGGTGCTCACACGGCACGGGGTGGTCAGCGACTGGCAGCACGGCGCCCTCCCTGGCTCCAACACAGGCCCCCCGCTGTTCATGGCGCAGCGGCAGCTCCAGCGGGAAGGCCCAACTACGTCTTCTCCTTCGACGCCCGCAAGGCCTTCGACACCGCCCCACACGGCGCCCTCCACCTCATCCTGCGCCACCTCTCCGTGCCGCCGGACGTCATTGACCTCCTGCTCTTCCTCCACACGTGCGCCAGGCTGCGCATCGTCACAGCACAGGGGCTAACGCAGCCCGTCTACATGCTACGCGGCGTCCGGCAGGGCAACCCCGAGAGCCCCCTGCTGTACGCGCTCCTCCTGGAGCCCCTGCTCAGGGCACAGAGGCACCGCCTGCGCCCGCCGGGAGGGGCCGAGCACGGCCTCATCCAGGCCTATATCGACGACCTGCTGGTGGTGGCCCACACGCTGCAGCACTTCGTCGAGGGCGTGGAGGCGGTGGCCGCGTACCTGGGGATGATAGGCATGGAGCTCAACCCCCGCAAGTGCGCCATGGCCACCACGGAGGGGGTCCCGGGCCTGCAGCTGCGCCTCTGCCCCCACCTGGAAAACCCGTGGTACTGGGTACCAGCGGCGGACTCCGTCCCCTACCTGGGACTCCAGCTGCAGCCGGACGGGGAGTTCTCCCTGCAGCGCAAGCACCGGCTACGCCTGGCTGCAGTGCACCACTGGTGCCTTAACACCCTCGCGCCACGGAAGGTGGTGCAGGACATCATCCTGGCGATCCTCGGATGGGGTGACGCAGTACGTCGCCCCTTTCATCGCCGACGACTCCGACACTGCACGCCACCTGGACCACATCACGGTCCAGGTCGCGAAGGACAGGGCGCGGTACGCCTTCGACGCCTCGCGGGACAGCCTGCAGGATGACCGGACCCTGGGGCTCACACGGGTGCCCACGCGGTGCCAGCAGGCAGCGGTGGCCCTCGTGGGTACACTCGTCCACCACTGCGCAACCTCCGTGCGCGCCGAGGTCACCAAGATGTTCTGGGAGATAGCCGGCGCGCAAGGAATATGCCCCGAGGTGCACTACCCCGTCCCGGAGTTCGCAACTCTGGCGGGAGGCGACTGGGTCCACCGCATACCCCGGGCCCTGGCCGCCCTGGGAGTGGGGATGTACAACCCCATCGCGTGCCCCAGGGCGGCTCATGTCCAACTACAGTCCCCGCCGGGCAAAATCGTCACGCTGCGCACCGCCAAGCTGCGACACCGCGACACGTGCCGCCTGACGGTGCCGCACGCAACGCCGTGGCATGGGCACCACGGGCCACGCCACCCCTTCCCCGACAACGACGATCCGTGGCCGACGGCGGTGCGGGAGTGCCTCAACCAATGCGCCGATGAACACCTCCATTATTGCCGCCGTGAGCGAGAGCCCACCAACCACCCCGGGTGGCGCGACGCCCCGGCCCACCTCTTCCACACCACCGGCACACGGGACCCCCGCCTGAGACTCGTCCACCCCACGAGGGCTAAGCAGGACGCCCACACCGGCCCACGGGTGACCCCGGACGGCCTGCACCTCCATGTCGGGGGACCTGAAGGAGGAGCTGCGGGATCAGATCCGGGAAGGACTGATCCGTACGGAGCAGGCCTGCCTCCAGTGGTTGGAGGATGAGCAGCAGGTGGACGGTCCGAACCAGAAGCTGGAGGACTTGTGGTCCATCCCGCTGCAGCTGGACCGCGGGGAGTTGCGGGTCCGGGAGTGGAACCGGTACCTGCGGAAGTACCGACAGAGCCTCAAGCTGGTTGAGGACTGGAACGAGTCCAGCGAGATCCGCCACTTGCTGAAGGACGTCCTCCCCGTCCACTGGAAGAGGAGAGTGGAGGACGAGGAAAAGAAGAGAGCGAAGAAGCGCGTGGCGGTGAGGATCATGGCGGCGGAGGATACCCAAGCGGGTATCATGGAGTTCTTCAGGAGGAACCTGGGCGAGCCCAACCGGATGTTGGGACTGAAGAACGCCGTGTACGTGGAGGTATTTGGAGACTCCATGGGGAAAGGGTTGCTGCGCCTCAACAACGTGGAGTGGAGGCGCGGGGAGCCGCTGAGGATGCAGGTCATCTTCGCCCGCATGAGCCTGGGCGAGATCGTGAAGTACATCACGGTGGAGCTGAAGGTCAATGCGAAGAACGAGGCCCACGTGCAGGATCGACATGGTCATGGACAACGAGGCCACCGAGAAGACCGCCATCATCAGGAGATCCAGGAGGACAAGGCCAACTCCGCGGAAAATGGTAGTGGAAGTGGCCAAGACCACTAGACCTGGTCCCGGGAGGATCACGAGGAGGCCCATTTCTTCGCGTTTGTGGCGCACAACGTGAGGGACCATGGGCAGGATCGGTCAAGATGGAGCCGGGTGGGACCCAAGAAGGGCAATGAGCCAAGGAGGATCGGGAACTCAGCGCTCTCGTTCCGGGAGTACAGGTCTCGGCACGACGGGTGCTGGGTCTGTTATGGCAAGGGAAACAACCATGCACACGACCACCGTCCGTGCAAGGTGTATGAGGCGGACAAGAAGGCCTACTTCGCCGCCCACCCCGAGAAGAAGCCCAAGGAGCAGCGGATTGCCGATTGGAAGGCGAAGGGCGGAGACGGGGGAAAAGGCCGAGGCAAAGGCCAAGGGAAAGGCAGAGGAAGAGGCTATGGTGGTGGACCTGGCCAAGACCGACGAGTGAGGTCGATCGAGGAGGTTGCTGAGGACATGTTGAGGTCGTTGGAGGAACTCAAAGCCCAGCAACGTGGTGGACAAAGTCCTGGCAGATCGCAGCCGGAAGGGGCTGCGGGAAGTCAACTCTAGAGGAGCCCCCACGGGAGTGGGACCCCAGAGGTCTCTCCTCTGAAGATCAGTGGAATCCCTGAGGAATCAGAGGCACTTCGGGTGCCAAAGAAGGCTCCAGAAGAGCGAAAGCCACTGAGCTTCGCCACTCCCAACCCCTGGAGCGCCCTGCCAAGGGAGATACATGTGGGTACGGGACATGGCAAGAAGGAAGGAGCGACCACGGAGAGCCCCGTGGATGGGCAGGACCACCCCAAGATCTACACCATTCGTGACCATACCCTTGAAGTCCTGATGCACCCCGGCGTGCTAGAGTTGCATGCCGTGAGAGTCGTCCATACGCCTCATGGTGACGAGCGGCAGTTGCACTTGAAAGTGCGAGTACGGTGCGGACGAGAGGAGAAGGTGGTGGATGTGTTGGTGGATACGGGTGCCCAGGTGAGCATGGTCCGGAGAGGGTTGTTCAAGGAGGAATCCCTGCAGACCAGCCGTAGATCGGTGCGCCTGAAGGTGGCCAATGGAGGGATCATGGGTGGTGGTACCCATGAGGCCACTATCAGTATGGAATTCTGGGAGCATGAACGCTTGAACCGCCCTGATTTGGCGAAGAGAAGCACTCTATCCGGGAACTTCTATGTGGCCGACATCACAGATTGGGATATGATCATGGGGTATGACTTCATGGTGGCAAACGCCATTGGAGCCCTTCCTCATCGTGCAACGCTGGTCCGGGAGGATGATGAATGCCTCACATGGCTGTCCACGGACTATGCATGCGGATCATCCCAATGGAATGCTGAGGAAGAGGATCGGATCGTCCAAGCGGTGCAAGCTGTGGGTGCCAAGTCCAGAGGAGACCGTGGAGTTCAGCTCACGGAGTATGGAATGGCCCCGCAGGTGTATACCAGGATGATCCAGACGCTGGGAGCAGAAGCGCCCGAGACGGACGTCTTCGCTTCCCGGGATGCCCCACTTTTGCGGAAGTGTAGGAGGCATTGGCATCGAGGAGACTCAGCCTGGCACAGGCATTGGGGTTTGAATGAGTGGGGGCCCATGTATTGGCATGGCTCCCTCGATAACACCAGACGTACGGTGGAGAAGATCGTCGCGGATAGGGCGAAGGGGATCCTGGTCATAACCGGCATAGGATCCACCCCATGTCCGCTGGAGGGTCTCAAGTCGACGCTGGACTCCATCACCCCGAACGAGATGTCATTCGGGCCGGAGGAGGAGTTGTTCATCGACGCCAAGGGTGTATCAATGCCCTCCCCGGGTCAAGCGCCGGGTACCAAGGCTTTCCTGATGAGTGGGGCGCAAGCCCAGCCAACAGGTGATGCAGCACGCATCCGTAGGTTGGAGGCGGTGCCCATGAAGGTCATGTTTGAGCACAAGGAGGGGACGGATCAGCTTTTTGATGGCATTGACGTCCTGTCCCACGCCGAGATCGACGTCGTCGTCAACTACATGCGGATGAGAATGCATGATCGTGTGGCAGCCAAGAAGAGGGGGGCCATGGTCACATCTCCGCATTGGTGGGATGACATAATGTTGGTCACCGGCAAGTACGAGAAGGATGAGTTCGTGGCCAGGGTCATGGATCACATCGCGGATCAATACGATGGTCCGGTTGGGTCGGACCCACCAACGTGGGGTTTTCCAAGAGTGGGAACTGGTAGGGACGAGAAGATTATCGGTGGGAATCGCGACCCACGACGATGAAGACGGCATATCAGACGAGGAGAAGTCGGACTCGGACCCAGAAGAGGCCTATACCGCAGTGTGGTCGGTTGTATCGATACCGAAGCAAGGGGCTGAGGAGGCTCAGGAGAACCCGAAGGTCGCCGAGCTGAAGGAGAGGCTGATCAATGCCTATCCGCGGCTATTCAGTGGCGTCGCCAACAAGAACTCTCCAGATCGTGGGAGGTTTGGCACAGCGAGGATCAAGCTGAAGCCGAACCCCAAGATGTATCGTCATCGGGAGTACCAACTTCAGGGCGATCGGGCCGAGGCCATGAAGAAGCTGTTGGCCGAGTTCATTGAGCGGGGATGGATCGAACCCTCCGACAGTGAGTGGGCCAGCCCAGCCTTCATCGTGCCTAAGAAGGAGAAGGGCGAGTGGAGGTTGGTGGTGGATTACAGAGGTTTGAACGAGCAGACTGAGCACGACTCGTACTCGCTTCCCCTGATCGACTCCATCCTCCAAAAACAACAGAAAAAGGGGATTTTCACGGTGATAGACCTGAAACACGGCTATCACCAGATGCCGCTACACCCGGACTCCAGGCCCTGCACAGCGATTCCGACGCCGCTGGGGCCCATGCAGTGGAAAGTGGTGCCTATGGGCGCCAAGAATGGCAACGCCACTTTCCAGCGCATGATGGAGGATCTACTCGCTCCTGTCCGGGACTGTGCCGACCTCTTCGTGGATGACATCATCATCGGGTCCGGCACGGAGAACATGACTGGGGATGAGCTCATCGAAGCGCATGAAAAGGATCTGCGCCGAGTGCTCAGCGAGTTGGACAAGCACAACATGGTGTGCAAGCCCACCAAAGCCTCACTCTTCGTGAAGAAAGTGGAGTTCGCGGGTCACGTGGTTGGTCACGGGCAACGCCGTCCCATGCCTGGGAAGCTGCCGTCCCTGCCCCAGACCATCAGCGAACTCCGATCCTTCATGGGGTTGTGCAAGTACTATTCGGGCTATATTCCGAATGTATGCAGAACTGTCGGGGCCGCTGCACAAGATGCTGCAAGTGAGCAAGTTCGATGGCCGGAAGGGGAGCAGGAAGAAGCTTGCCTGGACCCCTGAGGCCGAAGATGCGTTCAGCCGCCTGAAGGAGCGACTCCTGGGGCAGCTGGGGCTATTCTTGGTGTACCCGGACAAGGGATTCGTGCTACGGACGGACGCCTCAGACTATGCTGTAGGGGCAGTCCTCGAGCAGATCCGGGACGACGGGTCACACGTACCCGTGGCGTTTTGGAGTCGGATTCTGGCCGAGGGCCAACGCCGCACATGGACCGCGAGGGAGAAGGAGACGTACGCCATTGTTTGTGCGCTCAGGAAGTGGTCTGGCCACATCGGATTGCAACCGGTGGTGGTTTGCACGGACCATCAGTCCTTGCAGAGCTGGCACAAGGAGCACGTCGACACCCCCTCGGGACCGGCGGCAAGGAGAGCCCGATGGCATGAGACGTTCGCCAAGTTCGACCTCAGCGTCGTATACGTCCTGGGGAAGGACAACACTGTGGGAGATTGCCTCAGTCGATGAGCCTACCCCGCGGGCAAGGCTTGGATGGACATTTCCAGCCATGGGGACGCCGAGGAAACGGAGGAGGCCAAGTGAATCATCAAGATGGAGAAGGCCATGGAGCAAGAGGGGGTCAAGTGCTTTGTGGTTATAGCAAACCGTACGGACCTGGCCAAGTTCCGGGGTGCCCGCGTCCAAGCTATTCGAGGGAAAATTCTCGAGCAATGGATGGTGGCCCCTGTAGAGCTAGTCAGGTCGGTGCTCACAGAGGACTGGTCGAGTGACTACGCGGCATCCGAGCACTGGAGCAAGTACTGGAATGCCGTGAGCGCCCCGTCGGACGACGAGTGGCCTGAGGGCTTGACCGAGGATGGGGACAAACTGTTCCTCAAGGACAAGCTACTGGTCCCTGAGAACCGAGTGGAGGAGCTCATTGACCACTGGCACAACGCCCAGCTCATGCATCCTGGTCGGATAAGATGCAGCAGGACCTGGGGTGGCGCTTCAAGTTCCCACCGGGGTACTACCCCATCCTGGACAAGTACTGCAGCGACTGCGCCGTATGTCGGGCCACGAAGAGCCCCAACCACTCCACAGCGGGCAACCTGGTGTACACGGCTATACTGGAGGCCCCTATGCGGTCCGTGGCCATGGATGTATTCGCCATGTCTGAGGTCACCGTGGAAGGAGAGACCTATGATTGTGTCATCCTGGCGGTGGACAGGCACAGCGGGTATATCGTGGCAGTTCCGGGCAAGAAGTCCAAGAAGAAGGACAAGAAGGACAAGCATGGAGTGGGGCTGCAGGCCAAGACCGTCGCTAATGCCATGATCAGGCATTGGCTGACAATTTTCGATGTCCCAGCTGTCATCTGCAGCGATAGGGGCAGTCAATTCGTGAGGACGTGTTTCAAGACAATGTGCAGGCACATGGGGATTCGGCACGCCAAGACCGTGGCATACCACAGCCGGTCGAATGGGCGGGCTGAGGTGGCCGGGTGGCAGATGTTCGAGAAGTTCCGCCAGCTGCACATCGACGAACCGGGCCGGAATAGGTACAATTCGCTGTGGAGGGTACTCCAAGCGTATCATGACCTTCCAGGGCCCACTGGACTGTCGCCCCATCACATCCTGTTCCTACAGGATCGAGTGTCACGCACTCTCCCGTGGTTGAACCATGGCAAAGTGGCCCGGGATGCGAACGCCATGATGGCTGAGGCGGACGACACGGCGGCCAAGGTGTGCAAGGCACTTCAGGACGAGCATGGCAAGAGGGCCAAGTACTTCAAGCAGGGAAAGGTCCAGAAGTATGCTCTCCCAGACACCGTGTGGGTGGACCGGCACCACAAGAATGTCCTGTCCAGGCATCGGCAGGCGTCCTGGTATGTGCCGGGGGTAATCGTGCGGAAGGTCGGGCAGGATGTGTATGCGGTTCGTGCGGGGGATAACAAGATCCTGGACCGCGATCATACCCAGCTCCGTCCCCGAGCACCAGACCCCAGCGGACGTCCCGTCACCTTCGAGTCCACGGCTGGCGATGTGGACTCAGACGACGAGGGTGAGGACGACGACTTCACCGCCGAGAAGAACCTGGCGGACAAGGCTGGGGGGAGGCTTTATAAAGTCCGTTGGAAGGGGCTCGCCGCATCCAGGGACTCGTGGGAGCCTCGGAGCAGTTTCGTGCCGGGGTATACCACGGTCTAGATGGACTATCTGAAGAAAAAGAATATTTCTTTCGATGTCAAGGACGTGTTGGTCCATTTGGTTGCTGCTGTAGCACCGTAATGGATCCCCCATGGCATTTTTGTTTGTTTCTGTGCTTGGGAGACGGGTGAGGGCGTTCATCCAGGGACTTTTGGGCCTTGATTGGCCATCTACCCCCTCCACTCGATCTCCACATATATATTTCATTGTGGTATACTTATTTAGGTCGACCGACGACGTTTTTCTTTTTTCCATCCCCTTGGTCCATGTTGTAGATCAAGAGGGGACCGGATATGGCGTAGGGCACCGATTATCAGTGTCTTCACCCCTCCCTTGCGGCGTGGGGGACGCCTACGACGTGTGTGGGGCCTCCATGTGTCCTTGGGACATGGGGGGGGGGGTTGGGGCCCATTGGGGACCTCCCGTCCTCTCTTCAATGACTTCCGAGCGGTAACATCGCTCTGAGAAGGGGGGTGAAGCCTGTTCGGACCCCCGTGGCCATCTTGGGGTCACTTGGGGTGTGTATTTATGTGCCGGCAAGCCGCCATTGGCTGATATCATACTCTCCCATCCACCTGACCTAACCCGATGTGATAGTGTGATAGGTTTGGCCATTCCGGCTATGAGCGGCCATATTCAGTACCGAGGCGCCGCCAGCTGAGATTTATATATCAGAATATCAGGAATCAACAGGGTTTTATTATCATAATGTTTCCGTAATTTTTCAGCCTTTCGTTCTGATGGCCCATGTATCGGCAACTGTCAGTTGGCTCGCGATTCTGCAGTAACCGATTGGTTAACTGTCATTTCCAGATATTTTGGCGGAAACCCCGATGAAGGGTCAGATTTCATCAGTAAAGGGTTCGTTTTTCTAAATATGCACTGAAAATTTGAATCTGAATTTTTCGCGATGTCGAAATCAGATTTTGGACTTCGACATCGCCGCACTTGATTTGGTCTTCTTCGAGTGGTCATACTCTTTTCCGCATGCCCGAATCAGGTTTCCCTGTTACTTGCCACCCATTTGACTTGGAGATATAAGGGAAACAAAAGTGAATCGTGGGACCACTTTGAAGGGCCATATCTACGCGCGAGTGTGAGGAAAGAGAATAAGAAAGGTTGCGTTGCAAGCGCCTCAGTCTCAACTTATCTTTGGTAGGGTCCAACACCTAAAGTCGTCACACACACTCGTTGTATCAAAAGATCCTGGTAAACATGGTAGAAACTTGTTTATAACTTGTTGACCATGTGTCTGGACTTGATATTATGACTTCTGAGTGTAGCGCATGAGTCTTCCCACGTCCATTTAACCCAAAGTTATGACCATGGAGGGGCATGGCATACCATGGTGGGAGCCAATTTTAAGGGCTATGTGTGATATTGGTAGTATATGTCTTGATATGCTCACGCCCATGTTATAAATCTTTGTGTGGCCGAAGAGATGGGGAGCCACACGTGACAAGGGCTTTGCCCATGTCCCAATTGTGGAATTCAAAGCGCTAGACTAAGTCTACCGCGTATGTATTGCTCATGGTATGTTTGGCAAAGAGATCCATGAGTGCACTCCCATTTTCATGGGGCATGTAGATATGAGTGGTGAAGGTATCTCCATGCGCCCGATTGGGGATCCAAGTGGGGGAATTGTTCGCAAATGGTTCCAATCATTTGTGTATTGAACAATGAGCGGATATCATGGGTGAGCATAGAGATATACTATCATGACAACTTTGTATTTGGACATATTTGCATGTTTTTGACCTCAATTTTTGCTCATTTTTGCATTTTGTGTACTTACCTGGTCGGCAAACAGCAAGAAGCCTTTGGAGAGTCGAACCATGGTTTGTTGTTCATATGTTGGCATATGCTTTGGAGTTGAACACCACCATATGCCGGATCGCGTACTTCATTTGGCTGGGCGCACGAAGGATTACAAGAATTGGTCTCAAGATCGTGGGCTGACTTGGGCAGTGCATGGCGCCCATATTCGAAGGGGTTTCGAGGGTAAGGTGGGGATGTACATGGGCATTGGCTTTTGGTCTGTATCCTCCATGAATACTGGACTCCGATTCCATGCATGTCTTGAGCCTTCGGATAAGTAGTACCTTCAATTTTGAGCATATATTTGATATTTGGCCAATATGCTGTGAATCGGCAGTTTTTTGGCATGTTATGAGTTCAAACTCACGGGGCATATCTCAAAGCCCATTCGACCCCAAGTCCAACCAAGGTTATGTCAGGGTAGGGCATGGTCTACAGTGCCACTCTAGGCCATGACACGCCACTCCTCCCATGGGGCTAGGATTTGGAGGCTTGGGAGTGAACACATTTTCGGGGTTTGTGTAGTGACTTTTGACACATGGCATTCAGCCATCTCATTTGATCTGGTTCAGGGCAATATGTTGGTGAGTCAAGGGTAGGTCTTGAGTCCAGGGAATGAGGGGTTTATGGCTGTGAATGTGCATGTTTACACCTTTCCCCAACTTTGCTTCATTTGTGTTCATATGCCAATTTCAGGGCTTTCTTCCTTGGTGCAATTCTTTTACATGCCCGCCACGGTGAGACGACCGGTGTGCTGAACGGAACCCCGCAGTGTGGATTGGGTTATTGCTGTATTTGTGGGATCTGGTTGCTGTTCAGGGTTGAAGGAGGATAGTATTTTCTATATTTTTGGATTTGGAACCCTGGATTTTGATAAAAGCAATCGATAGCATCGATCTCGGTTTTGCTGAGGTTTGAGTCTAGACCCCATTCCCTGGCGACAGTGTCGAAGAAATTCAAAATTTGTTGTATGCGGGTCCCATTCTCTGATCAATAGAGGAGGTCATCAACGAAGGCGTGGCCCGACTCGTGTGGGGAAGGGGGCTGCCGTGACGTGAGACGGCAGGGCGAAGAGGTAAACATTCAGGTAAAGGCAGAAAAGCATGGGTGACGTGGGGCATCCCTGCCGAACACCTCTGGTTTGCAGGTGGGAGGAGTGGCTGTGCCCTGACACCACCGGGAAGTCACGGGGGGCACGGTACAAGGATTGAATGAGGTTTACAAGGGGCGTGGGTAAGTTCAGGCGGGACAGCACTGTGAAGAGGGTGGTGTGGGGGACAGAGTTGAAAGCCTTATTGAAATCAATGTAGAGGCTGTAGCTACCGACTGATTCCCGAAACGCGGATAAGGGGTTGAAAATGTAGTCTTGGCACCTGCGGTTGGGAAGCCCGCCGAACTGGGTGGGGTGTATGATGGAGTGTTCGATGGTCGCTGTCAGTAGCTCACGGTTGGCGTGTGTTGCAATGTTTTTGTAAACGCTGTTCAGCAAAGCTATAGGCCTGTAGTTTACAGGATTTGTCACGTCCCCTTTCTTAAAGAGCAATATAATGTTGGCTTCGAGCCATTTCTCGGGCAGCGGCTGGTGGAGGTAGTGGTTACATACCTTCCAAATGAATTGTTGGATAGAGGGGGTGTGTGTGCAACGTGTAGTTGTTGGTGAAGTCCCGCCCACCCGCCTTGTTTGGCTTTGACCTCTTGAGCGTGTTGCAGAATGATTACCAGGCAATGTCAGGGAGGGGGCTCTGTTTTGTGGGTTCAGGGCAGGTGGGGGAGTGTGTGAGCAGGCGATCCACTAGTGTGCTCGGCGGTGCGTATTTGAGGCTGCCCCCCAGGGTGAAGAGTGTGGAGGAAAAAAAAGAGCTCACTCTTTTAGGGGTGGAGACGAGCTGTGTGGCACCGGGGCGCATCAGAGTTATTTCACCGCGTTCCACAGGGTTGAGCGCCTCGTTGATGGTGCGCTTGATCCTAGTTTTCCTCACAAGGCACCGAAAAATTTTGGTGGTCGCGGCTTTGTTCACTTTGGTTCTACGTCTCTACATGTGATCCCGGGCATTTGCGTATCCAATTTTCTTACCCATCCTCTCTCCAAGTAGCATGCATTGAATTGGTTTGGTGTCACATGAACATGCAAATAGGCCATTTTGATTTCACTTGTTCATCTGTGGATGGTTTCTAATGCACATGACGATTGTGTTTGCCTATGCCATCGGGTCCCGAGTAATTAGGCACCAAGTGATGGCACCAAGTGGCATGTCCAAGGTTCTGAGGGCATGAAACATATGTTGTGTGTTGGCATTTCTACTCATGTCTTTGGTCCGCCAAGCCTATTTACTTGCTGGCCATGGTGTATTATCTTGCTGAGTGACGGGCACCCGGCGTCCGATGCGGAGTACCGATGCAGTGCCACCATGACGTTATATATTTCATACATGCCAGGTGTCAAGCAGTGTTAGCCATTACCGTGAGAAGGCTCTCCCGACTTATTTTTAGTGAACATCATTGCAAGTTCTTCATGGTGCCTCATGAGGGAGTCATGTATGTGGCCATGCCGTATTTGGTGTTCATGGAGGCCATGGTGTCAGGGTTGATCAACGGTTCGAACATTCCTTATTTTCGGAAGCCATGTTGTTTACTCCATTTGACCGTCTTGTGGGCAAGGGTAAGGATGGGCCATTTGTGCCCAAGCTTCGCGAGGAATCCAACGATGCCATTGTGTTTGTATGCTTTTCTTTGTGTGTTGCCATACACTTAATGGACCGCATCGATGTCATTGTGTCATGCATGATCATCTGTGAACCAATGAGGTTTTCCAAGCCGTTGTATCAGGATTGTGTGGGCATGGCGTCATACGTCCATAACGGAACGGAAGGATCGAGTGTGCATGGTCTATAAATCGATTCTTGGAGTAGGGATGCTACATCGTCTTAGATAATCAAATATTTTATTCAGGAGTTTCATCTCCATTTCTACCTCAAACCTCCTTTGCCCGACATTGTCATTGTTTCTTCCCTTCTCCATGACCTTCATGTATTAATGGACCCAAGTGCCTCCGTCCTCAACACTTCCCTCAATTTCAATTGGTGGATCACGTATTTGACTTCCATTGCCAAGGGTTGCCAAGGGCTGTGTGTGTGGGATCTTTTTGGAATTAGGAAATTGGTAATTGGTGAGTTTGGAAGCGATGGTGAGATCTAGGACAATGGGTGTCACAGGGAAGAAGGTGGAAAGATCATGAATAGGCGGTAGAGCCCGCATAATGGCAGGGGCCGGTCCTACGGACCTTCATTACTGCTTTACAAATGGGAGCACACGAAGTATCAGTCAGCAGAGCAAAATATTAAAAAGCATATCAGAAATCTGGTGTCTTTGCTGAGTGCTTTACTACGGAGCCCCTGATGAGCCTCTGCACTTCAACTGAAATTCAGTCTGCAAAGAAATTAAATTTTCAACGACGTATATAGAGGGCAAATGGACAAACATAATGCACATGCACAGTTGCAAACATTAATGTCACACACATATGCATGTAATGACAGTGATGAAGGGATCAGAAAATCATGTGACGAAAGCCCCAAACATTAACCACGACGTACAGATATGCACCAAACATGGCAAAGCAACCAAACGAAAGACATAGCAGAAATCTGGTGTCCGGGTGTACTGCCTCCCAGATGTACTTCTGAGGAGCTCTGAACTTCCCTTGTTGTCTCCAACTCGGCAACATCGGTAGGATACACGCTGTGGCACACAAGACGGCAACTGCAAAACAGAAAGTTATTTATCGACATATTATGTTTCCTACAGCAGGTCACGTGCAACAGGTCTGAAGAGCAGAAGCAAAAATTCAAACTGTTGAAGAGTACTCGACTCCAGTACTCGCTGTACAAAACACAACAAAATGCAAAAAGAAAAAAAACAGTGTTCGACTCAAAGTGTCTGCACATGTAAACACACACGTGCAGTGTGTGTATTGGCGGCAATCCTCGTCCCTGCAGTGGTCACTTGTAAACTGCGAAGAAAAAAAATAGACAATTGCATCAGGGAAAGGTCTTCAAAGTTACTTCCCCAAAGCACAATCAACTAGCGTAAGCTCAGAACTTCATACCAAAAATATGACTCGTCACAATCAAACGTAAACCACTCCACAGCTCAGCACCTGAAACCAGTATACAATTCACCCATGGCCAACAGTCAAGGAGAAAAAAAAACGAAAACTGGACGACTCTGTTTCCTGGAGGTCAACAGCTGCAACATTTTCACAATCCACTTAATGAAAAACTGCAACACCCACAGCTCCTGCCACAGTCAACCTTGGGCAGGGCAACCAGACTCGCAAACTTTTTCCGCAGCACCCACTACAAAGGCGGGTGGTATCTGGTGTCATGCAGCGTGTGGCTGGAGCATGGGCTCTCCTTCTCCACATGTGCAGATGATGACGCTGCCATGAGCATAAACACTCAGCACCGCAAAACAAACAATTCAACAGGAACACTAGGAGTAGGTGATGCAGGAGTATTCTGTGGCCCTGACACACTGCACAGCATATACCACACGGCACTGTCAAACTAGAAAAAAGGAGAATGGTCAAACAGAGTAATTTATCAATCAACAGTCTGGAGCAGGAGCACGCATCAAGCAGGCTCTTCATGTGCTCGGCTGGCCTGTTTGGCGACATAGTTGGTGTACCGCTCCTCTGACGCCTCGCGCCAAGCTTGCCATGACCTCTGCCTCTGACCGAAGTTTTCAGCCCTGCTCTCATGTTGGTTCAGTTCAGTCAACTCCTCGTCTTGCACTTTGGGTTGCCATTGAGTTTCGAACTCCTTGTCGCTCACTGGTGTCCAATCCTGATTGCGATGCTGCCCCTCGATGGCTTCCTTCCCTTGAATCGGGATAACTTGGACAGCTCTGCCAGCAACCCCTCGTTGGACAGATTGTCAGTGATTGAAGTTGTGCAAATTCCGCTCGAAGCTTGTCATTGTTCTCATGGTACTCCGTGAGCATACACTCCAATACTGAAACCGAGCCTCCTCTCTAAAGATGTAGTTCTTCGTGGAAATCGTCAACTTCACACCGCAGTTCGAAATTCTGCTGTCGGAGGTCCGCAATTATGGCCATGCCGCTTTCAGGAGCTGGTTGTAACTGCGCAACCTCCTGATGCGCTTCATAACATTCGCTTCTCAGCCGGTGTTCATGACCACATCTTGAGCACTGTCCCAATTCCACGACTTGCTGGAGTGCAGGGGACTGGGGAATGACAATTTTGTAGTCCTATTGCCCGGATTTTGGCTGGTCCGTATTGTATCCTGTATTAAACTCCAGTGAACTTGAATAGCCAGCACAGCACAGCAACAACACTGAGACCCCACTTAAACCAAGCAACAATGATCCAAACCGTCAGGAATCCGACAATACCCTATAAACAGAGTCGGATTTCAGAGAGGATTATAAACGATGAAATTGTTTATGAAATCTTTTAACAGACCCCAATTTCATACATGTTTTCTATCGTCATTTCGCATCTGGTCTTTTGCTGGCGCGTCACGCGCGCGCCAGCAAGTCCTTGCTGGATTTCAATCACAGCATGATTTTAATCACAGCAAATTCAACAACTACGATCTTTGAACGCAATCACAGCATGATCTGTGCTCTCCTATTGCACAGTAGAGGGCGTACCCCGGGTGCCAGCTGCCGGCTATGCCTGACGCATCGGCCGTCAGGGGGTCGGGGGGCTGCCGCGAAGGCGAGATGCTGGGGCCGTCTGGCAGGGGCGCGTCCCTAGGGAGCATGTAGTTGACGGCCTCCAGGTCCCAACGCCGCTCTTGCCCCCACAGGGTGATCCTCACATGGTAATAGGGACATTCCTGTAATACGACCAGGCGGCTGGTCATGGAGACGGTGCGTTTCGGTGGTCCTGCGTGCAGCGGTTCCGGTCCTGGTGCGTATGTTTATACTATTTCCCCCACGTTTTGCCCCCTTTCTGGAAATGTTGTGCTTTCCCGTTCCGCCAGGTCATTGTACGGCGGGACGTGGAGGGTGTTCGCCCTCAGCTGCGGCGCGGCCCCTTCCCGGCCATCGGCGCCCGGCGCGGGTCGGCGTTTGGTTGGTTGGGCAATGAGCGTGTGTGTCAAGCTGAGGTGCAGAACCCATATCCGATCCTGCTCCGGTTTGTGCGGGTTGAAACAATAGGTCCCTTGCCCGAACACAGGTGCCTGGGGGCTCAGGAGCGTCTGGAGCTGCCTCCCATAGACAGTGGTGGCACCATGCGGCAGGGGGGCAACAGCAAAAATTCTGTTTGGGTGGAGGCCCAGGAAGTGCCTCCGAGGTAGGTAGGTAGGTCATCTCCGGACTGGGGTTGCCCCCTGGGGGTACTCACCAAGGGGCTCTTGCTCCCCAAACCACAGCTCTACTTCACGTGCCCCCACAAAGGGGCTCCACCAGGTGGAGGAAGGGCGCAATCGCCGCGAGCAGCGCCAGAGAGCGGGTTCTGTCAAGAGAGGTATCCCATGTTTGACCAGAGTCTCAGAATCCTCTCCTTCTGGCGGATGTTACGTGGTGAAGGGTCCCATCGCACCTCCTCATCGATCTTAGGTTTTTCGGGGCCCAGGAGCCGGCGCCTGCGTCATGGCTAGTGATGGGAATGAGATTAAAAAATCTCGAAAAAAGTGATACGAGAAAGAATAATTGCTCATTTCATATGAAACAAGAAAAAAAATTGCTCATTCCATGCGAAACACCCTGTTTTTCGAGAAAATGGGAAAGTCGCATCCAAATCAAGCACACTGCGATGCTTCAGGCTCAACAATCAGCTCCCTCAAAAACTCCTTGTGTTTTTGACAGTATGGTGTTGGTGTATTTGCATTGTTGTATTTCCTAGAGGCTTTTCAATGGTTGTTGTTATTGCCTAGAGCTTTTAGAAAGTGCACAAGGCCCCAGTCTGATACAACATCGTGAAGAGTGAAGCAAAGCATTGAGCAAAAGGGTTGTTATTGACGATAAGGTTCGTTGAATGACATAGTGGAAAAAGCATTTCACCAATGAGTAGCATTTGTATTTAGAAATGCGGAAGCCGCCGACTTCATATCATATAATGTATACTAAAGCAAACCATGATACAAATGGTGTTAACAATGGTTTGTTGTACGTGATAAGGTTCTTTGGAAGACGTAGGCCATACGAAGTTAGGATTCTGTTTTGCGTTTGCCGACCTACCCTAAGAAAGTTCCCCTGGCAGCATCCGTCGAAAAGCGCGCACATCCCGTTCACTGGGCTGGATACTGAAAAACAAAGATGGAGGGAAAAAGGTGTGCTTTATGTTATGTTATTTGTCTCCTTATCATTCGAAAAAAATTGCAAAGCTGTAGCAGTCCTGCTGCCTTCACATCCGTTGCTGCTCTCTCTGTCAGTGTTGGGCGTGAAGAAGAAATAGAAAAATAACAAGAGGGAACGAGGAGGAGAAGAAAGAGAGCAAAGAGAAGATCCGCAGGAAGCTGCAGGAGATAAAATTAGAAGAAGAGGAATAACAACTGTCAAGAGCTGCAGACGAGCAGAAGGCTTGCCGTCGCCGCCCCCCGCAGCAGCTGCTTGCCGCTCCTGCTGCTGCTGCTGCTGCTGCTGCTGCTGCTGCTGCTTGCCCATTGAGTGTTCGTGACTCCTGTGTCCACTATTTGAGTCTGGGTGCGTGCTGTGAGTATCCTTGGATTGTTCGTGGGTGTTGTGACTGTCATTTGAGTGTTCCTGGGTCATTTGACTGACCACAGGCTGTTGATGAGTTTCATTCGTGCGCTCTTTGTGCCTCACAGGACTGAAGCACCGTGCGCGGTGCAGAAGCTGGAGGAAATAACCAGTTCACAACGTGCGTTACACAGCAAAGTCGACCCGTTGCTGCAAGCTGCCGACACCTTGGGTATGGCTGCTGCGCTGCAAGGAAACACTCAGAATTTCGCCAACGAGTGCGCCCAACGTGCTGCGCTGCAAGGAGACACCCCCAGAATGTCGCTAACGAGTGCACCCAAGGTGCTGCGCTGCAAGGGCACACTCAGAATGGCGCTACCGAGTGCGCTCAAGGTGCTGCACAGCAAAGAGACACTCCCCGCACGCAAGTGAATGTTCACGCTCACAGTGCGTCGCCGCTGATGGCGCTGTGGCTGGGATTGCGACACCCAGCTCATGCAAATCCACCCCCGGGCCCACGCGACAGCGTGGCAAGCGTGGCGGCAGATGAGTGCGCCAACAGCAAGCTGCCAAGACCCTCCTTGTGCTCTTGGAGCACATGTCCCAGCCGCAGGCCAACTGGGACAGGAATTTAGATTTGATGCAGGTGCAAACTGAGTCTTCCAACGAAGCCACTTTTGGTTGTTATAAGCGCCGTACGCGCCTTCTTTTGTGGCGTTGAGGAATGGGCTTGCCCAGTCATACATGTCAGGGCCAGGCTTCTCTGGTTGTCAAGTATACCACCTTGTGGCCGCCTTTGGCGCTACTTTGCTTTCGCTGGATGCAGAGCACTTATGTGCACATTTATATGCACATTGATGGCACCAAGCAGCATGGCAGCACAGCACAGCACTGCACAGCACAGCACAGCAGAGAAAGGCACAGCACAGCACAGCACAGTGCCTTTGCCTTATTTTTCCTTGTGCATACAAATTTGTTCACCTTTAAGCAGTGGCTGGGTAGGCCGTGCCTTACACTTTGCACTGAGTGTGAACTGCTCATTGTTTTTCATTTGTTTTGCTGTGCACCTGCCTGCTTGTGAGCAGAGTGTCTTTTCTTTTGTTTTCCCGCTTTTGTTTTGAAAAAACAGAGGTTTTGTTTTAGTATTTTCGTACTATCTTTTTTCCGTGCTATGAGCACTTCAGGTTGTGTGCCATGAGCACTTAACAGGTTTTTAGACCAACTGAGGTGTGCAGGTGGCTATAGGTAGGTGACCTTCACATCGACCCGGTCTGAAGCTTTTGGACTTCGGGAAGGTAGTTCAATGTGTCTTGCAAGAACAGAAAAAAGGTGCACATTGAATAGCAGAGTGCATTGCGAAGTGTGGGTCAAAGTATGGTTCATCGTAAAAGATGCAATGTGGGGTCACTTTCTGGGTGTCTATTTTTTTTTGATTGACCCTCAGAATATTATTGATGGATCCACCAGCAGTCCAGACTGCTCGGTGATTAACGAACATCCTGGGCTGTTCAAGTTCTGGGCTGATCCCGTGAAGCCGTGGATTACCATCAAAAGTCCCGAAGCCGCAATTTCGAGCCGAGGCAAGCGCAACAACCCTGCTGTCAATTTTTTTTGCCTAGCGCAAAGCCGCAATCGTGAGCGCCGTCCTTTGCGTAGCTTCGCAACGCCGTTTTCTTGGCAATGTCGCAAGTTGGGCTCAGAGAGCGTTCTGCAAAGAACAAGACCGAAAGCAAACAGCTAAAGTCCGTGAGAAGTTTCATTGCTCGAACTCAGGCTAAGGTGGACGCCAAACTGACTCAAAATCGGCTTCTCCCTACGCTCTCGCCCGCCAAGCGCGATAACGACCCATTTTACCCTTCACTCGACCTTTCCCCGTCACGTGAGGAAAGCACGTCATCCAATCTCATTTCAGACGATGAACAACCCGAAGATGTTGCAAAAGAACTCTTCCCACTCGCCGAGACAACGGCTCACACCGCCAAAGGAAAAGGAGCCCAAGAACCACAACATCAAGTCCAAGCACCCGCTCCGCCAACCAACTCCGAGAAGGTGCAAGACAGCGTGCCCGAAGGCACACACGAGAACACCGGAGGAAGCCATCCATGTGATGCCGAAGAGTTGAAACAACAAGAAGAAAGTCGCGAAGACCCGTGTGGAGATTCGGCAATGAACAACAACGCCGTTCTCAACGACAACGCAAGGAGAACCAATGAGGTTGAGCCCGACAACTCCCTCTTAACGCCACGTGAGGAGCAATCTACCCAAAGCGCTATTCTGTCTCTCAAAGGAACACATGAAAAGGCCGAAGACGGGGAAGACCCTACTCCCGATGAAACGGATGGTAATTCCGGAAAACCCTTATTCAACCCTTCCCTTGCCCCGGATGGTGTCTTTGCAAAATTCTTGGTTAAACATAAAGGTGAGATCAACACACACGATCAACGAGCACTATGGGGAGAAACACATGTCCATGACACCTTAGCAGTTGATACAAATCAACTCGTGTCAGAGAAACACCAGAAGCAAATTATCTATGATCAAGTACACCCAACAATAGACCTTTGCGCGAGCGACGGGTGCACCTTTTTTCATGACATTGATTGTTCCGGCAACAATGCCTACTCCACAGTTGGACATGACAATTTTAGGTACCTCAAAGACATCCTTCATCACCACCCAAAATTCTACATTTTTCCACACCTACAAGATTACCGCAACTCCAAATACAAATACGGCAACACGTGGACCGAGTGGGCCCATGCCATCAACGAAGCCCTGCAAGAAGCCTTTGATTCCGGTGTTGTGTACGAAGGCTCCTTCATTCTCCCGGGAATGGTAGACAACCCTTCGGCGGAGACTCTCTACATGAACCCCTTGAACCCCGGCATGATCTCCCTTGCCCCTTGGGTATGTGGAGTAGACCGGCTTTCGGATGCCAATACGTACAACCCCTCACCTAATCCCGATGGCTCCGTGCGGCTCAACTTGCTTGACTCTCCTCAATACCCATATTCTCACCTTCACCTCTCCACCCGTCACAAGCACCACGCACACATCCGCTACGGCGACATCATGCACCCTCACACTTCCCTACAATGGGCTATAAATAAGGTAGACGGCACCGTCCAAGTGGCCGCGGTGCGCACAACGCTACGATTCGAAGTTGCACGGCATTTGCTCCCGAACTTCACCTTCTCTTCTCCAAAAGAGCTTTCCAAAAAATCCAAGCGGGAACGAGTAGAGTATAGGCCGCGCCGTGGTAACGCCCGGGATTTTGTTCTCCTCGTCAACCGCTTTTTCCATTTCGAAAACGACCACATCTCGGTCAACTCTAAAAATGCTTTCTTTCCGGAGGAACGCATACAGCCTCTACAATCATCCTCCGAACATATGTTCCGCTTCGACTACACCATTCCAGCCCCCCTCGCCAGGAAGCTTCTCTCCATCATCTTACAACACCCTTTGTGGACGCTCGGCAAGGTCTTTTGCATCCGTGATACCGATCGGAGGAAGGACAAAACTTTCAAAGTTGTACCTTCGAAAGCATACAAACAGGCCACGCCGGACATTAAACAAATTGACGTGTGGAGATCCCTCCTTACTAGCGAAGCCGCGCGACGGTGCGGTATCCTAGGGGCCATCCCCAGAACACAACACAAATTTAACGTGTGCATGACCTATCACAACATCCCCTTGCTCCCCCAACAAGACTCCCTCACTTCCATGAGTTACATGCTCTTCCAAGAGAAGGACCTGGTCACGTATCGGGGCACTACGGGTGCCATGATCTCTTGGGGAGTATACTGCTCTTGGCGCTCCGAACACCCGGGACACAAAATGGACCTCTCCGCCTCTCCCCGAGATGTGCACAAAGAAACCCCTCCCCCACCCTCCCCGGTGAAGGCTTGCTTCAACCCCCTCCCCGAGCCTCCTGATCCAGAACTGGTAGAAGTACACGCCCCGTCATCCACGCCGGACGTTGATGTAATGTTCGGGGTCTCCCTGCTTGGGAAAGTTCGGCACATTTCCTTGTTCAGCGCCCCCATGGCTAAGGTGCGAGTCTACCGAGTGAAATATGCTCATCACGAATCCGCGCTCCTTGCAGAAGGCTTCACTGTGTCCCAACTCGTCTTTCACCCCGAATGCCCCAACACGGCCGCCCGTGACAACCTTTTGGCCCCCGCTAACCCCCTAGTTTCGGAAGCCCAGGATCTCCTATCACGTGTCATCGAGGCGGCGACTGCCTACAGCAGCGCGGAACAACTAAGTCTCGCGAGGGACCATTACTTGTCCACAAGCAAGCCCCTCTCCCTCACAGAAAAGATCGCACAGCTCCACCTCCAAACGGGGAAAATGTTCGACCCCATCCCGGAAATAACAGGAGCCTTCATATCCAATGAATTTTTCTCAGAAGAAGAAGAAGCCCTGGTGATGACCTTCAGTGCAGATGAAGATCACCAGTGGCTGTCCGAGGGGCACCGCACAATGCTTCATTTCGGATTCAGGTACAATCCAGAATCAAAAGAAGTTGAACCTTTTGAACCGACCCCTCCTGGGTTTATTCAAGCGATTGGGCTACGGGCATTCTCTGCCTGCGCCCAGGTCCTGCCTTCCTCTCTCTTATGCCCCAATATGTGGTCAGTGGCTCGATACGAGCCTGGCAGTGGCCTGAGGAGCCACCCTCTTTAAGAAAAGGCAAAAAGTCTTCCTACGGCGCCGCAGCCTCTTCAAAACTCCCGCGACAAATGGAAGCACCAGGCCCCAGCTCGCAACTATGACAGAGTGGAGAGGAGGCGCATTCCCCGAGACTCCAGGGTATCCCTTGTCTTCCGTCACACTGGTGTAGGAACGGACCTCCATACGACATCCTCAGAGCCCCCTGACCCAGGGCAACATGAGACGAATTAATGAACCTACACTCGGCGTCACCCTTCTGTGCACACGAGACGTGGTCTTCGCTTTAAGACCCCAGATAACCTCCATCACTATCATTGCACGTTCTCAGGTATGGCAAGGCCATCCCTCTACCACTCCCCCTGTGCGTAACCATGAATTCATTAACCCCTGTGACCGCCCGGTATGCCCTGACCGGGCTGATCTGTGCTCACTGTGTACCAGACCACAAAGTCCTGTGGTTCCCCTTGTGGGAAGCTCTGATGAGTCTACCGAATGCTACCCGTCCCCATATTCTTTCTGCCACCCTCCCGCCCGTCAGTGCCACCGCAGGAGAAGTAACATGAGACGGAGTAAAGGGGTCCTCGCCCGGGTGGGCGTGCACGGTGCCTCCCTCATCGCCACTGTCTCTCGCATCGCGGAGACTCTTTCTGTGGAGCAAGCACACATCAACCCGAGAATATTGGTCCCAGACACAGGTGTCTCTACAGACCTGGCTATACACCCCTCTCTTTGCACTGCCTGTGACACGGCCCTACACCACTCGCCCAAAGCATACGCACAAGCACTTCACTCTTGGATTTCTACACTAGAACAGTGCGACCCCGACCCCTCAATACAGAATGAGGACCCTGCCCACATACCAATGCTTCTGACACCGGACTCCTCACTGGGTGCCCGCTATTCCTCCATTCTAACACCCTCCTTCCCCCCTCCCCTCGAAGTGAACAAGCCCTTCAAGCCTAAACGCTTGCGCCGCCCCCCTCTTTCTCTTCCGTCCGTCCCGGCCATCCGTGTCGTGTCCTTCAACACGGCAAAGAGCCAGAACACAGCCGCGTCAATGTTGCATTTCCTAAACGAGGGATATGACATTATACTCCTTCAGGAGCTAAACTCTCCCCCTCTCCTCCCAGAGCGGTACGCCTTCGGCAATGACCGCGCTAAAGTCTTCTCAAATATCTGCAGCCACAAACACGGGGTGTCGGTCATTGCAGGCCCGCGCATCGCGAGATATACCAGCTGTGTCCCGCCCAGAGACAGCGACGGCCTTATCTGTGGTGCCAAAATAACCCTTCCGGAAGCAACTCCCCTGCACGTCTTCTGAGTTTACTCCCCCCTGGTGCGCACGGGGGCCCCGGCTCCGTATCGTGACACCATACAGCGAGTTCTTGCTTCTCATTTCAACGATCATCCCAATCACATCCTGGGGGGTGATTTTAACTAGGTTCTGGATCCCGAACTTGACCAGCACAGCCTGGTCGATCTACATGAGTGGCACTGGCTCACGGGGGAGGTGGAATACCTCCCATCTAGGTTGGTGGACACCTTCAGGTCAGAACACCCCTCCCTCAGGCAGTACACCCGCTACGCAAGCGACCGCTGGGACAGCGAAGTAAGGCTGGATTACATCTTTGCGTCCCCTCGCCTAGTGTCGCACTTTCCCCTTCTGGATGCGTCCATCCTCACGGACTACACCATCTCTGACCACCACCCAGTGGTTGCGGTCTTCCAGTGCCCCTCCCTGATCCTTCTGTCTCAGCCCCCACTCCCCCGTTGCATTTTTCGGAAGCTTTCTAGTGACGAAAAGCAACAATTCTCCAACAGCGTACGGCTTATCTCCGACTGGTGCCGGGGCCTCCAGGACGCCCCTGCCAGGGCCCCATTGGAAAAGATCATCGCCGCCACTGATTTCCTCCTTATGCGGGTTTGGTCTGCGTACCACAAAATCACGCGTCCGAAACCGCAGCGCAAGGACCAAGAGGGCTACGGCAAGCTCAGGAAACTATTACGCTCACCCCCGCCTCCTTCTTCCCCAGCATTTCCCGAGCACATTGCGGAGTTTCAGTCCGTGGTAAACACCTTACGGTCCTCGGACGAAACCAAAGCGAAGAGAAAGCTTCACAGTAGTCTGGTCCGAGGGGTCCAGATGAAATCCACTGTTGCTCGCACCCTCTGCCCTAAAGACCTGGAGCCTCTCGTAGTCAGAGATCCAGCCACCAAAAAGCTCCTGCGTGACCCGGCAGATGTAGCTAAAGTTTTTGGGGACACCCTGCTTCATCTTGGAGGGCATCCAGATTACGCCCCCCCCCCAGGACTCCGTCCACGAGGTCCTGTCCCACTCGTCCACATGCCCTGTTTCTGCCAGGACCGACCACATACCTCCTGTGACCTGGCAGGAGTTCCAGAACCACTTAAAGCACAGTAAACCATCAAAAGCCGGGGGATTGGACAAAACAAACAACTACATCCTGGCCCTCTGTCCGGAACCCATTCAACGGTTTTTCAACTCCATTTGAAACCGCTTCCTCCATTCGCCGCTGCCGCCGCACTGGCTACGCGCGAAAATATGTTTGCTTTATAAAAAAGGCGACCCTTTCTCCCCCTCAAACCACCGTCCTATTGCCCTCTTAAACTGTATTTACAAACTCTTGGCCACTTTTGCCTGGAAACACCTGCGCGCACAGGCTTTTGCACACGACATCCTTTCAGAAATCCAGCACGGTGGCCTTCCCGGCCACCAATGCGCTGATCATCTGTATCACCTCAAAGCCCTTTATGGAAAATCCAAGAAGAGCTACTCGCTGTTCATCGATTTCAATAAAGCCTTTAATTCAGTGCCTCATCGCACACTCCGGACCGTCCTCGAACGGGCAAAATTTTCTACTTCCACAATTTCTCTCATTAAGCAACTATACTCCTTCCCTCAAGACAGCCCCATCATCAATGGCCGCACTCCCCACGCATACCTCCAAACTAGGGGCCTCCGACAAGGATGTCCCCTCTCCCCCCTACTCTTCATTCTCTATCTCAACTCCCTCTTCCACCATTTTTTTGCCACTGTGCCCCACCCCCGGGCAAATGCCCGCACTAGCCACCAGGCCTACATCAACGACATCCTGATCCGAAGTGAGGACGTCATCTACATCCAAAACAGTCTCAACTACTTCGATGAGCCAGCCAGGGACTGGGGTCTGGACATGAATGTGTCTAAGACCGAAGTCCACGCCAATGGCACAGCCCCCCAAAAAGAGTTTCTGACACCCAGGGGCTCGGAGTTCCACACGTACAACAAAAAAACGGGTCGCCCGCGCACATGCTATAAATACTTCGGGGTTTTTCTTTTTACTTGCCACCAAGCAAAGGGCCTGTTTCACATGCTCAAAGCAGAGATCCAGAGTTATTTTGCCCGGCTCTCTCCCTTGCCTCTTACACTTAGTGAGAAGGTCCGCCTGACGAACTCTCAGCTGGTCCCAGCACTCGCCTACCGCTTAATCACCCACTCCCTTTCCCCGGACCAGCTCGAAAAGCTTCAGGCACTCATCTGGGCGGGAGTTGCGTCTCGCAGCATCACACGTCTAGTCTCCCCCAATTACCATTTCGCGGCTCGCCCAAAGGGAGGGTTAGGAATGAAATTCCTACCGCACAGCGTCCACGTTGCCACTGTGAACTATGGACTACGGGCCCTTTGCGGCCTTGCCCCAAAGTCAGTTGGCCCCCTGTACGTTCAGCTGGCTCAGCTAGCACTACACAATCCCCATATATGGGCCAACTCCTTAAAACCGGTTTGTTTTCTCTGTTTTCTGCTCTTTTGGTGCCCTTTGCTACCTTTCATTGAAACGGGCACCCTCAAAATATACACAAAAATGGTATTATACATGCAAAATGAATTTCTTGACCTCAAATACCCCCCATGGGGTTTGAACCCACACTCTACCAACCTTAGAGTTGTGTTTTTCCTCTAAGCTACGACCTGTCGTCGACGATCTCAGAGAAAACCGTAGTATAATAAAAAATTTGGAAAATCAGTACTCCTTACATGCTCCAACAACTATTAACCTCCCATGCTCTTAAAACCGGTCACGCGCTCACTGAGTTGTTCAACTAGTGATTTGCTGTACCCAGAGCTTTGATTTCTGATGCAATCCAAAATGTTTTAAGGATATAAATTTTAACAAAATGACAGAAGAAAAAGAGACACTGGATTTTCACGAGTTCATGCTGAAGCTGCCGGAATCGGCGTGGAACCTGAGTTCTGAGTCGTTGGAACATGCAGCACAGTTGGCAAAGGAAGGCGCAATGAGTGGTCTCAGTCCTTGGCAGGCAGCGTCACTGTATTCCAAACTTACAGGAAAGAAGACACTGGCCACTGTCAAAGACACGATGGCCTTGGTTCGTGATGCCTTACTCACCTTAAAGGGCGACGACATTGGCAGAACAGGCACGTCGTCGCATCGCGAAGACGTCTTCTTGGCATGCGAAACTTTGAGCGGTCCCAAGGACCACGCTGGCCCCGCGTCGGACAAGGAGTCCACGTTCGTGTGGCGCGATGAGGTTCTGTCGCTTCCTTCACGCTTGTCTGCACTCCTGGAAGAGCGAAAGGTTTTGCAAGACGAGTTTCGCAGAAGAAAGATGTTGAAGCACCTTCCAGTGTTCGACGAGTTCCATAGGGCAGCTGTTAATAACGCGCCAACGCACAAACATCCAGCGGACGCAGAGAAGCGTCGTTGGGAACAACAGGTAAAAGACGCCATGCGAGTCCTGGGAGTAGTCTTAACACGCGAAGATGACACAACGGTAGCTCCGGAAGCACCTGTTTCATTGGTACTATGTGAACATTTGTTTGCAATGTTGGGTGCGTTGGACTACAGCATCCAAAGCTCCCAGCGAGTGGCAGTAGATAAACGGTTTGAACAACCTGCGATTGCACCAGAGTTACTCTCGAAGGATGACATGTCACTACTTCAGTCGCGCAACAAATTACAAAAAGACCTGAGAGGCACGCGTTTCTCCCCTTACTCGCATCGTAGTTCTTTCCGTTCGTTTTCATCACGAGGTCGTTTTGAGCCACGGAGATCTGGCAAAGGAGGCAAAGGCAAAGGTAAGGGTTTCACCCAAAGATTTGTGCCACGTAACGACAGGTTAGATGAACGACCACAGCAGTAGCTTGACTGTAGAGGATTTATTGGCACCAGCTGTGTGCGTGCCACCGCCGATCCATCCCCACATGCCACTCTATTTGCGCTGTCGTGCACAATTGCATGAATGGGAAACGTTGAAGGACACATACGCGGCGTCAGTGATTCGCAATGGGCTGCAGCTTGATTGGGTTGACGGTTTTGATCCGGATCGGCCAACCGACGACTTCCGTCCTCGTTCTTCCCACGCAGAGGTAACCGACCCTGAATTGGTAAAACACGTGTTGGATGCAGTGCAACAGGGTTGCATGGAACGCGTCGAGCGCAAAGACATTAAGTGTTGTGCAAGTATGTTCGCAGTGGACAAAGCGTCAGACGAGGCACATCCTGAGGGAGGCCGTCGACCTATCACCAATTTGAAGAACGTGAACCAGTTTGTACAGACCACCTTTTTTCGATTGGTCACTCTGTGGGGCATTTTACCGTTCTTGAGACCCGGTTAGTATGCTTGCAAAATTGACCTGAAAAGTGCTTATTTTCACATGGGTATCCATCCGCGGGATCGACCTTATTTGGGGGTCTACGTCGACGGTGAATTTTACAGGTGGTGCGTGTTGCCGTTTGGATTAAACGTTGCACCACGGGAATGGCAACGCCTCATGCAACCAATTTTAAATGCCGTGCGCGAACGCGGAGCACTCGTTTGGGTCTACTTGGACGATTGGCTCATCATTGGCAATACTTACCGTGAATGTCTGGAACACACACGTTTTTTGGTACAACCTTTGCATCGGTTGGGTATATTGGTCAATGTCCCAAAATCATGTTTGGTGCCGTCTCAAGAAATTATAATGCTTGGTTTTATGCTGAACTTCAGGGAAGGATTCGTCGCGGTACCTCCAAAGCGCCTACAAGCAATTTTTCGGGACGTGAACAGACTGGCACACAGTCACACTGCATCAGTGAGGCGATGCGCCTCCGTTCTTGGAAGAATCCGTTCCTTGTTTTTCGCCATGCCCCATATCCGACTCCTCAGCGACGCCCTGGCGGTGCACGTGGCAGTGGCAGTCCAGGCTGGCTGGGAGGCAGACGTGGCGCTCCCGGAGCGCGTGTCACGTCAGTTGATGGATCTGGCGGACGAGTTACACCAGTGGAAGGGACGCACCTTCGTAGTTTCCATGGGTCACGTCAGGGACATGTACTCGGACGCGTCGGATCTGGCGTGGGGCGGAGTCCTTCAAGAGAATGCCCAAGCAGCGTTCGGTTGGTTCCTGAATCGAGAGGAACACATAAACGTCAAAGAGTTCAGGGGAGCCCTACTGACGATTCAAGCGTATGCGCTGAGGGACACCACGCTGCGGTTTTTCACCGACTCAATGGTCCTTTACTGGTATCTCTGCAAGTGGGGAGGTCGCAAGCCGCGTTTCAACGCATTGATTCTCAAACTGTGGAATTTTACACAAGCCAATCGCATCGAGATTCAACCGTTTTACGTGCACACCTCGGTGAATCCGGCGGACATTTGGTCTCGGCTTCGTTGGACACCGTCGGAGGCTACCTTCCCGTCGGACGTGTTGACTTGGATCCTGGAGGAGTTCAAAAGTTGGATTCAGCCGGAAATCGATTGGATGTCAAGGAGTTCCAATGCGGTGTGCAGCAAGTTCGTCAGTCCGTGTCCTCAGCCGGGGGCTTACACCATCGATGTCTTCTCCCAGAATCTAACTTTACCTTCACCGGGGTGGGTCTTCCCGCCGTTCAAGCACATACCTCAGTTGGTAAACAAAGTGTTGGAGTCACCAGGGGTGAAGGTTCTCATGGCTCTGCCGTACAGGCCGCGCGAAGTTTGGTGGAACCTATTGATGAAACACGTGAAGTTCGCAATGAACACGTCGGAGTTCCGGTTGCAAATGCCAGACGGCACAAAGACACAACCACGTTTCGTGTTGACCTTGGCGTATGTTTGCGTGAATACTATCAATTGCGAGGAGCTACCAACGAAAAGGCGACGCTTATCATCAATGAAATCGGGAAGGACACCTTGAAACGTTACAATTCTGCGTGGCACATGTTTGGTACGTTCTTGTTACAAGACGCGGCGCTTGCTCCACTGTTAAAGGAGGGGCGCTTTGGTCAAATCCCACTGATGACGGTGGCGGTGCAACCTTCACGCACGCATTCTTTAAGTGCTGGGCGTATGGCGTATCCAGCAGTGTGTTTATACCCGTGCTTTTCGCAACTGCGTTTCGAGGGTATGCTACGCAACTTGAAACGTGACTGGTTCGTCAGTGTTCCTCATTATCATCGTTTCTATGATGTACGGCGTCTTATACAAGTCATGCATCAGCAACCTGTGGAGACGGAAGCTCAGCTGCGCTTGCAAGCCATTTTGTCCTTGAGATTCTTTGCCTTGTTCCGAGGCGTTGATCTGGCGCGATCACGTAGGGATATCCAACGCGCTGCTCAGCCTTGGTTCATTTCTGCTAAGCGCAAAGGGAGGAGATACTATGCACGTTATCCTATTCACAATGTTACGCCACCGTCAATTGATCCGCAGCGCTGCTTAGCGCGTTATTTGGAGGCTACTGGTGATTACGAGGTTCTGAGATTTGTGTGTCCCTATGAAAGCCACGGAAGCCTTTATCGTCTGATACCATCAATGGTCTCACTACTCGCTGGTTAAGGAAACACCTACTGGAATTGGGGGAACTGGAGACGGATTCGTTTTCCGCGCATTCTACACGAGGAGCAGCAGCAACTGCACTAATCTATCTTGGCGTGGATTCGCATGTGGTGGCAGCATTGGGTGATTGGTCCTGTTACGATACATTCAGGAAGTTTTACGACAGGACCAGAGCTCTGTTGCGCATCACGCAAGTTCTGGTCCCTCCTGATCTGGCGACTGGAGAAGCGGCGCGCGCTTCGCGCCTGGCGATTAATTAATTCTTATATAAGGGTTCAGTTCACGGGAGCTCAGTTCTTCCGTTCTGTTGCCCATATATGGGGACTGTGTAGTGCTAGCTGGGCCAGCTCGGATTTACCCGAATAGGTGAGGAGGAAAGAAGAGATGGCGAAGCAATAGCACTACACAAGACACATATATGCCCACCCTGTCCCTCCCTTAAGTTCTTCGCTCACCGTGAAAAGCAGTTGACACTTGGGTCGTCGGTTGCCACGGTTTTAAGAGCATGGGAGGTTAATAGTGGTTGGAGCATGTAAGGAGTACTGATTTTCCAAATTTTTTATTATACTACGGTTTTCTCTGAGATCGTCGACGACAGGTCGTAGCTTAGAGGAAAAACACAACTCTAAGGTTGGTAGAGTGTGGGTTCAAACCCCATGGGGGGTATTTGAGGTCAAAAAATTTATTTTGCATGTATAATACCATTTTTGTGTATATTTTGAGGGTGCCCGTCTCAATGAAAGGTAGCAAAGGGCACCAAAAGAGCAGAAAACAGAGAAAACAAACCGGTTTTAAGGAGTTGGCCCATATATGTGTCTTGTGTAGTGCTATTGCTTCGCCATCTCTTCTTTCTTCCTCACCTATTCGGGTAAATCCGAGTCTTTACTCAGCTCGGACCAGAGGGCCTCGGACCCAGTGCAAAACTCTTTTATGGACTCCATCCATGCCCTTGGCATATCCTTCCACAGCATAGGCCCGTGGAGACCCACTGCTATCTGGGATCTAACGCCTGGTACCCAGCTAACTGTTAGGTTCAAATCAGGACAGGCCACAGGAAGAGTGACCGAGGCCACCTCCAAATGGGCCAACGTCTCGTTCCACGACAGGGTCTACTCGGTGGATACCCGCACGTCCTACACCATGCACATGCCATGCCACGCCGTCATGAATTACTCCCGCCCCTCTCACTTCCACCTAGTCCCTGAATTTTTGCGCCCTCAAGAGACCATCCCCGAACCCCCAGCGCCACCGCACAACGCACACGCACCGGGAATCAGCCAACACGGCCACCTCTTCGCTCTGCAGGCACAATACTACCTAGGGAAGAACTCTCCTGACGAGTGGGGTTGCCACGATGCCGCGGAGGCACTCACCAGGCCGCCGACCCCCGGCCTACAGCCGGTATGGCTATATTCTGATGGCTCCTCCGGTGAGTTCGGCCATGCGGCTGCCGTCACGGCCTTTCTACCCGACGGTACAACCAGAGTCCTGTGCCTATCCTCACCGCATCCCTCTCCTCTGGGTTCGAAGTTCTGGGGGGCGGTAGCAGCCATTCGCTGGATCCACAGAGAACTTTCCCAATACGAAGTATGGTTGTTGATTGACAACGAACAGGTGGTGTCCACCCTCCAGAAATGCCAAGTCTATAGGCCCAGCCCGTTCCAAGACGACATATGGGCCGTCGCCGTACACGACGCCCTACTTCTCATCACCGACCCCCTCCACATCATGTGGATTAAAGGTCACGCAAATTTTATTGGCAACGAAATCTGCGACCATTTCTCTAAATGGGCAGCTCACAGCCTGATTGTTACCCCAGACCTCCCCCCCCCCCCCCACTGGGTTCAATGGTGGTACACCACCTGCCTGTCCTCCACAAGTTTAAGGTGCAGCAATTCCGCCACCTATTGCCGCAGCATTCCCATAGCAACATAGCGGTCGGCCCCAGCTTCAGCCTGTACAATAAAGCTTCCTGGTTGTCGTCCCTGTTTTTCAAACTGGCATTCGGGTGCTACAATGTGCACGAGTACCAGTGGAGCAATATGCTTCACGACTACCACTGTTCCAGGTGCGGACAGCACCATCATTTCGACCCTCTATCCTGCCTGGCCTTCTGCAAAGCGTTGGACCAGCACGTCCAGGCATACGTCTCCTCCTGGGGACCCCTTTTGAGCCCCATTGTCCTGCACTGGTGGCTCTTTGGACCCTCAAAGGCTGACCGCAGGAACTTCATGAGAACTCTGGTACCTAAGTCCCTATGGTCCTGCCTCTCCCAGCCAATTCCGGGCTCCACTCGCGCCGAGCACAGAGCCATGCTTGGCCTAGCCCTGGAGGAACGGGTAAAGCACCTGGACAAGGCTGTCAACCAAGCACATGATTGGCTGTTTTCGAATCCTCTCCCTTGGGACCCAATACTTTGGGCGCACCCCTCCGACCCTCTCAACCCCTTCTCGGTTTCGCACGGTGCGTTCAGTACCTCCGTCCACATGCCCCCTTCGGACCCGCCCTGTATACCAGCACCCCCCATTTCTCCCGAAACACGCCTTAAAAAAACCGTCCAAGGCAGCGCTCACGGCCACCACAAAAACGCCATCGATCACCACAAACCCATCAGGCCACAATCGTTTGGGCGCCCCGAAAGCGCGCCAAGACCGCTCTCCCCCTTCCACCCCCACGCTCCAAGGCACGCTACCGTCAAACACGCCTACCTCTCCCGTCTAGACCCACTGCTACTAGGTGCCCAGGTCCGTCTGCCCCTGCCCCCCCCCACTCCAACGCCTCTCGGGACATCTGAAATTTTTCCCGCCCATCCAGCGATCTTCTGTCTCCTCCTGTCGACCCCCTCAGCCCTCCACCCCTTCCTGAACCCCCCCCCTCCCCCACAGGGTAAATCAGCGTTCATCTAACCTAACCATCAGAGCAGCCGTGTACATATCTTAACATGTTGTTGTAAATACTTTCGTTGGGGGACGTCAGCCCCAGAACAAGTTGATGCGGTTAAGAACATTCAAAAAAGATGCAATGTGGGCAGCAGATGGACCGTTCGAACATGGCCAAAAGAGTTTTTAATCACCAAAAGATGCAATGTAGTTGCAAAGGTAAGGCGGTGCACACGCCACGGCAACGTCTTTTGGGTTGAGGTCACACCGACAGACCGACCCCTATTTTTCAAAATACAAAAACACAAAACAGAATTCTAACTTCGTATGGCCGTATTGGCCAAAATGTGTATTCAACAGCTACCATTCATCGTGGGAATTGGACTCATCGTTGCCTTGAGATAACATCAAAAGTGCCTCATTTTCTTTTGGTCACATCATCTATGTCAAGACATATCAAAGAAAATGAAACGAGAAAGAAAAATCGCTCATTTCACATGAAACCGGAAAAAAAAATCGTTCATTAAAACGAGAAAAAAAAGCGCTCATTTCATTTGGTGAAAGAAAGTCTCATTCCCATCACTAGTCATGGCAAGCCCCAACCTCGGTTGGGTTTCAGTAGGCGTAAGACAACTTGAAGAGGCACATGCTACGGGTCTTGCATGGTGTGACGCGTGCTCACTCTCTCCACTCGGTTGAGCGTGCGCTCTCCCGGGTGGCCGGGGGGGTTGATGTATTTGATTGATGTTGGTTCGTTGGTTGTTGAATGGTACGGTCGCAGTGTTCTGTTGTGTTCGTGGGTATGAACGCACCATGGTGATGCCAACCTATTGGATGCCGATCCAGTTTTGACCCCTGCATGCCTGGCTGGTTTGGTGTTGGCCGGTTTTCGTGTGGTATGCTAATGGGTGGGTTGTTTTGGGCAGCTGTTTTGTTGGTTGCCTCATGGTCGGCTTGTTCCGGGTCGGTTTCTTTGCGCTGCAGCGGGCGCTTGTGCAGCCGGGTGTTCTTCGTGTAGTCGACTCACCTGTTCTGTTGCTGGTTGGCCGTGCTGTGGCTTGTCCACGTTCATTCTGTTGTGTTTGGCTTCCCATGTTGCTGGGCGACCGTGTAGACGACGTGTTTTGAGTTGGGGTCAGCGTGCGAGGGCCCACGGGTGTACAGCTGGTTGCGCTGAGTCGTTGTCTTCCAGGTCCTGTTATGGCCTGCCTCTTGGGTTTCGATTTATGTGTGCTTTCACCAGGATGTGCCAGGGGTAGGTGGGGGATGGCCGCTCTTGAACATTTGCCTACCCTGCTCCTGAGGAGCAGGCTCTTCAGGAGCAACGACCCTGGTACCACCCCTCAGGAGCACCAACCCTATAAATGCTCCCCAGGAGCACCGCTCCTGTACGAGCTCCATGGTCGGCGATTATCAGGAGCGGTGGTTGTCTTGTTAAGCATTTTGCTCCTAAGGAGCCAGGGTCATTGCTCCTGAGGAGATTGGAGGGTGGCTCCTCAGGAGCCAGGGTTGAAGGTTGGCATTGTTCCGCAGCAGCTAGGAAGCGGGGGGGGAATAAATCGTAAATTAACAGTCAGCTATTGTCTATGTATGGTGTATTCCATGATGCATGCAATTGTAAGTGGTATGGCTGTCATGAAATTTGATATGTTGGTTTTCCCCAGCGTATGCGCCATAGTTTATTACGCTTATATTTATTACTTTGAAATGATTGCTCACAACCTTAGAGGAGGGAACCAAAAAGGCTGTTGAACCAGAAAACAGCACAGCAGGGTATCGCAATTTGTATGTCACGAAGCGCCCTGATTCACGCAGCAGGGGAAAATTAATTGTTGTCCCTATTCAAAGCTGAACCATACACAAACGTTCATTTGTATACGTGCAATTTTCTCATCCACCATTAGAAGCTTTCGCCGTGTTCCAAATTACGCCTGACCGCGATTCCTTTTAAGTCATTTGTGACCAATGGTTGACATCGAGATGACCAGATTGCTGGGTAAAAAACTGTTCCGAAGCCGTCACTTTACCGTTGAAAACGAAGACAAAGATTGTCTCAGTTTCAGCACTGCAGCTTCGTCAGCAGCATTTCGACGTTCAAGGGGGGAAAGCACCTGCAGTAGATCGTCAACCAGTCAACTGACAAGATCGGTGAAAATTGAAGCGTAAGTTTTTTCAACAACTGGGCAAACCCGTGCGCCCTTCGATGCCTCCCGATCGTTTTTGTGTGGCTTAGGATCATTGAGGTTTTTTTTTGCACTGTGCATCCCCTGAGTCCCCGGGGTGCTAGGGGTTCATTGAGGTAGGTAGGTAGGTAGGTGCACTCGGTCGTGGAGAGGCGCCCCATGGTTCCCCCTGGCGTCGCCCCTGTGACGGACAGGAGGAGGTTCCGCGCATGAAGAGGGGAGGCGGCTTACATCCCGCTAGACCTGACTGTTGGCCCTTGGCACCGCTTGTCTCGCCGGGAGGGTGTGCCCCCGTGCTTGCGCACGTCCCCTCCTTTGGGCGGAACCCTAGAGGTTCACTAGACTTCCTGGCCCATCCTGTTCCCAAGGCATGCATGCATGTTCTTGGTACTGGGGTTCCGAGGCGCTTGAGTGTCGCACGCTCCGCCTGGAGTCCCAAAGCAGCGCAGGCCTTAGGATGCAGCTCTACCCCCAGGCTCCGGATCTCGTTTGGCCGGGTCACCTGCATGGCACGGGTTGCCTCACTGCCCGGGCTATCGACACTGGGTTTTCTACTGTTGTGTGGAGTTTGTGCTTGGGTCTGGGTTGTGCTTGGGTGTTGGTTTCAGTAACCCCGCCAGCCTTGGCTGGGGCCTTGAATGGGTTTGATTGGGTACGGTTTGTGGTTTCGCCTCTCTTTACCCCGCTGGGGTTCGTGGTGTTTGCGGTTGGGCTTGGGTTCCGGCCTGCCTGTCTTGGTTAGGGTTTTGGGACGTGCGTGGCTGTGTTGGTGCTCCTCCTGCTCCCCGCCGTTCCCGGTTCTGGTGTGTGGTGTGGGCGTGTGTGCTGGGGTCCGGGTTTCGGCTGTGCCCCGCCTCTCCTTGGGGAGGTGTTGTGGTGTGTGTGTGCTTTTTTTTTGGACTGAACGGCGCCTTTTGTGGCTGGCCACGCCAGGGAGAAAGGCTCTTGCGCGCCAAGCTTTTTTTCCGGGAGGGGTCGGAGCCCGAAACCAAGTTCAATCGCGGGCGGAGTACCGCTGCGTGTTGCTGTTCTCCTCTGCCCTATCTGAATGAGACTTGGCAGCCCCGTTATAGACAACCGCAGAGCTGGGGCCTCTGCCTGATTTCTGAAGGCGGTACGGTTGCGGCTTGGGGGTCAGAGCAGGACGGCTTGAGCTCTACATCACGTTGAAAAGTTGAGAAGAAAAGATGAATATTTGGAGTGTGAAGGTGACCTGTACTCAGCAAAGGGCACTGAGCACGTCAGCTGGTTGCTGTGCACTGCTGCACAACAGACAAGAGTTTCCAAAAGAAAACAATTGAAGGAAAAGCCGGTTACATGAAATGGTTGAACCCAGGTATTTAGGCCATAAGTAACTGGATGATTGGTGAGGAGGGACAGTGATCAGTGTGGTTGCAGGCTTAGGGGCGATGCTGTCAGTTTGCTGCCACAAAACTGACGTGTCAGTACCAGTGACATAAAATTGAGTGTGCTAGTGTATTTGGTGTTTGTTTCGTGGACTGCGGCAATAGTGTGTGTGTGTGTGTGTGTGTGTGTGTGTGTGAGTGTGTGAGTATGTAGCGGTACATCTGTAGTGCGGTTGCTGAGGAAAGTGGTGCCTGTTGGACGGTGGTGTGGGCAGGTGAAAATACTTTTGTTCTTCGTGTCATCGTAACTGAACCAAAGTAGGCAGGCAGCAAAGACTGAACGGAACAAAAAGATGGTAATGCTTGTTGAAACAACGAGTCCGGAGACACGTGTTCTCTGAAAGCACGTTCACTGCAGAATGCAGTAGACAGTAGTTTACTTACTGTCACGTCTCACTGCTAGACCAAGTCATTGTAGCGAGATTTGGCGCTCAAAGCAGGTGGCACCTGCGAAGGCACAGCAACACAGATGTTGAAAACACAGCGTATGGGCGTGGCCCTTAGACGGACACAGTCGCTGTCGTGTTGGGCTAAAGACAATAGTGTCCCGGAACACACAATGTTCGTTGCAGCTAAAGGGAGCGAATGAACTGTGGGGCTGCTCGACGGAGTAAGAGGAAAAGGAAGCTAAGATACAAAAAAACAGAGCAAGAGCAGATATCAGTGAGTTGGCTTAAGCCCGAAGGGTAGCTCATATACCAGAGAAAGCTCGCTGATGAACTCTTCAAAATTTAGATTCATCAGATTTAAGAGTCAAGATGAACTCATTGAAATCCAGTGCGCCTGCTACTTGAACTACTGCACAAGGCAATCAGATTTTCGGGGCTCGACATCGTCGTTTGGTGTCACTTGGCAGCGTAGCCGCGGTTGGGAGCAGGAGCGACACACATCCCTACCTTGAAAGTTGCTGTAACCACAAGGACAGCGCCAGTCCCTGCGTCTTTGGCCCAATGTGTCGATGACGTGGCTTTCGACTACTCCCGGACTAAGGCCGTAGGTCAACGACAGCTCTGCTGTGAAGGAGGTGTTGACATTGGCAGATGAAACATAGCAAGACACAGAATGCAGTTGTGAAGTACTGCTCACGTCTGGAATCTCTTGTGGGCTGACCGTGAAGAGTTCTCTGGCGGGAGTGTTGGCGCTGCGTGTTCTGAGCCTTTTTTATGAGGCGGGCGCTCTTGTTTGCCGTGTGAATTTGTGGGCAGCAGAGGGAAGTGTTGTAGAACCGTGGTGTCGACATGTTCACTGCTGGAGTAGTACTCAGGAGGTGTCGTGCATTTAGGTCCAGTGGGACTCGCCCCGATCTTTCAGCGAAACTCAGCTAGTGGTACTCGTTTGATTTTGCGTCTTGGACAGTGGCGTTTGCGTTTGCGCGGAGGCCTTGACCTTTGATCCCACGCTTTGGGGCATGGGAGACATAGCCGGCACAGAATTTGGCATATCAAAGTGCTGAAAAAAACGAGCATGTTGAGCAAAGTCACTGGGAAGAACGGCAGAGTGATACGGCGCCGCTCGGGTTCTGCAACAGGTGAGGCGGTGCTCTCCAAGGGCACGCTACTGGCGATATTTTCGACTTCGCTGAACAATTTGTCGTACTCGTACTCCAGGTTTGTAGGTTGCTGGTCATCAGGTTGAATAATTGAGTAGTGAGAGTTTGAGTTGCTCTTGACAGACTCTTTGAGATTTTCCTCATCTCCGCGTGTTGTACATTCGAGACCAGGCTGACGAGCATCACGCGGCAGGCGAGGAAAAAGATGCAGTTGCGAAAAAAAATAGACACTCATAAAGTGTGTGGTGTGTGTGTGCTTGTGTGCCCTTCCTGCGTGGCCTCCGGCACTTCCTGGTTGGGGGTGCGGTGCGGAGGGGTGTGGTTGGGCCTGGGCTGCTGCCGCGCCCCGCCACTCCTGGCTCGTGTGTTCGGGTGTGTGCTTGTTTGTGTGTGCGCCCCGCTTGTTCCCCGCTTTTCCTGGGGGTGCGCGGGTGTTGCTGGTGGTTGGGTTTGCCCCCCCCCTCCCCTTTGGTTTTTTTTTGGCGGGGGGCTTTGTGGTGTTGGTCGCCCGTTGCCCGGGTGTTGGGTCTCGTGTTCTCTGTCCCCCCATCCCTTCTCTTCCGGGCCGCGTTGTTTGTTGTTTGTTGGTGTTTCTTTCCACGATGTGTGTGTCCGCGTGTTTTGGGTGTCCCTTCTCCCGGTGGGCCGCTGCCCTCGGCTTGGTGTTGCAGGTTTTGGCTGGGTGGTCCCCTCGCACCCTTTTGGTGGGGTCCCATCTTCGGTGCCGTCTGGGTGGGGGGTTTGGCCGCCTGTTGTGGTGTTGGTGGGCGTTGTGGTGGCTCTTGGCCGTTCTCGTGCCCCCCCTCCTGTTTTCCCTTCGGGGGGGGGTCTGCCTGTCCCTCCCTCTGCCTTCTCTGGGCTGGTGCACGCACTTGTCGGCATTCTGTGTGGCTTTCCGGATTGCTGTTGGTGGTTGCGTTTTGCCAGGCTGTGCCCCGGCCCCATGGGTCGTGTGGGTTGTGTACAAGCTGGGCTCGGCGCCCCCTCCTGTCAGGCTAGGTTCAGGCTCTGCTTGGTGGGCGGCTGTGCCAGGCGGCTTTGTGTGGCCCTGGGTTAGCCGTGTCCTTTCGTCTCCGCGGTGCTGGTTGTAACCTTCTGGCGGCAGCTTGTGTGGGTGGACCGCCACCGTTGTTGCCGGGCGCGCGGTGGCCCGTTGCTGGTGTGCGGCGGGCTGGTGCGGCTCCTTCCGGGGTGTGCAGTGGCTTGATTTGGTTAGACCCTCGGTTAGCGTCCCTTGCTTCGTGTTGTGGTGTGCTGTGGTGCGCCGTGCTGCGTCGTGCTGTGGTTTGACGTGCTGCGTCGTGTCGGTCCGTGCTGTGTTGTGGTGCGCCCTGCTGGGCCGAGCCGTGTTGCGTCGTGCCGCGCCGTGGTGTGCCGCTCTGTGCCGCGTCGCTTCGCGTCGTGTTGTGGCGTGTTGCGCTTTAGGGTGCTTTGTCGTGTTGCGTTGCACTGTGGTGCGTTGCGGTGATGTGTGCCGTGCTGCCTCGTGTTGTGCCGTGGTGGGTCAGTGGAGGTTAGTCTGGCCCCTGTGGTGGTGCGGGGTGCGAGTCGGAGCGTGGCTGGTTGGTGGTTGGGGGGTGCGGTCAGGTGTGGGTGGCTCGCTGGGTCTGTGCTGACGGGGTCTGAGTGTGCCGCTCGGGCTGGTTGGTCTGGTAGGTGTCCGTGGGGTTGCCCTCCCTGGGGGCCTGTGCTGTGGTCCCCTGTCCTCTGGGGGTCCTGGTACCTAGCCCTGGGTGCTGTGGCCGTGCCTTCGTCCTCTTTTGGTGCTTGTGTGGTGGCCCTTGTGATGGCCGGGGTCGTCGCCTGGCGGTGAGGGTGTGGTGGTGGGCTGCGCGGCGGTATTCCTAGTCGCCTCCTCCGCCGGTGTAGCCCGCTCTCCAGGTGCAGGTGTGCCCCCCATCCCCTGTGTGGCTTCCGGTGGCTGGTGGGCGTGTGTCGGTGTGATCCGTTTGGCGTCCGATTCGCGCATCGGCGGCGTGTGTTTGGGGCGTGCATCTCCGGGGGTCGTGCGGCGTCCGCTGGGGGTGGGGGGGCGCTGGTCCCTCCGTCAAGGTATGCCCTTCTTGCGTGTGGGTCCTGGTGCCCGCCGTGATGTCCGCTTTGCCTGCGCCCCGGTCCCTGTTCCCTTCCGTTCCTCGCCCTTGGGTGGTTTCCTGCTCCCGCGTTGTGTCGCCCCCGGTGCCCTGTCTCTATGGGCGCCTGCCTGTCACCTTGGGCGCTTCCGTGCCCCCTTGCCGGAGTGTCCCTCTCTGCCCCTTGCCCTCCCACTGCCCGTGCCCTTTCCCTTCCTGGTGTGGTGGCGGTGGGGTGGGGGGGGGGCGCTGATGGCCCAGGCCTGGGAGTGGGTGGCCTGAAGCCATTGGCGGAGGGCTTGGGGGGTTTAGGGGGGGCGGAGGCCCTGGACCGCGTCCCGGAGGACGGCCTCCCATGCCGCCTGCGGCATGATGGCCTCCGGGGCGGGCGCGTTGGGGTCGGCAGGGGTGCGGGTGCGGACCTCCTCGAAGGTGTGCACCACGTGCACCCCATCTCGCCTTCCCACTCCCCCGGCCCACTTCACCTAGCGGCAGACCTCCTGCAAAGCGGGGGCAGACTACCAGGCGAGGTGGACGGGGGCCTGGGGGGGGGAGGAGTCCGAGCTCGAGGCCCTGGAGTGGTGGGAGGAGGACGTGGACATGCGGCGGTGGCGGGCGTGGTGGTGCCTGGGGGAGCAGGAGCGGCTGTGGCTGGGGCTGGGGGTGGAGGACGGGTACGGGCGACGGGGGGAGTGGGTGGTGGACATGGGGCGGCGGTGTTGTGCTTGGCGGCGCCTGGGGGAGCGGGAGCGGCGGTGGCAGGGACTGGGGGTTGGGGTCGCGTACGGGCGGAGGGGGGAACGGGAAGCCCGGTGCGGTTCGTGGGGGGAGGGGGCGGTGGACATGGTGCGGCGTTGGCGCGCTTGGTGGCGCCTGGGGTAGCGGGAGCGGCGGGAGCGGGGCCCCGGGGGTCGTGGTGGCGCCTTGGGGAGCGGGAGCGGCGCGAGCGGGTGGTTGAGGCGCGGTGGCAGTGTGGGGAGCGTGAGCGCCGGGGGTGGGTGCGCAGTGCGGGGGGGGAGCGGGAGGGCCGCCGTTTGCGGGACTGGGCCTCGTCGCTCGAGTTGGGCCAATCAGGGGGTGTCGGCGGGTCCTGATGGGCCTCGCGCGGCGGTGCCTGGTACTGGGGGCGGGGGGGGGGGGTCCCCCGCCCTCCATTGCTCCGCCACGCAGGGGTGCGGTAGCGGCAGCAGATGGTGGTACGGGTCAAGTGACTGTCCCTGGTGGGGTTGGGCCCGGGGGGCCCCTTCAGCGTGGACATGGTGGCCAGGGGGATACGGTGCCTGGTACGGCTGGGTTGGCCCCTGGTGGTAGGTGGGGTATGGGGGTGGAGCGCCCGTTGGACGCCATCCCATACGCTGGTGCTGCTCGTGCACGGCGGGTTGTGGCCCGGTGGGGTAGGGTGGTGGGCAGTGGTAGTGGTGGGGGTGGTGTTGGTGGTGGTTGTGGTGGGGCCGCTGGTGTTGGTGGCGCTGCTAGTGGTGGAGATAGTGCTGCGGGTATGGCCCTAGGACCCCTTGTGGATATTCGATCCCTCTGATAAGGGTGGGGGGTCGGGTATCGTGTGTAGTCCCTGGGGCCGTACGATTTGGTGGGCGGCGGGGGCGGGTCGGTGGCCGGGCTTAACGGTGATTGGGGTCAAGGAGTCCCACGTCCCTGGGCCGGTCTGGCCGGCGGCGTTGATGGTTTGTGGGGGATGGATGACGGGGGGATTGGAAATGGGGATGTTGACGAGGGTTTGGACGGGGTCGTGTCCGGTGGCCGCCTTTGTGGTGGCGGCGGCTGCTGGAGGGAGGGGGCGTGGGTTGTTGTTGGTGGGGGTTGCTGGCTTGGGTCAGGGTTTCGGTTAGGGCGGTGTTGCTTTGGTTTGTGTCGTTGCGTTTGTGGTGTTGTGGGCTGCGTCGGGTGGTGTTGGTGGTGGTGCTGTTGCTGGTGGTGCGCTCGTTTGGGCGTCGGCTTGGGTATGGGGTCGGGTTTTGGTTTGGGGTCCGGTTCGAGGTTGAGGAGGACCTCGGTCCGGAGGTGTGAGGGCGCCGGTGCCGGCTGGGGGGTTTTCCTGGTGTGCTGCCGGGGTGCCTGGGTTGCCTGTGTGGGGGTCCGGGGGTACCCGGTAGTCCGGCGTGCGGCCGCAGCTTTGGCTATTGCCGTGGCCTTGTGGATGAGGTCGGCGGGAAGGGGGGGGTCAGAGGATGAGGTGGAGGACGTCGATGAGGCTGAGGACGAGGAGAAAGTGGTGGTTTTGGGGGACGCGGGTTGCGCTGTGATGCGGGCGGTCGCGGGTTTGTGGGTGGCGCCCTCTGCTGCTGCCACGGCGGGGAGGATAGAGGGCATGTCCTCAGGCTGTAGGTTGGGGCTGGGTGGCTGGGGGGGCCCGGCCGTGACCTGGCAGCCCGGCAGGCGTTCTGGTCGGCAGCGGTGAGGAGGAAGGCGCGGGGCTGTGGTCATCTCCTTCTGGGCATGGCTAAGCCGGGGTCCTGCAATGTGTGAGGCTGTGTGGGTTGGCGTCTGCGGGGGGGATCAGTTCGCGCGGGCTGCACTCGGGGGCCCGGGGGGGTGGGCCTGGGTTTTCTGGGGTGTGCGCGAGGGGCGTGTGCTGGCCACTGGACGGGGTGGGCGTGCCGTAGGGCCCGGGGCTCCCCTCGCTGGGTGTGTGCGGGTTGTCGAGTGTGGGGGGTGGTGAGGGGTGTCCAGCGGGTGAGTTCGTGGCGGGCTTGTGCTGTTGTTTGGGCGGGTGTGGGTCTCCGGGTGGGGAGCGAGGGGGGAGGGGCATGGGCGGGGATGGCGCCCTGGGGCGTGTTGTGTCGGTGCATGTGTCGGCTCTCAGCGGCGCGTCTGCGTGGTCAGTTGTAGGCCGGGCGGTTTGCAGGAGAAGCTTGCCGTCTTCTGTCGCCGCGGCAAGGATTTCGCACACGAGGTTGCGTATTTGGTGGACCTCTTGATCAGTGGTGCGAAGGGGGTATGCTAGCTCTGGGCTAAGTGCCTAGCGGCTGAGGACCCTGTAGATGGCGTGGTATCCGCAGGTGAGGAAGTGCTGTGGTGTGGGGGGGGGGTTTGACGCGTGTCTGGGCCTGACTCGATTTGTGTGTGGGCGGTGGAGATGGCCGAAATCCAGAACACTGTCCCCCTGGATGGCCAGCGGCGCTGGATCCATTGGGTCAGACAGAGCATGGCCAGTCCCAGGTGGTAGCCCGCTCACCCTGAGGTGATTTGGGCCAGGGCGCGGGCTCGGGGCATGTCCCCCGGCTGGGGGACGCCACTAAGGAACCTGTGCGGGGTGGTGGGGTCCCCTCTTGCCCCTGGTGGGGCGATCCCTGGGGCAAGCATGGTGTCTGTCCCTTTGACGAGCCATTGCGGGCCGGGGGAGGTAGCTGTAGCGGCCACTATGTAGTAGTGCCCGCGCTGGAGGACTGTACAGCAGACCTCCGGCAGGGGGTGGTCACTGTCTGTAGGTGGGGGAGGGAGGTCGTGGTCTGGGGCGCAGAGGCCGGCGGCGCGGAGGGTGGTGTCGCAGGTTTGTGCGATGGCCTGTTCCCATTGCTCCGGGTGGTTCGGGTCGGCTGGGTGGTCCTTCTCTGCTGGGGCTCGTCGTAGGCGTATGGTCCCTCGACGTGTGACGTTGGTGTCGGTGTCGTGTGTCAGGGCCTGGCCCCACTCGATGGGGGGGATCCAGACGTGCTGGCCCTGGGTGTGGTAGCGGGCTCGCCAGAGTACGAGGTCTACGATGGCCTCATGGAGGCCGTTGCCTGGGGTGGTCAGGTCCCGGAGGGCTTGGACGATGAGCTTGATCCAGTCCTCTTGTAGGCGATACAAGCCCAGGGGAGTGCTCAGGGCCCTGCCTTGGAGGCTTGCTCGGAGGAGGTCGAGTCGCGGATGGTGGTTGGTGTGAGGGGGGGGTGCTCCGGGTCCAAGGGGGGTGGGCTGGTTGGGTTGCTGGGGTCCTGCACGTCCACGTCGACGTATAAGTGACGCTGGTTGGGCTCGGTCGGGCTGGGCGGTGCCGGGTGGCTTCGTGAGTGAGAGGTGGGCTCTGGGGTGCTTTGGTGGTGTCTTGGAGGCCTGCGGATGGAGATGGGGGGGGCGTGTGCGGGGCGCTGAGTGGGTTAGTGGACGTCTGGGTCATGCACGGCATGGTAATGGATAGGACGCTGCATGTGTTCCCTTGTAATGGGGTCGGTGATTTGCTCCGTGTGTGTCAACAGGAGGTGTTTACGGTGTACCATTTGGGACGCTGCTCTGCGGACTGCTTCTAGCTGGAGGTGCGCTGCTGCCTCCATGGGGCTTTCCGTGTGTTTGGCGAGGTGTCGTTGTAGGGCCTGTGTCACTGCCCCTCTCATGGTGGCTCCCTTGACCAGGGGATCCCTGAAGAGGTGTTCGGTGGCCTGGTGTGCGTGGCTGTGGGTCGGCCAGCCTTCGTGTTGTCGTAGGGCTTCTGCCGGGGACCAGCCCACCAGCGTGTCCCTGCCTGCATGGAGGGGGCATTTCTTGAAGTGTTCCCAGTCCTCCGGGGTGGTGTGGTCGCACGGGCAACAGGTGTGTTCTTCCAGAACGTGGATGTGATTGCGGGCGAGGCATCTGGCGACCTTCGTGAGGAATGGTAGTTGTCCCCTGAGGAGTTGGATGCGTTGTTTTTGGAGGTGGGCTGGGACGTTTGCTGGGCGCATTGCCGAGTGGTAGAGGGGGATTAGCAGTTTTTTTTGGAGCTCCTGGATGTGTGCCCGGCTGTCCGTGTCGCCGAGCACGCGGGCGAGATGTTTGATGGGGTTGGGGTAATGGTATGCTCTGTTGTGGGAGGAATAGGGGGCGTCCTCTGGTACCCAGTCCGGGGTCTGATTGGGCTCTGGTTTGGGGGGTATGTGTTGGACGTGTGTGTGGTTTCGGCCGAGGTCGGGGATCTGGAGGGTTGGCAGGTGCGTTGTGCGCTGGTGTGCTGCCTCGTTGTCGACCTTACCATTTCCGTATGGGTGCCTGTGGGACTCCTGTTTCACGATGTGGAGTTGGACTTAGAAGGGAAGGCTGCGAAGGCCTTTCCAGAGCAGCAGGGCCTGGGTGCCGAGGCTCGTCGCTGTGGCCTTGTCGAGTGGTTGTCTTGCTATGCGGAGGAGCAGGTGTGTGTTGACAGTGGTGTGTACTACGAACCAGACCCGGACGATATGCAGGAGGTGGGCGGGTGGGTGGGCCGCGATTTCGGCGATGGGCGTGGGAGGAGGCCCCGTAGGTGGTGTGGCCCGTGTGGTGGTCCATGTGGTAGTGTCCCCTGGTGTGGGTTAGCTGCAGGGTGGTCCCCCCTGGTGATGGGGATGAGGGCGGATTCGCCTGAGGCGTTGGTGAAGAAGAGCTGGTCCGCCGGTGATGGTTGTGGGAGGCGGCATGGGTTCATGGGCAGGTAGGCGTATATGGCGAGGCCCGTGGTGAGGTGGGCCACCCGGTTTGTGGGCTGCAGGACGGGGGTGGCGTACACCCCTATTCCTTTAGAGATGATGTCTTTCGCTTGGGGTGACATGGCTATGAGTCCCTGTTCCGGCTGTCCTTGTGTGAGGTAGGAGTAGATGTAGTGGAGGATGTGGGCTGTGTCTGGTTTTAGGTCGTGGCATGTGAGGGTTTGTGTTCGGTGCTCCGTTGTGTGGCAGGAGTGGTGGAGCGGATAGTAGGGGTGCTCGTGCTTGCCCGTTCTGCCTGATTCGTACATGCTGTAACGGATGGCGACCCCTGCCGGGTCGGGGCGGGGCCAGTTTGGCGTAGTGGTGAAGAGCCATTGGGGTGTGTGGTCGGGGTTCCACGTAACCATGGGGTTCGCGTTGGTGCGGTGGAACCATGGGGCTACCCATGCGTAGGCTTGTGGTGGTAGGTGGGTTGTGGGGTGGCTGTGGTGGCGTGCTATGAGGTGCAATACGGGCCATGGTGTGGTCGGTGCTTCTGTGCAACGGGCCCAACATGTGCGTGGCATGCTCTGGGACTCATGGGGGACCTTTGGTAGGTCTCAGGCGGTCATGTGGTGCTTCGGTATGCGCCATTTTGCCCCGTGGTGGATGACGGTGGTCTGCTCGGGTTTGGCTTCATTCGGGGCCAGTAGTAGGGTCACCTATGATTTTACGGGGAGTAGTCCGGCCATAACTGAAATACCGCACAATTGGTCGCCAGATAGTCGATCGACGAAATGGTCACACCACATCAACAGGACATTTGAATTTGCAGCCGCAATGTCAACACCTGTGCCCGAAACGTTCCATTCAACCTGAATTAACATTCAATTTGATAATTCTGGTTCGTTGTAATGTTACAGTTGTTCTGTCAGAAAAACCAATCAAACGTCGCACCGATTGGTCTGTTGATTGATTTGGTCCTGTTTCTGCTTGTTTTGCTTAGCTGTGCCTAAGGATGTTCTCTGACGACAGTACAGACAACAGAATATCCTCTTCTTCGTCATCATCAGAAAAGGTCAAGGTTGACGTTCGAGCTGAGCAAGAATCAGAGCTCGAAGACGCCAAGGAAGAAGCTGGAGATGAAGAACAGGAAGAAGAGGAACAGGAAGAGGAAGACGAGGAAGACGAGGACCCCGACCTTTCGCCTACACAAGTGACCTTGGACAGCAGCGAAATCTTCAACACCTTTGCAAGTGTGTTACATCGTCAGCCGATGTTCAAATGGACAGATGTCTCAGGTGCAGTGTCAGAGCTCTCCTGCATCCCACAGACCTTGACTGATGCAATTGCAAAATTTGATGGGGAACATCCGGTGAGGTGCAAGAGCAAGTGCACTGCTTTGCGGTCGGTCCAGGCACCACCGAGGAGACGTTCGAAGTGGTGATTGACGACGCGGTGTTGGAGTATACCACCGTGGTCGTAGTTGGTTCCTGCAAAATGCTGGAACCATGTCCCAAAGGTGTGTCGAATCGTCAAGACGTTTGGTTAAACGATTGGTTCGAAAATCGTCCAGTCAATGGCTTCAACGTTTTGCTGCTTTGTCCTTCAGTGTCCTCGGGGACGCGAACAGTGCTGCACACGCACAAAGCATGGCACCTCGCAACGACAATGGTATTCAAGGTCCGGCCGCACCGCAAGCTGCGTCTGTATCTGGTTTTGATTCATCCACCCGGTTGTGTGAAAGTTGAGACGGAGAATGATGAGAAGGAGAAGGAAAAGGAGAATGGTGAACTGTCTGCTCGGTTGGACGCACTGGAAGCACGTGTGCGCTGTCTTGACGACAATTTGGCTGCAATGTTGCCACTGGCAAAGAGGAAGAAGAGCAGTGCTTCAGACTAAGAGGAAGGTTAAGAATGGTGCCTCTATTGGATTTCAGTTTCAGATTTTGTTGCACATCGCAAATTCTCTGCAAATTGTTATGTGAACAACTAATGGTTGCCTTGTGTGTCCGTGCCACATGTATGAGATATAGGTATGTGTAACACAGTCTTACAATCTGAACCAAAGGAACCAGAAACTAGACGTCGAACCAATCGTTGCGCTGATTGGTGCGACCTTTGATTCGACGATTGGTTCCACATTTTGGCACTCTGCAGACGGGCTCGAAGCATGCAGAAAATAAACTTCTATTATTCCTTGGAAGAAAGCTCTGAGACACAGAGTGGATGTTGTAGACAGTCCAATAATATGAACAAAAGCAACCGGAAACTAAACATCGAACCAATCGTCACGCCGACTGGAGCGAGGTTTGGTTCGACGATCCCTGGCATATTTTTTCACTGTGAAAACTGCCTGGAAGCATACAGAAACACAGTATCTAGTATTTTTTGGCAGAAACATCTGAGACGCACAGTGGATGTCGGAAAGATGATTCAAATATGCACAAAAGCAACCGGAAAGGTTGAACCAACTGTTGCACATTCCAAAGGTTTCACAGCCTACTACCTACAATAACAGTGCAGGAGAAGAACAAACACACAGAAAATTGGTACAGCTGACAAAGAGGTTGATAAAACTCTAAGAGCTAAATCAATCCAACCTGTCGGCAGGACATTCATAGTTTTGGCCACTTTTTGCCCAGTAAAATTAAAGGTGTTAGTGGTGGGACTGGGCCCATTACCGGGGGGACGGGTTCGTGTTTCGAGCCGGTGGGTGTGTAGGGCGGTGTCGCTGGGATGGGTCGGCGGTGTTGCTTTTTGAGGTCTCAGTAGGCTGCTAGCATGTCTGTGCTTCCTGGCAGAGTGTGGCCCACTGCTCGTGCCGACTGCGTGAGGTATTGGTGGAAGAGGCGGTATTGCAGCCATTCGGGAAGTTGTAGGAAGGGGGTGTGGTGTGCTCCGCTGTGGTGAAGGACCCTCACTTCTGGGAGGGTGACGTATACTACGGTGATGGAGGCCCCGACGAGGTGTATGGTGTTGATGGTGCCCTTGGGGTGATGGTGGAGGTCCCTGCAGAGGACCGCCAGAGGCCCTTCCTCCGGGCATGTGTGGTTGGTGAGTATGGCGTGGTGTGGGGATGGGAGGAGAAGCTGCAGGTGGTTCCACAGGCGCGTGTTCATGGTGGTGGGCATGCCTGTCTGGTGCAGTATCCAGCGTGGGCATGTGTTGCGGGCCCGTTGTGCGGCTTGGAAGCGGATTGTGGTGACCTCGCGGACCTCCGGCGAGTGGTTGTGGGTCATGCGTTGAAGGAGGAGGGTGGTGTGTCTGGTGTAGGCCGCTTTCACCTTGTCCCCTATGGCGTCCCCATAGTGGGGCCATGCTGCCCGGATGGCGTGGGTGGGTTTGGAGGTGGGCCAGCCCCCCTGTGCTGCCCACGCCTTGGTTACGGTGCGTGTGGCCGGTTTGAGGGCGGTGGTGGGGTGTGTCAGGTGGAGTGCTCGGAAGCTTATGGGGGCGTTCAAGACCACGGTGAGGTGGTACACCAGGCTCTGGTGGGACAGGGAGAGGGCCTTGGTGGTTGGGGACGCATATCTGGGGAGATTGGCGAGGTGTGACTGCAACTTTGGAGGGAGGGTGGCGTCCTCAGGGTTGGCGGCCTGGATTACCCCCAGGTGGGTGGTTCTTGTCACGACTTGCATGGGAGGTCCTTATGGCCCTAGAGTGGGGGTTGTGGCACACCCCCTGATCATGGCCACCGACCTTGTGGCGTGGATTATGAGGTTGTTGGCGGAGAGGTAGGAGATGGTCACGTCTAGTAAGTCGTTGGCCTGCTGCGTGACGGTGGGCCTAGGGTCTGGGGTGTGGGGTTCGTGTGGGGTGTCTGCGACCGTGAGGTTGGTGTCGTCCGCGAAGCCCACCAGGGGTGAGAGGAGGGGGTAGGGCGTGTAGGCCGGGTAATCCTGTTCGATTGTGAGTGCCAGGGGGAGCGTCACGAGGAGGTACAGGAGGGGGCCTTCTGCTCCTCCTTAGGGGACCCCGCTGCCTGGCTCCAGGAAGGGGCTGAGGCCTGCTCCAGTGCGGACCGTGTACGTGCGGGTGCGGATGTAGCCGGAGCCAGTCTTTTCCACACAGCCTCCAGAAGCAGCCAGGGGGTGTTTGGGAAGGCTCCTCTGACGTAGAGGGAGGCGGTGATGAGGTCTACCGGGTCCATGTCGGCGATGGTGTCCTGGAGGAAGATGGCCTTGTGTGGGGACCGGCCTTGGATGGGCCCCCAGAGGCTGGTGGGTATGTGGGGGTCCGGGTGGGGGCGGATGCGGCGTAGGAGGACGGTCCAGACAATTTTGACCTCCGAGACTGCACAGACTACCGGGCGCCAGTGGTCCGGGTTGGCCCAGTCCCCCTTTTTGTAGAGGGGGCGGACAACGTTTGCCCAGTCTGGTGGTAGGGGGGTTTGCCCCGTGACGATGTCCAAGAGGCGGTGGACGTGGATGCAGAGGAGGTGGGCGGGGACGTGGTAGTATGTTTCCGCAGGGAGGCCGTCGTAGTCTGGGGTTTTGCATTGCCGGAGACTGTGGATGGCCTTCCGGACTTCGTGGATGGTGAAGGGGCGCTTTTCCAGTTTCCTCCTATGGGCTTGGTTGAAGACCTGAGGGAGGCGGTCGATTTTGGCCTGGGTGTTCGTGTCCAGTCTGTCTTGGGTGGGCGTGTGTTGTTGGAGGAAGCTGTCTTGGGTGGGTTGGAACACCGTGGCTGGGTCGTTGGTGAGGGAGCTGTCGTCCTGTCTGACCGTGGTGATGGTGCGGTGGCCTGTGTCGGCCATGGCGTCGTTGAGGGGGCGGATGGCCTTGTAGGGGAGTTCATGTTGCGCATACTGTTCGTGTTCTTGGGCGATGCGCTGTTGCCTGTGGATGTGCCACTGCTGCAGGTCTGCCCTGATGCCGGCTATCTGCGTCCTGCAGTTGTGGATGTGTCGGCGGGTTTAGGGGGTGTCGGTGTGGAGAAGGGTTGCCAGCTGTTGCTTTGCATGCCACGGGTCATGGAGCATGTCCCCTAGGGCCGTGAGTGGTCGGTCGTCGTCAGTGTGGGGGTGTTGCTGGCAGCCGCAGGCGACGGCGGCCGTGCGCATGGCTGTGAGTAGGTCGGTTGGGTCCGGTTGGAATGCACCGGGCGCGGTCTATGGCCCTGTGATATTGGGACAGGCCTGTTTGTCGTGCAGCAGGGGCATCCTCAGGGGGGGTGGTAGGCCTTGGTCCGCATCCTCTGGGGGGCTGGGGGGAAGGTTGGGAATGGTGAGGCAGATGTGCAAGGGGCTATGGCCTGTTGGTCCCAGCAGGAGGGGCCCATATCGGGCCTCCGCCCGGATGATGGTGGCGGGGTTGCCATAGCATACGTCGATGCAGGTGGGGGCGGCATCTGCTTGGTGGGGGAAGTGGGATGGTTGGCCTTCGAGGTTGGCGGTCAGGTCCACGAGCCCAAGCATTTCAATGTTGTCGCGGACTGCATGGTCCAGAGGTGTGGCCTGTCCCCCTCTGTCGGCCGGGGTGGGGGCGGCGTTCATGTCGCCGATGATGATTATGGGGGCGAGCATGGCCATCTGGCTGTATGCCTCGGCCAGGGTTCCGGGGCGTCGCCGAAGGGGACGTGGGCGTTGATGACGTTGAGTTGCCATCCCTCCCCGACGACCTCGTAGACGCCTAGCCTCCCTAGGATGCTGGGGTGGTGGACGAGTGTATGCAGATCACACAGCTCTCGACGTCCACAACGAGCATACAGGGCAAAACTGCAAAATCCCAACACGGAATCCACAAAGTCCCCAGATCGTTAAATCCTCTGTCACATAATAATATCCTGAATTACAATGCATTAATTCTCAACGTTAATCTACAACAAAACAGCACTTTTCATGCACTCAAACTTCTTCACTTCTGCACGCGCGCGACGCATCCTAAGCTGTAGGACTCGCGATCTCAGCCTGGGCATGCGTCCCCATTACATCTTTCTCCCAGGACACTGCCAAGTGTCTGAAAAACTTATATATACCCCTACATGGGCAAGCATGCCCATAGAAAAACAGAGCATATATAACACCTCACAGAAAAATCTGCTGACGGGATGACATACCCGGATTACTCCATCCCATTTCTGAACTACCTCAGGGCCCTACCCACAGGTTAACTCTGGTTACTCCCTGGGGCTGATAGGCACCCTTGATTTCACACGGGGATGCATTACAACATGAGACTGTGCAGAATAATGGAAACCTGAAATCTGTCCTACCCCAGGGCTCGAAATCCTGTACTGCGGCCCCTCTATCCTTTTTCAAGTAAAAAAACTGACACATATCTGACTCGGGGGTGCTGCCCTTTAAAAAACCCAAGCTTACTGTCGGGAAAAAATTTGTGAGAAAGCTTGAAACCTCTAATCAGAAAATTCTGACTAAAACTTCTTAGCCTAAAACTCAGGGGGCAGTTTCTCCAAAAACTGATATTCAAAACAGAAATCACATCCATTTATTGCCCATGCCATCTGTTTTTCTGCACCAAACATTTTCCTGCTCAGAAGTTTTTTTAACATCAAAAAATTGCATCTCAGAATTCAAAAATCCAAACAGGCACCAACGCAGCAAAAGCAAAGCAGAAAACAGTGAAGCATGTCACTGTGTGACCTCAAAGGGTGTGGAGAAACCCTTAAGCCAATGTACAAACTGCTGCAGGCCTTCAACCTAATTCTGAGATGCCACTTCTGAGTTCTTTTTTCACGCCCGCTCCCCATGCTCCACATCCGTGAAGCGCCGACGATGGTAGGGGAGGGGTTGGTGCAGAACTGGAACACAAAAAGACAGACCTGGCACTGTTTGGGCATCTCATCTGAAGTTTTTCCATACTCGACCACTGTTGTTGACCCCACTTGGATTATCCACCTGTAACACAAACACAAGAAGGAAATGTGGATCAGTATATACAAGGTCAGGGCAAAGGAATATCTGTTATCCAATTCACCCCCACGCTCCCCTTCCACAGTGGTAGAAGACACAGGAGCTGAGGACGACCAAATTCTACTCAACATTCACCCACAGTGGCAGGCCCAATGATCATAGAAAAAAAGATGGGCAATGCCTGGTCATGGCATCCAGCCCGCGGCCTGCCAACCTGGACCTCAGTGGAGGGGTCAACCTTGGTCTAGCTGGGTGTACAATCCACCAGACCCAAGGGACCTACAGGGTACAAACCAACACAGGTCACCCACAAACCTGCTTACCCACTCACTGAAGGTGTTAATGCAATTACCTATCTTGTTGTGGGGGGGTTTTCCACTGCACCCGAAGAACGTGCCAGCCCTAGGCTGCAGAGACAAACAAAACAAGAGGCGTGCAGTGTCAGGAGGACCCTGGCTTACCAAGCCACAAAGGCGTCCCCCTTCCAACACCATAGGTACACTCGTCAGTGCACCCGAATTCTGATCAGAACATACACCATGTTCTGTCCAATGAAAAACAGAAGCGGAACTGTGCCCTATGCTTAAAAATGGAGGCAGGGCAGCCACGCGCCAGCCCAGAGCCTCCAAACAGGCGTTAACCCGGGTCGGACTGTGACTCAACACCAAAACAACCAAAGTGGAACCAAAACAGAAGTCATAGAAAAAATATTCCTCTTGTCAGCAAAACCAATCCTACTATGAGCAGACACTATCGTGAGCCAGAAAGGCTCAAATCAGCCCAGTGTAAAACTGGACTTTTAGCTTCAAAAACTGAAAACCAAAACAAGGCTGCATATCCGTGCAAGCCTGCAAGCACAAAGGCAGTGCTTTTTCAGCGCCACAGGCGCTTGGTGTCAAACCCATTTTTCTCATCTCACTCTTTTGAGTGAGATTTGGACCAAAAACTGGCGAACCTTGAAATGCTCCACTGCAGTGAACCCTTGAACAAGCATGCGCGAACACACATTGACACACACAATTAACCTTTATGAAGCAACATCCTCAACGAACCTCCGCTGGGCGCCCCTCCGGCGTCAACAGCATGTTGAACATCGCGACCTCGTGACAGCGTTGACGAAGGGGCTGCGCAAGTCGCTGGGAACTGGGAGCCGCGGCAAACCTCCTGCATAGCTCATTGCAGCGGCGCTTGCGCCGGCACTGTTCAGCAGCATCACCAAGCTCATCAGCGCCGCCTTTGGCCTAGTTCGCCCAAGCCTTGCAGAAAAATTTCCCCAAAGCGTTCGCGTTGCCATCCGCTGTCCCAACTTGACGGAGGTATTGACAACGAAACTGTAGCCTTGACGAAGGAATTTCCGGATTTCCTACTTGTTGGCGCCTGCTGCCGAAGGAACGCTCCCAACGGCGTCTGTCTACAGCCTGTTGCACTCCGGCTGTCAGTGATGGCGCCTGCTTCCGGACCCAGGTTGCTCTGTTGCCTCTGGCCGGACGAACTTCACCAAAACTTAGGCGTTGATTTTGCGATGCAGTTTTGATCTTTTTCTCCGTGACGCTGGTAACGATCTTGTATGCGGATCCCACGGCTCTCGACGTCCACAACGAGCATACAGGGCAAAACTGCAAAATCCCAACACGGAATCCACAAAGTCCCCAGATCGTTAAATCCTTTGTCACATAATAATACCCTGAATTACAATGCATTAATTCTCAACGTTAATCTACAACAAAACAGCACTTTTCATGCACTGAAAATCCTTCACTTCTGCACGCGCGCGACGCATCCTAAGCTGTAGGACTCGCGATCTCAGCCTGGGCATGGGTGCCCATTACAACGAGGTGGACGTGGATGCCGGTTCAGGTGTACAGGTGGGTCCCCTTGTGCCAGTAGCATTTGTACGCTTTCTGGTCCGGGGTATAGATGGGGGTGGTTTCTGGGGGGTCGTCGCGCTCTATGCCTTGTTCCTGGAAGGTGAGGAGGTGGGGAACACAATCCGGCCCCTGTGCCATCGGGAGCTCCTGAAGGGTGGTGGTGGCGTCCTTGGAGTACGTGACGGCCGGGTGGTTGAGGTTGAGGAGGTTGATGGTGGCCTTGGCCGGGGCGGTCCGGGGCTGTGGAGGCCTGTGCCCTCAGCCCTTGCCCTGTCAGGGAGAGGGACTGGGGCCCGGGGATGTTTTGCCTGGTTGTGGGCGCTTGGGTAGGCGCGGTTGGGGGAGCCTCTGTTGCCGGTTCCGGCCGTGGTCCCCTTGGTCCCCCCCCCCCTCCCCCCCCTCTGTTTTTTTTTCCGGCTCTGTTTCCCTGCCGGTGGTCCTTGTTGTGTCCGCGTCTCTGTGGTCGCTGCTCCGCCTCTTGCCCGGCGGGGTCTGTGTCGGCCTGTCCAGGGTCGTCTTTCCTCTGGCCTGTCGTTGGCCGCGTGGCCGTGGTGGTCCGCCTTATCTTGCTGGGCTTCGTTGGGCTGGGCTGGGTGGTCCCTCGCTGTGGTCTTGCCTGACTGCAGGGGCTGCCTGCCTTGGTGGAATGGGTGTGTGGCTTCGCGGTTGTGTGGCTGTCTCTCCTGTGTTCCCCCCCCCCCCCTGGTTGGCGGGTTTGCCTTAGTGGGGTGGAGGGGGCTCCCCCTTTGGTTTGTTCTGGCAGTTTCCTGTTCGTACCTTGGTAGGCTTTCCCCTCTTCCCTGTTCTTTTTCTTTGATTGGGGGGGTTTGCCTCTTCCTCCCTCTGCCCTCCCTTGGCCAGTGCATGCATTGGTCGGTGAACAGCATGGCTAAGCGGCCAGCTGTTCGTGCTGTTGCGTGTTGCTGTGTTGTGGGTGGCTGCGGGCCGTGCTCCGGTTCCGTGCGCCTTGTAGCTTATGTACACACATGGGCTGACGGCCCGTCCTGTTGGGTTACGCTCTGGCTCTGTTGGCTGGGCAGGTGGCCCAGCCAGTTTCTTGCGGTCAGGGGTCAGGGGGGTGGTGGTTGCCAGGGCGCTTCTTTAGGGTGGCTCTTTTGCCGGGTGTCCTCCCGCCCCTGTGGTGCCGGTTTGGTGTCGGCGGGTTTCACTTTCCTGTGGCCCGTGGCGGTTTGTGCGGGCGGACTGCCGCGGGCGGGGCGGTGGGGGTTGTGTCTCGTTTTTCCGGCTTCCCCCCTTGGGGGGGGGGGCGTACCGTCAGGTGCGCGGTGGACTCTGTCCTTTGGCCTGTGTGGTTCTGAGGTTTAGGCTGTTAGTCTGGGCGCGTGTTGTGGTGTCCCGTGCCAGTTGGGCGTGTTTTTTTTTCAGGGCGAGAGGTGGATTGATCGGGTTTTGGTTGACGGTTAGCGTTCCTTGCCTTGGTGCGCAGTGGCATGCTTTTGTGTGCTGTGCTGTGCTGTGTTGTGCTTTGCTGTGCTGTGCTGCACCCTTCTGTGCTGAGCCCTGTCGTGGTGTGTTGTGCTGTGCCCTGCCTTGCCATGCCGTGCCGTGCCGTGTCCTGCCGTGTCGTGCCTTGCAGTGCTGTGGCGTGCTCCGCCGTGCTGTGCAGTGCCGTGCCGCGCCGTGCCGTGCTGCGCTGTGCTGCGCTGTGCTGTGCTGTGTTGCGCTGTGCTGTGTTGCGCTGTGTCGTTGTGCGCCGTAGTTTGCTGTGCTGTGCTGTTGGGTGGATCAGTTTCACCCCCTGGTCCGGCGTGGGGTGGCGGCAGCGATGGTCAGTCTGGCGGTTTCGCTGTGTGGGTAGCGGGGGCGCCGTGCGAGCCCGGGTCATGTGGTTGGTTGTTTGCTGGTGGGCGTGGTTTGGTGTGGTGTGGTTCACTGGGTCGGTGCTGTGGGAGGTCTGGATGGGTTGTCTGGTCTGGTACGGCGGGCGAGTGTCCTCGGGGCTGCCCCCTCTTGGGGTCTGTGCATTGGTCTGGTAGTGTCATGTGCCCTCTGCGAATCTCTTTCCCTAGGGGTGCGCCGGGTTCCGTGGGGTGGGCTGGCGTGGCCCCTTCAGCTTGGCTTGTCGCTCTCCGGTGGGCGTTCGCCTGTCTCTCTGCCTGGGTGTCGTCCCCTGTCCTCGATGTTGCGGCCCTGTCCCCTTTCCTCCCCCGGTGTCAGTTTCCTTGTGTCTGTGTGGTGGCCCCTGCAGTGGAGGGTGGCCAGGGTTGTCGCCTGGCGCTTAGTGTGCGGTGGTGGCTTGTGCGGTGCTTTCGGTGGTCCTCTGTGTGGGTGCACCCCCCTCCCCCTGTGCGGGGGTCCGTGGTTGCTGGGCGTGACCTGGTGCGGCTCGTGTGTTGTCGGGTCTTGGCTGCGGTGGCTGGTGTTGGTGAGCGTGCGCCTCTGAGGTGGCCTGCTATTTCAGCCTGGGCCCTCGTGTGGCAATCTTCCTTTGGGGCCTCGCGTTGAGTCCGCGTCGCGGGCTGGCCAGCGCTGGTTCGGTGCGGGAGGGTGGGGCGGTGTTGGTCCCTCCGGTGTGGCTTGTCCCCCCTCAGTGGGTGTGTGCCGTGACGCCTGTCCTCGTAGCGTCCTCTTTTTCCCAGTGTTGTGGCCCCTGCCCCTTCACTCTCCTGGTGTTGGTGGCCCCCCCGTGGTTCCTTGGTCCTGTGATGTGTTGCCTCCGGTGCCCTGTTCCCGTGGCTGTGTGCCCGTTGCACTGCGCCTTTCCTGGTTCCCATGCCGCGGGCCATCCCTGTGCCCTTTCCCTTTTCAGGTGCCCTCGTGGTGGGGTGCAGGTGGGGTCTGTGGGGCGCCGATCACCGATGCCTGGGTGTGGGCGGTCTGGAGCCGACAGCAGAGGTTTTGGGGGTGTGGAGGGGGCAGAGGCCCTGAACTGTGTCCCGGAGGGGCGTTTCTGATGCTCTCCGTGGCACCGCAGCCTCCAGGGCGGCGTTGTCGGGGTCGGAGGGGGAGCAGGTGAGATTTCCTCGAAGATGTGGAGGCGGTGGTGCCCCTCTTGTCTGCCTGCTCCCCCTGCCCCTGCCAGGCGAGGTCTGCGGGGGGCAGGGGGAAGGGCTCCGAGCTTAAGGTCCTGGAGCGGAGGTGGTGGGGGGTGGGGCTGGGGGCGGGGGAGGCGCGGTGGCGTCGTGGGGAGCGGAGGAGCCGGGGGCGGGAATGTCTTGCCGGCGGGGAGGGGGGGCGGTGCCGTTTGTAAGAGCGCGCTCCTGCGCGGGGCGAGCCGGGCCAGTCAGGAGGCGTCCGTGGTGCCTGGGGGGCCTTGTGCGGTGCTGTTCGGGATTAGGGGGGAGGGGGAAACCCTCCCACTCTCCTTGGATCCGAGCCGTAGGGGGCTTGCAGCGGGTGAGGTGGGTGCGGCGGCGGGGTTGGCAAGTGGTACGCGTCCAGTGGTGGCTGTCAGGGGGGTTCCGCATCAGGGTGGGCTTGTGGGGGCTGGCCTCACTCGGCTTGGGCGTGGTGGCCGGGCGGATATGGTTCCTGGTAGGGTCTCGCCGGCGGTTTTGGTGGTTTCTGGGGGCCGGATGGTTGGGCTCTTGGAGATGGGGATGTAGACGAAGGTTTGGACGGGGTAATGTTGCGTGGCTGCCTCCGTGGTGGCCGATTGTGTTTCGAGTAGGGTGGCTCGGGATGCGCTGGGCGTGGGGCCCTGGTGGCGGCGGCGTTTCTGTCGTTGCTGCTGTTGTCTCTTTTGTGACTGCTGGGGCTGTGTGTGGTGGTATTGGTGGTGTTGGTGTTTCTGGTGGTGGTGTTGTTGGTAGTGGTGTTGTTCTGGCCGGTGCTGTTGTTGGGGTTGGGGCGCCGTTTCCTGTTGGGGGTCAGGCTTGGGTTTTCGGGCCCGCTTCCAGGTGGAGGAGGACTTCGTCCCGGATGTGTGGGGGGACCGGTGCCGGGTGGAGGGGGTAACTGGCTTGCTGCCGGGGTGCTGGGGTCCCCCGTGTGGGGGTCGGAGGGCATCTGACAGCCTGTTATGCGGCTGGGGCTTTGGCTTTGGCCGTCACCTTGTGGATGAGGTCGGCGGTGGGGGCCGAGCAGGAGGTGGAGGACGATGAATAGGACGCGGACGAGGAGGAAGTGGTGGTCTGGCAGGATGCGGGCTGTGCGGACATGCGGGAGGGGGCAGCTCTGCGGGCTGCGGCGGCCTCTGCTGCTGCCACCACGGGGAGGATGGAGGCAATCTGCTCGGGCTATGGGTAGGGGGCGCGTGGCTGCAAGGAGCCGGCGGTGACCGGGCGGCCTGGGGGGGCGATCTGGACGGCAGCGTTGTGTGGGGGAGGCTTTGCGTTGCAGTCTCCACGTTCTGGGTTCGGTTGAGCCGGGCTCCTGCAATTTTGGAGGGTGTCTGCGTCAGCATCCGCGTGGGGAAACAGTTCGTGTGGGCTGCATTCCGTCGTCAAGGGGGTTGGGCCTAGGGTTGCGGGGCTGTGTGTGGGGGGCGTGTGGGGGTCACTAGGCGGGATTGGTGTGCGGTGGGGCGTGGGGCTCTTTGTGGCGGGTGTTTGTAGGTTGCTGGGTGGGGGGGTGACAAAGTTCGCATGGCTGGGGCGTCTGTGGCGGGCGTGCGTGGGCGTGCGGGCGGGGGGGGGGGGGCGTGTCGTGGGGCCTGGGGCTGTGCACACTGGTTAGTGCTTGTGGGCCATTGGTTGGGGAGTGGGGATGGAGGGGTAGGGGGTGTGGGGTGGAGTTTGCGTGCGGTCTGACGGTGTTCGTGTCCGCTTGCAGCAGTGTGCATATGTGGTCTCGTGTAGGCCCGGAGGTTTAGGGGAGGAGCTTGCCGTGGATCGCTGGGGCCGCGAGAATTTCGCAGATGCGTGTTCGTATTTGGTGTATCTCTTGGTCGGTGTTGGGAAGAGGGTATTTCAGGGGTGGGCTCAGGCCCATGCGCCAGAGGACCCTGTGGACTGCGTGGTACTCGCAGGTGAGGGGTTGTTGTGGGGGGGGGGTACTTCTGTGTGTGCAGGGCTGCTTTGATTTGTGTGTGGGCGGTAGGGATGGCCCAGATCCACCCTGGGAACCCGTTTGGCCCAGGTAGAGTTGCACAGAAAACTTGATTTTTGCACCCGGTTGCACTAAATTTTTGCCAGTTGCACAGAACTGCACTGCAGTTGCACAGTGAAGTCCCTGTGCAACCGCGCTGGCGCCGCCATCGCAACTGCGGCGGTCGCTGCCGCATTCCAAATTTCACGAGAACTTTACTAGCCATTTGCCAGATTTGCAATGGTTTTGCAAGGAAATGCTATTTCCAAGTTTATTAGAACTACTTACGGTAGATTTAGCAGCGAGGACTTGATGGATGACCTTGTGGGACTATTCACCGCAACAGCACCGGGTACTGCCCTGTTGGACCTCCTCAATGCACGCATCAATATGCAAAAATGATACAAGAAACGTGCAAAGGACGTCTTTCGCCAGGTTTACACACCTACAGAGGCTGTCTGCCTCGTTTTGGAGCTGGACATGCCAAAGAAAAGGGGATTTCTATTGCTGTGTCTTTTTTTTGCGGTATTGATGCATTGTGCAACCGCTCCTTGTGGTGTGCAAGTGACCACTTGCACACTTTCGAAGCCGTATCATTCTCATACATTGTCTAATGTGGTCATTCCCTTCAGTCGGCATACCTACATACTCTAGTTTGCACATTAGGACACCGTATAACACCACATTGATAAAAATAGTGTGATCATGGCAATGTTACGCTTTGTGCAAACATGTGTATACCTCTTCCTTTCTAGGTACAAGAACCATATCCGTTGGGTATCCAAGCTTTGCAACGATGGGAAGGGGCACCTCCCCGCAAATTGGAAGCACCCCTTTCCATCGTTTGAGACTCTCCAGATTGCTTGGCGGGAGCTTGAGAGGAAGCAAATCCTAGCCCCAAGGGATTATAATGGGAAGGTAGGTGTCCGTTGGGATCTTGGTGAGTTTTCTGAGTATATCTCAACTCAAGATGATATACTTCATACAATAACGTTCCCTCTTTTGGACGGGGAACGCCCATACGTTTTGATTGGTAGGGGTGATGGATTCCCTTGTGGATCTGGCCCTTAGGTGCAATTGGCCATTGCCCACCATGGTCAAAAGGCGCACACCCTAGCTTATAAATGGACCATTGATGTCGCCCTCACAAGTGAGCACGACATCGATGCTCTACGTGAAATCTTTCCAAAGACATTGAAGTCAATCCAAGGTATTATAAACACCGGATTGATCTCATTCGTGAAGAAGATGTCGTGCCCGTGTCATGTTGGGTGGTGACACCCCATGGCTCCGGAAAGTGCTAGGACTTTCAGCCTACGTTTGCATTGAGAGTATTCATACTTATGCGATGTGGTGTGACCTCAAGGGAAAGTGGGAGGACCGAAAGTGGCGGCGTTCACCGGAGAGTGACAAAACGTTATAGAAACTTTATAAGAAGGGGTTGGATTGTACCAACGCCAAAGGATATGTGAGTGAACCCTTGTTGCATGCAGAGGAATGGTTCAAATTTGTGGTTATGTGCATATTGCACCTTGTTATTCGTGTTGGGGACTACCTAACCAATATCATTAGGAAGAAGGGTAAGCACCTTCTGCCAGCCACTAGGGATCGTGTTCAAGATCAGCTCAATTGTGCCAAGACCAAAATTAGTCTCAAGATCATGCCTCTTCGGATGGAGAAGAGGCATGGCTCTTGTTGGCAAACTGGCGTCATTATGGCAAGGCCATGCAGCTTCCAAACCATGTCTTGATGTGGTTGTACAAATGGCTTCTTTACTTATGGCACTACAAAGTTGGGAGTTCAATTGGAATGCCCTCAATTGGAAATCCATCGCGCAGAAGTTCAAACAAACAATTTGTCCTACCATTCGACTGCCATATTTGTTATGGCTAGAATATGATGCTCCTGAGGTTCTGAAGAATTTGCATCTGTGGGGTTGCGGTATGTTTAGCAGCGACATTGTCGAGTCGCTAAACTACCTCTTCAAGGACCATTTTTTTGTGCTCTTCGGCGAGGGGAGGAGGGAAAGGCACTCCAACAGAACGCGACACGCGCCTCGTGACAAAAGCGCTAGGGTGTGCGGTGTGGGTGTGTGTGCTTGGGCTTGAGTTTCGGCTGCCGCTCGCCACTCCTGGCTGGGGTGTTGGGGTGTGTGTGTGTTTGTGTGCGCGCTCCGCTTGTACCCCGCCACTCCTGGCTGGGGTGTGCGGTGTTGGTGTGTGTGCTTGGGCTCGGGTTTTGTCTCCGCCCCGCCCCTCCTGGCTTGGGTGTTGGGGTATGTTTGTGTTTGTGTGCTTGTTTGTCAGCTTGGTCGCCTGCCACTCCTGCCTGGGGCCTGCCCTGCGGGTGTGTGTGCTTGGTCCCAGGTTTCGGCTGCGCCCCGCAACTCCTGGCTGGGGTGTTGGGTTGTGTGTGTGTTTGTGTGCGCGCTCCGCTGGTACCCCGCCACTCTTGGCTGGGGTTTGCGGTGTGGGTGGTAGTGCTTGGGCTTGGGTTTACGCTGCGCCCCGCCACTCGTGGCTGGGGTGTTGGGGGGTGTGTGTGTTTGTGTGCGCCCTCCGCTTGTACCCTGCCACTCCTGGCTGGGGTTTGCGGTGTGGGTGTGTGTCTTTCCATTAGGGTTTTGGCGCCCCCGCCATTACTGCTGTGACATTTAGCATTGATTTGTTTGTTGGACGTGCATCGAATGCCCCATTTAGGCTCCCATACACGAATTTGTCAATTTTCACTATGAATTTGCCGAATGTTTGTGAATGTAACGTTGTTGTGCAACCACACAAGTGCACACCTTGCACTTGTACAACCGCCACTCAGAGCTCACGGCAATGGACCGGTCGATGGCCATATTCATTTGCGACAAGCGTGGCCCCGGTGTGATTGTGAGTGGAGTGTGGCCGCCGATCCCGGTTGACAAATGGCGGCTCACAATGGATCGGAGAAAGGTGGAGGACTTTAGGAAGGAGTGGACCAAAGATATGAAGGCCACTCCATGGGAGTTGGACGGGAGCGTGGGAAGCCCGGATCAACGCAACCACGACGCAACCACGGGTCTGGTTGGAGAAGGCCGCGCCTCACCTCCCTTCCTCAAATGAGTTTCCATTTGATATGGCAACGAGGCAACAACGGGTCCGGTTGCAGAAGGCCCTGCCTCAACCCCCTTCCCCAAGTGAGTGGATTTGGCATTGAAGCTCGAGGAAACATTTGAGAACAATAGTGATATGGGCAAATGCAATGTGGATGAGAGTGATTGGGCACCCACTACAGAACAAAAGCCAATGAAGATGGAGAAGCAAGAGAAGCACGCACCCCCACAGCCACCGCCCGTTCGGCAAGGAGGAAGCCAAAAAACATCTGACGTGTCGCCGAAGATGATTTTGCTCAAAGCCCAACACGCATTGAAGGCGGGTGTGGCCAGCAACGACACCAAGAAGACCAAGAGGAAGAAAGATGGTCGTTGGGTGAACTCTACCGCACGAAAGAGACTTGCGGTGGAATCAGATAGCGATACCAGGGCCGAAAGTGAGGCACACGAGGGGAAGCCTGCACCGAAGAAAAAGAAAGGAGACGGAGGCAAGAGCCTACAACCGAACGCGCAAGAGAAGAAGGGAAACACAAAGGCGAACGTACCGCCACAATTGCAGGCACGCCAAGAAAACGTCGGCCAGAACCAAGATCCAAAAGAAGATGAGAGCCGAAAGGAAGGAAGTGACCATTGCACGGCACATGCAAATGAGCCAGTCCCACCAGAAAAAGCCACATCCGCCGCCAAGGTGTGACACCGTCGTGTTTACTCGCATTCCATTTTACGTACTTTGTGCAACTAGTGTTCAACCCTTGTGCAACTTGTGCAAGGTCTCACGTTTCCGCGGTTGCCCATCTTACCTTCGTAGGAGATCGCGAGGGAACGGCTGAAGGTGGTCGCGGACAAGCGTGCGGAGGCGTGCAAGAAGTTTGGCCTTCCGCCCGGTTGTTGTGTACGACGCCGCTTGCTAGAAGGCCCAAATGGTGGCTACCGCCTCGCCGTCTGTGGCAAAAGCCAACCTGAAAAAAAAAGGCGACAAGAAACCGAAGAAAGGCCAAGAGTTGATCTGACTCCCACCGCAAGGGGAAGATGATGAAGAGGTGGCGGCGGACCTCATCTGGTCCGTATGTGTCCTCCCGGGAAAGACCTCATTTACAAACGAAGACGACGCGGTGCAATCACACAAAAAGAGGAACGAGTGGGATGAGGGCAGGGGCGTTGGCAAGGAGGACAATGCGAATGACAAAGTGACGGAAGCCACCGAGGACAAAGAAAAAGAGAAGGTGCTTGATGCCGAGGCCAAGGGTGGTTGTGACGAATGCGATGGGGATGGCATTGCCGAGTCGAGTGTGGCCAGCAACCCTTCACATGGTGAAGGCGTGATGGAGCCTAATGGTGCCGGTGACGGTGACGCGGGAACAATGGAGGAAGGGAGTGTCCACCAAAGGCCGATGAGGGAATGGTGTGCACCGACGAAAAGGAAGGCACCAAGGAAGTGGATGAACCGATCGAAGGGGGAGAGCAAGGAGGAGAGGCACAGCCTACAGAGGATGTCAACGACAAGCCCGCCACCTCAAGTGACACACGCGTGGCCGTGGCGCAAGAGGGGAAGAGCAATGAGGCACCCAAGACGAACACGCCGACCAAGGAGGGTTCGCATGCAACGCAAAAGCTATGGAGCTCGCCATTTCCGCAATGACTAGGCGGCACGCTCGTTCAAAAACTACGCCATCCAAGGGGTTGGGAGAACAATGAGAGACATGGCACTCACTATCGGAGGCTCCTCCGTGAAACCGTTAAGGCATTTCCTAGCTTTTGCAAGGAGATTCCAATTTCCGCACGGACCTCCAAAATGGAGCCATTGGTGCGATGTATAAACGGATTTGTGCGACAACACCTCCGCCATTTGTCCTACACAAGCATTGCTCTTGTGCATGGTGGAGGGGGAGGTGATCGTTGGGCGTGTGGAGGCCGGTGGCACGGAGGGCGGTGTCGCGGTTCGATGCGGTGGCCCGTTCCCATTGTTCCAGGTGTTTCGGGACTGCCGGGTGGTCCTTCCCCGCTGCAGGTCGTCAAAGGCGCGTGGTTCCTTTCTGGGTGGTGCCAGTGTCGGTGTCCTGTGTCAGGCCCTGGCCCCACTCGATGGAGGGGATCCAGAGTTGCTTGTCTCGCGTGTGCTAGCAGGTCCTCCAGAGGCCGGGGTCCACAATGGCCTCGTGGAGGCCCTGCCTTAGGGTGGCGAGATCCTGGAGGGCCTGACGCTTCCCTGTTGGGGGCCTGGCCACGGGACACTGCGGCGGACACGCACAAGCAAGCAGGCAGGCGAGGAACTGCGCTCACAAGGGCATCCTCATGCTCGTGTCATGTGACAAAGCGTTTCAGGGTCCTTGCCACTCTGAAACGAGGGAACAAAAGTATGTACAGAAACACATCAGGATATGTACACATGGGGTTGAGACTGGACTGGGATAAGGGCATCACAGGGCAATAGACACTCAGTCCCAACTCATATCCCAATCCCAGGTCCGACCCTCTCAGTGGCTGGCAGGGGCGGGGTCTCAAACACAACCCATGTCCTAGTCAGTCCGGCCCCTGAAACCCTGCCAATGGGGGAGGGTGTCGCGGCCAGCCACAGGCGAGTTCTTGGGAACCAAGGTGCTCCAAGGCGAACCAACAGAAGCTCCCCATGCTCCCTTAACAGCAGGTCCGAACTCCACGCTGAGCCAGAGGGAGGGCCCCGCCATTATCCCCTAGGAGTTGGTAGCTGAAAACGGGCGGTTTCAGCCCAAACTGATATTAGCTCCGAAAACTCCAGAAATTGACCCCTCGTCCGGACCAGCCAGAGGTAGGGACGAGGCAACCGACCCTATGCCTTTCAGATACGAACTTTCTGGAGCCCTCACCCAACTTGGTTCCCTCTGACCATGGGTTCGTCAAGTGGGGTCATGATGCCAAAATCACCAAAATTGGCGTCATTCCTACGCAAGGCTTGCCCGGCCAGGGCAAGGCCAATGGCTCGCAGGATAGGAGCCAGGACCTAGGACCTATATCTGACTGCACAACTTGGAATTGGGTCCAGCCTCATTGTGGGCAAAGAGATATGGGGCCGCCAATTGACCACAAGGGGGGGTGAAATTGGGGTCCCAAAAGGGGGTCATTTTGGCTGCTCAAAATGAGCCATAATCCGGGGTACCCCCAATGGTATATCTCCACGCCGGCTTGGATATCGGATGCGCCATTCCGGATGCGATCCATCGGGAGTCGAACGTACACCCCCATGCACTTGGCTCTCAAAGATCTTCATGCCACTCGGCGTGGTGACAATTTGAATTGGGTCCACAATTGCCAAAAATTGAAAAACGTCCACACTCACTTTGGGCTAGCACCTTGACGAAGGTTGCTCCGCTTCGCCCACGTGGTTTGCGAACCGTGGTCACCAATAACCCTAACACCCATGTCAGAAATGGTCCATTGATCCATGCGTCCGGCGTGCACGAGGGGGCTGAACATGGTGCACAGCGGGCAGAAAATGTGGAAAATTGCTCAAAATGGCCGAAAATGCGCACACTCATGGGTGGGGCAAATGAGGCACATGCCCGACTTGGACCGGAGTGTGCCATAGTATTGGTATCAACTCATATGCGTCGAACATATCTTTTGGGCGTCGCCCAAACCCCTCCGGTTTTGGGAATGGCAGGGTCGCCAAGTGAGCCCATGATTTGGGATCCTCCCAAATCGCCAACATGGCGGCCACGGTATGCCAAGCCCAAGAGGAGTTGTCCGCCGGGTCCAAGATATGTTGGGCACCGAGGTGTGTACCCTCATGACATACTTGGGTCAGAATGTCAATTCTGCGCAACATTGAGATACACGGTCGCCACTTGACATCATGACGGGCAAAAAACAGCAAAATTGGCGAAAAAACACGCAAAAGTGCCCTGAAAACTGCGCAAATATATTATAATATCTTCGGCTTGGATTCAATAATCAACCAATCCTTCCAAACACAATGACTCGACACCAATGACCTCCGATTCCACATATGTGCTCCACTTGGGGCGCTTTGGAAGGCCGCCCGCGCTGCCTCCCAACTGGGCACATGCAAACATGGAATATTGCAAAAAACACACCTTGCTCGTAACGCATCGCTTCAGGAGCGCTTCACAAGCGTCCCTTCACGAAGGTTAGGCCTGCGAGTGTTGGTTGGGAGTACAATGGAGGACTTCGTGCGATATGGGGTCCATTGGCAGTTTAGTCTTGGAATGATGCACCCGCCAAATGGGCACGTGATATGACACCAAATATAGCATACAACCCTACCCCCGCCTTCTACACCCAACCTAGTGGCCTAGAATCAAAGTGTGCCTATATTCTGAAGTAACTTTGGTCCCTTAACACGCATGCAAGTGCTTTGGTCGAAAATTGACCTCCCTTCGGAAAGCCGAATTTTAGCATGCACCGAAAATTAATTGCGAATTTATATATGGAGATCATATATGTACTATCCGGGGAAGACAAGTGATATGCCCCGGATGTAGAGACAAGCAAAGAGAGAGAAAACGCCAACTCAACATACTTCTACACGTACTTGGACGCCAAGTACGTGAGATTGCCCATTTCTTGGGAAACACTCAAAATAAATAACCCTTTGGGCCTATGGAGTTGGGATCCTTTGGCCTCATCCTATGACTATGGGGGGCAAAACCTCATACACAGCGCTTATGAGGCACGTTAATTCGTCCTTAGGCGCTTGAACACTCGTAACCCTTGTTATTTCACTTGGGGGTTCAAAGCGCCTTCGGCCGCCCAGATTTTCTTGGGAAAATCTGGGACGCGATGCGTCTTATCAAGGATAAAATTGCGGATCACTCGAAGAGTGTTTCAGTCTTAACTTCCAAAAAGATCGTTCTACAGAATCATCTATGGCAGTGCACGGAACAGGCGACGTCAGGCGGCGATTTCGCGACAATTGAAAATTGCGGTAGAAATCGGGTATTTCACAGGTTTCTCACCGCAAATCGACCAAGACAGTAAAATTATGGTAATTCCACATTGATCTAATGGTTAGAAATCGGATTCCAGATTTCGCGGGTTGGAGAACAGGGATATCCCGCTGACAGCCGGTGTCAACGACTTCTGCACGCGTGTGACGGCTCACAGGCCTCCGGGCCATGGGCCATAACGGGTGTGACGGCTCACAGGCCTCGAGGCCATGGGCCATAGGTTCTGGGTACCGCTTCACCCCCCTCCTTAGAGCAAACCCTGGGGGGGGCTCGATAACACCCAAGCATGGCAGCGGGTACCCAGGACCATCCCTTGAAGGGGGGGGGTCGTCACATCCTCACCTCAGGCTGATTTGCGGGTTAGGCTGCCCAGTACAATCCGACAGTAAGACAGATACGGTGCTGTAGCTGTTAGTAACTGCAAGTATAGTATCAAGTATCAAGTCCCGGGTCCTGGCGGCGATAGTGCGGCATCCAAAGGACCCGTTAACCCATACCAGACGCACCGGGTGCTGGCTGCGACGGTCACTAACACAGTGGCAGTGGCATACACGGCCAACATAGGTGTCACACGACGACCGAGGTGGTCCCACAGGTCGAAAGCGACCACAAAGATCCATCAGGCTACCCCAGGCTTCCCAAGGCCGCAGTCTGGGGGAGAGTCCCCACGGGTCCTTCCTTGGGCGCACCATGTCAATATCCACGACGCGAGTCCAGAGTGGTAAAGCCGAACGAGCTCCTCCATAAGGGATCGGGCATCAAGACCGTCTTTTCCCTCGCCCCATTACCACGAAGGCCATGCATGGGGGAGTCCCCATCCAGTCTGGGCTGAAGCGTCGACTCTTCAAACCACCAGTTTCCCAGGCAGACTGACCGAGGTGAGGACACCGGAGGTCGCCACCCGACTGCAAGTGCGTCTGCAAGTCGGTAGGCTCACACTGGGACTGACAGTGGCGGACCGCTGGGAGTGTAGTCAGGCAACTGGGCTTCCCGCCAGGCGCCATCAGGATCTCAGCACATTACAGCCACTAGGGCACACGGTATCACGGGCACTCAAACAGAAGAATCTGTACTTAGGTACTGGTCCAGGCTGGACCTTATGTAAGAGCATGTACACAGCGACTCAGGGCGCCTTCGTATTCCGATTCGCATCCCCTCGGGGGGGGGGGGAAACAGTCCATATTTCGGTGATGGGCTGATAACACTTAACATACAGATGCACATAGCAGAGCTCAGGGCGATGATCAAGCGCCCCTGGCTGCAATCGCCCGGGTGAGTGCTGCCAAGTCCGAGACGTGGATCTTGGTCTTGTGCTTACGGATGTAGTCCATGAAGGGGGTGTTAATCCGCGGCACGAACGAGGGGACGGGTTCCCAGGTGTCGTGGGACTGCCCATAGCCTCGCCAACGAACCTTGAACTCCAGGCCTCTGGCTGCCGAGGCGTTCGGACGCTGGGCCAGGATCTTGTCGACGGTATAGTCGTCCTGCTCAGCATAGTCGTCGTCCAAATCAGCCTCATGTGCAGCATAGTCCAGGGACACATGTTGGCCACGGAGGTCGGGTTCCCGCACACGGAGCTGAGTCTCGTGGCGCTCCCGGAACTGTCCGTGACCCACCTTGATGCGGTAGGTGTCCTCACAAATCCTGCGGACCACCTGTCCGGGTGTGAACCAGGTTTTGGTGCGGTGGGTGCCCATAGGGCGAGTCTGATCACCCACACCGGGTCTCCCACCCTGAACCTTTGCGCTGTCGAGCTCGAGGGCGGACTTCTGACGCTCAGCATGCTCCTTCTCGAGCTGCTGGCGGATGTCACGCGCCGTTGCCTCCTGCCGCGCGAAGAATTCCTTGGCGTCCATGGCCATACCATCACCAGACAAGGGAAGTCCCCGAACCAGGGGGTCCCTGCTGAACGAAATCTGGTGAGGGGACAATCCACCCGGACTGGGGGTGTCATGATGGGCCTTCAGAGCGGGCCGCATCTCCTCAAACCAGTTCCAACGTGGATCGGTGATGTGAATCTTGCGCAGCTTCTCGAACAGCTGCCTTCCAGCCACCTCAGCCCCGCCGTACGACCGGCTGAGATAGGCGACGCTCTTGGCATGATGTATTCCCATGAGGGAACACATGGCCTTGAACCAGCACCAGTAACCTGGGGCCCTCGGTCACTGCAAATGGTGCGGGGGATGTCAAAGACGGTCAGCCAATGACGAATCATCATGACTGCCACTTCCTTGGCAAGCAACCCCCTTTTGCGTGCCGGAACGGCTACTACGTAGCCGCTGTAGCGATCCACACAAAGGACCACACAGTCAAAGGTCTCCTTGCCTATGTGAACTTCGGGCATGGAGAAGACGTCCATTGCCACGCTCTCCATGGGCTGGTCAGGCACCGGAGTCCATTGGACTTCACCCTTGACGTTCCGGTTGTCGGGATTGCAGGCCTGACAGACCAACCAACCCTTTCAGACCTTCTTGATAGCGCTGTAGAGACTGATCCGGTGCTGCATGTCCAGGGCTTGCTTCTTGACCCCTGGGTGCATCATGTGGTGGTGCCAAGCCTCACATAGCTCAAGCACTCGGGACTCTGAGACCAGCAGCTTACCATTCCGGTAGAGCTTGCCATCCTCCTCAGTCAGCCCCTTTGGCGACTTCTGCCCGTCATCAGGGTCGGTCACAGCCCTATACTCGGCCTCAAAGGCCTCAGACTTAGCGTAGTCGTCGGTCCAGTCGTCCTGGAGGCAAGATTCAGAGAAGAGGTGCTGGTCGGACTCAGCTCCCTCAGGGGCGAATACTCTGACCGCTCTGCCCATCCTCGTTCTGAGAGGGGCATTTGCTGCCATGACGACGAAGCATTTAACACCCTCGTCCTCCATCAGGCGGTCCCTTTCTATGATCCTCTTGGCCTCAGCGGTCTCAGCCTCATCCCCATGGGCGGAGACAACCGTCATGCCCTTGCTGGCAGGATAGGCCCACCTACTGAGACAGTCCGCCACGGTGTTGTACTTGCCAAGAACATACACAACCTTGAGGTCGAACTTGGCCAAGGTCTCATGCCATCTTGCCCGTCGAGGGCGGGACCAGAGGGGGTGTCCACGTGCTCCTTGTGCCACGACTGCAGATTCTGATGGTCGGTGCAGACGGTGACGGGATGGAGGGCTATGTACTCAGCCCATTTCCAGAGAGCCATGACAATGGCATACACATCCTTTTCTCGGGGCGTCCACGTCCGTCTCTGGCCTTCCGCCAGGACTCGGCTCCAGAAGGCCACTGGCACGTGCCTCCCATCGTCAAGCACTTGTTCCAACACAGCGCCAACGGCGTAGTCGGAAGCGTCGGTGCGCAGGATGAACCCTCAGTCAGGATCCACGAGGTGCAGACCGACTGCGGATAGCAGCGCCTGCTTCATCCCCTCAAAGGCACGGTCGGACTCAGCATTCCAGACCAGAGCCTTCTTGGACCCCTTCTTGGTCTCTTCTCCGTGGCCTTTGAGCATGGTCGTCATGGGGGCTGCATACTCGGCATACATCTTGACATACCCCGAGCAGTAGTTGCAGAACCCCAAGTACGCCCGTAGCTCAGAGACCGTTTTGGGCTTCTCCCAGTGCTCAATCGCAGCCACCTTGCCAGGTATGGGCTTCCGCAGCCCGTTCCTGACTACGTGGCCAGCGAAGACCACCTCGCTTACCGCAATGGTGGCCTTGTCACTGCTGCCCGTGAGTTTGTGCCGAACCAGAAGGTCCAGCACTCGGCCGACGTCTCTCTCATGTGCCTTCAGGAGCTCCTCATAGCTCATACTGGGGTCCCCGGACGCGATGATCACGTCGTCCACGAAGGGGTCCGCACCGTCACGCACCGGCTCAAGCAGGTTCTCCAGCATCCGCTGAAAAGCCGCATCGCCGTTGGTAACGCCCATGGGCATCACCTTCCACTGCAGAGGTCCAAGTGGGGTGCTCATGGCTGTGCAGGCACGGGACTCCTCGGCGAGGGGCATCTGATGATAACCATGTTTCAGGTCAATCACCGTGAAGATCCTCCGCCGGTGTTGTTTTTGCAGCATGTCCTCAATGAGGGGCAGCATATAGCTGTCATGCTGCGTTTGGGCGTTTAGGCCTCGGTACTCGACCACGAGCCGCCACTCACCGGCCACCTTCTTGGGGACGATGAAGGACGGAGAGGCCCACTTGGAGTTGCACGGCTCAAGCCAGCCTCTCTCGATGAAATCAGGGAGGATCTTCTCCATGGCCTCCTTCCTCTCGCCCCTCAGGGCGAACTCCCGGTGTCGATACACACGGGGGTCCAGCTTCAGTCGTATCTTGGCCTCGCCATACGGTCCACGCACCGGTGGGGGAAATACAGGTTTTCCGCTGAAGAAGGTATCAACATACTTCTGCATCAGCCTGGCCCTCAATGCCTGGATCTTGGGGCACTCATCGGACTCCGCCTTGGCTTTTCCAGGCACCTGGACCACTGAGCTTACTTGAGGGGTAGCGACCCCACTCTGTTTCGGCTCAGGTGGTCTTCCCAGGTGGCCCAAAGGGCCATCCCTGGTCTTGCCTTGGAACAGGTCGCCGTAGTTGGGTGGGTTGCCGCCTATTGGCTCGTCCTGGCTGGACATGTGGTTCAGCACCCTCTTTAGGAAGGTATTCCCATCATAGGAACCGGAGACGATGGAATCCACTTCCCACCATGCTTTGTCCTGGCCCTTGCCTTCACGCTGGTTTCCCCAGTCGTGAAAAGGGCTGATCCATATACCCCTGAACCAGATCCAACTCCTCTTCAGTGAGGAGGTCCTCCGATTCTCCGATGTCAACAGGGGAAACCGCAAAGCATTGCTGCCATGGCTCCGCTATGATGCGGTTGACACACACGAAGTCCGTGGTGTCGGCCTTTTCAAGGCCCCCCTCCACATAATGGAATTCCGTTGGCCATCTCTGGGGTGGCATGGGCTGTCCCTTAGCGTCCTGATAGACACTCTCTCCAGCCGGTAGGACGACCTTGTTTAAGGTCATGTTCGTCAATGAGACCACCCAATCTCGGGTGCTTTCCTCCTCGGTGCATCCCATAGGAACAACCAGCACTGCCTTGGAGCGGTCCTTGCGAATATTCGCTACCGCCCTTGGAATGTCCCATCGGGGGCAATGGATCCACATCAAACCCTGATGCGGACCCCAGTGCTTTATCCACGCGAACCACTGGGCGCTCCAGTAGTTCTCACAAACCCGAAGATGGGCGGAGGTTCCTGAATAAAACGCTTCCAGGGCCAGATCCGAAGCTCCCAGGTCCCCAACCACTCGGCTCGCCACTTCCGGCATTACGCCGTTATCCTGGTTTGCTGGCCCAGTTGGCTCAGTGCCCAGCGCGGCTACTTCGAGCTGATTACGTTCCGGGTCGATCCATTGGCATTCCACATGGTGCTCAGGTGACGAAAGCCACCACAGCTGGTCGTCCCGGTACAGGGTCATGGAGGCCTGGGCCGGGAGAACGCCGGAGTCCGTCTCCATCATGAAGTCGTACCCAACGATCATGTCCCAGTCCATCTCGGCCTCGTAGAAGCGACCTTGCATGAGGATTTCCTTGCCGAGGTCCGGGCAGCTCAGCTCACGGTGGTTCACGAAGTGCAGCCCAATGGCCGCTTCGTTCGTGCCTCCCACCATGTACTGGCCGTTCGCGGCCTTCAGCCTGACAGGCTTCCGACTGTCGGTCAAGCACTCTGGCGGAAGTAGGCCAGCCTTGACCAAGCTGACCTGAGCTCCCGTGTCGACCAATACGTTGCAGACCTTCTCCACTTCCCCGCATAAGGCACGGACCTTAAGGTGCAACTGCCGCTCACGCCCAACATGGCGCACGGCGTGCAAGCCCAGGATCTCCGGCCGTTCCAGAAGCTCAACAAGTGGCTGGTGCGGGTCGTGGACAATGGGCTCAGGCTGCCCATCTGCAGGATCCAGCTGCGGTCCGGGTGATCCCCCGATACTCTCAGATAGATCTTGAAGCACATCAAATACGTTCTTGGTCGCGAAGGATGGACGGGTGCAAGGGTTCGTGCCTTCACTTGCCCTCACCCCGCCACCGCAACTGTCTTTCGTCTTGGGAGCCGGACTGGGCCTTCTGCCCGCGGCATTCCCTTTGTGCTAACTGTCTCTCGACTGGGATGCTGTGGCGCTCCCTACGACACGATCCTGCGACCGCCCTAGCTGGGGCCCTTGGCTGCAGGGGCTCCGCTAGGGGGCGTCGGTTGTGGTAGTAGGGGTCCTCTCCTCCGCATCAACCTTGTTGACACCCTTCTTCTTTCCCCGTTTCTTACCCTTCTTTTCCTTGTCCTTGTTCTTGTCGTTCCCTTTGTTCTCCTTGTTCTTGTTGTCCGACTTGGGAAACCAGGACCTCTTGATCTCCTGGATCTCCTTGGCCAACTCTGTCCCCACCGACATCAGCTTGGAGAGCTCGTCCTTGGTGACCTCAACCTTGGTCTCCCGGATACCCGCGGGTGCACGCTTCTTCGACCCGTGCGCCTTCTTGTAGGCCTCCGTGTCGGCCTTGTGGATGGGGCATGTCCGGTGGTTATGGTTGACCCCTTTGTTCCTCCCATAACACACGAAACAGCCCTGAGGGTGAGCCCGTATGAACTCCGCAAAGGACAGCGGAGGGTCGCCAATGCGGCGGGGATCCTTCTTCTCCTTCTTCTTCCAACCCTTCTGCAGGGGCTTCCAGCTTCCCCGGTTGGTAACCTGTGTTCAGGTTGTTGACCACGAAGGCACAAACGGCCACCTCAGCGGGCTCATCGTCGTCGTCATTGTCGTTAAGAGCCTCATTGCCATCGGCTCCCGCTGGGTCCATGGCAGCTTCCCCGCCAGACCCCTTGCCAACGTAGTTGACATCACGGTCGCCAGGCCTCAACCCGCGGGTGTGGTGGAGGTTCCGGTACTCCTTGAGTACCTCTTCTCCAACCCACTCCAGGATCTCGTCGCAACTCATCTGCGCCGGGATGGCCTGCAGACGGATGGTCTGGCCGCCCACGTCACACTCATCAAGGCGCCACATCGCGGTCTTCTCGCGATTGCCTGTGACAATGCTGAGGGGGGCGTTCCGCAGGGAGTGCCGTTTGACATCCCGGGCCACGTTCTTCCTTGTCCAAGCCGCCACGCTCATATGATACTCCTTGGGGTGCATCATCTTGACCGTGTGGTTGGACTTGGCCCTCTTGGTCTCCTCCTTGGTGACTCTCTTGATCGCTGCCTCCGGCAGCATGGAGAGCAGGCGGGCCTGCTCGTCACCCTCGTTCCAGTCCTCCACGTTGCGGCAGAAGAGGGTGTATTGCCCCCGGAAGTCCCGCCAATCTCGTAGGCGGATATCCCGACCATCATGCTGAAGCTTGATGGCCTTCCACCGCTTGACAGCCACCTGCGGAGCGTCCACCCGCTCCTGCTCGTTGAGCCAGTTCTTGGCTTCCTTGAGGGCCTTGATTTTCCCCTCCTTGGTCACCATGAAGTATAGCTCTTGGACCTCTTGGACACCTCCGGCAGGCGGTACCTGAACCGTTTGAAGACATATCTCTCCGCATCTGCAGGATCTTCAGTGACGGTCATCCCCCAATCGTCCAGCTTCTCCAAGAAGCGGTAGAGGTCGAGGGGGTTGCCATCGTACGTGGGGGGCTTGATGTCCTTCAGGTCTTCCCACATGGCGGCATCCGCGGCCTTAGAGACCATGAACGCCGGCCGCGAGGTCGACCGAGGTTCCCATTGGCTCCCCCACGGACTTCCACGGCCGCGACTTCCATCGCCTCCACGGTATCCGTGTGGCTACGCCGTGGTTCCTCCATGTACACTGAACCTGGATGTTCACGCCGTACTCCTTCCATGTATGCCCCCTCATCACCACGCCAGCGGCTGCGTTCAGCGGCCTCCCGTTGTAGACCACGCGGCGGGATAATGCCGAACTCCTCCAGGTCTTCCTCACTTCCGCCGACATCCCACTCCACGTCCCCTCCGGGGACCTCATCCCTGAGTCCACCACAACGCCCGCCAGCCATTGGGATTGGCTCCTGGGCTGGTGCGGGGCGTCGGGGGCGTACCGGTGTCCGCGGTGGAGCAGGGCGGTTGTTGTACTCCGCACTGAGCCACTCATCACGCCACTCCTCACTGCCACTGCTGGGCGGCACGCGCTCGTTACGGCGACCCGCGCTGTGGTCAGAGGGGCCGCTGAGAGAGGGGGCACTGGCGCCGGTGCGACTCCTTGGGGCTCCGCCGGAGCGTGGGCTCTGCCTGGACCTGGTCCACGTCCCCAGCCGTCGTCCGACGAGCCAGACTCCAGGGCTGGGTGGTCGCTGCTGACGCTCCCACGGCCTTCCAGCTCGTCCAACCTCTGCTGCAGGCCGTTGATGACCTTGTTCAGCAGCCTGGTCTCGCCCCTGGCGATGTCCAGCTCCCCCTGGGCGGCGGTGGCGACCTTGGCGATCTTGACCATCTCAGTCTTGGCGATGTCCAGCTCCTTCTGTGCGCCCGCGGCGACCCTGGCGATGCGGATCATCTCGCCCTTGCCCATGTCTACCTCGCGCTCGAGGGACTGGACCCTCCTGCGGGGGCGGACAATCCACCGCCAGGTGGCATCGGGGTCACCGTTCCCTGGTGGGTCGTCGGGGTCCCGAGGGGGTCCTCCAGGAGGGCCTCCGCCAGGCCTGCCTGGTCCAGGGTGTCCTCCCCCGCCCGGAGGTCCGCCTCAAGGGGGTCCACTTGGTGGGCGTCCTCCAGGGGGTCCTGATGGTCCTCTGCCAGGGGGTCCTGGTGGGCCTGCGCTGGGTCCCCTTGGTGGGTCCGAGGATGGGGGCTTCTCCGTGTAGTCGAAGTGCATGTCATCATCCTCGTCCATGTCGCCCCACCTGGTTGTCTCGGTCTCGCACGCGGAAGACTCCGAGCTCCGACAGGGAGGAGGGAGATCCTCACCCTCACCCTCAGGATCCATGGGGACAACTCCGCCTCCTCCGCCAGCCACTCTGCGGCCATGTCGTCGGCCTCGTCCATCCCCGTCGCTGGCAGTGAAGAAGGGGTCAGAGTCGTTGGGGTGTCCGCCTGCTGGCCTCCGTGACCTCTCGGGGGTCTTCCCTTTACCCTTCCTCCGTCGGTAGGCGGTGGGGCCACTGTCCCCACTGCTGCCTGTGTGGACCTCCTCCAGATCCAGCGTCATCTTGGAGGAGGCGTCCCCTTCGAAGAGATTTCGAAGGGTCTCCGGTCGGGATCCTCCCGGGGGAGTCTCCTCCATTGCGGCGGCCGTGGCTGCGACAGCTCGCCTTTCGGCCACCCCCCGGGCACGGGCAGCCTCGGCTTCCCGAGCCTGCTGCAGCCGAGCCTTCTCAGCCTCCAACGCCGCAAGCTCCGCCTCCGTCTTGGCCCTCTCCTCAGCGACCATCCGTCGCGCGGCCTCCATTGCGTCCTGCCTGGCGGCGTCCGCTTGGGCCTTGGCCGCCGCCTCGTCATGGGCCCTTTCCTCCGCCTCCTTCTTTGCCCTCTCTTGGGCAAGCGCCCCTTCCAGCGCTTTCACCTCGGCCTCCTTACGGACAATGGCCTCCTGGGCCAGGCGGGCTTGCTGGGCGGCTGCCGCCACCTCACCCCTGACCCGGGCAGTCGCTGCCTCCTGGGCGGCTGCAGCCGTGAGTCCGGCCGCAATGGCCGCCACGGTCGAGGCGTGGAAGGCCATGCCTCTGCCCCAATCTGTGGCCTCATCCTGGGCGATGCCGACGGCGCCCTCCACGGCAGCGTTCTGCTGCGTGGCCCGTTGCCGGGCAACCCGAAGGTTGCAGGGCACCCCACAGGCGGGCAGGCAGGCCCGGGCCCCGTCCCTTTGGTCGGCAGCGACGCTGCTGCTGGAGCAGGCCTGGTCGGCCGGCCTCCTTCAACGGTGGGCTGACTCCACGTTGCTGCTTGGGCCTGACTTCCTCAAGTGCAGCGGACGGGGCTTGGCCTTGGCCTGCTTGGCGACTTCGAGGAAGTCACCAAGGGTGGTTTGGCCGGGGTTGTGACCGCCACTGGCCCCTTGGGGGCTGGGGGCTGCCCTTGGCGGCTTGGGCGGCTTTGGCGGCGAGGGACTCCTGGTACTCCCGCCATTTCTCGTCCTGCTTCTTGTCCCTGGCGGACCGCTTCTCCTTCCCAGGAGACGCGCTGCTGCTGCTGCCCTGCAGCGTGCGCTCGTTCCCCCGCTCAGGGAACTTCTTTTCGATCATGTCCCACATGGAGACGTTGATCCTGGCGCACGTCTTGCCCGCCTCCTGCGAATTCACCATCGTTCCCCTCGATGGACTATCCCTCGGGGTGGCTGTTGAGGTGGGTGATGTAGCTGGGAGTGCGGCCGGTGCTGGTCGGCCGAAGGAACTCGCTGATGTCGGAGTTCCGGTTGCTACACCTCCTTCACAGACTCGGCGCTGTTGCCGGGCAGCGCTGCGAAGCCCGTGGTGCTCGGGGTTCAGGTGGCCCCGAGCGGCACGCGAGGGATGGGTAACCCTGCGGTGGTGAAACGCTTTTGACGCGTTCCCGTGGGGGGCCTGGCCACGGGACGCTGCGGCAGACACGCACAAGCAAGCAGGCAGGCAAAGCACTGCGCTCACAAGGGCATCCTCATGCTCGTGTCATGTGACAAAGCGTTTCAGGATCCTTGCCACTCTGAAACGAGGGAACAAAAGTATGTACAGAAACAAACCAGGATATGTACACATGGGGTTTAGACTGGACTGTTGTAAGGGCATCACAGGGCAATAGACACTCAGTCCCAACTCATATCCCAATCCCAGGTCCGACCCTCTCAGTGGCTGGCAGGGGCGGGGGCTCAAACACAACCCATGCCCTAGTCAGTCCGGACCCTGAAACCCTGTCAAAAGGGGAGAGTGTAGCGGCCGGCCACAGGCGATTTCCTGGGAACCAAGTGGCTCCAGGGCCAACCAACAGTAGCTCCCAATGCTCCCCTATCGGCACGTTTTAACTCCCCTTCTGAGTCAGAGATAGAGCCCCGCCATCATCCCGTAGGAGTTGGTAGCTGAAAATGGGCTGTTTCAGCCCAAACTGATATTAGCTCAAAAAACTCCAATACTGACCCCTCGTCCGGACCCGCCAGAGGTAGGGACGAGGCAACTGACCCTATGCCCTTCAAGTACAAACCCCCTGAAGCCCTCACCCAACTTGGTTCCCTCTGAGATTCCGGCATCAGGGCACCATGGGTTCGTCAAGAGGGGTCATGATTCCAAAATCACCGAATCGGGATCATTCCAACGCGTGGCTCACCCGGCCAGGGCAACGCCAATGGCTGACAGGATAGGAGCCAGGACCTCGGACCTATATCTGCGTGCACAATTTGAAGTTTGGTCCGGGATCCTTGGGGGCATAGGGATATGGGGCCGCCAGTGGACCACGCGGGGGGGTGAAATTGGGGTCCGAAAAGGGGGTCATTTTGGCTGCTCAAAATGAGCCAAAATCTCGGGTACCCCCAATGGTATATCTCCACGCCGGCTTGGAGGTCGGATCCGCCATTCCATATGCGATCCACCCGGAGTCCAACATAGACTCCCATGACCTTGGCCCTCAAAGATATCCATGCCTCTCGGCGTGGTGACAATCCGAATTGGGTCCACAATTGCGGAAATGGCAAAATCATCCACACTCACTTTGGGCTAGCCCCCTGGCGAAGGTTGCTCCGCTTCGCCCACGTGGTGTGCAAACCATGGTGACCAATATCCATAACACCCATGTCATAAATGGTCCATTGGTCCATGCGTCCGGCGTGCACGAGGGGGCTGAACATGGTGCACGGCGGGCAGAAAATGTGGAAAATTGCTCAAAATGGCCGAAATTGCGCACACTCATGGGTGGGGCAAATGAGGCACATGCCCGACTTCGACCGGAGTGTGCCATAGGATTGGTATCAAGTCATATGCTTCCAACATATCTTTTGGGCGTCGCCAAAATCCCTCCTGTTTTGGGAATGGCAGGGTCGCCAAGTGAGCCCATGATTTGGGATCCTCCCAAATCGCCAACATGGCGGCCACGGTATGCCAAGCCCAAGTGGAGTTGTTCGCCGGGTCCAAGATATGTTGGGCACTGAAGTGTGTACCCTAATAACATACTTCGGTCATGATGTCAATTGAGCGCAACGTTGAGATACACGGTCGCCACTTGACATAATGACGGGCAAAGAACAGCAAAAATGGCGAAAAAACACGCAAAAGTGCCCTGAAAACTGCGCCAATATATTATAATATCTTCGGCTTGCATTGAGTAATCAACCAATCCTTCTAAACACATTGACTCGACACCAATGACCTTGGATTCCACATATGTGCTCCACTTGGGGCGCTTTGGAAGGCCGCGCGCGCTGCCTCCCAAGTGGGCACATGCAAACATGGAATATTGCAAAAAACACACCTTGCTCGCAACGCATCGCTTCGGGAGCGCTCCACAAGCGTCCCTCCACGAAGGTTAGGCTTGTGGATGTTGGTTCGGAGTACAATGAAGGGCTTCGTGCGATATGGGGTCCATTGGCGGGTTAGTCTTGGAATGGTGCACCCGCCAAATGGGCACGTGATATGACACCAAATATGGCATACAACCGTACCCTCGCCTTCTACACCCAACCTAGTGGCCTAAAATCAAAGTGTGCCTATATTCTAGAGTAACGTTGGTGCCTTAACACGCATGCAAGTGCTTTGGTCGAAAATTGACCTCCCTTCGGAAAGCCGAATTTTACCATGCACGCAAAATATATTGCCAATATATATATGGAGATCATATATGTACTATCCGGGGAAGACAAGTGATATGCCCCGGATGTAGAGGCAAGCAAAGAGGGAGAAAACGCCAACTCAACATACTTCTACACCTACTTGGACGCCAAGTACGTGAGATTGCCCATTTCTTTGAAAACGCTCAAAATAAATAACCCTTTGGGCCTATGGAGTTGGGATTCTTTGGCCTCATCCTATGACTATGGGGGGCAAAACCTCATACACAGTGCCTATGAGGCACGTTCATTCGTCCTTGGGCGCTTGAACGCTCGTGACCCTTGTTAATTACCTTGGGGGTTCAAAGCGTCTTCGGCCGCCCAGATTTTCTGGGAAAAATCTGGGACGCGATGCGTTTTATCAAGGAAAAAATTGCGGATCACTCGAAGAGTGATTCAGTCTTAACTTTCAAAAAGATCGTTTTAAAGAATCATCTATCGCAGTGCAGGGAACAGGCAATATCAGGCGGCGATTTCACGACAATTAGAAATCGCGGTAGAAGTCGGGTATTTCACCGATTTCTCACCGCAAATCGACCAGGACAGTAAAATTATGGAAATTCCGGATCGATTTAATTGTTAGAAAGCGGATTCCTGATTTCGCGGGTTGGAGAACAGGGATATCCCGCTGACAGCCGGTGTCAACGGCTTCTGCACGGGTGTGACGGCTCACAGGCCTCCGAGCCATGGGCCACAACGGGTGTGACGGCTCACAGGCCCGCGGGCCATGGGCCATAGGTTCTGGGTACCGCTTCAGGCCTTGGCGGCGAGCTTGGTCCAGCTCTCTTGTAGGCGGTACCCGCCCATGCTGGTGTCCAGGACCCTGCCTTGGAGGGCTGCTCGGAAGATGTTGGGGTCGCTGATGTTGGTTGGCGTGAGGGGGGGCTGCTCTGGGTCGGGGGGCGGTCTGGCGGGGTGGGCTGTCGAGGTCAGGTGCGTCTACCTTGATGTTTGCCTGGTCTTTGGCGGGCGTTGCTGGTCTGGGCGGTGCCGAGTGGTCTGGTCGGTGAGAGGAGGGTGGTCCTGGGGTGTCACAGGTGCCTGTGATGCGGGGGTCCTGTGGTGGGTGTTTTTCCGGGGCGCGCTGGTGGTGTCTCGTAGGCCTGTAGACGGAGTTTGGGGGCGTTCGCGGGGTGTTGAGAAAGTTAGTGCACCTCTGGCCAATGAACGGCATGGTAAAGGATGAGACGCGGCATGTGTCCCCTGGCAGTGGGGTCCGTGAGTTGCTCCGTTTGTGCTAACATGAGATGTTTGCGGTGCGCCATTTGGGCCGCTGCCCTGTAGACTGCCTCTAGTTGGAGATGCGCTGACGCCTTCATTGGGTCTTCTGCTTGTCCGGTGAGGTGTCCTTGCAGGGCTTGTGTCCCCGCCCCTCTCATGGTAGCGTCCCTGATCACGGGATCCCTGAAGAGGTGGTTGGCAGCTTGGTGTGTGTGGCTGTGCGTTGGCCAGCCTTCGTCTTGCTGTACGGTTTCCGCTGGGGACTACCCCACTAGTGTGTCCCTGCCCGCATGGAGGGGTCATGTCTTGAAGTAGTCCCAGTTGCATGGGCAGCGGGTGTGTTCTTTAGGGATGGGGATGTGCTTGCGGGCGAGCCACCGGGCAAATCTGGTGAGGAATGGTAGTTGCTCCCTGAGAAGCTTGATGCGCCGTTTTTGCAGGTGGGCTTGGACGCATGCTGGGCGGCGCATCGAGTGGTAGACGGGGATTATCAGCCTTTATTTGGAGCTCTCCGATGTGTGCTCATCTGTCCGTGTCGCCGACTACTTGGGCGAGGTGTTGGATTGGGTTGGGGTAGTGGTTAGTGATGAAAATGAGACTTTTTTTGCCCAAATGAAATGAGCAGTTTTTTTTCTCGTTTTAATGAACAATTTTTTTTTCTTTCATATGAACTGAGCGATTTTGTTTCTCGTTTCATTTTTTTCGATATGTCTTGACATAGTTGATGTGACCAAAAAACAACGAGGCATTGTTGATGTTATCTCAAGGCAACGATGAGTGCAATTCCTACGATGAATGGTACCCGTTGAATACACATTTTGGCCAATACGGCCATACGAAGTTAGAATTCTGTTTTGTGTTTTTGTACTTTGAAAAAGCCGGCTAGGTTCGTCGGTGTGACCCCAGCCCAGAGGACTTTGCCGTGGCATGTGCATCGCCTTACCTTTGCAACTACATTGCATCCTTTGGTGATTAAACACTCTTTAGGCCATGTTCCAACGGTCCATCTGATGCCTACATTGCATCTCTTACGATGAACCATACTTTGACCCACACTTCGCAATGCACTCTGCTATTCAATGTGCACCTCTTTTGATTTCATGACACAAAGACACATTGAAATACGTTTCAGCTTCAGACCGGGTTGATGTGACGATCACCTACCTATAGCCACCTGCACACCTCAGTGGGTCTGAAAACCTGTTAAGTGCTCATGGCACACAACCTGAAGTGCTGATGGCACGGAAAAAAGTTAGTATGAAAATACTAAGACAAAACGTCTGTTTTTTCAAAACAAAAGCAGGTAAACAAAAGAAAAGACCTTCCGCTCACAAGCAGGCAGGTACACAGCAAAACAAATAAAAAAACGAGCAGTTCACACTCAGGCCAAAGTGCAAAGCACGGCTTGGCCAGCCACTGCTTAAGAGTGAACATACTTGTATGCAATGAAGCAAAGGCACTGTGCTGTGCTGTGCTGTGCTGTGCTCTGCTGTGCTGTGCTGTGCCGTGCTGTGCTGTGCTGTGCTGTGCCGTGCTGTGCCATCAATGCATGCTTGCTGCCATGCTGCCATGCTGCTTGGTGCGAGAAATGTGCACGTAAGTCCTCTGCATCCAGCGAAAGCAAAATAGCACCAAAGGCAAGGTGGTATACTTGACAACCAGACAAGCCTGGCCCTGACATGTATCACTGGACATATCAGCCCACAAACAAAAAAAAAAGCCAACCCATTCCTCAGCGCCACAAAAAAAGGCGCGTACGGCGCTTATAACAGCCAAAAGTGGCTTCGTTGGAAGAATCAGTTTGCACATGCATCAAATCCAGATTCCTGTCCCATTTGGCCTGCGGCTGGGACATGTCCTCCAAGAGCGCAAGGAGGGTCTTGGCAGCTTGCTGTTGGCGCACTCGTCTGCCGCCACGCTTGCCACGCTGTTGCGTGGGCCCAGGGGTGGATTTGCATGAGCTGGTTGTCTCAATCTGAGCCACAGCGCCATCAGCAGCGGCGCACTGTGAGTAGGCGTGCACATTCACTTGCGTGTGGGGAGTGTCTCTTTGCTGTGCAGCACCTTGGGCGCACTCGGTAGCGCCATTCTGAGTGTCTCCTTGCAGCGCAGCACCTTGGGTGCACTCGTTAGCGACATTCTGAGTGTCTCCTTGCAGCGCAGCACGTTGGGCGCACTCGCTGGCGCCATTCTGAGTGTGTCCTTGCAGCGCAGCAGCCATACCTAAGGTGTCGGCAGCTTGCAGCAGCAGGTCGACTTTGCTGTGTAACGCACGTTGTGAACTGGCGAGTGTCCTCCAGCTTCTGCACCGCGCACGCTGCTTGAGTCCTGTGAGGCACAAAGAGCGAACGAATGAAACTCACCAACAGCCTATGGTCAGTCAAATGACCTACAAACACTCAAATGACAGTCACAGCACCCACGAACTATCGGATTGTTGAGCCTGGAGCATCGCAGTGTGATTGATTTGGATGCCCGTTTGTCATTCTCCCGCAAGACAGGGTGTTCTTCATGAAATGAGCGATTTTCTTTCTCATTTCTATGCTCATTTCATATGAAATGAGCGATTATTTTTTCTCCTTTTACTTTTTTCGAGTTTTTTTAATCTCATTCACATCACTAGTAGTGGTAGGCTCTGCTGTGTGCGGTATAGTGGGCGTCTTCTGGCACTCAGTCCGGGGTCTGATGGGGTTCTGGCTTTTGAGGGTAGGTGCTGGAGGTGTGTGAGGTTGCAGTCCAGGTCTGGCACCTGGAGAGCCAGCAGGTTCGTGGTGCGTTGGTGTACTTCTTGGATGTCGACCCTACCATTCTCGTACTGGTGCCTGTGGGACTCCTGCTTCACGATGTGGAGTTGGACGTAGGGGGGGAGTCTGCGGAGGGCTTTCCAGAGCATCAGCGCTTGGGCACCGAGGCTTGTTGCGGTGGCCTTGTGGTGTGGCTGTCGTGCTATGCCGAGGAGTAGGTGTGTGTCGCCAGCGGCCTGCACCACGAACCAGACCCGGACGACGTGTGGGAGGTAGGTAGGTATGTTCCCTGGACCTGTTCGGCAGGATTTTTATGCTTGGGTCCCCTGGCACTGTGCCCATGTACATGCTGCCGGATATGCTGGGGCCTGGGAGTGGTTGGCACAGACATGAGGTACACGGGGCTGTGGTGGGTTGTGGTGCTCACAATGGGATTCGTCAATGCCGTATGGGGTAATGTCGACAGCGCAGGATCCAACAGCGCGCTGTTTTTTATGGGGTTCGATGTCGCTGAGGCGCGCCACCGCCTGTGTATGGGAGAGTCCCTCACTGATTCACACAGCGTCCGCCCGTGATGCCGCCGGGCTCAGGCAGTCAGTGATGATGCCCGTGATTGTGCGGTTGTGAGTAGTATCCGACACCCTGGTGGGGGGGAGGGCGCCTAGGTAGGTAGGTAGGTGCACTCTGTTTTGGAGAGACGCCGAATGGTTCCTGCTGGCGTTGCTGCTGTGACGAACAAGAAGAGGCTCCGAACTTGAAGAGGGGAGGCGACTTACATCCCGCTAGACCTGACTGTTGGCCCCCAACAAAGCGGCGCCGGGCAACACCAGGAGGGCTGATCGCCGCCAGCGTTACGTGCTTGTCTTGCCAGGACGGTGTGCTCCTGTGCTTGCACACGTCCCCTCCTTTGGGCGGAACCCTAGAGGTTCACCAGACTTCCTGGCGTATCCTGTTCCCAAGGCATGCATGCATGTTCTTGGCACTGGGGTCCCGAGGCGCTTGGGTGTCGCACGCCCCGCCTCGAGTCCCAGAGCAGCGCAGGCCTTAGGATGCAGCCTTACCCCCGGGCTCTGCATCTCGTTTGGCCGGGTCACCTGCATGGCACGGGCTGCCTCAGTGCCCGGGCTATGGACACTGGGTTTCCTACTGTTGTGTGGTGTTTGTGCTTCGGTCCGGGTTGTGCTTGGGTTTGGGTTTCGGTAACCCCGCCGGCCCTGGTTGGGGTCTTTGGTGGGTGTGTTTGGGTACGATTTGTGGTTTCGCCCCTCTCCTCCCCGCTGGGGTTCGCGGTGTTTGCGGTTGGGCTCTGGTTTCGGCCTGCACCCCACCTGTCTTGGTTAGGGTTTTCGGACGTGCGTGGCTGTGTGCGCGCTTCTCCTGCTCCCCGCCGTTCCCGGTCCTGGTGTGCGGTGTGGGCCCGTGTGCTGGGGTCCGGGTTTCGGCTGCGCCCCGCCTCCCCTTGGGGAGGTGTTGGGGTGTGTGTGTGCTTGTGTGCCCGTCCTGCGTGGCCTCCAGTACCTCCTTGTTTTGGGGTGCGGTGCGGGGGTATGTGGTTCAGCCTGGGTTGCTGCCGCGCCCTGCGACCCCTCGCTGGGGTGTTGGGGCGTGTGTGTTTGCGTAGGCGCCCCGCTTGTACCCCTCTTTTCCTGGGTGGGGTGTGCTGTGTGGGCGTGTGTGCTGGGCTCGGGTCTCGGCTCCGCTGCGTCCCTCGTGGTTGGGCTGTTGGGGTGTGCGTGCGGTCATGTGCCCCGCTTGCCCCCGCCCTTCCTGGGGGGCCGCCTGTGGCACGGGGGTGTGCAGGTTTTGCCGTTGGTGGGGTTTACCCCCCCCCTCCTCTTTGGTTTTCTTTTGGGGGGGGGGCTTTGTGGTGTTGGTCGCTGGTTGTCCCTGTCTTGGGTCTGATGGTCTCTGTCCCCCCATCCCTCCTTATCGGGGCCGCTTTGTTGGTTGTTTTTTTTTCTTCTCTTCGTCCCAGGGTGGTGTGTGTCCCCTTTTTTCGGGTTTCCCTTCTCCTGGTGGGCCGCTGCCCTCGGCTTGGTGTTGCCGGTTTTGCTGGGTGGTCCACCGGCGCCCCTTTTGGGGGGTCCTGTGTTGTGTGCTGTCTGGGTGCTGCCTGGGCCTCTTGTGGTGTTGGTGGGCGGTGTGGTGGCTGTGGGCTGTTCTGGAGCAGCCCCCCCCTGTTTTCTTTTTGGCGGGGGGGGTCTGCCTGTTCCTCCCTCTGCCTTCCCTGGCCTGGCGCAAGCACTGGTCGGCATTCTGTGTGGTGGTTCTGTCTCTGCCGGGTGGGCGGTTGCGCAAGGCGGCTTCGTGTGGCCCTGGGTTAGCCGTGTCCTTTCGTCTCCGCGTTGCCGGTTTTAACTTTCTGGCGGCGGCTTGTGTGGGTGGACCGCAACCGTTGTTGCCGGGCGTGCGGTGGGCCCTTGCCAGTGTGCAGCGGGCTGGTGCGGCTCCTTCCGGGGTGTGCGGTGGCTTGATTTGGTTAGACCCTCCGTTAGCGTCCCTTGCTTGGTGTTGTGGTGTGCTGTTGTGCGCCGTGCTGCGTCGTGCCGTGTTTTGACGTGCTGCGTCGTGTTGGTCCGTGCTGTGTTGCGGTGCGCCCTGCTGGGCCGCGCCGTGTTGCGCCGTGCCGAGCCGTGGTGTGTGGCTCTGTGCCGCGTCGCGTCGCGCCGTGCTGTGGCCTGTTGTGCTTTGGGGTGCCTTGTCGTGTTGTGTTGCACTGTGGTGCGCTGCGGTGCACTGTGCCGTGCTGCCTCATGTTGTGCCGTGGTGGGTCGGTGGAGGTTAGTCTGGCCCGTGTCGTGGTGCCGAGTGCGGGTCGGAGCGTGACTGGTTGGTGGCTGGGGGGTGCGCTCAGGTGTGGGTGGCTCGCTAGGCCCGTGCTGTGGGGGTCTCGGTGTGCTGCTCGGGCTGGTGGGTTGGGTAGGTGTCCGGGGGTTGCCCTCCCTGGGGGCCTGTACCGTGGTCCCGTGTCCTCTGGGGGTCCCGGTTCCTAACCCTGGGTGCTGTGGCCGTGCCTTCGTCCTCTTCAGGTGCTTGTGAGGTAGCCCTTGTGGTTGCCGGGGTCGTCACCTGGCGGTGAGGGCGTGGTGGTGGGCTGCACGGCGGTGTTCCCACTGGCTTCCTCTGTGGGTGTAGCCCGATCTCCCCGTGCAGGTGTGCCCTCCATCCCCTGTGTGGTTTTCGGTGGCTGGTGGGCGTGTGCCGGTGTGATCCGTATGGCGTCCGATTCGCGCTTCGGCGGTGTGTGTTGGGGGCGTGCGTCCCCGGAGGTCGTGCGGTGTCCGCTGGGGGTGGGAGGGCGCTGGTCCCTCTGTCATGGTATGCCCTTATTGCGTGTGGGTCCTGGTGCCCGCCATGATGTCCTCTTTCTCTGCGCCCCGGTCCCTGTTCCCTCCCCTTCCTGGCTCTTTGGTGGTTTCCTGCTCCCACGTTGTGTCGCTCCTGGTGCCCTGTCCCTATGGGCACCTGCCTGTCACCTTGGGCGCTTCAGTGCCCCGTTGCCGGAGTGTCCCTCTCTGCCCCTTGCCCTCCCCTTGCCCGTGCCCTTTCCCTTCCCGGTGTGGTGGTGGTGGGGTGGGAAGCAGGGGGGCGCTGATGGCCCAGGCCTGGGGGTGGGTGGCCTGGAGCCATTGGCGGAGGATTTGGGGGGGTGTAGGGGGGGCAGAGGCCCTGGACCGCGTCCCAGACGAGGGCCTCCCATGCCGCCTGCGGCATGATGGCCTCCGGGGCGGCCTCGTTGGGGTCGGCGGGGGTGCGGGTGTGGATCTCCTCGGGGATGTGCACCATGTGCAGCCCTTCTCGCCTTCCCGCTGCCCCGGCCCACTTCACCGAGGGGCGGAGCTCCTGCAAACGGGGGCAGACCACCAGGCGAGGTGGGCGGGGGCCTGGGGGGGGGAGGGGTCCGAGCTCGAGGTCCTGGAGTGGCAGAAGGAGGACGTGGACATGCGGCGGTGGCGGGCGTGGTGGCGCCTGGGGGAGCGGGAGCGGCTGTGGCGGGGGCTGGGGGTGGACGACGGGTACGGGCGACGGGGGGAACGGGAAGCCCGGTGGGGCCCGTGGAGGGAGGGGATGGTGGACAGGAGGCAGCGGTGGTGTGCTTGGCGGCGCCTGGGGGAGCTGGAGCGGCGGTGGTGGTGACTAGGGATGGGGGTCGCGTACGGGCGGAAGGGGGAAGGGGAAGCCCGGTACGGCTCGTGGGGGGAGGGGGTGGTCGACATGGGGCGGCGGTGGCGTGCGTGGTGGCGCCTGGGGGAGCAGGAGCGGCGTGAGCGGGGCCCTGGGGGGTCCTGGTAGCGCCTTGGGGAGCTGGAGCGGTGCGAGTGGGTGGTTGAGGCGCGGTGGCAGTGTGGGGAGCGTGAGCGCCGGGGCTGGGTGCGCCGTGCGGGGGGGGAGCGGGAGCGCCGCCGTTTGCAGGACCGGTCCTCGTCGCTCAAGTCGGGCCAGTCAGGAGGTGTCGGCGGGTCCTTGGGGTCCTCGCGCTGCGCCGCCTGGTACTGCAGGGGGGGGGGGAAGAGCCCCCCGCACTCCATTGATCCGCCACGTAGGGGTGCGGTGGCGGCAGCGGATGGTCGTACTGGTCAAGTGACTGTCCCTGGTGGGGTCCGGCCCGGGGGGCCCCTTCAACGTGGACTTGGTGGCCAGGGGGATACGGTGCTTGGTACGGGGGGGGTGGCCCCTGGTGGTAGGTAGGGTATGGGGGTGGAGTGCCCGGTGGCTGCCATCCCATACGCTGGTGCTGCTCGTGCACGGGGGGTTGTGGCCCGGTGCGGTAGGGTCGTGGGCAGTGGTAGTGGTGGGGATGGTGTTGGTGGTGGTCGTGGTGGCGCCGCTGGTGGTGGTTGCGCTGGTAGTGGTGGGAATGGTGCTGCGGGTATTGTCCTAGGACCGCTTGTCGATATTCCGGCCCCCCTGTTGGGGGTGGGGGGTCGGGCATCGTGTGTAGTCCCTGGGGCCGTACTGTTTGGTTGGCGGCGGGGGCCGGTCGGGGGCCGGGCTTAACGGTGATTGTGGTCGAGGGGTCCCACGTCCCTTGGTCGGTCTGGCCGGCGGCAGTGGTGGTTTGTGGGGGATGGATGACGAGGCGCTTGGAGATGGGGATGTGGACGAGGGTTTGGAAAGGGTCGTGTTGGGTTGCCGCCTCTGTGGTGGCGGCGGCCGTCGGTGGGAGGGGGGCGTGGGTTGTGGCGGGTGGGGGGTTCTGGCTTGGGTTATCGTTTGGGTTAGGGCGCTGTCGCTTGGGTTGGCGTCGTTGCGTTTGTGGTGTTGTGGGCTGCGTGGGGTGGTGTTGGTGGTGGTGCTGTTGCTGGTGGTGCGCTCGCTTGGGCGCCGGCTGGGGTTTGGGGTCGGGTTTTGGTTTGGGGTCCGGTTCGAGGTTGAGGAGGACCTCGGTCCGGAGGTGTGAGGGCGCCGGTGCCGGGTGGGGGGGCTTCCTGGTGTGCTGCCGGGGTGCCTGGGTCGCCTGTGTGGGGGTCGGGGGGTCCCCAGTAGCCTGGCGTGCGGTAGCAGCTTTGGCTTTTGCCGTGGCCTTGTGGATGAGGTCCGCGGGGAGTGGTGGGTCGGAGGATGAGGTGGAGAATGTCGATGAGGCTGGGGACCAGGAGGAAGTGGTGGTTTTGGGGAACGTGGGTTGCGCTGTGATGCGGGCGATCGCGAGTTGGTGGGCGGCGGCTTCTGCTGCTGCCACAGCGGGGAGGATGGAGGGCATGTCCTCAGGCTGTAGGTTGGCGGCAGGTGGCTGGGGAGGCCCGGCCGTGACCTGGCGGCCCGGCGGGCCGATCTGCTCGGCAGCGCTGGGGGAGGGAGGCGCGGGGCTCGGGTCTTCTCCTTCTGGGCTTGGCTGGGCCGGGGTCCTGCAATGTGTGAGGCTGTGTGGGCAGGCCCCGAGGCAGCAGCGCCCAGCATGGCGACCCCCCACCGTCACGGACGCCGCCTCCACCACCTTCATGGCGGAGCGCGCCGCGGCCAAAGCAAGATGCACCTCGTCCCGCCACCTCTCAAAGCCCGCGGGCCAGGCCCAGGAACTGGCCTCGGCCGGACCAGATTGACGCCAGGGTCCACCAGCAGCGTTCGTGGCCCCCCAGTAACCCTCCATGTCAGCCCACATACAGCACATGCCCTGCTACTGCTGCCACCGCGAGTCCCAACCCAAACCCGAGGCGGAGACCGTGCGCGCATACCCGCGAGTCCACATCTGCCTGCGCCCCCACTCCCCGCGCACCCCCACGACACAGGACTACGAGGAATCCCCCAGGCCCGCCACCATAACCAGTCCCCACAACCCCCTCAGACCCACCCACGCCCACTCCTCCGCCCAAGACCGCGGCCCCGCCCAGGGACAGTGGTTGCGGCGCTCGACCCACACGCAGATCTGGGAGCTGTAAAAGTGGGCCCGGGCAGAGCCCTCCCTCGAGGGCCTGGTCCACCGGCCCCGCAAGGGGTCGGTGGAGAGCTGCTGCCTCAAGCTGGCCGGGGGATGGATGCCGCAGACTGCGTGGGAAGCCATGCTGGCCGATGCCCTCAACCCCCTGGGAGTCCACCCCCGCAACCTCCCCGCGCCCCAGGACCACCCGTATGTCCTAAGGCGCCTGCGAGAGACCCTCCAGGAGACACCGCGAGACGGCATCCGCCTGTGGGACATCACCCAAAGCCCAACCCCGCACACACACACCCCCTCGCCACCCCACAGGCGTCGGCGCACCGACGCTGGCGGCACCCACAGCATCCCCAGGTGGGAGGGTGTTCCCACATGTGTCCATGGGTAGGGCCACATGGCCCCACCTTTGGGCGGCAGCTCTGGGGGTTGCTGAGCCGTGTGGAATATCTCTCACCACAAGGGGTATTGCTCCCGCTTGTCTACCGTACGGCCGCCTTACCCTTGTGGCCTGAGTTGCGGGGCCGCTCTGCTTGGCAGGCGACCCCCTCCTGGACTGTGTACCGGCTCGCCTGTCACCAGTTGCTTCCATGGCTCCGGGTGACGTTTGCCATGGTCCCCGATGCAGCCTAGCCGGGCTCGGACCAGTGGCCTTGGAGTACCGCTCCTGCCACTGGCCCTGTGGGTCGGCTGGGTCGTCCGACCCATGGGGTGTTGGTTCCTTACTGTCCTCCGGCCGCCCTACGTGTGTGCCGTGGCCTGGGCCACTTGGCTCCTGTTCACCGGTGTGCCCGCTCGGTGCGTTGCGTTTCGTCTGCGGTGTCCTGGGTCACTTGGCTCCTGTTCACCGGTGTGCCCGCGTGGTTTGTCGCGTTGCGTGTGCGGTGTCCTGGGCCACTTGGTTCCTGTTCACCGGTGCGCCCGCTCCGTGTGTTGTGTTGTGTGTGGGGTGTCCTTGGCCACTTGGCTGCTGGTCAGCTGGTGTGCCCGGTCGGTGTGCTGCTTTGTGTGTGCGGTGTCCTGGGCATTTCGCTCGTGTACACCGGTGTGCCAGGCACGATACGCCACGCAGCCACATGACGAAGGGGAGCCGGGGTAAACGCACGAGAAAAAAGGCCCAACCGCCACGCAACCACCAACAAAAGAGCACACCCGCTACCCTCTGCCGCACGCATAGGACAAGGAAGCCATGGGACAAGCAAGGTGTGTGAGAGTGATGAGGGGAAAAGACCACCCAAGCGCAAAGCGCCACACGGAAAAATGAAGAAAGGAACACCACACCATGAAACACATGCAAAGGTGCCCGCGGACGCCAAGCCATGAGGTATGTCCATCCACGCACATGCCGTTGGAGCCGCAGCATGCACGACAAGGTATAAACAAGGAGACGTACCCACCACCGAACAAACCACCGCCACGAGCACCACGCTGCCGCCCAACCACTCACGTACGCATTCTATGCTCTCTACACTCTAGGCCGTTCGCACGGAGGAAAGAAGCATGGTATGAGGGACACCTGTATGTAACCAAAAGGAGGGATCCACACGCCACCGGAGGGTGCACAACCGCCACAAAACACACATACCACAATCACCCAGGGGCACAAGAAGTGCAAGAGGTATGCCCGCGCACATATATGCCGCCGCAGACTACAAAAGGTATGGATGTACACAACAAGGGCCACCGCGGATGGAGACACATGCAACGCCAACGCGCCCAGCAACCAAAGAAAGCGCCACCCTTTCTCCTTTCCTGAACATGCACACCCTATAGGTCGCCACCACCGAAGAGAATGTGGACACCGCCAAAGAACACACGAAGAACAAGAGGCCACCAACACCGCGGGACGGAATAAGGACGGTATGAGGGCATACCTAGTGGGCAGCCCACGCGAAATAAAGTGATTGTATGAAGGGAACCCCCGAGAAACGGAGGAGAGGGAGCCACACGCCGCTGGAGAGCACACCAGCACCACCAAACACACAAGCCGCAGACCCGAGGGCACAAAAAAAGCAAGAGTGGTATGCCCACGCGCGCAAGCAAACACAAACAAGGTATCACAAAGGAGCACGAGCCCAAACCCGCCGTAGCAATCGCCACAGAGATAGAAAGACCAAGGACGGACTTCGAGCACAAAGTACACAACGCTGACCGAGGAAATGCCATGAAAACCACCCCCCACCCTCTCTCCACAGGCCATTAACGCGGGAGGAAGCCGCCAACACTGTAGAAAATGTGGACGCTGCCAAAGAACACGCGAAAAACAAGAAGCTGCCAACACCGAGGAACGGAACATGAGTGGTATGAGGGAATACCTAACGGGAAGAAGCGATGGTATGAAGGGCGCCCACCCCCGCGACACCAAGGGACGAGAGCCACACGCCACCAGGGATGACACCACCGCCACCTAACACACAAACCACAAGCCCGAGGGCACAAAAAGAGCAAGTGGTATGCCCGAACAAGCAAGCATGCATGACCAAGGTATGGCGAGGGAGTGCGAGCCTGAACCCGCCGCCGCGAACACCACGGTACTAGAAGGACCCAGGATGGACAAAGAGAACGATGTAAACAACGCCGCCACGCCAGCGCACCCGCCGACCGGGAAACTGCCAAGAAACCCAACCTCCTCCCTCTCTCTGCAGGCCATCAACGCGGGAGGAAGCATAACACAACAAGCAGGCCTGCCCGCACGAGCCAGACGACCGCCACCACCACGAACAAGCACCATGGTATGAACATCAATGCAAACACAGGTATGTTATCTGCCACGCGACGGAGAACACAACAATAATGGCGCCAACATGGGTAAAGAGACAAGCGCAGGTATGTTAATTAGTAGCCTAGTTACCTAGTAGGCCAACACTCCCCAATCCTCCCTCTGTCTCACAGGACCCAACAGGAGAGAAAGAAGAGGGCTCGAGAACCGGGGCCAAGGAAGCAGGCAAGGCGAAAGACCAAGACACACACCTGGGCGGAGGCAGGGAAAACGTGCATGCCAGGGAGGAGGGCGAGCGAATGGAGGGCAGAGGAAATGGTAAAGAACGACGAAGCCACCAAAGTAACGGGAGGTAGCCAGCAGACGAGCAAGGGACGCGCGCAGGGCAGGGGGCCCCACCAGCACACGGGGAGCGCAACAACGCAACAAAGCGCCAGAGATGGAGGCGACAGAGGGACAGGCGAAGGGCAACACCCAGCACCACAGCACACACCGCAGAGGCACCACACACACCGCACACACCCACACCCGCACCCAAGGCACGCGGCCAGCGGGCCCCGGCAGCATGTCCAGAGGGCGAGCAGCAGGGAAGAGGGGGCGCCTGAACCCAGACGCCCCCCGCCAGCCCCGTGGCGCGCAGCCCCCCACAGGGCAAGCGGGCCAAGGGGCCGGTGCAGGGCCCCCACGCCCGCACACCGGCGCCCACAGCTTCTGGGTAGCGGACCCCGAAAGCCGGCCCAGACGGCGGGCAGCCGGGGGAGGGGGAGCGCCTGACCCGAGACGCCCCTCACAACGGAGGACGGCTCCCCCCCGGGGACGCCCCTCCGCCACCCCTGCAGCGAGCAATGCCGGCCCGCAAGGGCGCACGCTGTGGGGCCGGTGCTGGGTCCCCACGCCCGCACCGACCGCACCCGAGACACACGGGTCGCGGAACCCCGGCTGCCCGCCCGAGAGGACGGGCGGCCGGGGGAGGAACAGCGCCTGACACCAGACGCCCCTCACAATGGTGGCAGGCCACCCCCCCCGAGGACGGCCCCCCACCACCCCCGCGGCACGCAGCCCCCACAGGGCATGCAGGCCAAGGGGACAGTGTTGGGCCCCCACACCCACACACGCGCGCCCACAGCAAGTGGGTGGCGGACCCCAACAGCCCGCCCAGTGGGCGGGCAGTCGGATGAGGGAGAGCCCCTGACCTCAGACGCCCCTCACAATGGTGGAAGGCACCCCCCCCCGGGGACGCCCTTCCGCCACCCCCACAGCGAGCAACGCCGGCCCGCAAGGGCGCACGCTTTGGGGTTGGTGCTGGGTCCCCACGCCCGCACCAACCGCACCCGGGACACACGGGTTGCATAACCCTGGCCGCCCGCTCCAGAGGACGGGCGGCCGGGGGAGGGAAAGGGCCTGACACCAGACGCCCGTCACAACGGTGGCAGGCCACCCCCCCCGGGGCCGCCCCCCCCCACCACCCCCGCGGCACGCAGCCCCCACAGGGCATGCAAGCCAAGGGGACAGTGTTGGGCCCCCACACCCACACACCTGCGCCCACAGCACGTGGGTGGCGGACCCCAACAGCCCGCCCAGTGGGCGGGCAGTCGGATGAGGGACAGCGCCTGACCTCAGACGCCCCTCACAATGGTGGAGGACACCCCCCCCGGGGATGCCCTTTCGCCACCCCCACAGCGAGCAACGCCAGCCCGCAGGGGCGCACGCTGTCAGGCCGGTGCTGGGTCCCCACGCCCGCACCGTCCGCACCTGGGACAAACGGGTCGCGGAAGCCCGGCCGCCCGCTCCAGAGGACGGGCGGCCGGGGGTGGGACAGCGCCTGAGACCAGACACGCCTCACAACGGTGGCAGGCAACCCCCCCCGGGGACGGCCCCCCCACCACCCCCGCGGCACGCACGCCCCACAGGGCATGCAAGCCAAGGGGACAGTGTTGGGCCCCCACACCCACACACACGCAGCCACGGCATGTGGCCGACGGACCCCAACAGCACGCCCAGAGGGCGGGCTGTCGGGGGAGGGGGGGCGCCTGACCACAGACGCCCCTGACAACGGCGGAAGGCACCCCCCCCGGGGACACCCTTCCGCAACCCCCATAGCGAGCAACGCCAGCCCGCAAGGGTGCACGTTGTGGGTCCTGGGCTGGGTCCCCACGCCCGCACCGTCCGCACCTGGGACAAACGGGTCGCGGAACCCTGGCTGCCCGCTCCAGAGGACGGGCGGCGGGGGAGGGACAGCGCCTGAGACCAGACACGCCTCACAACGGTGGCAGGCAACCCCCCCCGGGGACGCCCCCCCAACCACACCCGCGGAACGCACCCCCCACAGGGCATGCAAGCCAAGGGGACAGTGTTGGGCCCCCACACCCACACACACGCAGCCACAGCATTTGGGTGACGGACCCCAACAGCACGCCCAGAGGGCGGGCCGTCGGGGGAGGGGGAGCGCCTGACCACAGACGCCCCTGACAACGGCGGAAGGCACCCCCCCCAGGGGCAACCTTCCGCAACCCCCCTAGCGAGCAACGCCAGCACGCAGGGGTGCACGTTGTGGGGCCTGGGCTGGGTCCCCACGCCCGCACCGACCGCACCCGGGACACACGGCTAGCGGAGCCCTCGCTGCCCGCTCCAGAGGACAGGCGGCTGGGGGACGGACAGCGCCTGACACCAGACGCCCCTCAGAACAGTGGCAGGCCACCCCCCCCCGGGGACGGCCCCCCACCGACCCCGCGGCACGCAGCCCCCACAGGGCATGCAGGCCAAGGGGACAGTGTTGGGCCCCCACACCCACACACCCGCGCCCACAGCACTTTGGTGGCGGTCCCCAACAGCCCGCCCAGTGGGCGGGCAGTTGGGGGAGGGACAGCGCCTGACCTCAGACGCCCCTCACAATAGAGGAAGGCAAGCCGCCCCGGGGAAGCCCTTCCACCACCCCCATAGCGAGCAACGCCCGCCCGCAAGGGCGCACGCTGTGGGGCCTGGGCTGGGTCCCCACGCCCGCACCGACCGCACCCGGGACACACGGGTCGCGGAGCCCCAGCTGCCCACACCCACACACCCGCGCCCACAGCACGTTGGTGGCGGACCCCAACAGCCCGCCCAGTGGGCCGGCAGTTGGGGGAGGGACAGCGCCTGACCTCAGACGCCCCTCACAATGGAGGCAGGCAAGCCCCCCCGGGGAAGCCCTTCCGCCACCCCCATAGCGAGCAACGCCGGCCCGCAAGGGCGCACGCTGTGGGGCCTGGGCTGAGTCCCCACGCCCGCACCAACCGCACCCGGGACACACGGGTCACAGAACCCGACCGCCCGCTCCAGAGGACGGGCGGCTGGGGGAGGGACAGCGCCTGACCCCAGACGCCCCTCACAACAGTGGCAGGCCACCCCCCCCCGGGGACGGCCCCCCACCACCCCCGCGGCACGCAGCCCCCACAGGGCATGCAGGCCAAGGGGACAGTGTTGGGCCCCCACACCTACACACCCGCGCCCACAGCAAGTGGGTGGCGGACCCCAACAGCCCGCCCAGTGGGCGGGCAGTCGGATGAGGGACAGCGCCTGACCTCCGACGCCCCTCACAATGGTGGAAGGTACCCCCCCCCCGGGGACGCCCTTTCGCCACCCCCACAGCGAGCAACGCCAGCCCGCAGGGGCGCACGCTGTCGGGCCGCTGCTGGGTCCCCACAGCCGCACCGTCCGCACCTGGGACACACGGGTCGCGGAACCCCGGCTGCCCGCTCCAGAGGACGGGCGGCAGGGGGAGGGACAGCGCCTGACACCAGAGACGCCTCACAACAGTGGCAGGCCACCCCCACCCCCGGGGACGCCCCCCCCGACACCCCCGCGGCACGCACCCCCCACAGGGCATGCAAGCCAAGGGGACAGTGTTGGGCCCCCGCACCCACACACACGCGCCCACGGCATGTGGGTGACGGACCCCAACAGCACGCCCAGAGGGCGGGCCGTCGGGGGAGGGGGAGCGCCTGACCACAGACGCCCCTCACAACGGCGGAAAGCACCCCCCCCGGGGACGCCCTTCTGCAACCCCCAAGGCGAGCAGCGCCGGCCCGCAAGGGCGCACTTTGTGGGGCCTGGGCTGGGTCCCCACGCCTGCACCGACCGCACCTCGGACACACGGGTCGCAGAACCCCGGCCGCCCGCTCCAGAGGACGGGCGGCTGGGCAAGGGACAGCGCCTGACCTCAGACGCCCCTCACAATGGTGGAAGGCAACCCCCCCCGGGGAAGCCCTTCCGGCACCCCCATAGCGAGCAACGCCGGCCCGCAAGGGCGCACGCTGTGGGGCCTGGGCTGAGTCCCCACGCCCGCACCGACCGCACCCGGGACACACGGGTCACAGAACCCGGCCGCCCGCTCCAGAGGACGGGCGGCTGGGGGGGGGACAGCGCCTGCCACCAGACGCCCCTCACAACAGTGGCAGGCCACCCCCCCCCGGGGACGGTCCCCCACCACCCCCGCGGCACGCAGCCCCCACAGGGCATGCAGGCCAAGGGGCCACCACACCTACACACCCGCGCCCACAGCAAGTGGGTGGCGGACCCCAACAGCCCGCCCAGTGGGCGGGCAGTCGGATGAGGGACAGCGCCTGACCTCAGACGCCCCTCACAATGGTGGAAGGCACCCCCCCCGGGGACGCCCTTTCGCCACCCCCACAGCGAGCAACGCCAGCCTGCAGGGGCGCACGCTGTCGGGCCGGTGCTGGGTCCCCACACCCGCACTGTCCGCACCTGGGACACACGGGTCGCGGAACCCCGGCTGCCCGCTCCAGAGGACGGGCGGCAGGGGGAGGGACAGCGCCTGACACCAGACACGCCTCACAACGGTGGCAGGCCACCCCCCCCCCCGGGGACGCCCCCCCCACCACCCCCGCGGCACGCACCCCCCACAGGGCATGCAAGCCAAGGGGACAGTGTTGGGCCCCCGCACCCACACACACGCGCCCACGGCATGTGGGTGACGGACCCCGACAGCACGCCCAGAGGGCGGGCCGTCGGGAGAGGGGGAGCGCCTGCGCACAGACGCCCCTCACAACGGCGGAAAGCACCCCCCCCGGGGACACCCTTCCGCAACCCCCTAGGCGAGCAACGCCGGCCCGCAAGGGCGCACGTTGTGGGGCCTGGGCTGGGTCCCCACGCCTGCACCGACCGCACCTGGGACACACAGGTCGCAGAACCCCGGCCGCCCGCTCCAGAGGACGGGCGGCTAGAAGAGGGACAGCGCCTGACACCAGACGCCCCTCAGAACAGTGGCAGGCACCTCCCCCCTGGGGACGGCCCCCCACCACCCCCGCGGCACGCAGTCCCCACAGGGCATGCAGGCCAAGGGGACAGTGTTGGGCCCCCACACCCACACACCCGCGCCCACGGCACGTTGGTGGCGGACCCCAACAGCCCGCCCAGTGGGCGGGCAGTTGAGGGAGGGACAGCGCCTGACCTCAGACGCCCCTCACAATGGTGGAAGGCACCCCCCCCCGGGGACGCCCTTCCGCCACCCCCATAGCGAGCAACGCCGGCCCGCAAGGGCGCACGCTGTGGGGCCTGGGCTGGGTCCCCACGCCCGCACCAACCGCACCTGGGACACACGGGTCGCAGAACCCCGGCCGCCCGCTCCAGAGGACGGGCAGCTGGGCAAGGGACATCGCCTGACACCAGACGCCCCTCACAACGGTGGCAGGCCACCCCCCCCCCCGGGGACGGCCCCCCCACCACCCCCGCGGCACGCAGCCCCCACAGGGCATGCAAGCCAAGGGGACAGTGTTGGGCCCCCACACCCACACACCCGCGCCCACAGCACGTGGGTGGCGGACCCCGACAGCCCGCCCAGTGGGCGGGCAGTTGGGGGAGGGACAGCGCCTGACCTCGGACGCCCCTCACAAAGGTGGAAGGCACCCACACCCGGGGACGCCCTTCTGCCACCCCCACAGCGAGCAACACCGGCCCGCAAGGCCGCACGTTGTGGGGCCGGTGCTGGGTCCCCATGCCCGCACCGACCGCACCCGGGACACACGGGCCGCGGAACCCTGACTGCCCGCTCCAGAGGACGGGCGGCCGGGGGAGGGACAGCGCCTGACACCCGACGCCCCCCCCCCCCCCCGGGGACGGCCCCCTACCACCCCCGCGGCACGCAGCCCCCACAGGGCATGCAGGCCAAGGGGACAGTGTTGCACGTGGGTGGCAGACCCCAACAGCCCGCCCAGTGGGCGGGCAGTCAGAGGGAGGACAGCGCCTGACCTCAGACGCCCTACACAATGGTGGAAGGCACCCCACCCGGGGACGCCCTTCCGCCACCCCCACTGAGAGCAACGCCGGCCTGCAGGGGCGCACGCTGTGGAACCGGTGCCGGGTCCCCACGCCCGCACCGACCGCACCCGGGACACACGGGTCGCGGAACCCCGGCTGCCCGCCCCAGAGGACGGGCGGCCGGGGGAGGGACAGCGCCTGACACCAGACGCCCATCAAAACGGTGGCAGCCCCCCCCCCCTCCCCAGGACTGCCTCCCACCACCCCCAGGGCACGCAGCCCCTAGAAGGCATGCAGGCCAAGGGGACAGTGTTGGGCCCCAACACCCAAACACTCGCGCCCACAGCACGTGGCAGGCGGACCCCAACAGCCCGCCCAATGGGCGGGCAGTCAGGGGAGGGACAGCGCCTGACCTCAGACGCCCCTCACAATGGTGGAAGGCACCCCCCCCGGGGACGCCCTTCCGCCACCCCCATGACGAGCAACGCCCGCCCGCAGGGGCGCACGCTGTGGGACCCGTGCCGGGTCCCCACGCCGCACCGACCGCACCCAGGACACACGGCTCGCGGAACCCCGGCTGCCCGCCCCAGAGGACGGGCGGCCGGGGGAGGGACAGCGCCTGACAACAGACGCCCCTCACAACGGTGGCAGCCCCCCCCCCCCCCCCCGGGGACGGCCCCCCACCACCCCCGCGGCACGCAGCCCCCACAGGGCGTGCAGGTCAAGGGGACTGTGTTCGGCCCCCACACCCACACGCCCGCGCCCACAGCACGTGGGTAGCGAACCCCAACAGCCCGCCCAGTAGGCGAGTAGTCGGGGGAGGGGGAGCGCCTGACCTCAGACGCCCCTCGCAACGGTGGAAGGCACCCGGCCCGGGGACGCCCTTCCGCCACCCCCACAGCGAGCAACGCCGGCCTGCAAGGGCGCACGCTGCGGAACCGGTGCTGGGTCCTCACACCCGCACCGACCGCACCCGGAACACACGGGTCGCGGTACCCCGGCCGCCCGCCCCAGAGGACGGGCGGTCAGGGAAGGGACAGCGCCTGACACCAGACGCCCCTCACAACAGTGGCAGGCCACCCCCCCCCGGGGACGGCCCCCCACCACCCCCCCGGCACGCAGCCCCCACACGGCGAGCAGGCCAAGCTAGGTAGGGGGGAACCGGGACGGGACCGCCCCCCCCCAAGCACGCCAGACGGGGCAGGGGACCGAGGCAGGACACGCGGAGGGGCACCGACCACGTGGAACGGCCCTTGCAGCGCCCAGTTCAGGGACCGCGCGAGGTGCGCACGCCACACCACCCAGGGGGGGGGGGGGCGGACGCCGCGGGAGCGCAAGGGCACACACACGCAAAGGGCATGCGGGGACTACCAGAAGGGCAACTGGAGCGAGCTCGCGGAACGCACAGACAGCGTGGAATGGCGTACCAGCGAGCGAGGGTAAGCAACACCCGGAAAGGACGGCCCGCCACACGCAGCGCGGGACACGCGGGGCGGGAAGGGGGAAACGGGAGAAACACAACACCAGGTACCGGCCCGAGCCCCCCAAACCGGCCGCGAGGGCCGCGCACACAGGGACGGGGCACTGCACTCGCCATGGCACTAGTGGCGCACTGCGCCACGCCCTGACCCCTAGGCAAGGCAGCCTCCGCGCCAGCCCAAGGGGGTCCCACTGGCGACAAGCCAGTAGCAGGGGCCCGGCGCCGCCGGCGCCCCAGGCAACCACGCATTGAGGAGGCGACGCGGTGGGTAAGCGCCCGCAGCCACGGCTGCGAATTGATGCACTGACCGGGGAGTGGCGAACCGGCGAAGCCGGTGAGGGACGGGGCTCCGAGCCCTGTGAACCCGGGGGACTCCGCCACCAGGCAGGAGGTGTGTCTTGGAGGGCCCCCCACTAGGACCCGGTGGGGAGGATATCACCTGGCCCCGGGGCCGAAAGGCGTCTAGTACCCGTAAAATCAAACCTCAAACCTCAAACCTCAAACCAGTGTGCCAGGCCGTGGTGTCCCAGCCCTTTGTTGTCCTCGGTGCTTGTGCGTGTGCGGTGTGCTGGCCCACGTGGCGCCTGATCACCGGTGTGCGCGCTCTGTGAGGTGCGCGTGTGCCGTTGGTGGTTGTGTCCCTCTTCCTCCCCCGCTAATTTTTTATTCGTGCCTTCTCGTTTTTTTTTGAAAAAAAAAAGTTTTCAAAAATCAAAATGGAAGGGGGCGCGCGTACACTGCAGGCACAGGCATGGGCAAGTGGTGCAGTGGTGCAATAGTGTCGTGTTCTCTGGCGTGTGTCGTCTGTGCTTTGGTGGCAGCCGCGCCCTGATGTACACGGGTATGGGTCAGGGTTGGTTTGGTTAGGTGCTTCTTTGCTTTTGGTGCGGGCTGGTTAGGTGGCCGTGTGGGCTGTGGGTGTGGGCCGTGGCAACGTTGCCCACTCGGCGGGCCTGGTTAGGAGTCAAGGGTCAGCGGTTTTGGGGTGTGGCTCGGGTTTGATTCGTGTTGGGGCTTTGGCTGGGTTAGGCCGTTGTGACGGTTGCAGGCTTTGGCTCGGTGTCTTTGGGCGTAGCGGTGCCCGTTGGTGTGTGTGTTGGCATCCTTCGGCTTCCGGTTCGTTTGGTGTCTTCCGGGCGGGGCCTGGCGTGGCGCCCCGCGGCAGTGGCTAGCTGGGTAACGGGGTTAGGTGGCGGCGCCGCTGGCTCGGGGGTCAGGCGCGTTGTGCTGTGTGGCGCGCAGGGCTCGGGTGGGCTGCATTCGGAAGCCAGGGGGGGTGGGTCTGGGTTTTCTGGGGTGTGCGCGGGGGGCGTGTGTGGGCCACTGGGCGGGGTGGGCGTGCCGTGGGGTGTGGGGCTCTCCTCGTTGGGTGTGTGCAGGTTGTTGAGTGTGGGGGGTGGTGAGAGGTGTCCGGCAGGTGGGCCCGTGGCGGCGTGTGCTGTTGTTTTTGGCGGGTGGGGGAGGCCTGTGTCGCGGGGCCCGGGGGCGCGCGCGATGGTGGGCGTGTGTGGGTCTCTGGGGTGGCAGCGAGGGGGGAGGGGCATGGGCGGGGATTGCGCGGGGGAGTGTGTTGTGTCGGGGTAATCTGTCCGCTCGCAGCGGCGCGCTTGTGTGGTCAGTTGTAGGTTGGGCGGTTTGGAGGAGACGCTTGCTGTCTTCTGCGGCCGCGGCAAGGATTTCGCAGATGAGCTTGCGTATTTGGTGTACCTCTCGGTCAGTGGTGGGAAGAGGGTATGCTAGCTCTGGGCTAAGACCCGCGCGGCAGAGGACCCTGTGGACGGCGTGGTACCCGCACGTGAGGGAGTGCTGTGGTCTGGGGAGGGGGTCCTTCCCCGTGTCTGGGCCTGCCTCGATTTGTGTGTGGGCGGTGGGGATGGCCCAAATCCAGGGCACGGTCCCCGTGGATGGCCAGGGCGCTGGATCCATTGGGCCAGGCAGATCATGGCCAGTCCCAGGTTGTAGCCCGCCCGCCCTGAGGTAATTTGGGCCAGGGCGCGGGCTGGGGGTTTGTCCCCCGGCTGGAGGATGCCCCTGCGGACCCTGTGCGGGGTGGTGGGGTCCCCTACTGCTGGTGGGGAGGTCCCTGGGGTGACCATGGTGTCTGTCCCTTTAACGAGCCATTGCGGGCCGGGGGACGTAGCTGTAGCGACCACTACGTAGTAGTGCCCGCCCCCGAGGACTGTACACCAGACTTCCGGCGAGGGGTGGTCACGGTCTGTAGGTGGGGGAGGGAGGTTGTTGTCTGGGGTGTGGAGGCCGGCGGCGCGGAAGGCGGTGTCGCAGGTTGGTGCGGTGGCTTGTTCCCATTGCTCCGGGTGGTTCGGGTTCGCTGGGTGGTCCCTCTCCGCTGGGGCTTGTCGTAGGCGTATGGTCCCTCAACGTGTCACGTTGGTGTTGCCGTTGTGTGCAAGGGCCTGGCCCCACTCGATGGGGGGGATCCAGATGAGCTGGCCCTGGGCGTGTTGGCGGGCTCGCCAGAGCACTAGGTCTACGATGGTCCCGTGGAGCCCGTTGCCTGGGGTGGTCAGGTCCCGGAGGGTCTTGATGGTGAGCTTGGTCCAGCTCTCTTGTAGGCGGTACCAGCCCAGGGGAATGCTCAGGGCCCTGCCTTGGAGGGTTGCTCAGAGGAGGTCGGCGTCGCGGATGGTGGTCGGTGTGACGGGGGGGTGCTCCGGGTCCAGGGGGGGTGGGCGGGGTGGGTGCCGGGGTCCTGCGCGTCCACGTCGACGTATGGGTGACCCCCGTTAGGCTCGGCCGGGCTGGGCAGTGCCGGGTGTCTTCGTGGGTGAGAAGTGGGCTCTGGGGTGCTTTGTCTGTGTCTTGGAGGCCTGCGGATAAAGACGGGGGGCATGTGCGGGCTGCGGGGTGGGTTAGTGGATGTCTGGGTCATGCATGGCATGGTAATGGAGGAGACGCTGCATGTGTTCCTCGGTCGTGGGGTCGGTGAGTTGCTCCGTGTGTGTCAACAGGAGGTGTTTGCGGTGTACCATTGGGGCCGCTGCTCTGCGGACTGCCTCTAGCTGGAGGTGCGCTGCTGCCTCCATGGGAATTTCCGTGTGTTTGACGAGGTGTTGGTGTAGGGCCTGTGTCACCGCCTCTCTCATGGTGGCTTCCTTGACCAGGGGATCCCTGAAGAGGTGTTTGGTGGCCTGGTGTGCGTGGCTGTGGGTTGGCCAGGTTTCGTGTTGTCGTAGGGTTTCTGCCGGGGACCAGCCCACTAGCGTGTCCCTGCCTGTATGGAGGGGGCATTTCTTGAAGTGTTCCCAGTCCTCTGGGGTGCTGTGGTCGCACGGGCAACGGGTGTGTACTTCCAGGACGTGTGCTTGCGGGCGAGCCAACTGGCGACCCTGGTGAGGAATGGTAGTTGCTCCCCGCGGAGCTGGATGCGTCCTTTTCGGAGGTGGCCTGGGATGTTTGCTGGGCGCAGTGCCGAGTGGTAGAGGGGGTTTTGCAGTTTCTCCTGGAGCTCCTGGATGTGTGCCTGGCTGTCCGTGTCGCCGAGCAAGCGGGCGAGATGTTGGATGGGGTTAGGGTAATGGTATGCTCTGTCGTGGGAGGAATAGGAGACATCTTCTGGTACCCAGTCCGGGGTCTGATGGGGCTCCGGTCTGGGGGGTATGTGTTGGAGGTGTGTGTGGTTTGGGCCGAGGTCGGGGATCTGGAGGGTTGGCAGTTGCGTTGTGTGCTGGTGTACTGCCTGGTTGTCGACCTTACCATTTCCGTATTGGTGCCTGTGGGACTCTTGTTTCACTATGTGGAGTTGGACGTAGGGGGGAAGGCTTCGAAGAGCTTTCCAGAGCAGCAGTGGCGTCGCGGTGGCCTTGTCGAGTGGTTGTCTTGCTATGCGGAGGAGCAGGTGTGTGTCGACAGCGGCGTCTACCACGAACCAGACCTGGCCGATGTGCAGGAGGTGGGCGGGTAGGTGGGCAGCGATTCTGGCGATGGCGTCGGCCATGGCCCCCAGCTCCTCGTGGGAGGAGGCCCCGTAGGTGGTGTGGCCCGTGTGGTGGTCCATGTGGTAGTGTCCCCCGTTGTGGGTTAGCTGCAGCGTGGCCCCCCCCGGTGATGGGTGTGAGGGCGGATTCGCCTGAGGCGTCGGTGAAGAAGAGCCGGTCCGCTGGTGATGGTTCCGGGAGGCGGCATGGGTTCATGGGCAGGCAGGCGTATATGGCGAGGCCCGTGGTGAGGTGGGCCACCAGGGTTGTGGGCTGCAGGACAGGGATGGCGTACACTCCTATTCCTTTGGAGATGATGTGTTTCGCTTTGGGGGATATGGCTATGAGTCCCTGTTCCGCCTGTCCTTGTGTGAGGTAGGAGTAGATCTACTGGAGGATGTAGGCTGTGTCTGGGTTTAGGTCGTGGCATGTGAGGGTTTTTGTTCGGTGCTCCGGTGTGTGACAGGAGTGGTGGAGCGGATAGTAGAGGTGCTCGTGCTGGCCCGTTCTGCCTGGTTCGTACATGCTGTAACGAATGGCGACCCCCGCTGTTTCAGGGCGGCGCCAGGTGGGCGTAGTGGTGAAGAGCCATTGGGGTGTGTGGTCGGGGTTCCACGCTACCGTGGGGTTTGCGCCGGTGCGGTGGAACCATGGGGCTACCCATGCGTAGGCTTGTGGTGGTAGGTGGGTTGTGGGGTGGGTGTGGTGGCGTTCAATGAGGTGCAATACGGGCCATGGCGTGGTGGGTGCCTAAGGGTCCGGGGCCCAACATGTGCGTAGCATGCTCTGGGAGTCATGGGGGACCTTCGATAGGTCTCGGGTGGTCATGTGGTGCTTCGGTATGCGGCATTTTGCCCTGTGGTGGATGACGGTGGTCTGCGTGGGTTTGGCTTCATTCGGGGCCAGTAGTAGGGTTAGTGGTCGGACTGGGCCCGTCACCGGGGGGACGGGTTCGTGTTTCGAGCCCCTCAGTGCGTAGGGCGGTGTCGCTGGGATGGGTCGGGGGTGCTGCTTTTTGAAGTCTCGGTAGGCTGCTCGCATATCTGCGCTTCCTGGCAGAGTGTGGCCCACTGCTCGTGCCGTCTGCGTGGGGTACTGGTGGAAGAGGCGGTATTGCGGCAATTCGTGAAGTTGTAAGAAGGAGGTATGGTGTGCTCTGCTTTGGTGAGGGACCTGCATTTGTGAGAGCGTGACGTATACTACGGTGAGGGAGGCCCCGAACAGGTCTATGGTGTTGGTGGTGCTCTTGGGGTGATGGTGGAGGTCCCCGCAGAGTACCGCCAGAGGCCCTTCCACCGGGCACGTGTGGTTGGTGAGTATGGCGCTGGTGTGGGGTTGGGAGGAGAAGCTGCAGGTGGTTCCACAGGCGCGTGTTCAGGTTGGTGGGCATGCCCGTCTGGTGCAGTATCCAGCGTGGGCATGTATTGCGGGCCCGTTGTGCGGCTTGGAGGTGGATTGTGGAGACCTCGCGAACCTCCGGCAAGTGGTTGTGGGTCATGCGGTAAAGGAGGAGGGCGGTGTGTCTGGTGTAGGCCGCTTTCACCTCTTCCCCTATGGCGTCCCCATAGTGGGGCCATGCCGCCCGGATGGCGCGGGTGGGTATGGAGGTGGGCCAGCCCCCGTGTGCTGACCATGCCTTGGTTATGGCGCGTGTGGCCAGTTCGAGGGCAGTGGTGGGGTGTGTCAGGTGGAGTACTTGGATGCCTATGGAGGCGTTCAAGACCCCGGTGAGGTAGTACGCCAGGCTCTGCTGGGACAGGTAGAGGGTTTTGGTGGTCAGGGACGCATATCTAGGGAGATGGGCGAGGTGTGACTGCAACTTGGGAGGGAGGGTGGCGTCCTCAGGGTTGGTTGCCTGGATTATACCCAGGTGGGTGGTGGTTGTCACGACTTGCATGGGGGGTCCTTGTGGCCCTAGGGTGGGGGGTGTGGCAGACCCCTTGATCATGGCCACTGACCTTGTGGGGTGGACGATGAGGTTGTTGTGGGAGAGGTAGGAGATGGTCACGTCCAGTAAGTCGTTGGGGTGCTGGGTGACCGTTGGCCCGGGGTCTGGGCTGTGAGGCTCGTGTGGGGTGTGTGCGACCGTGAGGTTGGTGTCGTCCGCGAAGCCCACCAGGGGGGAGAGGAGGGGCAAGGGTGCGTAGGCTGGGAAATCCTGTTCGATTGTGAGGGCCAGGGAGAGCGTCACGAGGAGGTACAGGAAAGGGGCCTTCTGCTCCTCATTGGGGGACCCCGCTGCCTGGCTCCAGGAAGGGGATGAGGCCTGCTCCAGTGCGGACCGTGTACTTGCAGGTGCGGATGTAGCCGGAGGCGAAGTTGTAGAAGGGGAGGCCCAGGCGTTTCCACAGCACCTCGAGAAGGAGCCAGGGGGTGTTCGGGAATTCCCTTTTGACATCGAGGGAGGCGATGATGAGGTCTACCGGGTCCATGTCGGCGATGGTGTCCTGGAGGAAGATGGCCTCGTGTGGGGACCAGCCTGGAATGGCCCCCCAGAGGCTGGCGGGTATGTGGGGGTCCAGGTGGGGGCGGATGCGGCGTAGCAGGACGGTCCAGACGATTTTGACCTCAGTGACTGCACAGACTATGGGGCGCCAGTTGTCCGGGTTGGCCCAGTCCCCCTTTCTGTAGAGGGGGCGGACAACGTTTGCCCAGTCTGGTGGTAGGGGGGTCTGCCCCATTACGATGTCTCAGAGGCGGTGGGCGAGGATGCGGAGGAGGTGAGCGGGGAGGTGGTAGTATGCCTCCGCAGGGAAGCCGTCGTAGCCTGGGCTTTTGTGTTGCCGGAGACTGTGGATGGCCCTTTGGACTTCGTGGATGGTGAAGGGGCGCTTTTCCAGTTGCCTCCTCTGGGCGTGGTTGAAGACCTGAGGGAGGCGGTCGATTTTGGCCTGGGTGTCCATGTCCAGTGTGTCTTGGGTGGGCGTGTGGTGTTGGAGGAAGCTGTCTTGGGTAGCTTGGAGCACGGTGACTGGGTCATTGGTGAGGGAGCCGTCCTCCTGTCTGACCGTGGTGATGGTGCAGTAGCCGGTGTCGATCATGGCGTCGTTGAGGTGGCGGATGGCCTTGTAGGGGAGTTCATGTTGCGCATACTGTTCGTGTTCTTGGGCGATGCGCTGTTGCCTGTGGATGTGCCACTGCTGCAGGCCTGCCCTGATGTGGGCTATCTGCGTCCTGCAGCGGTGGATGTGTCGGCTGGTTTCGGGGGTGTCGGTGTGGAGGAGGGTCGCGAGTTGTTGCTTCGCATACCAGAGGTCATGGAGCATGTCCCCTAGGGCCGTGGGTGGTCGGTCCTCGTCAGTGTGGGGGTGTTGCTGGAAGCCGCAGGCGACGGCGGCCGTGCACATGGCTGTGACTACGTTGGTGAGGTCCAGTTGGATGCGCCGGGCGCGGTCTATGGCCCTGTGATATTGGGACCAGGCCTGTGCAGTGGGGGCATCCTCAGGGGGGGTGGTAGGCTTTGGTCCGCATCCTCTGGGGGGCTGGGGGGAAGGTTGGGGATGGTGAGGGGGATGTGCAGGGGGCTATGGCCTGTGCTTCTCTGCCCGGATGATGGTGGTGGGGTCGCCATACCATACGTCGATGCGGGAGGGGGCGGCATGTGCTTTGTGGGAAAAGTGGGATGGTTGGCCTTCGAGGTTTGCCGTCAGGTCCTGGACCCCCAGCAATTTGATGGTGTCGCGGACTGCATGGTCCTGTGGTTTGGCCTGTCCCCCTCGGTCTGCCGGGGTGGGGGCGGCGTTCATGTCGCCGATGATGATTGTGGGGGCGAGCATGGCCATCTGGCGGTATGCCTCGGCCAGGGCTTGGAGGAAGGGTTCCGTGGCGTCGCCGAAGGGGACGTGGGCGTGGATGACGTTGAGTTGCCATCCGTCCCCGACGACCTCGTAGACGCCTAGCCTCCCTGGGATGCTGAGGTGGTCGACGAGTTGGACATGGATGCCGGTTCGGGCGTACAGGGGGGTCCCCTTATGCCAGGAGCATTTGTACGCTTTCTGGTCCAGGGTATATATGGGGGTGGTTTCTGGGGGGTCGTCGCGTTGCAGGCCTTGTTCCTGGAACCTGAGGAGGTGGGGAACCCACTCCGACCCCTGTGCCATCGGGAGTCCTGGAGGGCGGTTTTGGTTTGAGGTTTGAGGTTTGAGGTTTGATTTTGCGGGTACTAGACGCCTTTGGCCCCGAGGAGCCACCTGGTCGGGCCAGGTGATACCCTCCCCACCTGGTCCTAGTGAGAGGCCCTCCAAGACGCACCTCCTGCCTAGTGGCGGAGTCCCCCGGGTTCACAGGGCTCGGAGCCCCGTCCCTCTCCGGCTTCCTTGGTTCGCCACTCCCCGGTCAGTGCATCAATTCGCAGCCGTGGCTGCGGGCGCTTACCCCCCGCGTCCCCCCCTAATGCGTGGTCGTCCGGGGCGCCGGCGCCGCCGGGCCCGTGCTACTGGCTTGTCTCCAGTGGGGCCCCCTTGGGCTGGCCCGGAGGCTGCCTAGCCTAGGGGTTGGGGCACGGCGCAGTGTGCCACTACTGCCTTAGCGGCCGCAGTGCCCCGTCCGTGTGTGCGCGGCGCTGGCGGCCGGTTCGGGGGGCTCGGGCCGGTACCTGGTGTTGTGTCTCTCCCGTTTCCCCCTTCCCGCCCCGCGTGTCCCACGCTGCGTGTGGCGGGCCGTCCCGTCTGGGTGTCCCTTACCCTCGCTCGCTGGTAGGGCATTCCACGCGGTCTGTGCGTTCCGCGAGCTCCGTACGGTTGCCCTTCTGATAGTCGCCGCTTGCCCTTTGCGTGTGTGTGCGCTCGCGCTCCCGCGGCGTCCGTCCCCCCCCCCCCTGGGTGGTGTGGCGTGCGCACCTCGCGCGGTCCCGGCACTGGGCGCTGGTAGGGCCGTTCCACGTGGTCAGTGCCCCTCCGCTTGTCCTGCCCCGGTCCCTTGCTCCGTCTGGCGTGCTTTGGGGGGGGCGGTCCAGTCCCAGTTCCCCCCTACTTGGCTTGGGGCTAAGGGGGTGGCGGAAGGGCGTGCCCGGGGGGGCTGCCTTCCACTGTTGCGAGGGGCGTCTGGGGTCAGGCGCTCCCCAACCCCCGACTGCCCGCCCACAGGGCGGCCCGTTCGGGTCCGCTACCCACGTGCTGTGGGCGCTGGCGTGTGGGTGTGGGGGCCCAACACTGTGCCCTTGGCCTGCACGCCCTGTGGGGGCTGCGTGCCGCGGGGGTGGTGGGGGCTTGTCCCCCTACCTGGCTTGGGGCTGTGCGCGCCCCGTGGGGCGGGTCCGTGGCGTTCGTGTGCCGGGGGGCGGGCTGGGCGGGGGGGGGGCGGTCCGTGCGCCCTGCCCCCCGTTTGTGTGGCCGGGGGGGGCCTGTAGAGCGGGGGGTCGCTCTGTCTCGTTCCGTCCCCCTGCCTCCCCTGGGCAGGCAACAAAGCGGGTGTCACTGGTGTTGTTCTGGTCATGGGGGGCGTGGCCCCCCATATCACTCCGGTTCGTTCTCGCCCGCCTTCACTGGGCACGAATTGTGCGGCGTCCTGGCGCGTTGGCGCGGGCTCGCTTGTTCCCCGTGGTTCCGGTAGGAGCCGGCGGCTGGGGCGGGGGGGTGGGCCGTGCTCCGGCTCCTCTCTCGGTCGCGGGGAGGAGGGACCACGGTTCCCTACCCTGGCCCCCCTCTTGTCGTCGGCGCACTCCCCCCCGGCGTGCGCGCTCGGTCGGGGTCGCGGGGCATTCCCAGGGGGGGGGGGGGCATGAGGGGCGGCCCGTCGACCGCTCCCCCGAGGGCCCCTGCAGACCTGTACCCCCCCTCTGCCCTCCCTGAGCGGGCAATGGTCATGGGGGGGTCATCGGGGGCGCGGCCTCCATACCGTTCTGGTGCGCCGCCGTGCGCCGCCCCCAGGCTTGGTGTGCGCGCCGCTCCGGCGCGCTGGTGTGGGCTTGCCCGTCCGCCGTGACCCCCGCGGGAGCAAGCGGCTCGGGGCGCTGGCGCGCGCGGTGTGCAGGTCCAGCCGCATCCCCCTCTCCCGCGTTCCGGTCCCTTCTGGGGGAGTGGGGGCGTCCCCTCGGCTTCGGGGGGGCAGAGGGTTGCTCCTGTGGCCCTCAAGCTCGGGGGGGGGAGCGGGGGGGGGGGTGTGGGGGGGGCGTCCCCCCGTCCCGTCTGGCGTCGGCCTGCCATCTGTTGTCTCCGGCGTGCCCGCCCGGGGTATACCCGTGCCGTGGTGGTGGCCGGGCGTCCGCGGCTGTCGGGCGCGGCCCGATTGGCCGCCAATGTGTCAGTGTGGCGGGGGGGGGGGGGGAGACCCCCCCGCCCTGGTTCGCACCCCCGTCGTTCCCAGGCCGGACTCTGAAGGGGCCGCTCCGTTTGCGCCGTCCTGGGCGCCGCCGGTCCGCCGTCGGCCGGCAGCGGGCAGGGCGGGGGCGTGCGGGCGGTTCATCGGGGGCGCTTGCCGCGGCCGCGGTGCCCCCTCACCCCGGGTGCAGCGGGCTCTTCGGGGGGGGTGCGGGGCCGCCGTCGCTTCGGTCTGCCTCTGTCCCCTTCTGGGCCTGAGGGGGACGGGGGGGGGGGGGGGTTGCGGGCGGCCTCTGGTCCCCTGGTGCCGCCCCCTGACGGCTGAGGGGAGGCGGCCTGGCGGTCCCAGCCCCGGGGGCCAGCCGTCGGCTGGGGGGTCGCACTCTTCCCCTGCCCCCCTCTACCTAGAGTCGGGCCCTCGTGCAGGCCCTCGTAGGGGCCCCTCGTCCCCCCCATCGTCGTAGCGCGGCGCTGGCCGGCCGGGGGCGGCCGTGAGGGTTAGCGGTCAGCGGTTAGCGGGCTGCCGGGCAGTAGGTTCCCCCCCGCGCTCGTTGTCTCCGCCCTCCCTCCCGCGGGAGGTGGCGCGCGCTCCTCCGTCACGCCATATCGTGGGGGGGGCGTGGGTCGGGGGGCCCAGCCCCCCCCCCCACTTTCTCGCGTCAGCCGTCTGGGCCGTCACCTGCGCCGCCGCTTGTGTGGGGGCTGGGGCTGTGGCGGCAGCGGGTTGCGCAGGCGGTAGCGCCAGTGGGCAAGGGCGCTGCGCAAGGCCCGGGGGAGCCAGTTGTTAGCGTCCGCGTCCGTGATGCGGAATACCGCTCCCTCTTCCAGGAAGGCCGGCCACGTCGGCCCCCTGTCGGGCCAGGCTGCCCGGATCACTGACCTGAGGACCCTCTCCTGGTCCTCTGGGGCTGCCCACCCCTCCGGGGGTACCTCCTGGTTTCCTCCGTCCCTCCGGATGAGCACGGCATCGAAGGGCCGGTTCCTCAACCCCCTGGTGGTCCCCTGGTTGGCCCAGCTCAACCACCCGTACACCTCCCCCACCAGGGGGGGGGGCTCATCACCCAGAGGGTCCGGGACCGTGCCCCAGTCCTGGTCCCAGGGCCGGGTCCCCTCTGCCCCTCGCGCCGGCTCCCCCTGCTGCCCCTGTGCCTGCGGCGCCGGTTCCGCGCCCCGCCCCCCCCCCCCGCCGAGGCCATCCGCGCCGGCTCTGCTCTCGGCGCGGGAGGGGCTGGCTGGTGCTGGGATCGTGGGGGTTTCGGGGGGACTAGCAGGCCGGCGTCGGGGTCGATGTTGTAGAGGTGGTGGTGGTGGTGGTGGTGGTGGTGGGTGTGGTGCGCCGGCATCTGTTGGATGCCGGTGGGGGTGCACCTCACCGTCTGCACGTCCGGCTGCGGGGGCGCCCCGCCCCCCTCCCCCCTCCCCTCGACCCGCCCTCCCCCCCAGGCTCCCATGCCCCGTCCTGCCTGTCCCTGGGGGCCCGTGGCGCCCTTGCTCTTGCCCTTGGGCCACCTTCCGGCCCCCTGCCTGTGCCGTGGGTCCCGCCGCCTGTCACCCACGCCCTGGCCTGCCCGCTCGCCCACCGTCCCTCGCCCCGCTCCATGCACCTGCGCGCCCTGCCCGCGCCCCTGCACGCCCTTCCCGTGCCCTGGCCCCTTCCCGGCTCCCTGCCCTGAGTCCCGCCGTCTGCTGCCCGCGCTCGGTCCCCCTGCGCTGCTGCGCCCTTGCTCCCTGCCGCATGTGCCCTGGCCCGCTCCCTGCGCGTGCTCCTGGGCACTTCCCCTGTTGCCCCCTGTCTCTCGCTCCGCGCTCACGTGGCTGGCACGCAGCTCTGCCTGCGCGCTGTCCCCTCCTTCCTGGATCACGCGCCGGGCGTCCCGCTGCCTTTGCAGCTGCGGCAGCGTGACCCCTGGCAGCGAACGCTCGGGCGCCGGAGGGCGGACATGCCGCGTCCGCCCCGGGGGGAAGGGCTTTGGGGGGCAACGGCTTGGGGGGGCTGGTGTGGGTGGGGGTGGGGTTGGCGTGGGCGCGGTACGTCGCGCCCTCCCTGCGCACTGCTGCTGCTGCGGCGGCGGCTGGCGAGGCGCCCGTGGCCCGTGCGGGGTCCTTCCCTCGCTTTCCCGGCGTGCTGGGGGCCGCGGCGTGGCCGGCCCAGGCGGTGGCGCGGCTCGCCAGAGCCGTGGTCGCAACCCCTCGCGCGCCCTCCCCGCTCCCCTCTGCGGCTGCGGCAGCCCTCGGCGATGCGCCCGGTTCTTCCGCCGGGGCTACCCCCCGTGTCAGCGGCGTGCCAAGGGCCGCGGTCTTGGCCGCGGCGTGGCTCGCTGGGGCTGCGGTCTCCGCTCCCCGCGTGTTTGGGGCCCCCTCCCGGGGCGGGGCGGCAGGGCTTGCTGCTTTGGCGGCGAGGGCGGTTACCTCGGCCGGCTCAGGCTCCTGGGTCGACGGCCCGGTGTCGGCGGAGGCCGCCCGGGGCTGCCCAGCCGGCGGCCCGACCAGCACTGCTGCCTCCGCCAGCCTCCGCTCCTCGCGCTCCGCGGGGATCTCGCTTGCCCAACCCAGGGGAGACGGGTGGCGGTCGTCCCGCTGGGGGCAGCCATCGGAGTCTGCCATCACTGTTATCCTGGTAGGCATGCGTGGTGGTGGGTGCGCCCCTCCCGGTACCTCCCGGTGCATCAGTGTCGTGCCGTAGGCAGTGCCGTGCAGTGCTCTGCGGGGGGGAGGGGAGGAGGGGGTGGGGGGCCGGCTGTGGCGTCAGCCCCGTACGGGCGGGGGCCGGCGGCCATCCATCGGCATTGGGAGGGGAGGCGGGGGAGCCACGCGGCCCACGCGTCGCGCCACAGCTCCCAGTCCGGGGCGGGGCTCAGGGCCCTTGGCCCCCGGGGGTCGTCGGGTGGTGCCGGGGGGAGCCGCACTACGTGGACCCCCATAACGGAGGTGACCTCCTGTGTTCGCAGGAAGGTGTGTACCCCGTTCCGCGCCGCGGGCGCCGGGAGGGGGGGGCGGGGGACGGGTGCTGCCCCATAGAGGTGGGTGGGGCTGATCCCCAGGACCCGTTCCGGGTCCCCGCGGGTCGCGACGACGAGGAGGAGCGTGGGGTGCCAGGGCGCTCTTGCCAGAGGACCTGCCCCCTGTGGTGGGCACTCCTTGTTCTGGAGAGGGGGGGGGGCAGGTCTGGATTGGCCCAGCCCCGGGGCGCGTGCGTTGCCGGTCGGAGGGCGGGGCACCAGGTGGGCTCCCTGGGGAACGCCTCGCATACGATGGCGTACGGGGGGGTCGGCCTGGTGCCGTCATACACCGGGTTGGTCGGCCTGGGGCGGGCGGGCGCCTCGTCCGCGCCTTCCACGAACACCGTGATTTCGCCCAGCTCCAGGTCCTCGTCTGGTGGGTGTAGAAGGTGGAGCGCCGGATCCAGCTCGGACACTCCCCCCGGGTATGTGGCCCACGCCTGGTTCAGGTACGGGGCCGTGTCCCCGGGCCAGCGCGTCCTGAGGGCGTGCAGCAGAGCTGGGGCTGGGGGACATGGCAGACCCCGCTCCCGTCAGCCGCAGGGTGTCCCCCATGGACAGGGGCCGGCCCGACCGGTTCGACTCGCGGCCACTCCATCCAGTGCCCGTAGCGGGCTGCCTCCGGGCTGATGAGCCCCTGGCTGGTTGGCGTTCACGATCCGGTGCATCGCCGGGAGTAGTGTAGGGGCCACTGCTCCGTTCAGGGCGCGGACGGCCGGGAGGGCAGTCTCGTTGAGGAAAGCCCTGGCACTGCCCGTCAGGTCACGTCGTGCGGCAGCCTGCGCTTCATGCGCCTCCGCCACCGCGTCCGCCACTGGGCCCCGAACGGTCGCCTCATGCGCTTTGCGGCTGGCCCTGGCGTGTCCCGGCCCATCCCCCCGTCGGCGTGGCATGGTACTGCGGGCTCTGCAAAGGGCGGCGGCGGGTGGGGGTCAGGGCGCGAACACGTGCGACAGGTGCTCAACGGATGTGGGGTCCCGGAGGTGCACGTGGATCCACAGAAGGGCAGCGCCCGCGGAGCCCGCGCGTTTGTGTGAGGGGGCGTGTGCCCCCTCGATGCGCCGGTGCAAGGCCTCCTCCTCCGTGCGCCTGCGCCGGCCTGCGGGAGGTTCGGGCCAGGGGCACACAGCCACCTGGGCGCACCGCGCGCACCTGTTGGCGCCTGCCAACGCTGCGGAGGACACCGTGTCACATTCCCCGCAGAGTCAGCAGGTGTGTGGGAGGTGGGAGACGGTGACCAAAGGTCGAGATGGCGGAGCCAGAGGTCGTCCAACCTCTGTCGGAGGGGGTCCCGGATCTCCAGCAGGCGGGCGCAGACGCGGCGCCAGTAGTCCCTGCTGAGCGTATTCCGCTGGACCTCCGGCCAGTTGTCGTCAGGGAGAATCCCGTGGTCGTGGAAGGCGGCGATGAGATCGTCCCACGCCGGGCGGGGGTTCCCCTCGGGGGGGGGTTGCCATGTACACGTGGCGGCCGGTGAGGTGGGGCGCCAGCGTATACCATTGGCACCCGTTTGCGGCGTTCCGGTGGAGGAGGGCCAGTAGGGTGCTGTCCGCGACTGCCTCCCATCCCACTCGCAGCCCTTCGCAGCCGTCTAGCTCCTGGCGCAGCGCGGCAGTAAGGTCGGTGGGGAGCATGAGGAGCAAGGGCCCCTGGGTGTCGACCAGCCGCGACAGGGCGTCGTCGTATACCGGCCCCCCACGTTTGAAGCGCGCCACGGCGAGCTGGGCGGCCCCGTCTTCTGGGGGGTGCCATCGGACGGTGGCCGTGGCGTGTGCCCATTTGCGTATCTCTGTAGCCCGGAGTACGTTGGCGGCATGAAGGACGATGCGGGGGGGACAGGCGTCCTAACGAGTGAGAACACATCCCCAGTCCATCCTGTTTGCGGCCCGGGGGCCGCTTGCAGCCATTCCCCCGTCGCCGCGTCCCACAGGTGGTCAGGTCCCGCCCCGCGGATCACGGTGGGTCTCGGCCGGCTGTCCGGCCCCCATCCCCCGAGCGGGATGGCGGCGTATTGTTGCGCAGAGGTCTCCGGGGCGCGCGTGGCGGCGCACCACCGGCTCCACTCGCGCGCCCACTCCTCACCCACTATGCGTGCCTCCCTACCGGTCATGGAGCCGCGCCCGATGATCCACGGTGGGGAGAGGGTGTCTTGTAGGTGCTTCGAGAAACCCCCCGGCAGGTCCTGGTACGGGTGGGGGCCTTCTTGTGGCGGGCACTCCAGAGTGCCATTCACGACACGGAGGGAGGCTACGAAGTCCTTGTCAGGGCGCGAGGGAGGGGGCGGGTGGTCGCCCTCCGCCGTGGTGAGCCACCGGTGCGCCCGGGCCGCCGCGCTTAGGGGCTCGCGGAGGAGTTGCTCCAGCCGGTGCTTGCGAAGCTCCCATGCGAAGTCCCCCAGCCGGAGCATGTGGTGGAAGAAAATAGTCCACACAGGTCCCTCCCAGCGGGTCTTAGCGGGCTATGGCGCGGGACTGCGCCTCTGCGTCCTCGGGCACCAGCCCGGAGCAGAAGACTTCTGTCCATGTGGCGCTTTCGGAGCGCCACAAGGCCACCCACAGGGCTTTGTCCCCGGGCGGGAGGTAGCAGGCTGCCTCGTGTACCGCCTGGCGGTAGTGGGGCCAGATGAGCCGTGAGTGGGCGCACCCCCCGTGCATGTGCACCGGGGTCTCCTCCGGGCCGCTGCATAGGAGGCACAGTTGTGGGAGAACGGCGACGCCGGAGAGCTGCTCCTTACGGACACGGAGCCTGCGCTGCACCGGCGTGTGGCCGTCTCTGGCCCGCAGCGCCCGGCGGTTGGTGGCCGTCGCGGTGAGGTCCCGGGTGCAGACATAGGCTGTGGCGTGGGTCGCGCCCAGAGGTGTGTGTCCTCGGTGCATCAGCGCATGGTCCGTCTGCGCCTGAAGCGCGACCTCGCCGAGCGTCCGCATCGTTGGGGGCCGTAGATCGAGGTGGCCGTCACGACCGGCGACAATGAGTTTGCCGTGGCCAGGGTCCGGCAGCGTGTTCTGCAGGACGGTGTCCTGGGATGCCGCCCAGTCCGCCTTGTGCAGTAGGGCGTCACTGTGGTGCGAGGTGACTCGGACGTACCAGAACGGGTGCCCGGCGTGTCGCCCTCGCACGCACAGCCGTCCTGGAGCCACCATAGGGGCATCTGTTTGACCACCTTCGCCGCGCATGCGGGGACTCCCGTGGTCCGCTCGCCATCTGCGTGTCGCAGGAGGTGGAGGATGACTTCGGCGTCCACCGTGTGGACCCATAGTCGGTGGGCGCCGTATTGTAGGGGGAGGGAGGCGGCCACCCCCTCCCCGTCGGGCATCGTGCCCGAGATGGCCACCGCCCACGTGCGGGGGAGGTCGGCGGCGAGAGCAACGCTGGTGGTGTGTTTGCAGGGTCCGCCCTCTGACGCATCAGAAGAGGTGTGGCCCCAGGCCTCCGGGATCCAGTAGTACCTGGTGGGGCTGAGCCACCCCGCATTGAGGTCGGTGGAGTGCCACCGGACGTCGGGGTCGCTGGGGGTCAGTTTGTCCACGCTCAGCGCCCCGATGTCGCCAGGGGTTGATCGCTGGGTGGTCGTGCAGCCGGATTTCCGCTCCGGTAATCGTGCCTGCCCACGACCGAAGTGCGGTCACATGTTCCTTGAGCCACGCCGGGCCTCCGCGCTGGTGCAGCACCAGGTGTCCCGTGTCCTCCGGCTGGTCCTCCAGCGCGTGCACTGCCATGTGTGGGTCGTGCAGCACCCCCGTAGCTACCAGCAGGGCGGTGCCACAGGGGAGTCCACGGGGCCTGGGCTGGCCTGCCCCCACTTGCACTATTACCCACTCGGCCTGGGGCTGCGCTTGCCCCGCCGCTCGGGTGCATTGGTCATCCGTGGTCACCAACCACACCGGCGTCGGCGCGTGGGGCCGGGGGCGCAGGGGCTCGGGCCACGCCACATCCGTGTTAGGCTCTCGGTGCTTGCTTTCTGCGAGTACGTCGTGGAGAATGTACATGAGGGCTGCCGGCAGGTGGTACGCTGCCCCCCGCGTGGGGGGGGATAGGCCGCCCCGGCGGCGGTAGCCCCCGACGTGGAGGTGCAGGCCGTCCGAGGTCACCTGTGGGCCGGTGTGGGCGTCCTGCTTAGCCCTCGTGGGGTGGTCGAGTCTCAGGCGGCGGTCCCGTGTGCCGGTGGTGTGGAAGAGGTGGACCAAAGCGTCGCGCCAGCCGGGGTGGTTGGTGGGCTCCTGCTCGCAGCGGCAATAGTGGAGGTGTTCATCGGCGCATTGGTTGAGGCATTCCCGCACCGCCGTCGGCCACGGGTCGTTGTTGTCGGGGAAGGGGTGGCGTGGCCCGTGGTGCCCATGCCACGGCGTCGTTTGCGGCACCGTCAGGCGGCACGTCTCGCGGTGTCGCAGATTGACGGTGCGCAGCGTGACGATGTTGCCCGGTGGGGACTGTAGTTGGACGTGGGTTGCCCTGGGGCATGCGATGGGGTTGGACAGCCCCACTCCCGGGGCGGCCAGGACCCGGGGTATGCTATGGACCCAGTCCCCCCTTGCTAGAGTTGCGAATTCCGGGACGGGCTAGTGCACGTCGGGACATATTCTGTGCGCGCCGGCTATTTCCCAGAACATATTCGTGACCTCGGCGCGCACAGAGATGGAGCGGTGGTGGACCAGTGTACCTACGAGGGCCACCGCTGCCTGCTGGCACCGCGTTGGTACCCGTGTGAGCCCCAGGGTCCGGTGATCCTGCAGGCTGTCCCGCGAGGCGTCGAAGGCGAACCGCGCCTGTCCTTCGCGACCTGGACCGTGATGTGTTCTAGGTGGCGCGCGGTGTCGGAGTCCTCAGCGATGAAAGGGGCGACGTACTGTGTCACCCCCCCGAGGATTGCCAGGATGACATCCTGCACCACTTTCGGTGGCGCGAGGGTGTTGAGGCACCAGTGGTGCACCTCCGCCAGGCGTAGCCCCTGGTTGCGCTGCAGGGAGAACTCCCAGTCTGGCTGCAGCTGGAGTCCCAGGTAGGGGACGGAGTCCGCTGCTGGTACCCAGTGCCATGGGTTTTCCAGGTGGCAACAGAGGCGCGGCTGCAGGCCCGGGACCCCCTCCGAGGTGGCCATGGGGCACTTGCGGCGGTTGAGCTCCATGCTCATCATCCCCAGGTACGCGGCCACCGCATCCACGCCCTCGACGAAATGCTGCAGCGTGTGGGCCACTACCAGCAGGTTGTCCATGTAGGCTTGGATGAGGCCTTGCTCGGCCACTCCTGGCGGGCGCAGGCGGTGCCCCTGCGTCCTGAGCAGGGGCTCCAGAAGGAGCGCTTACAGCAGGGGGCTCTGCGGGTTGCCCTGTCGGACGCCGCGCAGCATGTGGACGGGCTGCGTTAGCCCGTGTGCGGTGACGATGCGCAGCCTGGCGCACGTGTGGAGGAGAAGCAGGAGGTCGATGACCTCTGGCGGCACGGAGAGGTGGCGCAGCATGAGGTGGAGGTCGCCGTGCGGGGCGGTGTTGAAGGCCTTGCGGGCATCGAAGGAAAAACGTAGTTGGGCCTTGTTCGCTGGAGCTGCCGCTGCGCCATGAACAGTGGCGGGCCTGTGTTTGAGCCAGGGAGGGCCCCTTGCGGCCAGTCGCTGACCACTCCGTGCTGTGTGAGCACTTCCGTGATGCGCTGGGTGAGGGGGCCCGTGAGCAGCTTCATGTCCAGTTGGCCCAGGGCTATGGGCCTGTAGTTGTCCAGTCTGGCGGAGCCCGGTACCTGGGAGGGGGGTTGTGGCGTCCTTGGAGTATGTGACGGCCTGGTGGTTGAGGTCGAGGAGGTTGACGGTGGCCTCAGTGGGGGCGGGCCGGGGCTGTGGAGGCTTGTGCCCTTGGCCCTTGCTCCGTCAGGGAGAAGGACCGGTGCCCGGAGACATTTTGCCTGGTGGTGGGCGCTTGGGTAGGCGCGGTGGGGGGAGGCCTTGGCTCCACTCAGGGGGAAGTTCCCCAGTGTATTTGGTGCCTCTGTGGGCCTTGTTCTCGCCGGTGCGGAGCCAGATTGGATGGGCGCTGTTGAGCTCCAGGGTGTGGCCTTCTGGCTTGTCCGGGGCGCTGCTGCCTTGGTCTAGCTCCTTTTGGCGGTGCCAGATCACCCGGATCTGTGGCCCCCGTTGTCCCCAAGCTCGGGGAGGCGGTACTGGATTGTACCCTCAAACCAGATCCAGTCGCCCGTGTGGTCGTTGCGGAAGGGCTGCCGGACCCTCGCACCTTTTTCGAATCCTGGGTACGCCTCGGGTGGGGGCGGTGCTGGTGGCGGGAGGGAGGATGATGAGGATGCCTGGTCCGGGTGGGGTGGTGGTAATGATCGGAGGGAGGATGACGAGGATGCCTGGTCCCGGTTTGCCGGCCGGGTCGGGGGGGCTGCGGGGGGTTGGGAGGTTGCTGCTTTCCCCGCTTGGTACGGGGCGGGTGCGCCCCTTTTCCGTCTCGCTCGCTTGGAGGTGGTGGGGCTGGGGGGGCGTGCGGTTGGAAGAAGGGGTGCGTAGTCTGCTGGCCCGGATCCCTTAGCGGGGTTTTCTGCCGGCGTTTGCATGGTCTCTTTCGCGTGGCTGCGCGTGAGGTCCGCGATCTTGCGCACGGTCTCCGGGGGGTCGGTTAGCCATGGCAGTGCGGCTGGGCTGTTATGGAAAGGGTGGTGGAGGTGGTAGTTCCTCAAGGCCTTGGCCTGTTTGACCCAGGCCTCTGTGGGTTCCGGTGTGTCTGGGCCGTTGGGGGACCCTTGAGCCCAGTAGAGTGCTGTGTGGAGGGCTTCCCACTGGGCGCCCCCGCGGCCTGTGAGGGTGGTGGCCTGGAGGAGTCGCTGCTAGCATCGTGGGGGGTCTTCCGGGTCCATCTCCGGGGTGCAGGCCTGGGCCGCCATGAGGACTCCGTGTGCTCAGTGGAGGACCCACAACTGGGCGTCCGCTTTGAGGATGTGGATGGCGGGTTGTTCGGGGGGGGTGTCCAGGGTGTCCCACGATGCGATTGCTAGTTCTATCCTGGGGGGCTGGAGGTGTGGGGAGGCCCTGCGGCCTGGGGGTTGATCGATGTGGAGGGGGGTGACGGGATCGTCGGGGCCTTGCGGTGGTGGGGGCATCGCTGGGATGGCTGTGGGGTCCCAGTGGTGTTCGTGGGCGGCGAGGGTGTATAGGGCGACGGTGATGATGTCGTGGGCTTTCCCCTCCAGGAGGATGTGGCGCTCTGCGCCGAAATCCTTTGGTAGGTGGGCTGTGGGGTAGATGGTGATGTGGGCCAGGGCGCGTTGGTGAGCCTTCTTTCCCCCGTCTGGCGCCTGCGTCCGTTTGTCCCCCGGGATGTGCTGGTGTTGCTGTTTTGGTGGGGGTGGTCCCAGGGCGAGGGACTCTACTCCGTGGAGGGGGATGGCGTGTTTCCTAGACCTGTTGGGCAGGATGTATATGCCTGGGTCCCCCGGTACGGTGCCCAGGTACATGTTGCCCGTGATGGTGGGGGCCGGGAGCGGTTGGCGCAGGGGCGAGGTGCATGGGGTGGAGCAGGGCGGGTCATGGTGCTCACACCGGGGGTCGTTGATGCCGTACGGGGTGATGTGCACGGCGAAGGGCCTGACGGCGCGCTGGAGTTTGTGGGGTTGGATGTTGTTGAGGCGCGCCACCGCCCGTGTGTTGGAGCGCCCTTCGCTGATCCACAGGGCATCTGCCCCTGACGCCGCTGGGTTCAGGCAGTCCGTGATGATTCCTGTGATGGTGCGGCTGTGGGTGGCATCAGACACTCTGGCGGGGGGGGCACTGATGCGGGGGATGGTGTGGTCGTCGTGGAGGGTGCAGGCCTTGCGCCTTGCATCGTGTCGGTGCTGCGCCTCCTGGGCGGGGGTGTGTACGCCTGTGTGTTCCGGCTTCTTGTTGGGGCGGTCTGCCGCGTGGAAGGGGGTGGGCCAGGAGGGGGCGTCATGGAGGGTGGGCTGTGGGAGGTCCGCCCCTGTTGTCCACGTTTACAGGGTGGTCGCGGCGGCCCCCTCCGCCTGTATGGTGTATCGCTCGTCGTGTCGGCGATGGGTGACGAGGACGTTCCGGGCCGTCAGCTCATACACCTGTGCGGTGCGGGGGAGGTGGCGGGTGACGGTGATATTGGCGCGTCATTCTTGCGGGTGGTGGTGTGGGGGATGATGTAGTGGGTCGCCCATTTGTCGTGGGGGGTGTGCTGCATCGTGTCCAGCTTGAGCGGGGGGTGGAGTGGTTTCGGCGATTGGGCCTTCTCTTAGGCTTTCGCGTGGGGCGCCATTTTGGTTTTGACCAGGTATTGCGGGCTCCAGGTTTCCAGGGCCCCTACTTGGGTTGCTGCCGCTGCTGCGGCCTGGAGGAGGGCGGCTGTGTTGGTGTCTAGGAGGGGGGGGGCCTGGTCAGGGGGTGAGCATGTCGTGGTCTTGGTATGCCCACCAAATGGTGTAGCCTCGTTGGGTGTTGCGGTGCAGGGTCTGGGTCTGGGCTTGCTGGATGGATAGCGCGGTCTTGATGTCCTCCGCTGCTTGTGGGTTTACGGGTGTGGCGTGCGCCGATAACCCCGGGGTGTGTATGCCGTGTGGTGCTTGGCCTACTCCTCGTACCGGGTGGAGGGTGTGGTGGGTGCGCGTGAGCCCTAGGTGTTCCTGGAGGAGGTCCCCACGGATGTCCTCCCACCGTTACTGCCAGGTGTGTGTGTGGTCGTTGGGGGTTGAGTAGGTGATGACGATGGCTTGCCATGGGGTGGGGCCCGGATGTACCGTCATAGGTGCCGACGATGCTTGCGGGGGTATGTGGACGGCGTGGGTTGGGGCTGCTGCTATGGGGTCTCCCCCTGTTGGTGTGATGGTGGCATCCCCTCGGACGGTGAGGAGGAGGTGGTGGCAATCCGTTGGTAGTGTCCAGGTGGTGGTGGGTTCGGTGATCGAGTGGAGGCGGATGGCCTGGAGCCCCGGTGTGATTTCGTCCCATCGGAGTGTGCCGTTGTGGACCGCTCATTCCCGTGGCAGGTTCCGAAACCCGTTGCGGTCCGGGGTGGTGCGGTGCTGTGGGGGCAGCTCCATTTTGGTGATGGGGTGGGTGAGGGGCTCTGTGCGGGGGCTTTCCTGTGTGGCTTTTGGGTATGGTGCCTGTGGCATCTCGTCGTCCGTTTGTTGTGGGGCTTTCGCTTCCTGCAATTCTGCGCTGATGGTGGCGAAGACGTCTGGGAGGGTGGGGGAGGCGGGGGCCCGGGGTGCGGGATCGTTCTAGGTGATGTGGTACTCCTCTGGATTCTCGGAATTTTGCCGTATGGTGATGGCGGCGGTGGCGGCGTCTTCAGGTGTCCATCGGTGTGGATTGTGGTTGAGGGGGTGGAGGGTGATGGTGTGGCGGTGTTTCCAGCTGTGGAATGCTAGGAGGGTATGGAGGCCGTGTCTGGTGTCCCCGGGGGGGCGGGGGTAGGTTTCGGCTGCCGCTTCCAGGAAGGCGTCCATGGTGCCTTTCCGGGTGTCTTCCCAGAGAAGGTCTTCCTCCATGCCCCACTCCTGGTTGTTCCTTCCCTCCTGCTTCCACCCCTGGAGGGTTGCGTGGTCCGCTGGAAGGTCTCGTTGGATGGATTGGTAGTACTTCTCGGCGTCCATGGGGGCTAGGGTACCGGCCGGTGTGGCGTAGATGTCAATTGGGGGGGGGGGGGCGGTGGGGGCGTGGCGGTGTGGTCGGGCTCCTTTCGCTTGTGTTCTGCGTTCTGGTGTGCGGTGGACGCGGAGTATGTGGAGCGTGGTGGCATGGGGTGGTCGGGCTTCTGCGGTTCCGTGGGTTGCTGGTGGGCTTGTGGGCGCTGGGCCGTGGCTGATAGTAGGTGTCGGATGGCCGGGAGGACGTCGTAGTCATCGTCCCAGCAGTGGGCCGCAGCGCACGTCCTGTCGGGGGAAGCTGGGGGGCGGTGTGGCTGCGGTGTTGCGGAGCGGTGCACGATAGGGTGGGCGACGCGTGCGGGTGGTAGCGTGCTCGCTCTGCTGATCCGTTCCCCGTGAGCCCTGACCCTTGAGGGGTGGTGGTGACTTTTGTGGTGAGGGTGGTGTGGGTGTTGGAGTGGGTGATTGTGCTGCTGGCGGTGCTGTTGGTGAGGGCGGTATAGGCGTTAGTGTAGGTGAGGTTGGTGCAGGGATCGCGTTAGTTGATGGTGACGTTGGTGGGTCAGGCAGTCACTGTTGTCGCTGTCGCTGTTGCCGGTTGTGTTGGTGCCTCTGGTGGTGTCGTGGACGCTGATGGTGAGGGTGGTGGTTCGGTTGGTGATGGCGAGGCTGACGTACGGGGCGGTTGTGTTGCCGGTGGCGTCGATGGTGGGGGTGTTGTCTCTGGCCAATGGGGGCGTAACGTATGTGGGCCGGACGTGGCGGTGGTGGCGACAGTGCTGTAGATGACGGGTGGTGTGGCCGATGTCGCCGCCGGCGGTGGAGGTGTGTTAGGTGCTGCTGTCGTAAGGGTGGTGTCGGCGACGGTGGGGTGCCGCGGGTGGTGTACTGGTTGATGGTGGTGGAGCTGTTCTTGGTCTGTGGGTAGACCCCGTCCGGTGGTGGTGGTGTTGGTGGTGTCGACGTTCGTTGAGGCCGTTGGTGATGGCAGGCTCCTGGCGTTGCGTGGGGTGGTCATGGCGCTGGTGAGTGCAGGTGGTGCCATGGGCGGCGGTGCCAATGACGGCCCGAGCTGGTGTGCTGGTAGTGATGCCGACTGCGTGGGTGCGCTGGTGGCAGTGATGTGGACGTTAGTTCATCGAGGTTGGTGGCAGTGACGGCGAGGGCGCTGTTGGTGTCCTCCCGGGTGTCGGTGACACCGATGGTTGGTCGGCGTAGGTGCTGCTTCTGGGAGTGGTTCCGGGTGCCGGAGGTCTTTGGGCTGTTGTGGGCGCTGAGGGCTGGCTTTCCTGCTGGTGCTCATCATCATATTCTCTCCCTGTCGGTGTTGGGTGGCCGTTCCTGGTGGAGGGTGATGTCGCTGGTGGGGTTACCGCGGGTGTTGCTGCAGGTTTTGGGTGTAGGTGTGGTTTAGGGTGCGGTGTCGGCGCCGTTGGTGGCTGGTGCCGACTGTGGGTGGCGTGACTGGTGGTGGTGGCGCTGGTGACAGTGGTAGTCGGGCTGCCGGTTGTTGGTGAGGCTGGCGTCGCCGGTGTTTCGGTTGGTGCTGGTGATGGTGTCGCTGGTTGTGCAGATGGTGGGGGGTGTAGGCGATGCCGGTGTTGTTAGTGGGAGGGGGGAAGGGATGGGGGACCCGTATCCAGGTGGTGGTGTCGCCGGTGGCACGGTTTGTGAGGGTGATGTGGGCATCGGTCGATGGTGCTGCTTTCGGTGGTGTTGCTGGGGGCGGTGCGGGTGTTGTCAGCGATGTCCTTGTTGTTAGTGCCTGCAGTTCGCGGTCGCAGGTGGAGAACGGGCTATGCCGCCGGTGAGGTGGGTGCAGGTGGTGTCAGTGACGGTTCGGCTGATGCCGTTGGTGCGGGCTTTGTGGTTGTCGTGTCAGGCGTCGGTGGTTGGTGTGGGTCCGTGTGCCGGCAGTCAGTGGCTTGTGTCTGGCCGTGGTCTGCCCTTGTTCCCGGGCGGGCGCTGGCGGGTTGCATTGGCTCTGACAGGGAGGGTGTGCAGTGATTGGTGTGGGCTGCTGGTGATGCTGTTGGTGACGGCGTTGCAGGCGATGCCCCGGGTGATGTCGTCAGTGAGGTTGGTGTTGGTGGCGCCGAGGGTGTGGGTGCCGCTGGTGACGTTGTGGTGGATGGCGTCTTGTGCGAGGCTTAGGTGGCGAGGGTGTTGTTGTTGATTGTTCCGGACGTGTGCCCTTGTCCCCTCTGGCAGAGGCTTGGTGGTTTGTTGGTTTACCAGTTGTGGTGCCGTTGGTTGCCTCTGGTGCCGGAGGTTGCCAGTGGCGACGCCGATGGTTGGGTGGTGCTGGCGATGGTGTTGCTGATGCCGTTGGCTTGGGTGGTGTAGGTGTTGTACCTGGTGTTGGTGTGCGTAGGTGTCGTAGGCGTTGGTGAGGACGGTTGGCGTCGGTGAGGGTGTTGTGCTGGCATGACTATTGGTGGTGTTGGTGTTTCCGATGGTGTTGATGCTGGCGGTGGCGGCTCTGGGTGCGGGTCGGTGGGTGCGCGGGTGTGGTCGTTGGCCGGTGTTTGGTGGCTTCTTGTGTTGATTTGATGTTGGCGAGGGTCTCTTAGGTGTTTTGCTGGGTGCTGGTGTTGCTGGTGTTGCTGACGGTGAGGGCGTTGCGCTGGATGATGAGGGTGCCGTTGTTGATGTACTGGGTGTCCTTCCCGCCGGGTTTCTCTGTTGGCTCCCGGTGTTTCCACCGGTGCGGGTGTTGTGGCGTTAGCTTTGGGTGGTCTTGGTTTGGGTGTTGGTGGCGGTGCTGGTGTGGGTGTCGCAGTTACTGGGCCTGGGTGGGGGTTTGGGCGTGGTTGGTCGTTGGCTGTTGCTGGGTGTGGGCGCTCGCCACTCCTGGCTGAGGGCTTGGTGGGTGCTGCTTTGCCGCGTCGCTTGGGGGGCTGTTCCCCTGGTGCCTTGCCTGGGCCTACGCGGGCTGTGGTGGGTGTGCGGTCGGGCTTGTTTGGGGGGGGGGGGAGGGGTCCTTGACGCTGGCTCGGGTCCCTTCTGCTGGTGTGCTCCTTCGGGGGGGCGATGCTTGCACTCCCCGTCAGGGTGTAACTCTGTCGTACGGGCCGTCCATTTGTACCCGCTCGGTACAAATGGACCTGCTCAGTAGCCAGGTACTCCAGCCGTTCCCCACACCGGGGTCGGGTACACTGTGGGTCGCAGGGGAGTCCTTGCTGGACAGGCCTGTCTCTTGCCTGCCCCGATGGACGGTGTGCCCAACCAACAGCTCCTCGCTGGGCCCCAACCGCAGTACGTGCCGTGGGGAGTGCTCTTGGTCAGGCCCACTTGTCACCCTCCCAGGCCGGTGCCACCGCGGGCTGCTGACCAACGGTCCCGGGCGTATCCCACCTTATTGTGTGTGCTCAGGTGGGGCTGATACGGTCACCAGGGGGCCCCCCAAAACCCCTGAGGTTGGGTCCCTCGCCTGCGTTTCCCGTGGGCCCCTTTGGTCCCGCCCCCTCCTTTCTCTGTGTGGGTTGTGGTGGTGGGTCTCCTGTCTCTCCTGGGTGGGGTGGCGTGGTGTCGGTGGGGGGGCGGCTCCTCACCACTCCTGGCCGAGTTGCTTGTGTGCGTGTCCCCGCCACTCCTGGCTGAGGCTCGCCGCCGGTGGCGGCGGGTTGTCCCTCGCCATCCCTGGCTGAGGGTCTTGGGTGTGGCTCCCCGCCACTCCTGCCTTGGGTCCTCTGGTGTTGGTGTGGGGGTGGGCCTTCGCCACTCCTGGCTGAGGTCTGCTGGTTTGTGGAGCGTGGTCCCTCGCTTCCGCCTGAGGGTCCTGGGTGGGCTTTCCCTCGCCACTCCTGGCTGAGGGCCCCAGGTCCGGTCCCGCGCCACTCCTGGCTGGGGGGTTTGCTGGTGTTGGTGGTGGGTGGCCCCTCGCCATTCCTGGCTGAGGGTCCTCGGTGCGGTTCCCCACCACTCCTGGCTGGGGTCTGCCAGCTGCGGTGGTGGCCGTTTCTGCGGGGTCCGTTGGGGGGTTTCCCGTGTTTTGTGTGTTCGTGGCGCGGCGCGTGCTGGTGTGTGCGTTGTGTGTTTGTGGTGGTGGTGTGGGTGTGGGTGTGTCTTCCGTGTGTGTTGGTGCGTGTGTGGCGTGTGGCTGTTGGTTTCCCTGGCTGAGGCTTGCTGCTGGTGTAGGTGTGGGTGTGGCTGGTGTGTGTTGTGGGCGGTCCCTCGCCACTCCTGGCGGAGGTTCCTGAGTGCGTTTTCCCGCCGCGCCTGGCCGGGTTTGGCTGCCAGTGGTGGTGGTTGTTCCTCGCCACTCCTGGCTGAGGGCCCTGGGTGCGGTTCCCTGCCACTCCTGGCCGGGGTCCACTGGCGGCGGTGGTGTGTGGTTGCTTGCCACGCCTGGGTGCGGTCCTGGTTGCGGTTCCCCGCCACTCCAGGCTGGGGTCCACCGACCGCGGCGGTGGCCGTTTCCGTGGGGTTGGATGGGGGGTTTCTCGTGGGGTGTGTGTTTTTGGCGCCACGCGTGCGCGCGTGGTGTCTGTGCTGGCGTGTTTGACGTGTGTTCGTGGTGGTGGCGTGGGTGTGGGTGTGTCTTCTGTGTGTGTTGGTCTGTGTGTGTGTGCGTGGCGGTTGGTTTCCCCGGCTGGGGCTTGCCGCTCATGTGGGTGTGGGTGTGGCTGGTGTGTGTCGTGGTTGGTCCCTCGCCACTCCTTGCGGAGGTTCCTGAGTGCGATTCCCTGCCACTCCTGGCTGGGTTTCGCTGCCGGTGGTGGTGGGTGCTCCTCGCCACTCCTGGCTGAGGGCCCCGGATGCGGTTCCCCGCCACTCCTGGCTCAGGTCCGCTGGCGGCGGTGGTGTGTGGTCGCTTGCTACTCCTGGCTCCGAGTCCTGGTTGCAGTTCCCCGCCGATCCTCGGGGGTCCGCTGGTGGCGGTGCTGGGTGGGCTCCTGCCACTCCTGGCTGAGGGTCTCAGGTGCGGTTCCCCGCCACGCCTGGCTCGGGTCCACCGGCCGCGGCGGTGGGTGTTTCCGTAGTTGGGGGTATCCCGTGCTGTGTGTGCTTGTGGCGCGGCGTGTGCGCGTGGTGTCTGTGCTGGTGTGTGTGGTGTGTGTTCGTGGTGTCTGTGTTGGTGGTGGTGCGGGTATGGGTGTGCCTTCCGCGTGCGTTTGTGTGTGTGTGTGTGTGCGTGTGTGGTATGTTGGTGGCGTGTGGTTGCCGCTCCGTGCTTCCTCCGGCTGTTGCTGGTGTTGGTGGGGGTGTGGTTGGTGTGTGCTGTGGTTGGTCCCTTGCCACTCCTGGCGGAGGTTCCTGTGTGCGACTTCCCGCCACTCCTGGCTGAGTTTCGCTGCCTGTGGTGGTTCGTGTTCCTCCTGACTCCTGGCTGAGGGCCCCGGGTGCAGTTCCCCGCCACTCCTGGCTGGGGTCCGCCGGCGGTGGTGGTGTGTGGCTCCCCGCCACTCCTGGCTCGGGCCTGCCGGTTGCAGTGGGGTCTTTCGTGGGTGGGGGTGTCCCTTGTTGTGTGTGTTTCTGGTGTGTGTGGCTGCGCGCGGTGGCCGTGCTGTGTTGTGTGTTGCGTGTTTGTGGTGTCCGCGTTGTTGATGCTGTGGTGTGGTGGTGCGGCGTGGGTGTGTCCTCCGCGTGCGCTGGTGTGCTCGGTTGCGTGTGGGTGGTGTGCCGGTGGTCTGTGCTTTGTTGTCCCCGCTCTTTTGGTTGGGGCTTGCGGCTGGTGTTGGTGTGGGTGTGGTTGGTGTGTGGTGTGCGTCCCCCGCCACTCCTGGCTGAGGGATCTGGGTGCTGTGCCCCGCCACTCCTGGCTGGGGTCCGCCGTTGTGTGGTGGTGGTTGGTCCCTTGCCACTCCTGGCTGGGGGGTTTGATTGCGGGGCCCCGCCACTCCTGGCTCGGGTTCGCTGCCAGGTGCGGCGGTTGGTTCCTCGCCACTCCTGGCCTAGGGCCGTGGGCGTGGTTCCCCGCCACTCCTGGCTGGGGTCCACCGGTTGTGGTGGTGGGGGCCCGCTCGCCACTCCTGGCTGTGAACCCCAGGCTGCCCTTCTCTTTGGCCCTTGTGTGTGTGTGTGTGTGCTGTGTGGCGCTTCGTGTTGTTGTAGGTGGCGTGCAATGGTCGTGCGCGGTCTGGTCGCTGTGTGTGTGCGTGTGTGTGCGTGCGGTGTGTGGTTTTTGGGGTGTGTCACAACTTGGTTGGTTCTCGTCGTCGGTCGGCATGGTTGTGGTCAAAAAGCAGAAGAAAAGCAAAAGAAGAGGTCCCGTGGATGTGTAGCAGAAATGCACCATATGCGAAATGCAAAGTACATACCTCTCTATTTGTCCCACTGCGCATTCTTCCCTCTATAGAGAGAGAGCGTGTGCGGGCCATTGGGGGGTAGGTTGGGTCTGGGGCGGGTGCGGCGGTCCTACCTCTCCTCTTGTGGTTCTTGTATTTTTGTACCTACTTAGTCTCGTTGCGTGTTGTGCCTTGTTTCCCTTTTTCTTTTTCCGTAGCGTCTTCGATGACAGACCTCTTTGCCTTGTGTTTTCTCTATAGAAAGGGTGTGCAAGGTGTTTTTTTTTTTCGCGGTAACATACTTGCCATACCTTGTGCAGCTCCTCATTGTCATCCCCTATAGAGAGAGCGTGTGCATGTTGTGTGGGTGGGGCGGGGAGTGGGGTTTCATACCATGTTTCCCCTTGACCTTGTCTCTGTTTTCTTGTACCTTGCAGGCGTTTGGCGTCTCATGGTTTCTTGGGTGTGGTTTGTGTATGTTCGCTTGTGTATGCATGCGTGGTCCCTTTGGCGTCCTCCTTTGCAATTTTAACATACTTGGTTTCCACACCTATGCTTACGTTGTGGGGGTGGTGCGAGGTGTATGGGCTCTTAACATACTTGTCCGCCATACCATTGTTTCCCCGTGTTCCGTCGCCATCCCCTATAGCGAGAGCGTGTGCATGTTGTGTTGGTGGGGCAGGGGATGGGGTTTCATAGCATGTTTCTCCTTGACCTTGTCTCCGTCTTCTTGTACCTTGCGGGCTTTCGGCGTCTCATGGTTTCATTGGCGGGGTTGGTGTTTGTATGCTTGTGTATGCGTGCGTGGTTTCTTTGGCGCCCTCCTTCGCATTTTTAACATACTTGGTGTCCACACCTATGCTTACGTTGCGGGGCCGGTGCGGGGTGTATGTGTTCTTGACATACTTGTTCGCCATACCATTGTTTTCCCATGCTCCGTTGACGTCCCTTTTTTTTTCTCCGTCGTCATGTACTCCGCGGTGCTTGGAGTCTATGGAGGAATGGGGATATGGGTGTGGTTCGTGTTTGTACGCATGCTTTATGACGTGCGTGGTGGTTCGTTGTTCGTTTCTGCGTGTGGCGTTGTCCCTTTGGCGCCCTCCTTCACAACATACTTGGTTTCCTCACCTACGCCTGTGTAACGGGGGAAATGTAGGATGCATGGGGTCGTAACATAGTTGTTTGCAATACCTTTGTTTCCCCGTGGTCCGTGGCCGTTGGCGTGTGGTCTTCGGTGGTTCGCGTGTGGTGGTGTTTCGTGCTCTCTTTGTCTTTGGTTTTGTGCCCCTCCATTTGTTTAGTTCCCCCCCCCCTTTTCTTTGACGCGCACAAGTCGCCTAGCCCCTATGGCACGCACTTTGCTAGGCGATTTGGGGCACGCAACGCTCAATTTCTTCGTCGTCGCGGCTCGCTTGTTCTTGGCGTTCTGTGTGTGTCCTAAGTTTTGCAACCTCGCCAAACAGCAGCGTAAACGTTTTTGGGGGGTTTCTGAGGTCGGGGGTCCGGCATCGGGGAGGGGCGCCTATTCGCGGGATAGTGTGGTCGTTGTGGAGGGTACGGGCCCTGCATCTCGCGTGGGGTCGGTGTTGGGTTTCTTGGGTGGAGGTGTGTACGCCTGCGTGTTTGTGCTTCTCGTTGGGGCGGTCTGCCGTGTGGAAGGGAGCGAGCCAGGAGGGGGCGTGATGGAGGGTGGAGTGCGAAAGGTCGCCCCTGTTGCCCATGTGTACAGGGTGGTCGCGGCGGTCCCTTCCGCCTGTATGGTGTACTGCTCGTTGTGTCCGTGGTCGGTGATGTGGACGTTGGGGGCTGGCGGTTCGTACACTTGGGTGTTTAGGGTTAGGGGGGCGGGTGACATTGATCTTGGTGGCTTCCTTCTTGCAAGTAGTGGTGTGTGGCATGATGTACTGGGCTGCCCACTGGTCGTGGGTGGCTTCCTCTGGGTGGAGTGGGTTTGGCGCTGGGGGTTTGTCTTGGGCTTACGCGTGCGGCGCGGATATGGGTGTGGTTCGTGTTTGTACGCATGCTTTATGACGTGCGTGGTGGTTCGTTGTTCGTTTCTGCGTGTGGCGTTGTCCCTTTGGCGCCCTCCTTCACAACATACTTGGTTTCCTCACCTACGCCTGTGTAGCAGGGGAAATGTAGGATGCATGGGGTCGTAACATAGTTGTTTGCAATACCTTTGTTTCCCCGTGATCAGTGGCTGTTGGCGTGTGGTCTTCGGTGGTTCGCGTGTGGTGGTGTTTCGTGCTTTATTTGTTTTTGGTTTTGTGCCCCTCCTTTTGTTTAGTTTCCCCCCCTTTCTTTTTTGACGCGCACAAGTCGCCTAGCTCCTATGGCACGCACTTTGCTAGGCGGTTTGGGGCACGCAACGCTCAAATTCTTGGTCGTCGCGGCTCGCTTGTTCTTGGCGTTCTGTGTGTGTCCCAAGTTTTGCAACCTCGCCAAACAGCGGCGTAAACGTTTTTGGGGGGTTTCTGAGGTCGGGGGTTGGGTATCGGGGGAGGGCACCTATGCGCAGGATAGTGTGGTCGTTGTGGAGGGTACGGGCCCTGCATCTCGCGTCGGGTCGGTGTTGTGCTTCCTTTGGTGGGGGTGTGTACGCCTGCGTGTTTGTGCTTCTCGTTGGGGCGGTCTGCCGTGTGGAAGGTGGGCTGCGAAAGGTCTCCCCTGTTGCCCATGTGTACAGGGTGGTCGCGGCGGCCCTTCGCCCTGTATGGTGTACTGCTCGTTGTGTCGGTGGTCGGTGATGTGGACGTTGGGGGCTGGCGGTTCGTACACTTGGGTGGTTAGGGTTAGGGGGGCGGGTGACATTGATCTTGGTGGCGTCGTTCTTGCAGGTAGTGGTGTGTGGCATGATGTACTGGGCTGCCCACTGGTCGTGGGCGGCTTCCTCTGGGTGGAGTGGGTTTGGCGCTGGGGGTTTGTCTTGGGCTTACGCGTGCGGCGCTACTTTGGTTTGGACCAGGTATTGTGGCCCACCTGGGCGGCTGCCGCTGTCGCGGCTCGGAAGAGGGCAACATTGTTGGGGTCCAGGGGGGGGGCTCTTGGCCAGGGGGTGAGAGTGTTGTGGTCTTGGTTTGCCCACCAAATTGTGTAGCCTCGTTGGGTGTTGCGGCGTGGGGTTTGGGTCTGGGCTTGCTGGATGGACAGGGTGGCCTTGATGTCCTCCGCTGCCTGTGGGCATATGGGCGTGGCGTCTGCCCATAAACCTGGGTGTGTACGCCGTGTGGCGCCTGAGCTATTCCTATCACCAGGTGGAGGGTGTGGTGGGTGCGCATCAGGACCAGGTGTTCTTGGAAGAGCTCTCTGTGGATGTCCTCCCACCTGTGTTGACAGGTGTGTGTGTGGTCCTTGGGGGCGGGGTAGGTGATGACAATGGCTTGCCACGAATCGGGGCCAGGGTGTACCGTCATGGGTGTTGACGAATCTTGTGGCGGCAAGTGGACGGCGTGGGCAGGGGTCGCCGTTATGGGGTCTCTGCCTCATTGGTGTGGTGGTGGCATCCCCTTGGACGTTGAGGAGGAGGTTGTGGCGGTCTGCTGGTACTGTACAGGTGTCGGTGGGTTCCGTGATCCACTGGAGGCGGGTGGCTTGGCGTCCCAGTGTGATTTTGTTCCACCGGAGCCTGCTATTGTGGACTGCCCATTCTGGTGGCAAGTTTCGAGACCCGTTGCAGTCGGTGGTGGTGCAGTGCTGCGGGGGGGGTTCAATCTTGGCAATGGCGGGTGCGAGGGGCTCCTGGTAGCGGTGTTCCTGTGTGGCTGGTGGGGGCGGCGCTTCGGGCATATCATCGTCCGGTCGCCGCCGGGTCATCGCTTCTGGTAGTCCTGCGCTAATAGTGGCGAGGATGTTGCTGAGGGTGGGCGAGGTGGGGGGGAGTGGTGCCGGATCGCTCCTGGTGAGGTGATAACACGTCGGGCTCTCGGAGTCTTCCTGTATGGTGATGACGGTGGTGTTGTCGTCCGGAGTTGTCCACAGCTGTGGGTTCTCGTCCAGGGGGTGGGGGGTGACGGCGTGCTGATGTTTCCGGCTGTGGAAAGCAAGGAGGGCGTGGAGGCTTTGCCGGGTGTCCCCGGGCCGGCTGGGATAGGTCGAGGCTGCCGCCTCCCGGAGGGTGTCCATGCTGCTGTAAGTGTCCTCCCAGAAAAGAAAAGCGTGTTCCCGGCCCAACTTGTTGTTGCCCCCTTTCTCTTGCCTCCACCCCTGGAGGGTCACCCAGGTTGTTGGGAGTTCTTGGAGAACATGTTGGTAGTACTACTTGGCGTCCATAAGTTGGGCTAGGGTGCTGGCTAGTGTGGCGTTAATGTCTCTCAGGGGCGGGAGTGGTAGGAGCGTGGCGGTGCGGTTGAATCCCCTCCGTTCCTGCTCCTCGTCCTCGTCGTCCGTGTTGTCTGGGGACATGGTGTGGGGCTGCATGTCGTCGTCAGGCTCCTGCAGGGCCAGGAGATGCTGGTGGGCGTGCTGGCGTGGAGTCAGGGCTGCCAGTAGGTATTAAATGGCCCGGAATACGATGTAGTCGTTGTCCCACGGGCAGTGGGCTTCAGCGCACGTCCTGTCGGGGGAAGCGGGGGGACGGTTTGGTTCCTGTGTCGCAGAGCGGTGTACGGTAGGGTCGGCGGTACATGCAGGTGGTAACGTGCCCGCTCTGCTGTGTCCCGTGACCCCTGGTCCCCGTGGACACCAACACCGCCGGGAAGCGGACCACCAGAAGGCAGCTCGAAACGTATCTACACAAGCACCCGCCGACCGGCCATGTCCCGTCAACCAATCAAGGCCAACTCACGCACAACGGACCCCTCGCAACAGCACAGGCCCCACAACCTGGACCCCACCCTCCGGGCCAAAAAGCACAACATACCCCCACCGCCACACCCGTGTTCCTGCTCGTGTTCAGTGTTCCTCGTCGTCGCAGGGTGCCGGTGGGGATGTGGGTGGCGCTTGGTTTGTCCACTGGCAGGTGCAACTTGCGTGCTGCGGCGTGGTCTGCTGGGCGTGCTGGGTATGGTTGATGCTGCCTTGTGGTCTGAGGGGTTTGAGCGTTGAGAAGCGGGTCGCTCGGCGCGCCTCGGCTTGCCCTTCTTCCCCTATGGGTGTCGCCTGGGAGTGGAGCATCCCCTGGCCCGCCCCTTCTGTGGTCATGCCGGCCTGTTGTGGTACTTGTGGGGGTGGTGCTGCGTGGCCTGCTAGCGGTTGGTGGGCTGATGGGTCGTCGTGTCCGTAGGTGGGCTTCGGTGCGGTGTTGTGATGTTTTTGGTGGTGTGTGGAGTTTTGCCGCTGGCTGGTAGTTGGTTGTCACTGGGCGGTGTTCTCTGTGGCGTGTGGTGGTGGTTTGGCATTGTGTGGCTGAGAGTGGGGGAGAGGATGGCGTGCGGCTGTGGCTGTGTCGTTGTCTTTGGCTTGTGTGGTGCTGGTGTGGTGTGCTTTGTGGGGGCCTGCGAGGGGGGTGGCTTGGTGTTGGTGTGTGGGCTGGCAGGTCCCGTTTCGGGTGGTTGCGGGTTTCTCTTCGCTTTGGGCCCTCAGGGGTGGTCTGGCTGGACGTGCTGGCTCAAGGCTGGTGGTGGCGGCCGTGGCTTGCGCTGGGGCTGGTTCTGGTGGCTTCTTGCAGCCCGCGTTGGCTCCCCGGAGGTTGGTCTTTGGTCCCGTGAGGGCTTGTGGTTGAGTCCCTGGATGTGGGTTCTGCCTTCTCTTGGTGTGGGAGTGGTTGGTGGTGTGGGTAGCCGCCGTTCCTGGCTAGGGGGCTTGTGCGCTGGGTGGCGGTGTTTGGTGGTTTCCTGCCACTCCTGGCGGGGTGCTTGGGTGTTGTTCCCTGTATTTCCTGGCCCGGGAGTGGTGTCATTTTTTTGGATGGGTACGTCGGTGGTCGGTGTCTGTGGGTTGGTGATGATGTGTGGGGTGTATTCTGGTGTCCCAGCTGGCGGTGGTCCGGTGGCTGGCTGGTGGTGCGTGGCCCGCTGGTGGCGGCGGGCCGCTGCGTGGTAGTGTTCTTGCGGGTGGCCTGCGGTGGGGGTTTCCGCTGTGGGGCGGTGTGACTGGTTGTTGTGCATTAGGTGTGTGGTGGTGGTGGTGGTACGCCGTTTGTTCTTTGTGTGGTGGGCGGGGTTGTTCGGGCTTGGCCCCTTGTTGTTTGTGTGCCTGCGTGGGGGGATTTGCTGTTGGCTCAACTCGGGTTGGGGCGGTGCGTGGTGGCGTTGCTCATCCTTTTGGTTTGCCCGGTGCGGTGTGGTGTGGCTTGTCCTTCCGGTCTCGGGCCTGCTGGTGGTGTTGTGGGGCTGGTTTGGGGTGGTCCTTCTGTCTTCTCGCTGGTAATGCCCGTGGGTGTGTTTCTAGACGTCGTGTTTTGCTCCCCCTGTTCAGGGTTCTTGTGACTGTTGGTGGTGTTGCTGGTCCTGGTTGGGGCGTGGTGCTGGTTCGTCCTGGTTGGGTGTTCTTGTGTCGCCTTTGGTGGGGCTCTAGTAGCGGGTCCGCGTGGGCGTGGCCGGTGGCGGGGCGGCGGTGTTTTGGGGATGTCGGCGATGATGTGCTGGGACGTGCTGGTACGGGCTTTGTGGTTGCGGCGGGGGGTTCTTCTGGTGCGTTGTGGGGTTTGGTTCGGTGGGGGTGTAAGTGGCGGGGGTGTCTCTGTGCGATGTTGTTTCAGACGGCAGCTGAAGGTGCTTCTGTTCGCTCTAGGATGTTGGCGGTGGCGGTGGTGGTGGCTTCTATTGTACTGGTGTGTTGTGGGGTTGCAGGTCTTTCCTCCCGGCCTTAGCGGCCGTGTGTGGGTGTGGTTTTGTGGGGTTGGGTCGTGGGTTTGGGCCTGGTTCCTCACGTTCTTAGCAGGTGGCCTCGTACCGGTGGCTTCTTGGCTTCTGCGGCAGCCCCATGGGTGTGGTTGTGTCTTTGGACGTTGGTTCCCCCTTCTCGCGGTGTGGGGGTGGTCGGTGGTGTCTGTCCCCGCCATTCCTGGCTGAGGGCCTTGTGGGTTGGGTGGCGTTGTTGGGCGTTTTCTCGCCAATCTTGGCGGAGTATTCAGGGGTTTTGTGGCCGGGGTGTGGTGTCCCTTTTTGTTGGATGGGTGTGTTGTTGGTCGGTGCCCGTGGGCTGGTGGTGACCTGTGGGGTGTCTTCTGGTGTTCTAGTCGGCCGCGCGCGGCCGGGGCGTGGGGCTGTGCCGGCCTGGCGCTGTGTTCCGGTGGCTGGCCGGCGGTCTGTGGACTGCGTGTGGCGGTGGGCGGCTGCGTGTTGGTGTTCGTCCGGCTGGCGTGCGGCGGGCGTTCCTGCCGCGGGGCTGTATGACCAGTTTTTGTGCGTTTCCCGTGTGGCGGTGGTGGTACGCTGTCACTGGTTGGCGTGGAGGGCGAGGTTTTTTGGGCTGGGCCTCTTGTGGTTTGAGTGCCTGTGTGGGGGGGTTTGCCGCTGGGTCGGCTCAGTTTATGGCTGTGTGGGGTGGTGTCTCCCTTCTCTTTTGCGTGTCTGTCTTGGTCTGCCCCTTGTGGTGTGGTGGCTTGTCTTTTTGGCCTGGGGCTTTTTGGTGATGCTTCGTTTGGTTTGGGGTGGTCCTTCTTCCTTCTCGACTGGGGGTCCGGTGGTAATGCCTGTTGGTGTGGCCCTGGGTGGTCCGGTGGTTGTGGTTGTGGGTGTGGCCATTTGCTGCCTGTGGCCTGGGCTGGTATGGGTGTTGGCCCTGTTGCTGCTCCTGGGGCCTGTCTCCGGTTCGTCTTTGTTGGGTGTTGTGTTTCGCCCTTAGTGGGGGTCTAGTAGTGGGTTCGTATGGGTGGTCGGTGGGCGGCGGTGTTTCTCTTTGCTGTGGGATGTTGGCGCTGGTGTGGCTGGACGTGCTGGTTGGAGGCCTCTGGTTCCGGCAGTGGCTGGCGTCCCTCTGGTGCGCTGTGGGGTTTGGTCTGGGGTTTCCCTTCTGCGCTTGGTGGCTGTGTGTGGGTGTGGTTGTCTGGGGTCCGTCGGCCTTGGGTGTGGGTGTGGCTCCTCACGTTCTCCATCACGGACTGGTACCGGTGTTTTCTTGTCGCCTGCGGTGGTTCCGTGGGGGCAGCTTGCTGTTCGGTGTGGGCTGTGTCTCTTGGTGTGGGTTGCCCCTGTCCCCGGTACGGGGTTGGTTGGTGGTGCTGGTTCCCGCCGCTGAGAGCCTTGTGGGCCGGACGGCGGTGTTCGGCGGGGTCCTGTGTATCCTGGTGGCCGCGGTGTGGTGTTGGTTGTGTAGGGCGGGTGTGTTGGTGGCCTGTGTCTGTTGGTTTCGTGGTGGCGTGTGGGGATCTGTTCTGATTTCCTGGCCTGTGGGGCTGTGGCGGACTGCTGGTCTGGGTGTTGAGTTCCTTTGGGCCGTCGGTGCTGTGTGGCCTGGTGTCGGCGGTGTTCTGTGTTGCATTGTGGTGGGTTGCTGCATGGTGGTGGTCTTCTAGGTGGTGTGCGGTGGGACGGTGTGGCTGGTTGTTGTGCGTTTGATTTGCGGCGGTAGTGGTCTGTTGATTGCGCGGTGGGCGGGGTCTGTGGGGGCTGGCTTCTCGCGGTTTGTGTGCCTGTGTGTGCGGGTTACCGGTTGTCGTTGGTCCGGTCCGGTGTGGGGCGGTGTGGTGTGGCGTTCACCGTTATTTGAGAAGTCTGTCGTGGTGTGCTCCGTGTGGTGTGGCACAGCTTGTCGTTCCGGCCTGGGGTCTGGTATGCCGGTGGTGTTGCTGGGCCCGTTTGGGGTGGATCTTCTTCTTTCTCGGGTGTGGCGCTGAGCGGTCCCGTGGTTGTGCTTGTGGGTGTGGATCTCCTCTGCCCCTGGCTGGGGTTGGTGTGGGTGCTTGTGGTGTTGTTGCTCCTTGTCGGGACCTGACGCCGCTCCATCTTGGTTGGGCTTTTCTGTGTCCTGTTCCTGTGCGTGGGTGGTCTGTGGCCGTTTCCCGGCGTTGGCCTTCGCCACTCCTGGCGCAGGGCCTGGCGGGCGTTGTTGGTCGGTTGGCCCGCTGGTCCCTGTGGTGGGTTCTGCTTGCCGTCTACGGTCTTGCATACCCTTGCCCGTCTGTCCTACGTTGGGCCTGACGTTGGGGTCGGTGGGTGCTGACCGGCCATTCCTGGCTGAGGATTGGGTGCTGGTCTTCGTAGGGGTGGGTGGAGGGGTTTCTCGCGTCGTGTGTGTTTGTGGAGCCTGTGTAGGTCGTGGTGTGGGTCTGGTGTGTCTGTGTCCTCCACCTGCGCTGGTGTGTGTGCGCGTGTGTGGTGTATGTGTTGCTAGGTGTGCAGGGTCTTTCCTGTGGTGCCCTCGATGGTTGTGTTTGTCTTTGTGTGGTATGTGTGTCCCGTGGCTGGGCCCGCGCCAATCTTGGCTGAGGGCCCCGGGGGCAGTTCCCTGCCATTCATGGCTGCGGTTCGCTGTTGGTGGTGAAGGCCGGTCCCTTGCCAATCCTGGCTGAGGGTCCTTGTCGGCTTTCCCCGCCATTCCTGGCTGCTGTCTGCTGTGGATGCTTGTTGGCGGTCCCTCGCCAATCCTGGCAGAAGGCCCTGAAGGCAGTTCCTCGCCATTCCTGGCTGAGGTCCGCTGTTGGTGGTGCCAGGTGGTCCCGCGCCAATCCTGTCTGAGGGCTCTTGCTGCAGTTCCCCTCGACACCTGACTGGGGTCTGCTGTGGGTAGTTGCGGGCGGTCCCTCGCCAATCCTGGCTGAGGACTCTGGGGGCAGTTCTGCGCCACTCCTGGCTGGGGTCTGCTGCCCATGTTTGTCTGTTTGTGGCTGATCCCTCGCCAATCCTGGTTGAGGGCCCTGGGTTCCGGGGGCAGTTCCCGGCCATTCCTGGCTGGGGTCTGCTGCCCGTGTCCTTGGGAGGTATCTCGTCAAACCTTGCCTAAGGGTCCCGGGTGCAGTTCCCCGCCATTCCTGGCTTGGGTCTGCTGCCGACTGTGATGGGCGGTCCCTCAGCAATCCTGGCTGGGGGCCCTGGGCGCAGTTGCCCATTCCTGGCTGGGCTCTGCTAATGGTGGTGGTGGGTGTTGTTGTCAGTGTGGGGTGGTTGACTGTGGTTTGTGTGTGTATTCGCTGTGTGGCGTGTGTGTTTCTGTGTTGTGGTGCGTGGTGTGGTGTTCGTGGTTTCTCTTGTAGTACTTTGGTGTGTGTGTGTTCTTGTGGGTGTGGCCCGTGTGTCCCGGCTGCGTGAGTGGTGTATTGGGTATGTTGTGGTCTTGGTTGGGCCCCCACCAGTCCTGGCTGTGGGCCTTGGGCGCAGTTTTTCCCCGCCATTCCTGGTTTGGGTCTGCTGCTGGCGGTGGGGGCGGTTCTTCGCCAATTCTGACTTAGGGTTCTGGGTGCAGTTCCCCCCCACTCCTGGCTGGGGTCTGCTAGTGGTGTTGGCGGCTGGTCCGTCGCAAATTCTGGCTGAGGGCCCTGGGTGGGGTCTCCGTCCATTCCTGGCTCGGGTCTGCTGATGGTGGTGGCGGTGGGTGGTCCCCCGCCATTCCTGTCTGGGGGCCCTGGGGCAGCTCCCCGCCATTCCCGACTGGAGTCCGCTGGTGGTGGTGGTGGGTGGTCCCCCGCCATTCCTGGCTGGGGGCACTTGGTGCAGTTCCTCGCCATTCCTGGCTTGGGTCTGCCTGTGGCAGTGGTGTTATTGCCGGTGTGGGCTTGGGGTGCATCGTGCTCTGTGTTTGTTTGTGGTGTGCGGCGTGCTTGTTCGTGTGCTGTGGTGTGTGTGTCTGTGTGGGTCTTGGATGCAGTTCCCCGCCATTCCTGGCTGGGGTCTGCTGCTGGCTTTGTTGGTTGGTCCCCCGCCGGCCCTGGTTGAGGGCCTTTGCTACAGCTCCCCGCCATTCCTCGCTGGGGTTTGCCTTTGGTGGTGGGTGGTCCCCCGCCACTCCTGGTTTTGGGGCCTGCGGTGTAGCTCCCCGCCACTCCTGGCCGGGATCTACTGCTGGCAGTGGTGGGTTGTGTCCAGTGTGTGTTTGTTGTGTCTGGCGTGCGCGCGTCGTGTGTTGTGCCGAAGGCGCTGTTACCAAAAGGCAAAAGGCCGGGATGTCTACCCACGGGTACAGGTAAACGGGCTGCGCTGTGTGTGTTGTGTGCGTGCTGTGTGTAAGTGTTTCTGGCATAGCCGGACCAGTGTACTCTCGCACTTGGCCGACACTGCCTTGCCGACGCCTGCGCGCAGTCACACAGGGTCTCATGGGCCCACTGCACCCCGCGTACCGCGCTGCACCATCAGTGCTCTTTGTGTGGTGCCGCACTGCTTGGTGCTGTGCACTACACTGCACTGTGTGTGCCCTGCTGCACGGTTGTTGTGGGCAGAGGGCAGTGGGTAGTGTAACGCACTGCCACGCCGCCTGGGGGCTGTGGGCAGTGGAATTCCTGCTTCATACTGCCGCATTGCCTGAGGGCAGTGGGGAGTGGTACTCCTGCCATTCTCTGCCTCCCTGCCTTGGGGCAGTGGGCCGGGCATCTCCTGCAATACACTGCCGCCGTGCCTGGGGCAGTGGCCAGTGGAACTCCTGCTACACACTGCGCCACGGCCCGGGGGCAGGGGGCAGTGGATCTCCTGCAGTGCACTGCCTCACTGCCTGGGGGCAGTGGAGAGTGCAACTCCCGCAGTACACTGCCCCACTGCCTGGGGGCAGTTGGCAGTGGAACCCCTGCAATACACTGCCGCACTGCCTGGGGGCAGTGGGCAGTGGAACTCCCGCAATACACTGCCACACAGCCTGGGGGCAGCGGGCAGTGCACCTCCTGCAATGCACTGCCTCCCTGCCCTGGGGCAGTGGGCAGTGCAACTCCTGCAATGCACTGAATGCCTCACTGTCTGGGGGCAGTGGACAGTGCAACTGCTGTAATGCACTGCCTCACTGTCTGGGGGCAGTGGGCAGTGCAACTGCTGCAATCCACTGCCTCACTGCCCTTGGGCAGTAGGCAGTGCAACTCCTGCAATGCACTGCCTAACTGCCCTGGGGCAGTGGGCAGTGCAACTCCTGCAATGCACTGCCTCCCTGACCTCGGGGCAGTGGGCAGTGCAGCTCCTGCAATGCTCTGCCTCACTGCCCTGGGGCAGTGGGCAATGGAACTCCTGCAATACACTGCCACACTGCCTGGGGGCAGTGGGCAGTGCAGCTCCTGCAATGCACTGACTGCCTCACTGCCTGGGGGCAGTGGGCAGTGCAACTCCTGCAACGCACTGCCTCACTGCCCTCGGGCAGTAGGCAGTGCAACTCCTGCAATGCACTGCCTCACTGCCTGGGGGCAGTGGGCAGTGGAACTCCTGCAACGCTCTGCCCCACTGCCTGGGGTCAGTGGGCAGCGCAACTCCTGCAATGCACTGCCTCACTGCCTGGGGGCAGTGGACAATGTAACTCCCGCAGTACACCGCCTCACTGCCCGGGAGCAGTGAGCAGTGCAACTTCTGCGACGCACTGCCTCACTGCCTGGGGGTAGTGGGCAGTGCAACTCCTGCAATGCACTGCCTCACTGCCCTCGGGCAGTAGGCAGTGCAACTCCTGCAACGTACTGCCTCACTGCCTGGGGCAGTGGGCAGTGGAACTCCTGCAATGCTCTGCCCCACTGCCTGGGGGCAGTGGGCAGCGCAACTCCTGCAATGCATTTCCTCACTGCCTGGGGGCAGTGGACACTGTAAGTCCCGCAGTACACCGCCTCACTGCCCGGGAGCAGTGAGCGGTGCAACTCCTGCGACGCACTGCCTCACTGCCTGGGGGCAGTGAGCAGTGGAACTCCTGCAATACACTGCCTCACTGCCTCGGGGCAGTGGGCAGTGCAACTCCTGCAATGCACTGCCTCACTGCCCTCGGGCAGCAGGCAGTGCAACTCTTGCAATGCACTGCCTCACTGCCTGGGGGCAGTGGGCAGTGCCACTCCTGCAATCCACTGCCGCACTGCCTGGGGGCAGTGAGCAGTGGAACTCCTGCAATGCACTGCCTCACTGGCTGGGGGCAGGGGGCAGCGCAACTCCTGCAATGCCCTATCTCGCTGCCTCAGGGCAGCGGGCAGTGGAACTCCTGCAATGCTCTGCCCCACTGCCTGGGGGCAGTGGACAGCGCAACTCCTGCCATACACTGCCGCACTGCCTGGGGGCAGTGGGCAGTAGGCAGTGCAACTCCTGCAATGCACTGTAATTGATATGAGCACTGTAACTCCCGCAGTACACCGCCTCACTGCCCGGGAGCAGTGAGCAGTGCAGCTCCTGCGACGCACTGCCTCACTGCCTGGGGGCAGTGGGCAGTGGAACTCCTGCAATGCACCGCCTCACTGGCTGGGGGCAGTGGAAACTGTAACTCCCGCAGTACACCGCCTGACTGCCCGGGAGCAGTGGGCCGCTCAACTCCTGCGATGCACTGCCTCACTGCCTGGGGGCAATGTACAGTGCAACTCCTGCAATGCACTGCCTCACTGCCCTCGGGCAGTAGGCAGTGCAACTCCTGCAGTGCACTGCCTCACTGCCAGAGGGCAGTGGGCAGTTCAATTCCTGCAATGCTCTGCCCCAGTGCCTGGGGGCAGGGGGCAGCGCAACTCCTGCAATGCCCTATCTCACTGCCTGGGGGCAGTGGGCAGTGGAACTCCTGCAATGCTCTGGCCCACTGCCTGGGGGCAGTGGGCAGCGCAACTCCTGCCATACACTGCCGCACTGCCTGGGGGCAGTGGGCATTGCAACTTCTGCAATGCACTGCCTCACTTCCCTCGGACAGTAGGCAGTGCCACTCCTGCAGTGCACTGCCCCGCTGCCTGGGGGCAGCAGGCAGTGCAACACCTGCAATGCACTGCCTCACTGCCTGGGGGCAGTAGGCAGTTGAACCCCTGCAATGCACCGCCTCACTGCCTGGGAGCAATGGGCAGTGCAACTCCTGCAATACACTGCCTCACTGCCTGGGGGCACTGGGCAGTGCCACTCCTGCAATGCACTGCCGCACTGCCTGGGGGCAGTGGGCAGTGCAGCTCCTGCAATGCACTGCCTCACTGGCTGGGGGCAGTTGGCAGTGCAACTCCTGCAATGCACTGCCTCACTGCCTTGGGCAGCAGGCAGTGCCACTCCTGCAATGCACTGCCTCACTGCCTGGGGGCAGTGGGCAGTGCAACTCCTGCAACGCTCTGCCCCACTGCCTGGGGGCAGTGGGCAGCGCAACTCCTGCAATGCACCGCCTCACTGGCTGGGGGCAGTGGGCAGTGGAACTCCCGCAGTACACCGCCTCACTGCCTGGGAGCAGTGGGCAGTGCAACTCCTGCAATGCACTGCCTCACTGCCTGGGGGCAGTGGGCAGTGCCACTCCTGCAATCCACTGCCGCACTGCCTGGGGGCGGTGGGCAGTGCAGCTCCTGCAATGCACTGCCTCACTGGCTGGGGGCGGTGGGCAGTGCAACTCCTGCAATGCACTGCCTCACTGCCCTCGGTCAGTAGGCAGTGCAACTTCTGCAATGCACTGCCTCACTGCCTGGGGGCAGTGGGCAGTGGAACTCCTGCAATGCTCTGCCCCACTGCCTGGGGGCAGTGGGCAGCGCAACTCCTGCAATGCGCTGCCTCACTCCCTGGGGGCAGTGGGCAGTGGAACTCCCGCAATACACCGCCTCACTGCCCGGGAGGAGTGGGCAGTGCAACTCCTGCAATGCACTGCCCCACTGCCTGGGGGCAGTGGACAGTGCAACTCCTGCAATGCACTGTCTCATTGCCTGGGAACAGTGGGCAGTGCAACTCCTGCAATGCACTGCCTCACTGCCTGGGGGCACGGGGAGTCCAGCCCAGCGGGTGGCCGGAGTTTCCCGCAGGGCCTGCGGGGATGGACAACCGGGCCCACCGGCCTGGGGGGATGGGGACTCCTGCCCAGGGGGTGGTCGGAGCGTCCTGCAGGGCCTGTGGGGACGTAGAACCGGGCACAGCGGCCTGGGGGGATGGAGAGTCCAGCCCAGGGGGTGGTCTGATGTTTCTGCAGGGTCTGCGGGGACGCACAACCGGGCACACCGGCCCTGGGGGGAGGGAAGTCCAGCCCAGGGGGTGGTCGGAGTTTCCTGCAGGGCCTGTGGGGACGTAAAACCGGGCACACCGGCCTGGGGGGATGGGGAGCCCAGCCCAGGGGGTGGTCGGAGTTTCCTGCAGGGCCTGCGGGGACGGACAACCGGGCCCACCGGCCTTCGGGGATGGGGAGTCCTGCCCAGGGGGTGGTCGGAGTGTCCTGCAGGGCCTGTGGGAACGTAGAACCGGGCACACCGGCCTGGGGGGATGGGGAGTCCAGCCCAGGGGTTGGTGGGAGTTTTCTGCAGGGCCTGCGGGGATGGACAACCGGGCCCAGGGGGCGGTCGGGGCATCCTGCAGGGCCTGCAGGGACGTAGAACCGGGCACACCGGCCTGGGGGGATGGGAAGTCCTGCCCAGGGGGTGGTCGGAGTTTCCTGCAGGGCCTGCGGGGATGGACAACCGGGCCCACCGGCCTGGGGGGATGGGGAGTCCTGCCCAGGGGGTGGTCGGAGCGTCCTGCAGGGCGTGTGGGGACGTAGAACCGGGCACACCGGCCTGGGGGGACGGGGAGTCCTGCCCAGGAGGTGGTCGGAGTGCATCTCTGGGCCTGTCGGGAGGTAGATTCGGTCACCCCGCCTCTGGGGGACGGGGAGTTGTGCCCAGGGGGTGGCCGGAGCGTCCTGCAGGGCCTGTGGGGACGTAGAACCTGGCAAACCGGCCCTGGGGGGATGGGGAGTCCAGCCCAGGGGGTGGTCGGAGTGTCCTGCAGGGCCTGTGGGGAGGCAGAACCGGGCACACCAGCCTGGGGGGATGGGGAGTTCAGCCCAGGGGATGGTCGGAGTTTCCTGCAGGGCCTGCGGGGATGGACAACTGGGCCCACCGGCCTGGGGGGATGGGGAGTCCAGCCCAGGGGGTGGTCGGAGCGTCCTGCAGGGCCTGTGATGACGTAGAACCGGGCACACCAGCCTTGGGGGAAGGGGAGTCCAGCGCAGGGGGTGGTCGGAGTTTCCTGCAGCGCCTGCGGGGATGGACAACCGGGCCCACCGGCCTGGGGGGACGGGGAGTCCTGCCCAAGGGGTGGTCGGAGCGTCCTGCAGGGCCTGTGGAAGCGTAGAACCGGGCACACCGGCCTCGGGGGACTGGGAGTCCAGCCCAGCGGGTGGCCGGAGTTTCCTGCAGGGCCTGCGGGCATGGACAACCGGGCCCACCGGCCCCGGGGGATGGGGAGTCCTGCCCAGTGGGTGGTCGGAGCGTCCTGCAGGGCCTGTGGGGACGTAGAACCTGGCACACCGCCCTGGGGGGATGGGGAGTCCTGCCCAGGGGGTGGTCGGAGAGTTTTGCAGGCCCTGTGGGGACGTAGAACCGGGCACACCGGCTTGGGGGGATGGGGAGTCCTACCCAGGGGGTGGTCGGAGTGTCCTGCAGGACCTGCCGGGGCGTATAACCGGGCACACCGGCCTGGGGGGATGGGGAGTCCAGCCCAGGGGGTGGTGGGAGTTTCCTGCAGGGCCTGCGGGGATGGAAAACCGGGCTCACCGGCCCCGGGGGGATGGGGAGTCCTGCCAAGGGGGTGGTGGGAGTTTCCTGCAGGGCCTGTGGGGACGTAGAACCGGGCACACCGGCCTGGGGGGACGGGGAGTCCTGCCCAGGGGGTGGTCGGAGCGTCCTGCCGGGCCTGTGGTGACGTAGAACTGGGCACACCGGCCTGGGGGGATTGGGAATCCAGCCCAGGGGGTGGTCGGAGTTTCCTGCAGGGCCTGCGGGGATGGACAACCGGGCCCACCGGCCTGAGGGGATGGGGAGTCCTGCCCAGGGGGTGGTCGGAGCGTCCTGCAGGGGCTGTGGGGACGTAGAACCGGGCACACCGGCCTGGGGGGGTGGGGAGTCCAGCCCAGGGGGTGGTCAGAGTTTTCTGCAGGGCCTGTGGGGATGGACAACCGGGCCCACCGGCCTTGGGGGATGGGGATTCCTGCCCAGGGGGTGGTCGGAGCGTCCTGCAGGGCTTGTGGGGACGTAGATGCGGGCAAACCGGCCTAGGGGGATGTGGAGTCCTGCCCAGGGGGTGGTCGGAGTTTCCTGCAGGGCCTGCGGGGATGGACAACCGGGCGCACCAGCCTGGGGGGACGGGGAGTCCTGCCCAGGGGGTGGTCGGAGTGTCCTGCAGCGCCTGTGGGGACGTGGAACCGGGCACACCTGCCTGGGGGGATGGGGAGTCGAGCATAGCGGGTGGTCGGAGTTTCCTGCAGGGCCTGCGGGGATGAACAACCGGGCGCACCGGCCTGGGGGGATGGGGAGTCCTGCCCAAAGGGTGGTCGGAGTGTCCTGCAGGGACTGTGGGGAGGTAGATTCGGGCACAGCGGCCTGGGGGGATGGGCAGTCCTGCCCAGGGGTTGGTCGGAGTGTCTTGCTGGGCCTGTGGGGAGGTAGATTTGGTCATACCGCTCCGGGGGGACGGGGAGTCCTGCCCAGGGGGTCGTCGGTTTGTCCTGCAGGGCCTGTGGGGATGTAGAACCGGGCACACCGGCCTGGGGGGATGGGGAGTCCCGCCAAAGGGGTGGTCGGAGTTTCCTGCAGGGCCTGCGGGGATGGACAACCGGGCCCACCGGCCTGGGGGGACGGGAAGTCCTGCCCAGGGGGTGGCCGGAGCGTCCTGCAGGGCCTGTTGGGGCGTAGAACCGGGCACACCTGAAGCCGGTTGGGACCCCCGTGGCCATCTTGGGGTCACTTGGGGTGGGTATCTATGTGCCGGCAAGCCGCCATTGTGAAGCCCGTTCGGACCCCCGTGGCCATCTTGGGGTCACTTGGGGTGTGTATCTATGTGCCGGCAAGCTGCCATTGGCTGATATCATACTCTCCCATCCACCTGACCTAACCCCATGTGATAGTGTGATAGGTTTGGCCATTCCGGCTATGAGCGGCCATATTCAGTACCGAGGTGCCGCCAGCTGAGATTTGTATATCAGAATATCAGGAATCAACAGGTTTTTTTTATCATAATGTTTCTGTAATTTTTTCTGCTTTTCGTTCTGATTGTCAATGTATCGGCGACTGTCAGTTGGCTCGCGATTTTGCGGTAACCGAATGGTTAACTGTTATTTACAGATATTTTGGCGGAAACCCCGATGCAGGGTCAGATTTCATCAGTAAAGGGTTTGTTGCTTCCGCTATTTTCATATTATACAGTCGCAATTTTAATCCGATTTTTTCAGGCCTTCAGAATCGGATTTTCGACTTCGACATCGCCGCACTTGATATGACGAATCTCGAGTGGTCCGACATTTTTCCCCAATTACGAATCAACCTTCCTTTTGTTATGCCCTTCGTTTTGCTTGGAGATATAGGCGAAACAAAGTTGATTCGTGAGGCCACTTTGAAAGGTCATATCTCCGGCTCACTGCGAGTAGTCCCAATTTTGAAACGTGGGTTGGAACTGCCTTGGTCTCAACTGAATTCAGGAAGCATCAAACGTCTTTGGTGTGTACACATGCCCGTTGTAGCAAGGGATAAAAGTCAAGAGGGTAGAAAGTGATATATAACTCTTGGACTGTGCAACCGAATATTTAATTGCGACTTTCGAGTGTACTGCATGAGTGTTGGGGTTGCATAGCAATTTTCCTTGGGTTCCTACGTATTTTTAACGTGAAGTTATGTCCATGGAGGGGCATGGCATATCATGGTGGGAGCCACTTTTGGAGGGTATGTATTATATGCATGGTATGTGCTTCGATATGCTCACACCCATGTTATATATCTTCGTGTGGCCGAGGAGATGGCGAGCCACACGTGACAAGGGCCTTGCACATGTCCGAATTGTGGAATTCAAAGCGCTAGACTAAGTCTACCGCGTATGTATTGCTCATGGTATGTTTGGCAAAGAGATCCATGAGTGCACTCCCATTTTCATGGGGCATGTAGATATGAGTGGCGAAGGTATCTCCATGCGCCCGATTGAGGATCCAAGTAGGGGAATTGTTCGCAAACAGTTCCAATCATTTGTATATTGAACCATGCGCGGATATCATGGGTGAGCATTGAGATATAATATCATGACAACTTTGTATTTGGGCATATTTTCATGTTTTTGACCTCATTTCATGCTCATTTTTCCGTTTTGTGTACTTACCTGGTCGGCAAACAGCAGGAAGCCTATGGAGAGTCGAACCATGGTATGTTGTTCATATGTTGGCATATGCTTCGGAGTTGAACACCACCATATGCCGGATCGTGTACTAGATTTGGCTTGGCGCACGAAGGATTACAAGAACTGGTCTCAAGATCATGGGCTGACTTGGGCAGTGCGTGGCGCCCATATCTGAAGGGGTTACGAGGGTAACTTGGGGATGTTCATGGGCATTGACCCTTGGTCTTCATCCTCCATGAAAACTGGACTTCGATTCCATGCATGCTTTGAGCCTTCGGATAAGTGGTAACTTCAATTTTGGGCATATATTTGATATATGGCCAATATGGTCCGAATTGGCAGTTTTTGGCATGTTATGAGTTCAAACTCATGGGGCATGTCTCGGAGCCCATTCGACTCCAAGTCCAACCAAGGTTATGTCGGGGTAGGGCATGGTCCTGAGTGCCACTCTAGGCCATGACACGCCACCTCCCCTATTGGGCTAGGATTTAGAGGCTTGGGAGTGAACATATTTTACTGGTTTATGTAGTGACTTTTGACACATGGCATTTAGCCATCTCATTTGATCGGGTTGAGGGCATCATGTTGGTGAGTCAAGGGAAGGTCTTGAGTCCAGGGAATGAGGGGTCTATGGCTGTTATTGTGTACATTTTTCATCTTTCCCCAGCTTTGCTTTATTTGTGTTCATATGCCAATTTCGGGGCTTTCCTCTTTGGTGCAATTCTTGTACATGCCCGCCACCGTGAGACAACCGGTGTGCTGAACGGAAGCCCGCAGTCCGGATTTGGTGTTGGATTGTGGATTAGGTTATTGCTGTATTTGTGGGATCTGGTTGCTGTTCAGGGGTGAAGGAGGATTTTACTTTCTATATTTTTCGATTTTGGACCCTGGACTTTGAGAAATGCAATCGATGATCAGGAGCAAAACAGCAGGGGTTACACGCGGAAGGGGCACAGCGGGGGCCGGTCCTGGTAGGGACCTTCTTTATGGTAGCAGAGGCGTACCTGCTGCCCCTACCTACCGCCGACCCGGGGACTTGGGCCCCTATGAGCCCTGCCCAAGTACGCCCCGGGTGCGTATTGTGGACTCGGTGGAGACCACGGCGGAGATTGGAGCCAGAGAAGAGCTGAGACGCTCAGGAGCATGGCGAACTCCGGAAGTTGAAGCCCGAAGAGAAATACGACGTTCGGGAAGAGGAGGACCTGACATGGAGGACCTGGTCTCCATGTGTGAGCGTCGCTGCCGAAAGGCATGCAACCTCCGCGGACTCTGAGGAGACCTGCCATTCAGGCAGCAGTGGAGGACGGGCCCGGCGCTACCGGAAGCGCGGGTCACCCAAGCCCGCGGCAGGGGACGCCGGCGCTATGGATACGGACCCTAGCCCGGTCAGGCTTTGGGACTCCGAGAAGCACTCCGAGGGCTATCGAACAGCCTATGAGCAACCCTCGGAGTCGGAGGAGACAGCCAGACCACCCACAAGGGCGAAAGCCGCCCCAGAACCCAGCCTGGAGCATGACGCCGAGGCGTTGGAGAGGCCCGCCAGAGCCAGAACGGCGCCTGTGGCCCGGCACACGGAGCCAACGCGGGATAGCATGGGCGACACACCGATGGCGGAGGAGTCCGAGGCGCCGGGAACCGCGGGATGCGCCGGACCTGGTGGGAAACACGCTGAGTGCCACTGTGAGCACGTGTCCTTCCTCATGGGCAAGTACCCAAAGATGGGGATTGACGGCATCGCGCATCGCCTCGACAGCCTGCACAACGCGAAGGACGGCCTAGAGGAGGACGTCGCGGGGATCCTGGATGACCAGTCGGCCGCGGAGAAAGACATGGCGGGGCTGCGAGCAGAACGGGACCGGTACCGGGGGAATCTGGAGCTGGCCCTGGAGAAGCAGCAGCGAGTGGTGGACAGTCCCCTCCACCTAGTGGAGGACATGTCGGGACGCCTGAAAAGGCTAGGGGATAGAGGAGCGACAGCCCCTCACCTCGGGTCCGGAGCTCCCGGCAAAGCCGGCAGCGGCCAAGCTGGTGGAGCGGGTTAAGACCCTCAGGAGCGCCATGGATAAACCCATGGGCGGACCTGCAGAGGCACCTTACGCGCCTCCGCGTGTTGACCCGGGTGCGCTGCCGTTTGTTCCCATGTTCAGCGAATCCACAATGCTCGGGGAACACACGGCACCGGCTGGGTCCAGGAGGGAAGGGCACGTAACCACGGACCCGAGGAGCCTGACGGTACAGATGTCCCATGCCGCCCAGGATCTACCGATCACTACAACTGCCCATGCAGTTTATGCGGAAGAGGAGATCCAGAGCCAGACCATGCAGGGGCGAACCATGGGAAGCGCCGACGGACATGGTCGAGGTCATCCAGGCGGATACTTGTGGGCGAAGGACCCCAATACGGGGATATGGACGGCCGATGCAGCAAGTCCTTCCCGCATTCCAAACCCCATGGGTTCAGGCCCAACTGGACCGCACTCCATGGAGGAAAGGGATGTACGGGGAGTGTACTCACACCCCCCGGCCACAGGTGGTATCCGTCTCGGTGGAGTGGTGGCCGGTGACGTCGGAGACGCCATCAGGATTGACGACCTCAGGGGAATCAAAATCCCCTACTATGATGGCAACCCCTCCAACCTGGACGACTTCATCCTGGATTGGGAGGACTTCGCCGAGGAGGTCGTCGACGAGATGCGGGGAGCGCCGCGGGACAGGTGGGTATGTCGGACATTCCCACACCGGCTGGCGCAGGACCTGAAGGAGGAGCTGCGGGATCAGATCCGGGAAGGATTGGTCCGTACGGAGCAGGCCTGCCTCCAGTGGTTGGACGCTCCGAACCAGAAGCTGGAGGACTTGTGGTCCATCCCGCTGCAGCTGCACCGCGGTGAGTTGCGGGTCCGGGAGTGGAACCGGTACCTGCGGAAGTACCGACGGGGCCTCAAGCTGGTTGAAGATTGGAACGAGTCCAGCGAGATCCGCCACCTGCTGAAGGACGTCCTCCCCGGCCACTGAAAGAGGTGAGTGGAGGACGAGGAGAAGAAGCGAGCCAAGAAGCGGGGGGCGGTGAGGATCATGGCGGCAGAGGATACCCATGCCGGTATCATGGAGTTCTTCAGGAGGAACCTGGGCGAGCCCAACCGGATGGTTGGACTGAAGAACGCCGTGTACGTGGAGGTATTTGGAGACACCATGGGGCAAAGGTTGCTGCGCCTCAACAACGTGGAGTGGAGACGCGGGGATATTTGAGGATGCAGGTCATCTTCGCCCGCATGAGCCTGGACGAGATCGTGAATTACATCACGGTGGAGTTCAAGCTCAATGCGAAGAACGAGGCCCATGTGCAGGTTTGACATGGTCATGGACAACGAGGACACCGTGAAGACCGCCATCAGCGGGAGATCCAGGAGGACACGGCCAACTCCGCGGTGGATGGTAGTGGAAGTGGCCAGGACCACTTGACCGGGTCCCGGGAAGATCACGAGGAGGTCCATTTCCTCGCGTTTGTGCCGCACAATGTGAGAGAACATGGGCAGGATTGGTCCAGATGGAACCGGGTGGGACAGAGCAAAAGGTCAAGGAGAATCAGGAACCCACCGCTCTCGTTCCGGGAGTACAGGTCTGAGCACGACGGGTGCTGGGTCTGTTATGGCAAGGGAAACAACCATGCACACGACCACCGTCAGTGCAAGGTGTTTGAAGCGGACAAGAAGGCCTACTTCGCGGCCCACCCCGAGAAGAAGCCCAAGGAGCAGCGGATTGCCGATTGGAAGGCGAAGGGCGGAGACGGGGGAAAAGGCGAAGGCAAAGGCCAAGGGAAGGGCGGAAGAAGAGGCTATGGTGGTGGACCTGGCCAAGACAGACGAGTGAGGTCGATCGAGGAGGTTGCTGAGGACATGTTGAGGACGTTGGAGGAACTCAAAGCCCAGCAACGTGGTGGACAAAGTCCTGGCGAATTGCAGCCGGAAAGGGCTGCGGGAAGTCAAGTCTAGAGGAGCCCCCACGGGAGTGGGACCTCAGAGGTCTCTCCGCCGGAAATCAGTGGAATCCCAGAGAAAGCGAAGGCACATCAGGTGCCAAAGAAGGCTCCAGAAGAGCCGAAACCACTAAGTTTCGCCACTCCCAACCCCTGGAGCGCCCTGCCAAGGGAGGTACATGTGGGTACGGGACATGGCAAGAAGAAAGGAGGGACCACGGAGAGCCCCGTGAAAGGGCAGGACCAGCCCAAGATCTACATCATCCGTGACCATACCCTTGAAGTCCTGATGCACCCGGACGTGCTAGAGTTGCATGCCGTGGGAGTCGTCCATACGCCTCATGGTGACGAGCGGCAGTTGCACTTGAAAGTGCGGGTACGGTGCGGGCAAGAGGAGAAGGTGGTGGATGTGTTGGTGGATACGGGTGCCAAGATCAGCCTGGTCCGGAGAGGGTTGTTCAAGGAGGCACTCCTGCAGCCCAGCCGGAGACCGGTCCGCCTGAAGGTCGCCAACGGAGAGATCATGGGTGGGGGCACCCATGAGGCCACTATCAGTATGGAAATCTGGGAACATGAGCGCTTGACCCGCCCCGATCTGGCGAAGAGAAGCAGTCTATCCGGGAACTTCTATGTGGCCGACATTACAGGTTGGGATATGATCATGGGGTATGACTTCATGGTGGCAAACGCCATTGGAGCCCTTCCCCATCCTGCAACGCTGGTCAGGGAGGATGATGAATGCCTCACATGGCTGTCCACGGACTATGCATGCGGATCATCCCAATGGAATGCTGAGGAAGAGGATCGGATCGTCCAAGCGGTGCATGCCGTGGGTGCCAAGTGCAGAGGAGACCGTGGAGTTCAGCTCACGGAGTATGGAATGGCGCCGCAGGTGTATGCCAGGATGATCCAGACGCTGGGAGCCGAAGCGCCCGAGACGGACGTCTTCGCTTCCCGGGATGCCCCACTTTTGCGGAAGTGTAGGAGGCATTGGCATCGAGGAGACTCAGCCTGGCACAGGCATTGGGGTTTGAAGGAGTGGGGGCCCATGTATCGGCATGGCTCCCTGGACAATACCAGACGTACGCTGGAGAAGATCGTTGCGGATAGGGCGAAGGGGATCCTGGTCATCACCGGCATACAGTCCACCCCATGTCCGCTGGAAGGTCTCAAGTCGATGCTGGACTCCATCACCCTGAACGAGATGTCATTCGGGCCAGAGGAGGAGTTGTTCATCGACGCCGAGGGTGTATCAATGCCCTCCCCAGGTCAAGCGTGGGGTACCAAGGCTTTCCTGGTCGATGGAGCGCAAGCCCAGCCCACGGGTGATGAAGCATTCATCCGTAGGGTGGAGGCGGTGCCCATGAAGGTGATGTTTGAGCCCAAGGAGGGGACGGATCAGCCTTTTGATGGCATTGACGTCCTGTCCAACGCCGCGATCGACGACGTCGTCAACTACATGCGGATGGGGATGCATGATCGTGTGGCAGTCAAGAAGAGGCGGGCCATGGTCACATCTCCGCATTGGTGGGATGACAAGATGTTGGTCACCGGCAAGTACGAGAAGGATGAGTTTGTGTCGAGGGTCATGGATCACATCGCGGACCAATATGATCGTCCGGTTGGGTTGGACCCGCCGACGTGGGATTTTCCAAGAATGGGGGCCGAGAGCGACAAGAACCAGCCCGATGCCGCAAATCTTCGAAGATTATCGGTGGGAAGCACGCCCCACGACGATGAAGACGGCATAGCGGACGAGGAGAAGTCGGACTCAGACCCAGAGGAGGCCTATACCGCAGTGCGGTCGGTTGTATCGATACCGAAGCAAGCGGCTGAAGAGGCCCAGGAGAACCCGAAGGTCGCCGAGCTGAAGGAGAGGCTGATCAATGCCTATCCGCGGCTATTCAGTGGCGTCGCCAACAAAAACCCTCCAGATCGTGGGGGGTTTGGCACAGCTAGGATCAAGCTGAAGCCGAACCCCAAGATCTATCGTCATCGGGAGTACCAACTTCAGGACGATCGGGCCGAGGCCATGAAGAAGTTGTTGGCCGAGTTCATTGAGCGAGGATGGATTGAACCCTCCAACAGTGAGTGCGCCAGCCCAGCCTTTATCGTGCCCAAGAAGGAGAAGGGCGAGTGGAGGTTGGTGGTGGACTACAGGGGTTTGAACGAGCAAACCGAGCACGACTCGTATTCGCTACCCCTGATCGACACCATCCTCCAAAAACAACAGAAAAAGCGGATCTTCACGGTGTTGGACCTGAAACACGGCTATCACCAGATGCCGCTACACCCGGACTCCAGGCCCTGCACGGCGATGTCGACGCCGCTGGGGCCCATGCAGTGGAAAGTGGTGCCTATGGGCACCAAGAATGGCAACGCCGCTTTCCAGCGCATGATGGAGGACCTACTCGGTCCTGTCCGGGACTGTGCCGACCCCTTTGTGGATGACATCATCATTGGATCCGGCCCGGAGGACATGACTGAGGACGAGCTAATCGAAGCGCATGAGAAGGATCAGACGCCGAGTGCTCAGCGAGCTGGACAAGCACAACATGGTGTGCAAGCCCACCAAAGCCTTACTCTTCGTGAAGGAAGTGGAGTTCGCGGGTCACGTGGTTGGTCACGGGCAACGCCATCCCATGCCTGGGAACCTGGCGTCCCTGCACCACTGGAAGAAGCCCCAGACCATCGGCGAACTCCGATCCTTCATGGGGTTCTGTAATTACTATTCGGGCTATGTCCGAATGTATGCAGAACTGTCGGGGCCGCTGCAGAGGATGCTGCAAGTGGGCAAGTTTGATGGCCGGAAGGGGAGCAGGAAGAAGCTTGCCTGGACCCCTGAGGCCGAAGATGCGTTCAGCCGCCTGAAGGAGCGACTCCTGGGGCAGCTGGGGCTATTCTTGGTGGACCCGGACAAGGGCTTCGTGCTACGGACGGCCGCCTCGGAATATGCTTTAGGGGCAGTCCTCGAGCAGATCTGGGACGACGGGTCACACGTACCCGTGGCGTTCTTGAGTCGGATCCTGGCCGAGGGCCAACACCGCACCTGGACCGAGAGGGAGAAGGAGACGTACGCCATTGTTTGTGCGCTCAGGAAGTGGTCTGGCTACATCGGATTGCAACCGGTGGTGGTTTGTACGGACCATCAGTCCTTGCAGAGCTGGCACAAGGAGCACGTCGACACCCCCTCGGGACCGGCGGCAAGGAGGGCCCGATAGCATGAGACGTTCGCCAAGTTCGACCTCAGCGTCGTATACGTCCCGGGCAAGGACAACACTGTGGCAGATTGCCTCAGTCGATGGGCCTACTTCGCGGGCAAGGCTTGGATGGACATATCCAGCCATGGGGACGCCGAGGAGACCGAGGAGGCCAAGGGCATCATCGAAATGGAGGAGGCCATGGAGCAAGAGGGGGTATAGTGCTTTGTGGTGATGGCAAACCGTACGGACCTGGCCAAGTTCCCGGGTGCCCGCGTCCAAGCTATTCGAGAGGAAACCCTCGAGCAATGGATGGTGTCCCCTGTAGAGCTAGTCAGGTCGGTGCTCACAGAGGACTGGTCGGATGACTACGCGGCATCCGACCATTGGAGCAAGTACTGGAATGCCGTGAGCGCCCCGTCGGACGACGAATGGCCTGAGGACTTGACCGAGGATGGAGACGGGTTGTTCCTCAAGGACAAGCTGCTGGTGCCCGAGAACCGAGTGGAGGAGCTCATTGATCATTGGCACAACGCCCAGCTCATGCACGCTGGCCGAGACAAGATGCAGCAGGACCTGGGGTGGCGTTTCAAGTTCCCTCCGGGGTATTACGCCATCCTGGATAGGTACTGCAGCGACTGTGCCGTGTGTCGGGCCACGAAGAGCTCCAACCACTCCACAGCGGTCAACCCGGTGTATACGGCTGTACCGGAGGCCCCTATGCGGTCTGTGGCGATGGATGTATTCGCCATGCCGGAGGTCACCGTGGAAGGAGAGACCTACGACTGTGTCATCCTGGCGGTGGATAGGCACAGTGGGTATATCGTGGCGGTCCCTCACAAGAAGTCCAAGAATAAGGACAAGAAGGACAAGCATGGAGTGGGGCTGCAGGCCAAGACCGTCGCTAATGCCATGATCAGGCATTGGCTGACGATTTTTGATGTCCCAGCTGTCATCTGCAGCGATCGGGGCAGTCAATTTGTGGGGACGTGGTTCAAGACGATGTGCGAGCACATGGGCATTCGACATGCCAGGACCGTGGCGTACCACAGCCGGTCGAATGGCCGGGCTGAGGTTGCCGGGCGGCAGATGTTCGAGAAGTTCCGCCAGCTGCACATCGACGAACAGGACCAGAATTGGTACAGTTCGCTGTGGAGAGTGCTCCAAGCTTACCATGACCTTCGGGACCCACTGGACTGTCGCCCCATCGCATCCTGTTGCTACGGGATCGAGTGTAACGCACTCTCCCGTGGTTGAACCATGGCAACGTGGCCCGGGATGCGAACGCTATGATGGCTGAGGCGGACGACACGGCGGCCAAGGTGTGCAAGGCACTTCAGAATCAGCATGAGAAGAGGGCCAAGTACTTCAAGCAGGGAAAGGCCCAGAAATATGCTCTCGAAGACACTGTGTGGGTGGAGCGGCACCACAAGGATGTCCTGTCCAGGCATCGGCAGGCGTCCTGGTATGTGCCGGGGGTAATCGTGCGGAAGGTCGGGCAGGATGTGTACGCAGTTCGTGTGGGGAATAACAAGATCCTGGACCGCGACCACACCCAGCTCCGTCCCCGAGCACCAGACCCCAGCGGACGTCCTGTCACCTTCGAGTTCACGGCCGGCGATGTGGACTCGGACGACGAGGGTGAGGACGACGACTTCACCGCCGAGAAAATCCTGGCGGACAAGCCGGACCCAGGGACGCCTGGGGGGAGGCTTTATAAAGTCCGTTGGAAGGGATTCACCGCATCCAGGGATTCGTGGGAGCCTCCGAGCAGTTTTGTGCCGAGGTACACCACGGTCTGGATGGACTACCTGAGGAAAAAGAACATTTCTTTGGATGTCAAGGACGTGTTGGTCCATTTGGTGGCTGCTGTAGCACCGTAATGGATCCCGCTTGGCATTTTTGTTTGTTTCTGTGCTTGGGAGACGGGTGAGGGCGTTCATCCGGGGATTTTTGGGCCTTGATTGGCCATACACCCCCTTCACTCGATCTCCACATATATATTTCATTGTGGTATACTTATTTAGGTCGACCGACGACGTTTCTCTATCTTTGATCCCCTTGGTCCATGTTGTAGATCAAGAGGAGACCGGATATGGCGTAAGGCACCGATTTTCAGTGTCCTCACCCCTCACTTGGGGCATGGGGGACACCTACGACGTGTGTGGGGCCTCGATGTGTCCTTGGGACATGGAGGGGGGGGTTGGAGCCCATTGGGGTCCTCCCGTCCTCTCTTCAATGACTTCCGAGCGGTAACAACGCTCTGAGAAGGGGGGTGAAGCCGGTTCGGACCCCCGTGGCCATCTTGGGGTCACTTGGGGTGTGTATCTATGTGCCGGCAAGCCGCCATTGGCTGATATCATACTCTCCCATCCATCTGACCTAACCCCATGTGATAGTGTGATAGGTTTGGCCATTACGGCTATGAGCGGCCATATTCAGTACCGAGGCGCCGCCAGCTGAGATTTATATATCAGAATATCAGGAATCAACAGGGTTTTTTTATCATAATGTTTCCGTAATTTTTCCGCTGTTCGTTCTGATTGTCAATGTATCGGCGACTGTCAGTTGGCCCGCGATTTTGCGGTAACCGAATGGTTAACTGTTATTTACAGATATTTTGGCGGAAACCCCGATGCAGGGTCAGATTTCATCAGTAAAGGGTTCGTTGCTTCCGCTATTTTCATATTATACACTCGCAAATTTAATCCGGTTTTTTCAGACTTTCAGAATCGGATTTTCAACTTCGACATCACCGCACTTGATATGACGAATCTCGAGTGGTCTGACTTTTTTCCCCGATCACGAATCAACCTTCCTTTTGTTATGCCCTTCGTTTTGCTTGGAGATATAGGCGAAACAAAGTTGATTCGTGAGGCCACTTTGAAAGGTCATATATCCAGCTCACGGCGAGTAGTTCCAATCTTGAGACGTGGGTTGGAACAGCCTTGGTCTCAACCTAAATTAGGAAGCATCAGACGTCTTTGGTGTGTACACATGCCCGGTGTAGCAAGGGATAAGGGTCAAGAGGGTAGAAAGTGATATATAACTCTTGGACTGTGCAACCGAATATTTTATTGCGACTTTCGAGTGTATCGCATGAGTGTTCGGGTTGCATAGCACCTTTTCTTTGGGTTCCTACGTATTTTTAACGTGAAGTTATGTCCATGGAGGGGCATGGCATATCATGGTGGGAGCCACTTTTGGAGGGTATGTGTTATATGCATGGTATGTGCTTCGATATGCTCACGCCCATGTTATATATCTTCGTGTGGCCGAGGAGATGGGGAGCCACACATGACAAGGGCCTTGTCCATGTCCCAACTGTGGAATTCAAAGCGCTAGACTAAGTCTACCGCGTATGTATTGCTCATGGTATGTTTGGCAAAGAGATCCATGAGTGCACTCCCATTTTCATGGGGCATGTAGATATGAGTGGCGAAGGTATCTCCATGCACCTGATTGGGGATTCAAGTGGCGGAATTGTTTGCAAATAGTTCCAATCATTTGTATATTGAACCATGCGCGGATATCATGGGTGAGCATAGAGATATACTATCATGACAACTTTGTATTTGGGCATATTTTCATGTTTTTGACCTCATTTTATGCTCCCTTTTGCGTTTTGTGTACTTACCTGGTCGGCAAACAGCAACAAGCCTATGCGGAGTGGAACCATGGTATGTTGTTCATATGTGGGCATATGCCTTGGAGTTGAACACCACCATATGCCGAATCGCGTACTAGATTTGGCTTGGCGCACGAAGGATTACAAGAATTGGTCTCAAGATCATGGGCTGACTTGGGCAGTGCGTGGCGCCCATATCTGAAGGGGTTTCGAGGGTAACCGGGGGATGTTCATGGGCATTGATCCTTGGTCTCTATTCTCCATGAAAACTAGACTTCGATTCCATGCATGCTTTGAGCCTTCGGATAAATGGTAACTTCAATTTTGAGCATATATTTGATATTTGGCCAATATGGTGTGAATTGGCAGTTTTTGGCATGTTATGAGTTCAAACTCATGGGACTGAGATACTGTAGGTGACATGCAGCGAGAGTATGTGACATGTAGTCAATGTAGGTGACACGTAGTGAATGTAGGGGACCTAACGGTGGCAGGGAGGGACGGGGGGTCACAATGGGACCTGAATGCCATGCTTGGCATTGTAGGCCCGCCAGGGGTCGCAGACGTGGTGCAAAAGTTGGTCCCTGGTCTCCCATGTCCACTCCTGGTGACCTTTCCACTTGACAAGCCACTTCTGGATCTTGCCGTTACCCCGAGTGGAAGGCACCTCCTTGAAATCCAGCATATCCTCCACCACCCTGCTGTCGTCGTGCTCGGGGGAGGGACGGAGCGTGTGGTGGTCGCATTTCAGCTTAACCCCCGACAACAGCGGCAGGGCCAGCTTGAGACGGCCTATCCCCAAAAATTGAGGTCCCTGGGCGGTCGCCACACGGTATCGACCCCCGCCCATCATTTCGAGGATCTCATATGGTCCCGACCAAATGCGGGCCAGCTTGTCAAAATGGCGGTCCTCGCTTTTGGGCAAATTGCGGACCCAGACGCGGTCACCCACTTCTGAGAGTTTTTCGGGGTGCGTCTTGCGAAATTGTTTCTCGTGTTTTTCATGGATGGCCGTCAGCCTTTCCTGAACCTCCTCAAGCTCACGCCCGAGACGCAAGAGAAAATCAAGGGCGTCTTCGCACTCGTTTTCCTCCACAATGGGAGGCATGTCTCCGAATCCAATTGGATCCCTCCCGAACAAGAGACGGTGGGGAGAGTACGGCGCTATGGCACCCGGAAGGTCATTGAGACCCCACAGTGCCATAGGCAATTTCCAGTACCATTGACTGGTGGGTGTGTTGGTCTCTTACAGGTACACCCTAAGGGTTTCAATGACGCTTTTTACCGCCCTTTTGGCCCTCCCATTGGTCTTGTGATCGTGGATCAGGGACTCGTGGGTGGAGATGCCAGCCAAATTGCAAAGAGTGGTCACAAACTTGTTATTGAAATATTTGGCGTTATCCCGCAGGATTTCATTGGGAACGCCTGTAAAAAACACGCACTTCTCCAAAAAAGTTTCCGCCAATTTGCGGGCGTCGAGACCCTTGAGGGTCGTTGGTATGGCTATAACATAGCCAGTCGCTCGGTCAACCATGACGAAGCAACAGTCCACAGTGTAACCTTTGCGCACCTCGCACGTAGGGAGATGGACTATGTCCATTGCCACCGAGGCAAACGGATATTTGGGGATGGGGTAGTAGTGGCGGGTCTCAGGGTGCCGACCACATCGCGGCTTACACGTCTGACACGTGTCGCAGCGCTGGATTACATTCCTCACGAGCTTCCGTAGCCGCGTAGGGGTGTATCCGTTGAATTTGTAGCGTCTGTGTAGGAGTTCCAGCGTCTTATCCACCCCTGGGTGACTGCAGGAGTGCACCGCTTGTATGACCTTAGAGGCCACGGCTTTGGGCACCATCACGTGATGGTGCTCAAGGAGTTGCCCTCGGCCGTTAACATGCCGGTCCGCGCGTCGGTGCTCTGCCACGCCAGTCCTAGCGGCCGCATACTCCCCTTTCAGGGCAGGGTCAGTCTCGTAGTGCGGGGCCCAGTTGTGAAATAGGAACTCAGTAGGAGGGGGCATCATGACGGTGCCCTTATCAGGCATATCTGCCTTCTTTTTGCGCCCTGCTCTACACCACGCCTGCATGGCCTGGTACCACTGTACGTGCGTGGGGGGCTCACTCTGTGGATGTGCATTCTCATAGTAAGCGGTAAGCGCGCGCAGCAAAGCCGTATTGGGACCGTCCCAACGGTCGGCAGGAAGAGTGTGGTGCATCAAGGTGGCCGCGCCTTGGTACCAGCATTGTGCGTCCATATACGCCCTAGCCTGGCGTTGCTTGGACCTCCAATGCAACCCTTGTGCCTCCGGGGCATTGCGTGCGTACTTGCACGAATCATGGCGCACACTGACTACGTCACCGGACATGGTGTGTGCCAGCTGGCGCACCGTAGCACGTCAGGGTCCCGTAGACAATGCATTGACAAATGCCTGCTGCCGGCGGGCCCTTTCGGCCTGTTCCGTGATCTCCCTGTCCTTGAAGAACTCTGAGGTCCCGTCACCATGACTAACGGGTTGTAAGGCCGCATGCCACTGACGAACTGCTCCTGCCAGGCTTTGACCCGCAATTGGCAATGTGCAGTTCACTTCCACCCCGTGGACCCGTACGTGCTCGGTACTAAGGTCCAGGTGTTTCAACCGTTCTCCATCCGGGGTGTTCCATGTGCGAGGTGGTAAGGGGGTATGGTGGGGCTCTGGGTCGACCGTAGGGGCCAAACGTGCCAGTGCTGCGTCAACCCACTGCGCAGTTTCCGAATCCGATGCATCCCAACCCGCTTGGTCGGCATCGCTCCCATGCAGGTTGGTGTCGGGGTTGGCCAGGTAAGCAGGGTATGCCCACCTAGACAACACATCCGCTGCCCCGTTGTCTTCCCCCTTGATGTAGACAACTTCCAGGGGGAACCTTGCCAAAAACTGGTGCCAGCGGAACCGCCTACCCACTGGACCAACCATGCGGTCAAAGTCTTCTTTGACCGAGGACTCCAAACTTTTGGCGTCCGTGCGGCATTTGATTTTTACCACGTTTGCAACCAGCCTCTAAACTTGTACAGGGTAGCGACAATCCCGTACATCTCCTGATCCGAAATGTGCCAGTTCAACTGGCCCGTTTTGTGGTAGGAGCCGTCAGGCCGTTTGGTCCTGGTGCCCTGTAACTTTTTCGAAAAAAACGCCACTGGGCGGAGGTTGCCATTAGCATCCTCCTGCTCCAGTGTACCCCCAAACGCGAAGGTACTGGAATCAACAGTGATCCACAAACTTGTTATTGAAATATTTGGCGTTATCCCGCAGGATTTCATTGGGAACGCCTGTAAAAAACACGCACTTCTCCAAAAATTCTTCCGCCAATTTGCGGGCGTCGAGACCCTTGAGGGTAGTTGGTATGGCTATAACATAGCCAGTCGCTCGGTCAACCATGACGAAGCAACAGTCCACAGTGTAACCTTTGCGCACCTCGCACGTAGGGGGATGGACTATGTCCATTGCCACCGAGGCAAACGGATATTTGGGGATGGGGTAGTAGTTGCAGGTCTCAGGGTGCCGACCACATCGCGGCTTACACGTCTGACACGTGTCGCAGCGCTGGATTACATTCTTCACGAGCTTCCGTAGCCGCGTAGGGGTGTATCCGTGGAATTTGTAGCGTCTGTGTAGGAGTTCCAGCGTCTTATCCACCCCTGGGTGACTGCAGGAGTGCACCGCTTGTATGACCTTAGAGGCCACGGCTTTGGGCACCATCACGTGATGGTGCTCAAGGAGTTGCCCTCGGCCGTTAACATGCAGGTCCGCGCGTCGGTGCTCTGCCACGCCAGTCCTAGCGGCCGCATACTCCCCTTTCAGGGCAGGGTCAGTCTCGTAGTGCGGGGCCCAGTTGTGAAATAGGAACTCAGTAGGAGGGGGCATCATGACGGTGCCCTTATCAGGCATATCTGCCTTCTTTTTGCGCCCTGCTCTACACCACGCCTGCATGGCCTGGTACCACGGTACGTGCGTGGGGGGCTCACTCTGTGGATGTGCATTCTCATAGTAAGCGGTAAGCGCGCGCAGCAAAGCCGTATTGGGACCGTCCCAACGGTCGGCAGGAAGAGTGTGGCGCATCAAGGTGGCCGCGCCTTGGTACCAGCATTGTGCGTCCATATACGCCCTAGCCTGGCGTTGCTTGGACCTCCAATGCAACCCTTGTGCATCCGGGGCATTGCGTGCGTACTTGCACGAATCATGGCGCACACTGACTACGTCACCGGACATGGTGTGTGCCAGCTGGCGCACCGTAGCACGTCAGGGTCCCGTAGACAATGCATTGACAAATGCCTGCTGCCGGCGGGCCCTTTCGGCCTGTTCCGTGAGCTCCCTGTCCTTAAAGAACTCTGAGGTCCCGTCACCATGACTAACGGGTCGTAAGGCCGCATGCCACTGACGAACTGCTCCTGCCAGGCTTTGACCCGCAATTGGCAATGTGCAGTTCACTTCCACCCCGTGGACCCGTACGTGCTCGGTACTAAGGTCCAGGTGTTTCAACCGTTCTCCATCCGGGGTGTTCCATGTGCGAGGTGGTAAGGGGGTATGGTGGGGCTCTGGGTCGGCCGTAGGGGCCAAACGTGCCAGTGCTGCGTCGACCCACTGCGCAGTTTCCGAATCCGATGCATCCCAACCCGCTTGGTCGGCATCGCTCCCATGCAGGTTGGTGTCGGGGTTGGCCAGGTAAGCAGGGTATGCCCACCTAGACAACACATCCGCTGCCCCGTTGTCTTCCCCCTTGATGTAGACAACTTCCAGGGGGAACCTTGCCAAAAACTGGTGCCAGCGGAACCGCCTACCCACTGGACCACCCATGCGGTCAAAGTCCTCTTTGACCCAGGACTCCAAACTTTTGGCGTCCGTGCGGCATTTGATTTTTACCCCCGTTTGCAACCAGCCTCTAAACTTGTACAGGGTGGCGACAATCCCGTACATCTCCTTATCCGAAATGTGCCAGTTCAACTGGCCCGTTTTGTGGTAGGAGCCGTCAGGCCGTTTGGTCCTGGTGCCCTGTAACTTTTTCGAAAAAAACGCCACTGGGCGGAGGTTGCCGTTAGCATCCTCCTGCTCCAGTGTACCCCCAAACGCGAAGGTACTGGAATCAACAGTGATCCACCAGTCCTTGCTGACATCAGGAAATTGGAGTATCACCTCCTGTTGGAAGCGTTGTTTCAGCTCCTCAAACGCCTCCTTCATTTCGGGGGTCCAGTAAATCTCCCCCTGGAGTTTGTAACGTTGTACCAGTTTGTCCTGGCTCATTTTGGAAAAATTGGCCCTTTGGCGGGTACCAGTACCAGGCAGCAAATCAGTTTGCCGCTGGTATTTTTGGGCCTTTTTCTGGGCCTTTGTGAGGCACATACCTTGCAAGGCCATTTGCAGGGGGGCGGCCATGCGCGCGTAGTGATGTATGTACACTCTATACCACTGTGTAAACCCGAGGAATCCCTTAAGGTGGGTGGGAGTGGTAATGTCCTCCCACCGCCACCCTTCAATGGCGGCTACCTTTTCAGGGTCCCTTTGCCTACCCCCGGGTGTGAGTATGTGTCCACAAAATTTAACGCGAGTGACGAACATTTTGCACTTTTCGGGCTTCAGGGAGAGCTTGTAGTGTGCCAAAATGTCAAACAACTCCCGTAGCTGACGCTCATGGTCCTCTATGCAGAGACGACTAAGTTTTTCGTTCCTCTCCAAATTGTCCCGGTCAGGGGTACCGTGTAGCAGGTCATCAATGTATGGCTTTGTACCAAACCGTTTTGTGAAACTTTACTTGTCGCCAAACCCGGTATCCAGGCAGGCGGCCACCATGCGCTGATATGCCGTGGGTGCCGTTTTTAGGCCCATGGGGAGTACCAGCCATTCGTACACCCCCCATGGTGTCACGAAGGCCGTATATTGCCTGCTTCCAGGCGCTAAATGCATTTGGTGAAACCCGTCTTCGAGGTCAAAGACGGACCATAGTGCATTTTTACCCTGCGAGAGGATCATATCCTCTATGACCGGGAGGGGAAAGGGGTCGTCGCTGACCTGGGAGTTCAGGTGGCGGTAATCAATTACCAGCCCCCCTTTTCCCCCAGGCTTGGGGACCACAAAGGCCGGTGCACCTCACATCGAACCAGACTTCTGCAAGAAGCCTCGGGCAATAAACTTGTTAACAAGTTCGCGGAAAGCCGCGTCTCGTATGCCGCACGTGCGGTATGGCACACATTTCTGCGGTCGTGGGGTGGCGGTTTTAAAGGGTATGGCATCCTCCCCGTGCGGCCGGAGATCCCGCCGGACCTCCTTGATGGGTGTGTGTTGAAAAAAATTTTCTTTGAAGGACTCCTGTAATTGGGCCCTTATTTCCGCACAGCGGGGGTCCTCCTGGTCCGCCTGCACTGCTGCCCGCACCGACCGTTGAGACCGTGGGCGGTAGTATTTCCCCTTGGCGTCATGTTCAACGAGGTCCCGTAACCAGGGGAAGGTGTCAGTATCACCCTCATACCCACCAGCAACCGCGTCGCAGGCACTGTCCCGGACGTTGCTGGAGAATGCATCAAAAGGAACCACCCTGGTGGTCCAGCCTCTGGATGGCGGGAGGACAAAACCCGCATTGTCCTGGTAGACCGGTTGGTCCGCCGGCAAGTCCCACCAATCCAGGGCTATCTCCCCCAACTCCCAAAACCAATCATGTGCATTCCACACAGGGACAATCATTATCCCCTGGGCCTGGTCCATGATGGCCTTGAGGACGACATCCTGCATTCTAGAGAAGAAGGCATTAACCCATAGGTGGTCCCGGCCCCAGTCCTTGGAGAAGGCATCCTGGGCCTGCGTCCAATACCGTGGAAACTGGGCGTTGCACTTTGGGGCGAATGCATCAACCATGGACTGCTGCTCCCTTCCTGAAACCCCTGCCCATGCCAAAATCTCTTGCTTGAGACTCGGCAGTACTGCGTATGCCTCGGTTTTATAAGTACGACTAGCTGACTTATGTAGCGCCTTGCGCCGAGCTGCGGTTGGTAGTGCCTGAGCCTTCTTAGAAATGCGGACGGGCCGTACCGAGGTGGTACCTGAACTGGATCCTGGGAAGTGACCGTACCGTTGGACGACCTGTCTGTCCGTGGGGGGGTCCGTACCGGAGAGCCTGGGCTGTCTTGTGGGGGGTTCTGGAAGGGCTTCTCCCCTCCATTGGCCGTTGTGGTTCTGGTGGTATCCCCACCCCCCGGCGAAGCTGTCTGGGAACGCGGTGTGGACGGGGGAGGGGGTTGTGAGGGGCCGAGCTAAAATAGGCTCGCCTTCTTCTGACTCGGCCTCGGATAACCCTTGCTCGCTCTCGGTACCGCTGTTGGGATCTACGGCTAAATGACACCCACACTGCCGCAGGCACTGGCACCTAAACCGCTCTAGCTCGACTTCGGGGGGGGGGTATGAAGCGGGGAACTCCGTCCCCGGCTTTCCCCGTGGCGGTAGGGGGGGGTATGGACTGTGGTGGCTTGTACCTAGCCTGAGCTATGGTTATCCACTCCATAGAATAATGGGGGTCCGGTTGGAGGAAAATCTGCATACTGCGGGTCCCCCATGCTGTCGTCATACTCCTGAACCAAACAGTACGAATCATCACAATCAAACTGTCTATCTGGTGCCACTAAACCTACCGAGACACATTGGCAGACCGTAACGGGCTGTCTGGGCGGGGTTACCAACTGCTGCTTGGGAGGAGAGGGTAACGGCTGCTCCCCTCCTAAGCTAGCGTTGCGTGTCGCTGACATGACGATGGCTACTGTGGTGACTTGCTGCACCGCCACAGCTACTGCCGCCACTTGTTGTCCTAAAGAGGCCAACGTCTGCGTGATGGCGGCAGCCCATGTCGTCCATTGTACACTGGGAGTTTTCTCGCCGGGAGCCTCCTCAATCAATGGAGAGGGGAGTCTAGGGTCGGTCCCCACTTCCCGCAGGACAGTGGGCTCGGAGTACTCTGCCAACGTATCCACTAGGCAGTCCCGAGAGGCATCAGGTTGTAACCGATAGCATTTGAGGAATGGGTAGCCGACTATTCAGCCATTGCTGATTTCGGCGGAGTATACAAAGACCTGCTCGCAGGTCAAAAGCACTTCGACCCCATGCCGGTCTTGCACGGGCACGGTTAGATCCAGCAAGGCCCCCATTGTCCCTCCTGCCACAGCGTCCCCTCCTACGGACGTAATGGCAAGGGGCTTCCGCGCCGGTGGGAGCGTACCGCTCGGAAAAAATGAGGGGGGAGCGATGGCAAAAGCCTGGCTCCCTGAGTCGACCAGGGTAGGTGCTGGGCTCTCTTCACCCGTTCCCAAGCTGGCACTGCCCTGCACCACCAATTCCCGGTGCGTGCCTGTTGAACCAAGCGCGCGCTGGCGACGCACGGCACATACTCGGGGTCGTCGGAGGGTACGGCGCGTACGAGCATCGTATATTTGGCTCACCGGCACCGACCGTATGGTTGCAGTAGAAATGATAATCTTCAGCGCCGACGGACTCCGTACAGGGGGTGGATCCGTCAACGCCGGCCGAGCCTGCGGGATGCCAGCAGTATGGTCAGCATCCCGCAGCCTGGCTACTCTCTTGCGAGCGCGGCGCTCGCCTCTCGTAAGCCACCCCCGACGTCTCTACTGACGCGGGTTCCTGGAGCGGCCCCTTGTCGGCGCGTTGGCTGCCGCGAGTTGGGCCGCGGTGTCTCCGTCGGCCTTCCCTTTGGCGTCCCCCTGAGGGGCTGCCTCGGCAGGCTTACCATCTTTGGCATCCACTTGGGCCTGCTGGGCACGGGCAACATTTTTTTTCACATGATATTGGCACTGGGCAGGGTGGTGGTCACCCCCACAGCACATGCACTTGTCATCCTTGGCCATTTTAGTGGCATGTCGCAGGGCCCAGTCAACCTGTTTCTGTTGACTCGGGGTCAAGCCTTGGGCGGCGGCTTTGTCGTCCCCCTGGCGAGGCTTGCGGTCTCCCCAAGACCCGCTACCCCTGGAAGAGTCGCCGCGCCGCCCTCTTGCCTTTGCCCCTGCCTTTGCCCCTCCCCTTGCCAGTTGTACGGCCAGGAGTGCGGTCCCGATTGTCATCCGCCTTCTTGGGCTTGGGGCAGTCTGCCGCCCGATGTTCCTTTTCACCGCAGTTCTGGCATGCGCCCTTGAAGGCTGCGGGTGCCGAGGCGCTGCGCGCCTGCGCCGGAGTTGCCGGTTGCGCCTCGTCATGGCGTTTTTGTTGCCACTTGCGCTTATCGCGCCAGGTGAGTTCGTACACCACCTGGGAATGCGCAGCCTCCCAGGTGAACTCATCGTGTAGTGCCTCTAACCTTGCCAGCTTGGCAAGTTCCGCCCCGTAGCCTCCATGACGCTCAAGCGCCTGGCGCCACATCTGTTTGGCACGCTGTGGGGTGATGGCCCACTTGCGCGCCGTGCGGCGAGCGTGTAACACCCACTGGATTTTCCAGAGGCTGTAGTTGGCAACAGTTTTTGGGCGGGGTAGGTCCATTGCGATCCATTGCTTCCCGAAGAGTTCGCCGGACACCCTGCCCTGGCCGATAGTAGAGGCCACGCCGTATATCTGGTCGTATGTCCAGCCGGCATCCCGAACCCGACTGGCGTATAAGTTCCCTTCGTCTGGGAAACACGAGCAGAAAACGTATGCTAGGAGATCTGGCGCCACGCGCCTACACCAAAATCCCCTGTAACGGTCCCATTTGGGCTCAAACGTGGCCCAGTCCTCTCGGAAGACCGGCCTCTTGAGGAGGTCTTTAATGACTTGCCTAGTCTCGGGGTCAAGGTTTTCTAACTCCAGCTTGTCGGCGCCGAACAGCGCCCTGACCTGAACATTCGGGTCTTTGTCGGTGGGGGCAATGCCGGGCACGGAGCCATCAGGTACAGAAAAAGACCCTAGGTCGGGTGTGCCCAGGACTGGGGACTTACCCGCCCCCCCAAACGAAGGCAAGTTACCCATAGCTGAGAGGGGGTCACTCTTGAAAAGGTCCTGCACGTTGGAAAAACTCACGTGCTTCTCCCCATCATGGGTGGTGCCTTTCATGTCCAGCCCTGGAAGGTCAAACGTAGCGCCACCCGCCTCATGTAGCAATGTGGGGGCGTTTGCCTGCGGCTTCGGGGTGGAGGGGTTGGTGTGCGGCCTCAGGATGTCCCCCAACCCAGAAAACTGCCGAACCCCCGGTGAAGGCGTAGTTTCTCCGTACGGGCAATGGGAAAAATGAGCGCCCTCTCCCGTCGAAACATGTGGCGGAGCCCCAGGCTCGGCCTTGACGGGGTAATTGGGATGGGAAAGGCTGGGGTCGGGGTTAACGCTCTGGCAAGGGGTAGTGGTGTCTCGACCATCCTCCCCGTCATCCGCACACTCATCCTCCCACTCCTGTAATTTTCCTTCTAATACCTCCATCGCATTCGCGAGGGTTTCCATACCATTCACGACCTCTGGGAGCTGCGTCCCCAAAGCCCGGAGGGAGGTGTCATGTTCCGCCACTCGGGCTTCCACTGCCGCCACATCAAAATTCAGGGAGGTGGATACGTCCGGGAGTTGGGCCGGTGGTCCAGGCACTTGCTGCCGTCCCTTTACCAGCGCCAACTCCTGCACGTTGTGTTGGACTTGTCGTTTCAAAGACGCATACTGCCTGTCCACTTCGTGGACCCTCCTGGCTAACGGATTCATGACCTCTGTTTGCAGGCGATCCGAACCTGATTCCGCCAGTATCAGGCGATGGTGACAGTCCCTGATCTCCTCAAGGTGCTGGCGCCGGATGGCTTCGAGGCTCTCCCTCATTTCACTTAGGACTTCCGCCTTCCAAGAGGCTTTGTCCTCGCTCTGGTGTAACACCCGGCCCCTGAGGTCAACCACCTGTGTGTTCAGCCGGGCCACTTCGTGTCCAAGGGCTTGTTTGGCGTCCTCCAACGAAGTCACCTTAGATGCACACCAGGGGCAGCACCCGTCACTGCCAGAGCATGAGTGAGAAGGAGGAGGGTCATTGGGGGGCTCGGGAGGCGTAGATTCTGTCGAGGCGCCAGTACCCTTTTCCAGTATGGTGATTCTGTTGAGCGCTGTTTGCAAAGTTTGTTCACAGTAGTTCAGGCGCGACGTCGTCGCTTTGATTGTGATGGTGCGCTCAACCAACAAGCTTGCTGTCCTGTCGAACTGTTCTATCACCGTTGTTTGCCGGACTTTTAAGGTCTGGTAATGACCCTCTAACGTTCCCACTTTCGGCTCTAACCCATTGACCACACGTAGGAGAGTGGTGACCTGTTCAAGAGGGGCTGTAACCCTCCTGATTTCCGCCGTCTCCTGCGTGATGCGCTCGTAGGCCTTCGCGATGGTGGCCTCCTGGCGCGCCAACGCGCCCACGCGCTGCCCCATGTCGTTCAGGGCGGAGGACACGTCGTGGATGTGGCTGCTGAGCTGCAGCCCGGCGGCGTTCACTGAGGCTCGCACGCCTTCGGTGGCCGCATGGCAGCTCTTGATGCCTGCCTCCGCACCCGTTGAGGACTCCTCCAAGCGCTGTAGGCGCGCCGCTGCTGCCACTTGCAGCAGTTCGTTGACGCTGCGCTCCACCGTGGATAAGGCGGTGTTGTGAGCCTCTTGCAGGCCCCGATGATCACGCCAGATGTCACCGAAGTCGCGCTGTGCAGCCGTGACGGCGTTGCCCAGCGCCGCCGTGTCTCCTCTCATGGTCTCTAGATCGACTGCGATGCCTGCAAAGTGATGATCGTGGGTCTTCAACAGATCAAACACCTGCTGATCCCCGTTCAGTCCCGATCTCAGCGCCTCCGTGACAGCAGTCATAGCTTCACGGAGCTCTGTCACACCGTCCTCTACCTGATGCAAGCGCTCAACGTGGTCACCGGTGTGGCTGATGGCTTGCCACTCGTGCGGACACCCATGTTGATCAACCCAGCGATGCCCCTCCACATTGACTAGCACGCGAGCTGCAGACAGGGTCGGTGGCACTGATACTTGTGGATCAAACGCTGCTGCCTTCACAGGGCTTGAGAGGATCATCGGCTCCGCCGGAGACTGCTGCTGTGTTGTAGACTCATACAGCTGCAGCCGCAACAGTTCGGGTTCATTGATGCTAACCATGGATTCACGAAACGATGTATTCAGCACGCAGTCTTAGATCAGACAGTCAGAGATTCAAGCTGCAAGCACCCGATGATGCTACCAACTGATAAGCCACTAGGCTCCTGCACAGGACCGATGCTGCAAAACACGTGACATTTGTTTCAAAATCGAGACCTCAGCCCTCAAAGCAACGCACTGCTCATACACTTCGTAGTTGTTGATCTTGTCCGTGAATCCACAGTCAACATGGTCACAAAGACCCTGTGCAACACACAGAAGTCCAGTCTCAGAATACTTTACAGAGCACATGCATACACGATGTGTAAAATGCAATCACCATGCTATTTAATAATCGCTAATTATTCTCTCGTAATTCTGTCTGTGCTCTGTCGTGATTCTGTCTGTACTCTGTAGTATTGATGTCGTCTGTATTACGTTGTCAGGCCTATCGCTCGCGAGCGATCCCACAGATGAGTCGCGATCGCCGGAGTTTGTACTCTGCTGCCTACTGCTAACAATGGGGCATAACTCTAAGCCCGTTCGACCCCAAGTCCAACCAAGGTTATGTCAGGGTAGGGCATGGTCCTGAGTGCCACTCTAGGCCATGACACGCCACCTCCCCTCTTCGGCTAGGATTTAGAGGCTTGGGAGTGAACACATTTTTGGGGTTTATGTAGCGACTTTTGGCACATGGCATTTAGCCATCTCGTTTGACCGGGTTCAGGGCATCATGTTGGCGAGTCAAGAGGGGGTCTTGAGTCCAGGGAATGAGGGGTCTATGGCTGTTATTGTGTACATTTCCATCTTTCCCCGAACTTTGCTTTATTTGTGTTCATATGCCAATTTCAGGGCTTTCCTCTTTGGTGCAACTCTTGTACATGCCCTCCACCGTGAGACAACCGGTGTGCTGAACGGAAGCCCGCAGTCCGGATTTGGATTTGGATTGTGGATTGGGTTATTGCTGTATTTGTGGGATCTGGTTGCTGTTCAGGGTTGAAGGAGGATTTTATTTTCTATATTTTTGGATTTTGGACCCTGGATTTTGAGGATTTTGAGAAATGCAATCGATGATCAGGAGCAAATCAGCAGGGGTTACAGGCGGAAGGGGCACGGCGGGGGCCGGTCCTGGTAGGGACCTTCTTTAATTGGCTGATATCATACTCTCCCATCCACCTGACCTAACCCGATGTGATAGTGTGCTAGGTTTGGCCATTCCGGCTATGAGCGGCCATATTCAGTACCGAGGCGCCGCCAGCTGATATTTATATATCAGAATATCAGGAATCAATAGGGTTTTTTTATCATAATGTTTCCGTAATTTTTCCGCCTACCGTTCTGATGGTCAATGTATCGGCGACTGTCAGTTGGCTCGCGATTTTGCGGTAACCGATTGGTTAACTGTTATTTCCAGATATTTTGGCGGAAAGCCCGATGAAGGGTCAGATTTCATCAGTAATGGGTCGTTGCTTCCGCAATTCTCTAAATATGCACTCGAAATTTTAATCTAAATTTTTCGCGATGTCGAAATCGGATTCTCGACTTCGACATCGCCGCACTTGATCTGGTCTTCTTCGAGTGGTCATACTCTTTTCCCTATGGCCTAATCAGGTTTGCCTTATAACGGCCACCCATTTGACTTGGAGATATAAGGGAAACAAAAGTGATTCGTGGGACCACTTGGAAGGCCATATTTACGCGTGAGTGCGAGGAAAGAGAATAAGGAATGTTGTGTTGCAATCGCCTTAGTCTCAACTTATCTTTGATAGGGTCCAACACCTTAGGTCGTCATACACACTCGTTGTATCATAGGATCATGGTCAACATGGTAGAAAGTTGTATATAACTTGTAGACCATGTGTCCGGACTTGATATTATGACTCTCCAGTGTAGCGCATGAGTCTTGCAGTTGCATAGCATCTTTCCTTCGGTTCCCACGTCCATTTTACCAAAAGTTCTGACCATGGAGGGGCATGGCATACCATGGTGGAAGCCAATTTTAAGGGATATGTGTGATATGGGTAGTATATGTCTTGATATGCTCACGCTCATGTTATATATCTTCGTGTGGCCGGAGAGATGGGGAGCCACACGTGACAAGGGCCTTGCCCGTGTCCCAATTGTGGAATTCAAAGCGCTAGACTAAGTCTACCGCGTATGTATTGCTCATGGTATGTTTAGCAAAGAGATCTATGAGTGCACTCCCATTTTCATGGGCTATGTTGATATGAGTAGCGAAGGTATCTCCATGCGCCCAATTGTGGATCCAAGTAGGGGAATTGTTCGCAAATGGTTCCAATCATTTGTATATTGAACCATGCGCGTATATCATGGGTGAGCATAGAGATATACTATCATGACAACTTTGTATTTGGACATATTTTCATGTTCTTGACCTCAGTTTTTGCTCATTTTTCCGTTTTGTGTACTTACCTGGTCGGCAAAAAGCAGGAAGCCTATGGAGAGTCGAACCATGGTATGTTGTTCATATGTTGGCATATGCTTTGGAGTTGAACACCACCATATGCCAGATTGCGTACTCCATTTGGCCTGGCGCACGAAGGATTACAAGAATTGGTCTCAAGATCATGGGCTGACTTGGGCAGTGCGTGGCGCCCATATCCGAAGGGGTGTCAAGGGTAAAGTGGGGATGTACATGGGCATTGACCTTTAATCTCTATCCTCCATGAATACTAGACTTCGGTTCCATGCATGCTCTGAGCATTCGGATAAGTGGTAACTTCAATTTTGAGCATATATTTGATATATGGCCAATATGGAGTGAATTGGCAGTTTTTGGCATGTTATGAGTTCAAACTCATGGGGCATATCTCCGAGCCCATCCAACACCAAGTCCAATCAAGTATATGTCAGGGTAAAGCATAGTCTTGAGTGCCACTCTGAGCCATGACACGCCACCTCCTTCATTGGGCTAGGATTGATAGGCTTGGGAGTGAACACATTGTTGGGGTTTATGTAGTGACTTTTGACACATGGCATTTAGCCATCTTATTTGACTGGGTTCAGGGCATCATGTTGGTGAGTCAGGGGAAGGTCTTGAGTCCAGGGAATGAGGGGTCTATGGCTGAGTCTGTGTATGTTTACCTCTTGCCGCAACTTTGCTCTATTTGTGTTCATATGCCAATTTCAGGGCTTTCTTCTTTGGTGCATTTCTCGTACATGCCCGCCACCGTGAGACAACCGGTGTGCAGAACGGAAGCCCGCAGTGTGGATTGGGTTGTTGCTGTATTTGTGGATCTGATTGCTATTCAGGGTTGCAGGAGGATTGGATTTTCTATATTTTTGGATTTTGGACCATGGATTTTGAGAAATGCAAGCGCTGATCCGGAGCAAGTCAGCAGGGGTAACAGGCGGAAGGGGCACAGCAGGGGCCGGTCCTGGTAGGGACCTTCTTTCTGGTAGCAGAGGCGTAACTGCTGCCCCTACCTACCGCCGACCCGGGGACTTGGGCCCCTACGAGCCCTGCCCAAGTACGCCCCGGGTGCGTATTGTGGACTCCGTGGAGACCACGCCGGAAGTGGAAGCCCGAAGAGAAGTACGACGTTCGGGAAGAGGAGGGCTTAACATGGAGGACCTGGTCCCCATGTGTGAGCGTCGCTGCCGAAAGGCATGCAACCTCCCCTCCGCCGCGGAGGACTCTGAGGAGACATGCCATTCAGGCAGCAGTGGAGAACGGGCCCAGCGCTACCGGAAGCGCTGGTCACCCAAGCCCGCGGCAGCAGACGCCGGGGCTGTGGATACAGACCCCAGCCCGGTCAGGCTGTGGGACTCCGAGGGGCACTCCGAGGGCTATCGGACAGCCTATGAGCAACCTTCGGAGTCGGAGGAGACGGCCAGACCGCCCACAAGGGCGAACACGGCCCCAGAGCCCAGCCTGGAGCATGACGCCGAGGCGTTGGAGAGGCCCGCCAGAGCCAGAACGGCGCCTGTGGCCCGGCACACGGAGCCAACGCGGGATAGCATGGGCGACACGACCATTGCGGAGGAGTCCGAAGCGCCGGGAAACGCGGGATGCGCCGGATCAGGTGGAAAGCAAGCTGAGTGCCACTGCGAGCACGTGTCCTTCCTCATGGGCAAGTACCCAAAGATGGGGATGGACGCGATCGTGCACCGCCTCGACAGCCTGGACAACGCGAGGGACGGCCTAGAGGAGGACGTCGCCAGGATCCTGGATGACCAGTCGGCCGCGGAGAGAGACATGGCGGAGCTGCGAGCAGAACGGGACCGGTACCGGGAGAATCTGGAGCTGGCCCTGCAGAAGCAGCAGCGAGTGGTGGACAGCCTCCTCCACTTAGTGGAGGACATGTCAGGACGCCTGAAAAGGATAGAGGAGCGACAGCCCCTCACCTCGGGTCCGGAGCTCCCGGCAAAGGCGGCAGCGGCAGAGCTGGTGGAGCGGGTTAAAACCCTCGGGAGCGCCATGGATAAACCCATGGGCGGCCCTGCAGAGGCACCCTACGCGCCTCCGCGTGTTGACCCGGGTGCGCTGCCGTTTGTTCCCATGTTCAGCGAATCCACAATGCCCCGGGAACACACGGCACCGGCTGGGTCCATGCGGGAAGGGCACGTGACCACGGACCCGAGGAACCTGACGGTACAGATGTGCCATGCCGCCCAGGATCTACCGATCACTACGACTGCCCATGCAGTTTATGCGGAAGAGGAGATCCAGAGCCAGACCATGCAGGGGCGAACCATGGGAAGCGCTGACGGACATGGTCGAGGTCATCCAGGCGGAAACCTGTGGGCGAAGGACCCCAATACGGGGATATGGACGGCCGATGCAGCAAGTCCTTCCCGCATTCCAAACCCCATGGGTTCAGGCCCAACTGGACCACACCCCATGGAGGAGAGGGATGTACGGGGAGTGTACTCACACCCCCCGGCCACAGGTGGTATCCGTCTCGGTGGAGTGGTGGCTGGGGACGTCGGAGACGCCATCAGGATTGACAACCTCAGGGGAATCAAAATCCCCTGCTACGATGGCAACCCCTCCAACCTGGATGACTTCATCCTGGATTGGGAGGACTTTGCCGAGGAGGTCGTCGGTGAGATGCGGGGAGCGCCGCGGGACAAGTGGGTATGCCAGACATTCCCACACCGGCTGGCGCAGGACCTGGAGGAGGAGCTGCGGGATCAGATCCGGGAAGGACTGATCCGTACTGAAGCGGTACCCAGAACCCCATGGCCAGGTTACGGCATACAATCGGTTTCCGGTCCACTAACCTTAAGTACGGAAGGCGCCCGTTGACGCCCGGTGCGAGCCCGGCGGGAGCGTGTTCCGTGCCGTAAAGCCCCGCATCGGCAACCGATGCACCGCCAGCAGAGATTTATATATCAGAATATCAGGAATCAACAGGGTTTTTTTTTCACATTGTTTCCGTCAATTTTTACGCTTCCGTTCTGATATTCACTGTTTTGACAGCTGGCGGTTAGCTCGCGACTTTAGCGTAACCGCCAGTTTAACTGTTAATAATGGAAATTCTAGCGCTATCCGTGACGAAGGCTCTAAAGTCTTCAGGAACTGCATTGATGCATCCGCAATTTTCACATTCTATACTCGCAACCTTAATCCGAATTTTTCAGGATGTCGAAATCGGATTTTCGACTTCGACATCCCCGCACTTGATTTGACCTCTTTTGAGTGGTCCTACGTGCTTCCCTATGCACGAATCAACTTTCCTTTTATCTTGCCCTCCATTTGTCTTAGAGATATGGGCAAAACAAAGTTGATTCGTGAGGCCACTTGTGAGGGTCATATCTCGTGCCACTTGCGAGGAATGACAATAATGAAACGTGGGATGTATTCACAATACTCCCGACGTAATTTAGTAAAGCTTTATATGCCTTGCGTCTCCACACGTGCGCGCTAGTGTAATGGATCATGGTCAAGAGGGTAGAGTTTGCGTTGTAACTGTTTGGCCATGATACTGCGTGCGTTAAGATAACTTTCCAGGGTAGCGCGCGAGTGTTGGTGTTGCATAGGAACTCTTCTTGAGTTCCTTTGAGCGATTGACACAAAGTTATGCCCTTGGAAGGGCATGACATATCGTGGGGGGAGCTACCTCTTTGGGCAATAGGGAGTATGTGCCTTGTGTTGTGTTGCGTGCCCATTTGGCGGGTCTTTCGCTCCAATCCAAACCTGCCAATGGACCTCAGATTGTGCAAGCCTCTTCTCCATACTCTCTACGATCAATTGCAAGCCTAACCTCCGTGGAGGGAAGCTTGTGTGGCGATCCCGAAGCGATGTGTTGGGAGCAAGGTGTGTGTTTTGCAATTTTCCATATTTTCATGTGCCCACTTGGGAAGCAGCGCTTGTAACCTTTCAAAGCGCCCCAAGTGGAGCACATATGTGGAATTGTAGGTCATTGGTGTCAAGGTATTATGTTTAGAAGGATTAGTTGATTGCACGATCCAAGCCGAAGATATTATAATATAATTGTGCACCTTTCAAGGCACTTTTGTGTATCTTTGTGCCAATTTTGCCGTTTTTGGCCCGTCATGATGTCAAGTGGCGACCGTGTATCTCAACGTTGCGCTCAATTGACATCATGACCTAAGTATGTTCTGAGGGTACATACTTCGGTGCCCAACATATCTTGAACCCGGCGATTAACTCCTCTTGGGCTTGGTGTTCCATGGCCGCCATGTTGGCGATTTGGGACTATCCCAAATCATGGGCTCACTTGGCGACCCTGCCATTCCCAAAACCGGAGGAGTTGGGCGACGCCCAAAAGATATGTTGGACACATATGACTTGACACTAATCCTATGGCACACTCCGGTCCAAGTCGGGCATGTGCCTTATTTGCCTCAACCATGAGTGTGCGCATTTTTGGCCATTTTGAGCAATTTTCCACTTTTGCTGCCCGCCGTGCACTATGTTCAGCCCACCCGTGCACGCCAAACGCATGGACCAATGGACCATATATGACATGGGTGTTATGTATATTGGTCCCCATGGTTCACACACCACGTGGGCGAAGCGGAGCAACCTTCGTTAAGGTGCTAGCCCAAAGTGAGTGTGGGAAATTTTGCCATTTTGGCATTTGTGGACCCAATTGGGATCATCACCACGCCGAGTGGCTGGGAGATCTTTGAGAGCCAAGGTCATGGGAGTCTCAGTTTGACTCCCGGTGGATCGCGTAAGGAATGGCGGATCTGATCTCCAAGCCGGCGTGGAGATATACTATTGGGAGCACTCATTTCAGGCAGCCCAAATGACCCCTTTTCGGGACCCCAATTTCAACCCCCCGTGTGGTCAATTGGCGGCCCCATATCTCTATGCCCATTGGCCTTGCCCTGGCCGTGCGAGCCACGCGTGGGAATGACGCCAATTTTCGTGATTTTGGCATCATGACCCCACTTGACGAATCCGTGTTGCCCTGATGCCGGGACCTCAGAGGGAACCAGGTTGGGTGAGGGCTCCAAGGAGTATTTACTCGAAGGGCATAGGGTCAGTTGCCTCGTCCCTACCTCTGGCGGGTCCGGACGAGGGGTCAATTTTGGGAATTTTTGAGCTAATATCAGTTTGGGCTGAAACAGCCCATTTTCAGCTACCAACTCCTGAGGGATAATGGCGGGGCCATATCTCTCGCTCAGAGTGAAATTGGGACTTGCCGTCAAGGGAGCATTGGGGGTTACTGTCGGTTGGCCTTGAAGATTCTTGCCTTCGAGGAACTCGACTGTGGCTGGGCAGAACACCTCCCTTATGGGCAGGGTTTCAGGGTCCGGACTGAGCAGGGCATGGGTTGTGTTTGAGCCCCCGCCCCCACCAGCCACTGAGAGGGTCGGACCTGGGATTGGGATACGAGTTAGGACTGAGTGTCTATTGTCCTGTGATGCCCTTACCCCAGTCCAGTCTTAACCCCATGTGTACATATCCCGATGTGTTGCTGTAAATACTTTCGTTCCCTTGTTGCAGAGTGGCAAGGATCCTGAAACGCTTTGTCACATGACACGAGCGTATTGGTGCCCTTGTGAGCGTAGTGCTTTGCCTGCCTGCTCACCTGTGCGTGTCACCGCAGCGTCCCGTGGCCGGCCCCCCAGGGAACGCGTCAAAAGCGTTTCACCCCCGCGGGGTTACCCATCCTCCGCGTGCCACTCGGGGCCACCAACCCCGAGCAGCGCGGCGCAGCAGCTCGCAGCTCGCAGCTCGCAGCGCAGCGCAGCAGCTCGCAGTGCAGCGCAGCGGCTCGCAGCGCCGCCCAGCGACAGCGCTGAGTTCATCACGGAGCCTGCAGCGCCGTCCAGAGCATCGCCCTGACCGCGCAGCGACCGTGAAAGAGGTGCACAGACCAGGACTCCTGCATCAGCGAGTCCCATCGGCCGACCAGCAAGGCCGCGTCAACCACCTCCACAACCACCGGCTGACCAGCACCAGCCGCACTCCCAATCCAGTGCTGCAGCACCCGCCTCAACAACCACCACCAGCTCGTTGAGTGGAACGAGTGCACACCAAGGACCTCAAGACCAACTACGCCCCCGCTGCCATGGTAAACTGGCAAGAAGCGGGTAAGACGTGGCCGCGGCCCCACCCCCATGCAGCGCACCTACTGCGTGGGTTGGTTTGGGACCAGCACTACCGCCACAGCCACCCCCAGTGCGAAGGCGGCATGCCCCGGAGCTTCGAGCTCCGCACGGACATGGCCCCCGACCGCCTGCAGGCCGTGGAGGACTGGCTGCGGGCGGAAGGGTTTGCCTTCCGCTTCCAGCAGAGGCGGTGGAGGACCTGGACCCGGCCGGACAGGCCCGGCGAAGGGCTGCGCCCCGACGGGATCGAGGAGGACGAGCCCCCCAACGAGTACCCGTCTGGCGCCTCGATCGACGTCTCCATGTGGGACATGATCGAGAAGAACTTCCCGGAACCGGGGAGCGAGCGCAGGCTGCAGGGCAGCAGCAGCGCGTCTCCGGGGAAGGAGAAGCGGTCCGCCGGGGACAGGAAGCGGGACCTGAAGTGGCGGGAGTACCAGGAGTCCCTGGCCGCCGAAGCCGCCCAAGGCGCCAAGGGCAGAACCCCAGCCCCAAGTCCCCAACGGGCCAATGGTGGTCATCACCCCGGCCATGCCACCCTCGGCGACTTCATCCAAGTCGCCAAGCAGACCAAGGCCAAGCCCCGTCCGCTGCTCCTGAGGCCCCAGCAGGCCCCAGCAGTCCCCAGCAGCGACGTTGAGTCGACCCACCGCGGGGGGATGCCGGCCGACCAGGCCAGCTCCAGCAGCAGCGTCGCTCCCGACAGGGACGTGGCGCGCGCCTGTGAGCGCGCCTGTGGGGTGCCCTGCAACCTTCAGGTTGCCAGGCAACGGGCCAGGCAGCACAGCGCTGCTGTGGGAGGGGGCCGTCGGCATCGCCCAGGAGGAGGCTGCGGAGTGGGCGCATGGCATGGCCATCCACGCCCAGACCGTGGCGGCCATTGCGGCCGGACTCACGGCCGTAGCCGCCCATGGGGCAGCGACTGCCCAGGTCAACGGTGAGTTGGCGGCAGCCGACGAGGAAGCCCGCCTGACGCAGGAGGCCATTGCCTGCAAGGAGGCCGAGGTGAGGGCGCTGGAAGAGGCGCTTGCCCAAGGAGGGGCAAAGAAGGCCCACGCCGAAGCGACGGCTAAGGCCCAGGCGGACGCCGCCAAGAAGGACGCCATCGAGGCCGCGCGACGGAAGGTCGCTGAGGACAGGGCCAAGACGGAGGCGGAGCTGGCGGCGTTAGAAGCGGAGAAGGCGCGGCTGCAGCGGACCCGGGAAGCCGAGGCGGCTCGTGCCCGGGAGGAGGCCGAAAGGCGAGCTGCCGCAGCCACCGCCGCCGCAATGGAGGAGGCAGAGGCCAAACTCCGCCGCGAGACTCCCCCGGGAGGATCACGAGTGGAGACCCTTCGAAAGCTTTTCGAAGGGGACGCCTCCTCCAAAATGACGCTGGACGAGGCCGACACGGGCAGCAGTGGAAGCAGTGGCCCGACCGCCCATCGACGGAGGAAGGTCAAGGGGAAGACCCCCGAGAGGCCACGGAGGCCAGCGGGCGGACACCCCCACGACAGTGACCCCTTCTTCGCTGCCAGCGACGGTCCAGCGACAGGGGATGAACCCGGCCGCCGACATCGCCAAGTGGTGGCTTGGACGGGCGGAGGAGGCAGAGACGTCCCCATGGAGCCGGAAGGTGAGGATGAGGATCCTCCTTCCTCCCTACCGGAGCTCAGAGTCTTCCGACACCGAGACGCCCAGGTGGGGCGACATGGACGAGGATGACGACATGGACTTCGGCATCACGAAGAAGCGCCCATCCTCGGACCCACCGAGGCGACCCGGCAGAGACCCACCGGGACCCCCTGGCAGAGGACCATCAGGACCCCCTGGAGGACGCCCACCAAGTGGACCCCCTGGAGGCGGACCACCGAGCGGGGGAGGACCCCCTGGACCGGGCGGACCCGGCGGAGGCCCTCCTGGAGGACCCCCTGGGGACCCTGACGACCCACCAGGGAATGGCGACCCAAATACCACCTGGCGGTGGATTGTCTACCTCCGCAGGAGGGTCCAGTTCCTCGAGCGCGAGGTAGACACGGGCAAGGGCGAGATGACTCGCATCTCCCAGGTCGCCGCGCGCGCGCAGAGAGAGCTGGACATCGCCAGGGCCGAGACCAGGCAGCTGAACACGGTCATCAGCGGCCTGCAGCAGATGCTGGACGCGCTGGAAGCCCGTGGGAGCGTCGGCAGCGACCACCCACCCCTGGAGTCTGGCTTGTCGGACGACGGCTGGGGACCCGGACCAGGTCCAGGCAGACCCCACGCCCCCGGCGGAGCCCCCAGGAGTCGCCCCGGCGCCAGTGCCCCCTCTCTCACCGCCCCCTCTCACCACAGCCCGGGCCGCCGCAACGAGCGCGTGCCGCCCGGCAGTGGCAGTGGGGATTGGCGTGATGAGTGGCTCAGCGCGGAGCACCGCAACCGCCGTGCTCCACCGCGGAAACCGGTACGCCCCCGGCGCCCCGCACCAGCCCTGGAGCCAATCCCAATGGCTGGTGGACGTTATGGTGGACTCAGGGATGAGGTCCCCAGAGGAGACGTGGAGTGGGATGTCGGCGAAGGTGAGGACCTGGACCTGGACCTGGAGGAGTTCGACATTTCCCCGCCGCGTGGTGTACGACGGGAGGCCGCTGAACGCAGCTGCTGGCGCCGTGATGAGGAGGCATACATGGAAGGAGTACGGCGTGAACATCTGGGTTCAGCGTACATGGAGGAACCGCGGCGTAGCCACAGGGATTCCATGGAGGAGATGGAACCTCGGTCGACCTCGCGGCCGGCGTTCATGGTCTCTAAGGCCGCGGATGCCGCCGTGTGGGAAGACTTGAAGGACATCAAGCCCCCCATGTACGACGGCAACCCCCTCAACCTCGACCGCTTCTTGGAGAAGCTGGACGATTGGGGGGTAACCGTTACTGAGGACTTGCATCCCGCTGATGCGGAGAAGTATGTCTTCAGACGGTTCAGGTACCGCCTGCCGGAAGTGCTCGGAGAGCTATACTTCGTGGCGACCAAGGAGGGGAAAATCAAGACCCTCAAGGAAGCCAAGAAGTGGCTCAACGAGCAGGAGCGGGTGGACCCTCCGCAGGTGGCTGCCAAGCGGTGGAAGTCCATCAAGCTTGAGCATGATGGACGGGAGATCCGCCTACGGGACTGGCGTGACTTCCGAGGGAAATACACCCTCTTCCACCGCAATGTGGAGGATTGGAACGAGGGTGACGAGCAGGCTCGCCTGCTCTCCATTCTGCCGGAAGCATGGATCAAGAAGGTCACCAAGGAGGAATCCAAGAGGGCCAAGTCCAACCACACGGTCAAGATGATGCTCCCCAAAGAGTATCATACGAACGTGGTGGCTTGGACGAGGAAGGACGTGGCCCGGGATGTCAAACGGCACTCCCTGCGGAACGCTCTCCTCATCACCGTCTCGGGCGATCGCGAGAAGACCGGGATGTGGCGCCTTGACGAGTGCCAGTTGAGCGGCCAGACCATCGGTCTGCAGGCCATCCCGGCGCGGATGAGCTGCGACGAGATCCTGGAGTGGGTTGGCAAGGAAGTACTCAAGGAGTACCGAAACCTCCACCACACCCGCGGGTTGAGGCCCGGCGACCGCGACGTCAACTACGTTGGCGAGGGACCTGGCGGGGAAGCTGCCATGGACCCAGCGGGAGCCGGCGGCGATGAGACTCTCGTCGACGATGACGACGACGATGAGCCCGCCGAAGTGGCCGTTTGTGCCTTCGTGGCCAAAGACCTGAGCGCGGGGAGCAAACCGGGAAACTGGAAGCCCCTGCAGCAGGGTTGGAGGAAGCAGGAGAAGAGGGACCCTCGCCGCATTGGCGACCCTCCGCTGTCCTTTGGCGAGTTCATACGAGCTCACCCGCAGGGCTGTTTCGTGTGTTATGGGAGGAAGAAAGGCTTCAACCATGACCACCGAACATGCCCCGTCCACAAGGCCGACACGGAGGCTTACAAGAAGGCGCACGGGTCAGTGAAGCGTGCGCCCGCGGGTATCCGGGAAGCCAAAGTGGAGGTCGACAAGGACGAGCTGGCCAAGCTGATGTTGTCGGTGGGGACCGAGTTGGCCAAGGAGATCCAGGAGATCAAGCAGAACTGGGTCCCCAGGTCGGACAACAAGAACAAGGAGAACAACTAGAACGACCAGAACAAGGACAAGAACAAGACGACTAGAAAAGAAAGGAGGGAAAGGAAGAAGGGCGTCAACGAGTTTGATGCCGAGGAGACTTCCCCTCCTTCCACAACCGACGCCCCCTAGCGGAGCTCCTGCAGCCAAGGGCCCCAGCTAGGGCGGTCGCAGGATGGTGACGTGGGAAGCGCCGAACCATCCCAGTCGGGAGTCGATAGGCACAAGGGGACTGCCGCGGGCGGAAGGCCCGGTCCGGCACCCAGTCGCGGAGGCGGGGTGAGGGCAAGTGAAGGCACGAACCCTTGCACCCGTCCGTCCTTCGCGACCAAGAATGTGTTTGATGTACTACAAGATCTTTCCGAGAGTATCGGAGGATCACCCGGACCGCAGCTGGATGCTGCAGATGGGCAGCCTGAGCCCATTGTCCACGACCTGCACCAGTCGCTTGTTGAGCTTCTGGAACGGCCAGAGATCCTGAGTTTGCACGCCGTGCGCCGTGTCGGTCGCGAGCGGCAGTTGCATCTTAAGGTCCGGGGAAGTGGAAAAGGTTTTCGACGTGTTGGTCGACACGGGAGCTCAAGTCAGCTTGGTCAAGGCTGGCCTACTTCCACCAGAGTGTCTGACCGACAGTCGGAAACCTGTCAGGCTGAAGGTGGCGAACGGCCAGTACATGGTGGGAGGCACGAAGGAAGCGGCCATCGGGCTGCAGTTCGTGAACCATCGTGAGCTGAGCCGCCCAGACCTCGGTAAGGAAATCCTCCTGCACGGTCGCTTCTACGAGGCCGAGATGGACTGGGACATGATCGTTGGATACGACTTCATGATGGAGACGGACTCAGGCGTTCTCCCGGCCCAAGCCTCCATGACCCTGTACCAGGACGACCAGCTCTCGTGGCTTTCGTCACCTGAGCACCATATGGAATGCCAATGGATCCACCCCGAACGCAATCGGCTCGAAGTGGCCGCGCTGGACACTGAGCCCACTGGGCCAGCAAACCAGGAGTACGGCGTAATGCCGGAAGTGGCGAACCGAGTGGTCGCGGACCTGGGAGCGTCGGATCTGGCCCTGGATGCGTTCTCTTCAGGAACCTCCGCCCATCTTCGGGTATGTGAGAAGTACTGGAGCGCACAGGACTCCGCGTGGAAGAAGCACTGGGGTCCGCATCAGGGCTTGATGTGGATCCATTGCCCTCGATGGGACATTCCAAGAGCGATAGCGAAGATTCGCAAGGACCGCTCCAAGGCAGTGCTGGTTGTTCCTATGGGATGCACCGAGGAGGAAAGTACCCGACATTGGGTAGCCTCATTGACCAACATGACCTTAAACAAGGTCGTGCTACCGGCTTCAGAGAGTGTCTATCAGGACGCTAAGGGACAGCCCATGCCACCCCAGATATGGCCAACGGAATTCCACTATGTGGATGGGGGCCTTGATCAGGCCGACGCCACGGACTTCGTGTGTGTCAACCCCATCATAGCGGAGCCATGGTGGCAATGCTTTGCGGTCCCCCCTGTTGACATCGAAGAATCGGAATCGGAAGACCCCCTCACTGAAGAGGAGTGGGATCTGGTTCAGGGGTATATGGATCAGCCCTTTCACGACTGGGGAAACCAGCGTGAGGGCAAAGGCCAGGACAAAGCCTGGTGGGAAGTGGACTCGATCGTCTCTGGTTCCTATGACGGGAACACCTTCGTGCAGAGGGTGCTGGACCACCTATCCAGCCAGGAGGAGCCAATTGGGGGTAACCCACCCACCTACGGCGATCTATTCCGAGGCAAGACCAGAGATGGCCCTTTGGGCTACCTGGGAAGACCACCTGAGCCGAAAGCGAGCGGAGTAGCTACCCCTCAAGTAAGCTCCGTGGTCCAGGTGCCCGGAAAAGCCAAGGCGGAGTCCGATGATTGCCCCAAGATTCAGGCATTGAGGGCCAGGCTGAAGCAGAAGTATGGTGATACCTTCTTCAGCGGTAAGCCTGTGTTTCCCCCACCGGTGCGTGGACCGTATGGCGAGGCCAAGATACGACTGAAGCAGGACCCCCGTGTGTATTGTCACCGGGAGTTTGCCCTGAGGGGCGAAAGGAAAGAGGCCATGGAGAAGATCCTCCGTGACTTCATCCAGAGAGGCTGGCTCGAGCCGTGCCACTCTGAATGGGCCTCTCCGTCCTTCGTCGTCCCCAAGAAGGTTGCCGGTGAGTGGCGGCTCGTGGTCGACTACCGCGGGGTGAACGCCCTAACGCAGCACGACAGCTATACGCTGCCCCTCATTGAGGACATGCTGCAAAAGCAACACCGGCGGAGGATCTTCACGGTGATTGACCTGAAACATGGTTATCATCAGATGCCTCTCGCCGAGGAGTCCCGTGCCTGCACAGCCATGAGCACCCCACTTGGACCTCTCCAGTGGAAGGTGATGCCCATGGGCGTTACCAACGGCAATGCGGCTTTTCAGCAGATGCTGGAGAACCTGCTTGAGCCGGTGCGCGACTGTGCGGACCCCTTCGTGGACGACGTGATCATCGCGTCCGGGGACCCCAGTATGAGCTACGAGGAGCTCCTGGAGGCACATGAAAGGGACGTCACTCGAGTGCTCGACCTTCTGGTTCGGCACAAACTCACGGGCAGCAGTGACAAGGCCACCATTGCGGTAAGCGAGGTGGTCTTCGCTGGCCACGTAGCGGGAACGGGCAGCGAAAGCCCATACCTGGCAAGGTGGCTGCGATTGAGCACTGGGAAAAGCCCAAAACGGTCTCTGAGCTACGGGCGTATCTGGGGTTCTGCAGCTACTACTCGGGGTATATCAAAATGTATGCCGAGTATGCAGCCCCCATGACGACCATGCTCAAGGGCAACCGAGAGGAGACCAAGAAGGGGTCCAAGAAGGCTCTGGTCTGGACAGCTGAGTCCGACCGTGCCTTTGAGGGGATGAAGCAGGCGCTGCTATCCGCAGTGGGTCTGCACCTCGTGGATCCCGACCGAGGGTTCGTCCTGCGCACCGACGCTTCCGACTACGCCATTGGCGCTGTGTTGGAGCAAGTGCTTGACGACGGGAGGCACGTGCCCGTGGCCTTCTGGAGCCGAGTCCTGGCGGAAGGCCAGAGACGGACGTGGACACCCCGTGAAAAGGAGGCGTATGCCATCGTCATGGCTCTCAGGAAATGGGCTGGGTACATAGCCCACCATCCCGTCACCGTCTGCACCGACCATCAGAGTCTGCAGTCGTGGCACAAGGAGCACGTGGACACCCCCTCAGGTCCCGCCTCCCGACGGGCAAGATGGCATGAGACCTTGGCCAAGTTCGACATTACGGTTGTGTATATTCCTGGAAAGGATAACACCGTGGCGGACTGTCTCAGCAGGTGGGCCTATCCCGCCAGCAAGGGCATGACGGTTATCTCTGCCTATGGCGATGAGGCTGAGACCGCTGAAGCCAAGAGGAACATCGAAATGGAGCGCCTGATGGAGGAGGAGGGTGTTAAATGCTTCGTCGTCATGGCTGCGGATGCCCCCCTCGCGTCGAGGGTGAGCAGAGCGGTCAGTGTACTCGCCCCTGAGGGAGCTGAGTCCGACAAGCACCTCTTCCCGGAGTCTTGCCTCCAGGACGACTGGACCGACGAATACGCCAAGTCTGAGGCCTTTGCGGCCGAGTATAGGGCTGTGACCGACCCTGATGACGGGCAGAAGTGGCCAAAGGGGCTGACTGAGGAAGTTGGCAAGCTCTACCGGAATGGTAAGCTGCTAGTACCGGAGTCCCGAGTGCTCGAGCTTTGTGAAGCTTGGCACCACCACATGCTGCACCCAGGGGTCAAGAAGCAAGCCCTTGACATGCAGCGCCGGTTCGAGATCGACCACATCGTTCTCTACACCGCCATCAAGAAGGTCAGGAAAGGTTGCTCGGTCTGCCAGGCCTGCAATCCCGATAACCGGAACGTCAAGGGGGAAGCCCAATGGACCCCGGTTCCTGACCAGCCCATGGAGAGCGTGGCCATGGACGTCTTCTCCATGCCCGAAGTGCACATTGGCAAGGAGACCTTCGACTGTGTGGTTCTCTGTGTGGACCGCCACAGCAGCTACGTTGTGGCCGTTCCGGCACCCAAAAAGGGGGTGCTTGCCAAGGAAGTGGCAGTCATGATGATTCGTCATTGGCTGACCGTCTTTGACATCCTCCGCACCATTTGCAGTGACCGAGGGCCCCAGTCTACTGGTGGCTGGTTCAAGGCTATGTGTTCCCTCATGAGAATACGTCACGCCAAGAGCGTCGCCTATCTCAGCCGGTCTAACGGCCGTGCTGAAGTGGCTGGACTGCAGCTGTTCGAGAAGCTGCGCAAGATCCACATCACCAATCCACATTGGAACTGGTTTGAGGAAATGTGGCCTGCTCTGAAGGCCCATCATGACACCCCCACTCCGGGCGGTTTGTCCCCTCATCAGTTCTGTTCGGCAGGGACCCCCTTGGTAGGGGACTTCCCTTGTCTGGTGATGGCATGGCTATGGATGCCAAGGAATTCTTCGCGCGGCAAGAGCAAACGGCGCGGGACATCCGCCAGCAGCTCGAGAAGGAGCATGCTGAGCGTCAGAAGTCCGCCCCGAGCTCGACAGCGCAGAGGTTCAGGGTGGGAGACCCGGTGTGGGTGATCAGACCCCGCCCTATGGGCACCCACCGCACCAAAACCTGGTTCACACCCGGAGAGGTGGTCCGCAGGATTGGTGAGGACACCTACCGCATCAAGGTGGGTCACGGACAGTTCCAGGAGCGCCACGAGAGTCAACTCCGTGTGCGGGAACCCGACCTCTGTGGCCAACATGTGTCCCTGAGCTATGCCGCACATGAGGCTGATTCGGATGATGACTATGCTGAGCAGGACGACTACACAGTCGAGAAGATCCTTGCTCAGCGTCCAAAAGCCTCGGCACCTCGAGGTCTGGAGTTCAAGGTTCGTTGGCGAGGCTATGGGCTGTCCCACGACACCTGGGAACCCGTCTCCTCGTTCGTGCCGCGGGTCAATACTCCCTTCATGGAGTACATCCGCAAGCAGAAGACCAAGAGCCATGTCTTGGACTTGGCAGCACTCACCCGGGCGATTGCAGCCAGGGGTGCCTGATCAGCGCCCTGAGCTCTCCCCTGATGAATTATGAGCGCTTGTGAGGCCGACGGATCGTCCCTTACTTGCTTGCTCTCTTCCATCTTCCGGTGACCTGCCATCAGAGTGGCCATATACCCCCCCCTGCTGAATCCAGAGGAGGACGGCCCCTCTCTTCACCTCTATTCGTCACTCCCCCCCCTGCTGAATCCTTGGGAAACCAGGTAGGGCGACTGACCTTCATATTTCTGAGCTCTTGGGGCCTTGAAGCCCATACGACGTTGCGCAACGGATGCCGCTGTCATCGGCATTGCAATTTGTTTTGCTGTGTGGTCTGGTTCCATGGCACTTGCGGAATCCAGACCAGTCGACGTGTGTCTCGAGACTATATATGGCCTGAACTCAGGCGTTTTCCTGTCCACCCTCCTGCATTGCCTTATCCTAACCGGGGCGTGGTTTGGCGCTCTGTCCAGAGTGTGTTTACACGCCTCTTTGCACCGCTTGTTTTGCTTTTCCGCCTCTCCAGGATGTGTGCATCTGTATGTCAGCCTATTACTGAGTGTGGACTGTTTTTCACGGAATCGACTACAAAGGCGCCCTGAGTCGCCGTTTACATGTTCTTACATATGGTCCAGTCTGGACCAGTACCTAAGTACATATTCTTCTGTTTGAGTGCCTGTGATACCGTGTGCCCTATTCGCTGTGATGTGTGGAGATCCTGAAGGCGCCAGGCGGGAAGCCCAGTTGCCTGACTACACTCCCAGCGGTTCGCCACTGTCAGTCCCAGTGTGAGCCTACCGACTCGCAGACGCACTTGCAGTCGGATGGCGGCCTCCGGTGCTCCTGACCTCGGTCAGTCTGCCTGGTAAACTGGTGGTTTGAGGAGTCGACGCCTCCGCCCACACTGCATGAGGACTCCCTCATGTATGGCCTTCGTGGTAATAGGGCGAGGGAAAAGACGGCCTTGATGCCCGATCCCTTAAGGAGGAGCTCGTTCGGCTGTACTACTCTGGACTCGCGTCGTATGGATATGGACATGGTGCGCCCGAGGAAGGACCCGTGGGGACTCTCCCCAGTCGGCGGGCCTTGGGAAGCTTGGGGTAGCCTGATGGATCTTTGTGGTCGCTCTCGACCTGTGGGACCACCTCGGTCGTCGTGTGACGCCCATGTTGGCTGTGTATGCCACTGCCACTGTGGTGGTGACCGTAGCAGCCGGCACCCGGTGCGCCTGGTATGGGTTAACGGGTCCTTTGGATGCCGAACAATCGCCGCCAGGACCCGGGACTTGATACTTGATACTATACTTGAAGTTACAAGACTCTACAGCACTATACCTGACTTACTGTGGAGTTTGGAGCCTAACCTGCGAATCAGCCTGAAGTGAGGATGTGACACCCCCCCTTCAAGGGATGGTCCTGGGTACCCGCTGCCATGCTTGGGTGTTATCGAGGGCCCCCCAGGGTTTGCTCTAAGGAGGGGGGTGAAGCGGTACCTAGACCCCCATGGCTAGGTTACGGCATACAACCGGTCTCCGGTCGACTAACCCCAAGTACGGAAGGCGCCCGTTGACGCCCGGTGCGAGCCCGGCGGGAGCGTGTTCCGTGCCGTGAAGCCCCGCATCGGCAACCGATGCACCGCCAGCGGAGATTTATATATCAGAATATCAGGAATCAACAGGGTCTTATTTTCACATCCTTTCCGTCAATTTTTACGCTTCCGTTCTGATATTCACTGTTTTGACAGCTGGCGGATAGCTCGCGACTTTAGCGTAACCGCCAGTTTAACTGTTAATAATGGAAATTCTAGCGCTATCCGTGACGAAGGCTCTAAAGTCTTCAGGAACTGCATTGATGCATCCGCAATTTTCACATTCTATACTCGCAACCTTAATCAGAATTTTTCAGGATGTCCAAATCTGATTTTCGACTTCGACATCCCCGCACTTGATTTGACCTCTTTCGAGTGGACCTACGTGCTTCCCTATGCACGAATCAACTTTCCTTTTGTCTTGCCCTCCATTTGTCTTAGAGATATGGGCAAAACAAAGTTGATTCGTGAGGCCACTTGTGAGGGTCATATCTCGTGCCGCTTGCGAGGAATGACAAAAAAGAAACGTGGGATGTATTTACAATACTCCTGACGTAATTTGAGAAGCTTTATATGCCTTGCGTCTCCACACGTGCGCGCTAGCGTAATGGATCATGGTCAAGAGGGTAGAGTTTGCGTTGTAACTCTTTGGCCATGATATTGCGTGCGTTAGGATAACTTTCGAGGGTAGCGCACGAGTGTTGGTGTTGCATAGGAACTCTCTTTGAGTTCCTATGAGCGATTGACACAAAGTTATCCTCTTGGAGGGGCATGACATATCGTGGGGGGAGCCACCTTTTTGGGCAATATGGAGTATGTGCCTTGTGTTGTGTTGCGTGCCCATTTGGCGGGTCAATCGCTCCAAGCCAAACCCGCCAATGGACCTCATATTGTGCAGGCCCCTTTCTCCATACTCCCTACGATCAAATGCAAGCCTAACCTTTGTGAAGGGAAGCTTGTGTGGCGATCCCGAAGCGATGCGTTGGGAGCAAGGTGTGTGTTTTGCAATTTTCCATATTTTCATGTGCCCACTTGGGGAGCAGCGCTCGTAACCTTTCAAAGCGCCCCAAGTGGAGCACATATGTGGAATCGTAGGTCATTGGTGTCAAGTCATTATGTTTAGAAAGATTAGTTGATTGCACGATCCAAGCCGAAGATATTATAATATAATTGTGCACCTTTCAAGGCACTTTTGTGTATCTCTGTGCCAATTTTGCCGTTTTTGGCCCGTCATGATGTCAAGTGGCGACCGTGTATCTCAACGTTGCGCTCAATTGACATCATGACCCAAGTATGTTATATGGGTACATACTTCGGTGCCCAACATATCTTGAACCCGGCGATTAACTCCTCTTGGGCTTGGTGTTCCGTGGCCGCCATGTTGGCAATTTGGGACTATCCCAAATCATGGGCTCACTTGGCGACCCTGCCATTCCCAAAACCGGAGGAGTTGGGCGACGCCCAAAAGATATGTTGGACAAATATGACTTGACACTAATCCTATGGCACACTCCGGTCCAAGTCGGGCATGTGCCTCATTTGCCTTAACCATTAGTGTGCGCATTTTTGGCCATTTTGAGCAATTTTCCACTTTTGCTGCCCGCCGTGCACTATGTTCAGCCCACCCGTGCACGCCGGACGCATGGACCAATGGACCATATATGACATGGGTGTTATGTATATTGGTCCCCATGGTTCACACACCACGTGGGCGAAGCGGAGCAACCTTCGTTAAGGTGCTAGCCCAAAGTGAGTGTGGGCAATTTTGCCATTTTGGCATTTGTGGACCCAATTGGGATCATCACCACGCCGAGTGACATGGGAAAATTTTATATAGCCAAGGTCATGGGAGTCTCTGTTGGACTCCTGGTGGATCGCGTATGGAATGGCGGATCTGATCTCCAAGCTGGCGTGGAGATATACTATTGGGAGCACCCCGAATTTTGGCTCATTCCAGGCAGCCCAAATGACCCCTTTTTGGGACCCCAATTTAAACCCCCCGTGTGGTCAATTGGCGGCCCCATATCTCTATGCCCACAGAGATCCCGGACCTAATTTCAAATTGTACACTCAGATATGAGTCCTAGGTCCTGCCTCCTAACCAGTGTGCCATTGGCCTTGCCCTGGCCGGGCAAGCCACGCGTGGGAATGACGCCAATTTTGGTGATTTTGGCATCATGACCCCACTTGACGAATCCGTGTTGCCCTGATGCCAGGACCTCAGAGGGAACCAGGTTGGGTGAGGGCTCCAGAGAGTTCTCACTCGAAGGGCATAGAGTCAGTTGCCTCCTCCATACCTCTGGCGGGTCCGGACGAGGGGTCAATTTTGGGAATTTTTGAGCTAATATCAGTTTGGGCTGAAACAGCCCATTTTCAGCTACCAACTCCTGAGAGATAATGGCGGGGCCATTCCTCTGGCTCAGAGTGAAGTTCGGACCTGTACCTGGGGGAGCAGAGGGAGCCACTGTCGGTTGGCCTTGGAGCAGCTTGGTTTTCAGGAACTCGCCTGTGGCTGGGCGCAACACCTCCCTTATGGGCAGGGTTTCAGGGTCCGGACTGAGCAGGGCATGGGTTGTGTTTGAGCCCCCGCCCCCACCAGCCACTGGGAGGGTCGGACCTGGAATTGGGATACGAGTTAGGACTGAGTGTCTATTGTCCTGTGACGCCCTTACCCCAGTCTGGTCTTAACCCCATGTGTACATATCCTGATGTGTTGCTGTACATACTTTCGTTCCCTTGTTGCAGAGTGGCAAGGATCCTGAAACGCTTTGTCACATGACACGAGCGTATTGATGCCCTTGTGAGCGTAGTGCTTTGCCTGCCTGCTCACCTGTGCGTGTCACCGCAGCGTCCCGTGGCCGGCCCCCCAAGGAAACGCGTCAGTACGGAGCGGGCCTGCCTCCAGTGGTTGGAGGATGAGGAGCGGGTGGACGCTCCGAACCAGAAGCTGGAGGACTTGTGGTCCATCCCGCTGCCGCTGGACCGCGATGAGTTGCGGGTCCGGGAGTGGAACCGGTATCTGCGGAAGTACCGAAGATGCCTCAAGCTGGTGGAGGACTGGAACGAGGCCAGCGAGATCCGCCACCTGCTGAAGGACGTCCTCCCCGGCCACTGGAAGAGGAGAGTGGAGAACGAGGAAAAGAAGAGAGCGAAGAAGCGCGTGGCGGTGAGGATCATGGCGGCGGAGGATACCCATGCGGGTATCATGGAGTTCTTCAGGAGGAACCTGGGCGAGCCCAACCGGATGTTGGGACTGAAAAACGCCGTGTACGTGGAGGTATTTGGAGACGCGATGGGGCAAAGGTTGCTGCGCCTCAACAACGTGGAGTGGAGGCGCGGGGAGCCGCTGAGGATGCAGGTCATCTTCGCCCGCATGAGCGTGGACGAGATCGTGAAGTACAGCACGGTGGAGTTGAAGCTCAATGCGAAGAACGAAGCCCACGTGCAGGATCGACAAGGTCATGGACAACGAGACCACCGAGAAGACCGCCATCATCAGGAGATCCAAGAGGACACGGCCAACTCCGCGGAGACTGGTAGTAAAAGTGGCCAAGACCACTGAACTTGGTCCCGGGAGGATCAGGAGGAGGCCCATTTCTTCGCGTTTGTGGCGCACAATGTGAGGGACCATGGGCAGGATCGGTCCAGATGGAGCCGGGTGGGACCCAAGAAGGGCAATGAGCCAAGGAGGATCGGGAACCCACCGCTCTCGTTCCGGGAGTACAGGTCTCAGCACGACAGGTGCTGGGTCTGTTATGGCAAGGGAAACAACCATGCACACGACCACCGTCAGTGCAAGGTGTATGAGGCGGACAAGAAAGCCTACTTCGCCGCCCACCCCGAGAAGAAGCCTGAGGAGCAGCGGATTGACCATTGGAAGGCGAAGGGCGGGGACGGGGGAAGAGGCCAAGGCAAAGGCCAAGGGAAAGGCAGAGGAAGAGGCTATGGTGGTTGACCTGGCCAAGACCGACGAGTAAGGTCGATCGAGGAGGTTGCTGAGGACATGTTGAGGACGTTGGAGGAACTCAAAGCCCAACAATGTGGTGGACAAAGTCCTGGCGGATCCAAGGCGGAAGAGGCTGCGGGAAGTCAAGTCTAGAGGAGCCCCCACGGGAGTGGGACCTCGGAGGTCTCTTCTCCGAAAATCAGTCGAATCCGGGGCACATTGGATGCGGGAGAAGGCTCCAGAAGAGTCAAAACCACTGAGTTTCGCCACTTCAAACCCCTGGAGCGCCCTGCCAAGGGGAGTACATGTGGGTACGGGACATGGCAAGAAGGAAGGAGCGACCACGGAGAACCTCGCGGACGGGCAGGACCAGCCCAAGATCTACACCATCTGTGACCATACCCTTGAAGTCCTGATGCACCCGGACGTGCTAGAGTTGCATGCCGTGAGAGTCGTCCATACACCTCATGGTGACGAGCGGCAGTTGCACTTGAAGGTGCGTGTACGGTGCGGACGAGAGGAGAAGGTGGTGGATGTGTTGGTGGATACGGGTGCCCAGGTGAGCCTGGTCCCGAGAGGGTTGTTCAAGGAGGAACTCCTGCAGCCCAGCCGGAGACCGGTCCGCCTGAAGGTCGCCAACGGAGAGATTATGGGTGGCGGCACCCATGAGGCCACCATCAGTATGGAATTCTGGGAGCATGAGCGCTTGAACCGCCCAGATTTGGCGAAGAGAAGCACTCTATCTGGGAACTTCTATGTGGCCGACATTACAGATAGGGATATGATCATGGGGTCTGACTTCATGGTGGCAAACGCCATTGGAGCCCTTCCCCATCGTGCAACACTGGTCCGGCAGGATGATGAATGCCTCACATGGCTGTCCACGGACTATGCATGCGGATCATCCCAATGGAATGCTGAGGAAGAGGACCGGATCGTCCGAGCGGTGCAAGCTGTGGGTGCCAAGTCCAGAGGAGACCGCGGAATTCAGCCCACGGAATATGGAATGGCGCCACAGGTGTATGAAAGGGTGTTCCAGACGCTGGGAGCCGAAGCGCCCGAGACGGACGTCTTCGCTTCCCGGGATGCCCCACTTCTGCGGAAGTGTAGGAGGCATTGGCATCGAGGTGACTCAGCCTGGCACAGGCATTGGGGTTTGAAGGAGTGGGGGCCCATGTATTGGCATGGCTCCCTGGACAATACCAGACGTACGGTGGAGAAGATCGTCGCGGATAGGGCGAATGGGATCCTGGTCATAACCGGCATAGGCTCCACCCCATGTCCGCTGGAGGGTCTCAATTTGACGCTGGACTCCATCACCCTGAACGAGATGTCATTCCGGCCAGAGGAGGAGTTGTTCATCGACGCCAAGGGTGTATCAATGCCCTCCCTGGGTCAAGCGTGGGGTACCACAGCTTTCCTGGTGGATGGGGCGCAAGCCCAACCCACAGGTGATGAAGCATGCATCCGTAGGGTGGAGGCGGTGCCCATGAAGGTCATGTTTGAGCCCAAGGAGGGGACGGATCAGCCAATTGATGGCATTAACGTCCTGTCCCAGGCCGAGATCAACGAAGTCGTCAACTACATGCGGATGGGGGTGCACGACCGCGTGGCAGCCAAGAAGAGGCGGGCCATGCTCACATCTCCGCATTGCCGGGATGACAAGATGTTGGTCACCGGCAAGTAGGAGAAGGATGAGTTCGTGGCGAGGGTCATGGATCACATCGCGGACCAATATGATGGTCCGGTTGGGTCGGACCCGCCAACGTGGGATTTTCCAAGAATGGGGGCCGAAAGCGACAGTAACCAGCCCGACACCGCAAATTTCCGAAGATTATCGGTGGGAAGTGCACCCCACGACGATGAAGACGGCATATCAGACGAGGAGAAGTCAGAATCGGACCCAGAAGAGGCCTATACCGCAGTGCGGTTCGTTGTATCGATACCGAAGCAAGCGGCTGAAGAGGCCCAGGAGAACCCTAAGGTCGCCGAGCTGAAGGAGAGGCTGATCAATGCCTATCCGCGGCTATTCAGTGGCGTCGCCAACAAGAACCCTCCAGATCGTGGGAGGTCTGGCACAGCGAGGATCAAGTTGAAGCCGAACCCCAAGATCTATCGTCATCGGGAGTACCAACTTCAGGGCGATCGGGCCGAGGCCATGAAGAAGCTGTTGGCCGAGTTCATTGAGCGGGGATGGATTGAACCCTCCGACAGTGAACGGGCCAGCCCAGCCTTTATTGTGCCCAAGAAGGAGAAGGGCGAGTGGAGGTTAGTGGTGGATTACAGGGGTTTGAACGAGCAGACCGAGCACGACTCGTACTCGCTTCCCCTGATCGACTCCATCCTCCCAAAACAACAGAAGAAGCGGATTTTCACGGTGTTAGACCTGAAACACGGCTATTACCAGATGCCGCTACACCCGGACTCCAGGCCCTGCACAGCGATGTCGACGCTGCTGGGGCCCATGCAGTGGAAAGTGGTGCCTATGGGCGCCAAGAATGGCAACGCCGCTTTCCAGCGCATGATGGAGGACCTACTCGGTCCAGTCCGAGATCGTGCCGACCCCTTTGTGGATGACATCATCATCGGGTCCGGCACGGAGGGCATGACTGAGGACGAGCTCATCGAAGCGCATGAGAAGGAACTGCGCCGAGTGCTCAGCGAGCTGGACAAGCACAACATGGTGTGCAAACCCACCAAAGCCTCACTCTTCGTGAAGGAAGTGGAGTTCGCGGGTCACGTGGTTGGTCACGGGCAACGTCCTCCCATGCCTGGGAAGCAGGCGTCCCTGCACCACTGGGAGAAGCCCCAGACCATCAGCGAACTCTGATCCTTCATGGGGTTCTGCAACTACTATTCGGACTATGTCCGGATGTATGCAGAACTGTCGGGGCCGCTGCACAAGATGCTGCAATTGGGCAAGTTCGATGGCCGGAAGGGGAGCAAGAAGACGCTTGTCTGGACCCCTGAGGCCGAAGATGCGTTCAGCCCCCTCAAGGAGCAACTCCTGGGGCAGCTGGGGCTATTCCTGGTGGACCCGGACAAGGGATTCGTGCTACGGACTGACGCCTCGGACTATGCTGTAGGGGCAGTCCTCGAGCAGATCCGGGACGACGGGTCGCACGTACCCGTGGCGTTCTGGAGTCGGATGCTGGCCGAGGGCCAACGCCGCACCTGGACCGCGAGGGAGAAGGAGACGTACGCCATTGTTTGTGCGCTCAGGAAGTGGTCTGGCCACATCGGATTGCAACCGGTGGTGGTTTGTACAGACCATCAGTCCTTGCAGAGCTGGCACAAGGAGCACGTCGACACCCCCTCAGGACCGGCAGCAAGGAGGGCCCTGTGGCACGAGACGTTCGCCAAGTTCGACCTGAGCGTCGTATACGTCCCGGGGAAGGACAACACTGTGGCAGATTGCCTCAGTCGATGGGCCTACCCCGCGGGCAAGGCGTGGATGGACATATCCAGCCATTGGGACGCCGAGGAGACCGAGGAGGCCAAGGGCATCATCGAGATGGAGAGAGCCATGGAGCAAGAGGGGGTCAAGTGCTTTCTGGTGATGGCAAACCATACGGACCTGGCCAAGTTCCGGGGCGCCCGCGTCCAAGCTATTCGAGAGGAAACCCTCGAGCAATGGATGGTGGCCCCTGTAGAGCTAGTCAGGTCGGTGCTCAAAGAGGACTGGTCGGATGACTATGCGGCATCCGACCACTGGAGCAAGTACTGGAATGGCGTGAGCGCGCTGTCGAACGACGAGTGGCCTGAAGGCTTGACCGAGGACGGGGACAAACTGTTCCTCAAGGACAAGCTATTGGTCCCAGAGAACCGAATGGAGCAGCTGATTGACCACTGGCATAACGCCCAGGTCATGCATCCTGGTCGGGACAAGATGCAGCAGGACCTCGAGTGGCGCTTCAAGTTCCCACCGGGGTACTACGCCCTCCTGGACAAGTACTGCAGCAACTGCGCCGTGTGTCGGGCCACGAAGAGCCCCAACCACTCCAAGGCTGGCAACCCAGTGTACACGGCTATACCGGAAGCCCCTATGCGGTACGTGGCCATGGATGTATTCGCCATGCCTGAGGTCACCGTGGAAGGGGAGACCTACAACTGTGTCATCCTGGCGGTGGATAGGCGGTCCCTGGCAAGAAGTCCAAGAAGACGGACAAGAAGGACAAGCATGGAGTGGGGCTGCGGGCCAAGACCGTCGCTAATGCCATGATCAGGCATTGGCTGACGATTTTTGATGTCCCGGTTGTCATCTGCAGCAATTGGAGCAGTCAGCTTGTGGGGACGTGGTTCAAGACGATGTGCAAGCACATGGGCATTCGGCACGCCAAGACCGTGGCGTACCACAGCCGGTCGAATGGCCGAGCTGAGGTGGCCGGGCGGCAGATGTTCGAAAAGTTCCGCCAGCTGCACATCGACGAGTCGGGCCGAAATTGGTATAATTCGCTGTGGAGAGTACTCCAAGGGTATCACGACCTTCCGGGACCAACTGGACAGTCGCCCCATCGTATCCTGTTCCTACGGGATCGAGTGTCACGCACTCTCCCGTGGTTGAACCATGGCACAGTGGCCCGTGATGGAATGCTATGATGGCTGAGGCGGACGACACGGCGGCCAAGGTGTGCAAGGCACTTCAGGACGAGCATGACAAGAGGGCCAAGTACTTCAAGCAGGGAAAAGTCCAGAAGTATGCTCTCCAAGACACCCTGTGGGTGGAGCGGCACCACAAGGATGTCCTGTCCAGGCATCGGCAGGCGTCTTGGTATGTGCCGGGGGTAATCGTGCGGAAGGTCGGGTAGGATGTGTATGCGGTTCGTGTGGGGGATAACAAGATCCTGGACCGCGGCCATACCCAGCTTCGTCCCCGAGCACCAGACCCCAGCAGACGTCGCGTCACCTTCGAGTTCACGGCCGGTGATGTGGACTCGGACGACGAGGGTGAGGACGACGACTTCACCGCCGAGAGGATCCTGGCGGACAAGCCGGACCCGGGGACGCCTGGGGGGAGGCTTTAGAAAGTCCGTTGGAAGGGATTCACCGCATCCAGGGATTCGTGGGGGCCTCGGAGCAGTTTTGTGCCGAGGTACACCACGGTCTGGATGGACTATCTGAAGAAAAAGAACATTTCTTTGGATGTCAAGGACGTGTTGGTCCATTTTTGTGGCTGCAGTAGCACTGTAACGGATCCCCCTTGGCATTTTTGTTTGTTTTTGTGCTTGGGAGATGGGTGAGGGCGTTCATCCGGGGATTTCCGGCCTTGATTGGCCATATACCCCCTTCACTCGATCTCCACATATATATTTCATTGTGGTATACTTATTTAGGTCAACGGACGACGTTTCTCTATCTTTGATCCCCTTGGTCCATGTTGTAGATGGAGAGGAGACCGGATATGGCGTAGGGCACCGATTATGAGTGTCCTCACCCCTCCCTTGGGGCATGGGGGACGCCTACGACGTGTGTGGGGCCTCCATGTGTCCTTGGGACATGGGAAGGGGGGGTTAGAAGCCCCTTGGGGTCCTCCCGTCCTCTCTTCAATGACTTCTGAGCGGCAACAACGCTCTGAGAAGGTTGGTGAAGCCGGTTCGGACCCCCGTGGCCTTCTTGGGGTCACTTGGGGTGGTTATCTACGTGCCGGCAAGCCGCCATTGGCTGATATCATACTCTCCCATCCACCTGACCTAATCCGATGTGATAGTGTGATAGGTTTGGCCATTCCGGCTATGAGCGGCCATATTCAGTACTGAGGCGCCGCCAGCTGAGATTTATATATCGAACTTTTGAAAAATAAATGCCTTTGGCTGAAATACCCTCTATGGTTCAGGAAGAAGCCTCAAGACCTCAATTCACACCCACAGGTAGCAATACAAGCCCACAAGAAGCAATGCAATGCGATCACAGAGTCATGGATAAGCGGCGTCCCCAACAGTACGCGTTTCGGCTTAAATTAAGCCCTCATCAGCTGAAAACAAACAAAAATCAATCCGGCAGGCCCAAAAAATAGACAAATCGACAAATAGCGCCAAAACATATAGCCAGAGGAGGAGGCACGCGCGTCATGACCCAATGGGCTGCTGGAGCGCGCGCAAGGCCCAGCGCCTGAACAAGCGCTTAATGTTAGGCAGAGGGCGAAGAATAGCAAAGAGCTTGAGGCCGGGAATGAAGGGTAGTTTGGATTTCAAACCATGCACCACGCTGGACCAACGAAGGGGTAGCGCTGAGTGGTGTACCACCCTTAGGACATGCACAATGGGGCCTATAGTTGAGTGTGGATTTTGCTCGGCTTGGCTCAAAGAGACAATGTGTGAATTTACTGCATCCCTCCCACCACCACTAGCAGCAGAGTCACGGCGGAGTGTAGTGTATTTATGCCTATCTCCCCAATCAATGGCTTGTGCCTGGATAACGTGTTTGGGGTAATTGAGAAACAACAAGGCTCGGATAAGTCTTTGGCAACACAATCTGTAAAAAGAGCAAGAAGAGCAAATTCTAATATAGCGAATGAACTCCCCCCTCACCCACGCGATTCTAATGTGCCTAGGCACATTCGCATCCCACCGGATGTAGGAGCACGTATGTGTGGGCTTCCAATACACGGAGGTTTTAAGGGGGCAAAGCGCCACGATGTGCACATCCAAAAAATGAATATCCGACACCCCATCCGTCACCTCGAAAGACCAAGGGAGATTCTGGGGATAGGTCACACCCAGGTGTTGTTTCACCACCGTGTGGGAAGAGCGGTGCAGGATAAGTCCATCGTCTAAGAAACGGAAGAGCAAACAATCACTCGGTAGGCGAACCGCATGTTCGTAACTTCTTAGAGTCAGCTGCGCCCATGGAGGCGCTGCGTTCGTGCCCATTGGCCACCCTTGGGCCTGGCGATAGACACCCAGACCCGGACTCAGGAATACGGTGTGCATATATACAAAATGCAGTAAGGCGAGACCAATGGTGGGGGCAGGGCACTGTAACTCAAGGTAAGGGAGGTCACAACCCAATTCATGCATGGCGAACTGATTAATGGGGGTGAAAACAAAATCCAAGAAAGCTAACTCGACCTTAGAGATGTGAAGGGTGGAGCGATCACAATTGTAGAAGACATTCTTCCAATAATTGTAGGTGTGCAAGGTGTGTTCCCACGTGACTCTAGTATACATGGCAGAAAAATCAATCGTAGAGCACTTCGAATCATTATGTGTGTTGGTAGAGAAGTGCTTACGTAATCTAGACAGCAGGTCATACGAGTCGATGATTGGCGACGCCATGGGGTGGAGTTGGCGGTCTCTTTTCAAGAGAATTAAACCAGCAACACCAAGGAGGATGGAGCTCGGGGTGGTCGCCCAACGGAAGAGGCCAACGAGTGGCCTAGAAGAGAAACCACCCTTTGCATCAACGGGGGCACTCTTGTGTGTTTTCACAAGAAGACGGAACTTAGGCATCATCGGAACCATCAGAATATCAGGAATCAATAGGGTTTTTTTATCATAATGTTTCCATATTATTTCCGCCTTCCGTTCTGATGGTCAATGTATCGGCGACTGTCAGTTGGCTCGCGATTTTGCGGTAACCGATTGGTTAACTGTTATTTACAGATATTTTGGCGGAAACCCCGATGAAGGGTCAGATTACATCAGTAAAGGGTTCATTGCTTCCGCAATTCTCTAAATATGCACTCGAAATTTTAATCTGAATTTTTCGCGATGTCGAAATCGGATTTTCGACTTCGACATCGCCGCACTTGATTTGGTCTTCTTCGAGTGGTCATACTCTTTTTCCTATGCCCAAATCAGGTTTCCCTTATAACGGCCACCCATTTGACTTGTAGATATAAGGGAAACAAAGGTGATTCGCCGGACCACTTGGAAGGGTCATATCTACGCGTGAGTGCGAGGAAAGAGAATAAGGAATGTTGTGTTGCAATCGCCTTAGTCTCAACTTATTTTTGGTAGGGTCCAACACCTTAGGTCGTCATACACACACGTTGTATCATAGGATCATGGTCAACATGGTAGAAACTTGTTTATAACTTGTTGACCATGTGTCTGGACTTGATATTATGACTCTCGAGTGTAGCGCATGAGTCTTGCCGTTGCATAGCATCTTTCCTTCCGTTCCCACGTCCATTTTACCCAAAGTTATGACCATGGAAGGGCATGGCATACCATGGTGGGAGCCAATTTTAAGAGATATGTGTGATATGGGTAGTATATGTCTTGATATGCTCACGCCCATGTTATGTATCTTCGTGTGGCCGAAGAGATGGCGAGCCACACGTGACAAGGGCTTTGACCATGTCCCAATTGTGAAATTCAAAGCGCTAGACTAAGTCTACCGCGTATGTATTGCTCATGGTATGTTTGGCAAAGAGATCCATGAGTGCACTCCCATTTTCATGGGGCATGTAGATATGAGTAGCGAAGGTATCTCCATGCGCCCAATCGGGGATCCAAGTAGAAGAAATGTTCGCAAATGGTTCCAATCGTTTGTATATTGAACCATGCGCAGATATCATGGGTGAGCATAGAGATATACTATCATGACAACTTTCTATTTGGACATATTTTCATGTTTTCGACCTCAATTTTTGCTCATTTTTGCGTTTTGTGTACTTACCTGGTCGGCAAACAGCAAGAAGCCTATGGGGAGTCGAACCGTGGTATGTTGTTCATTTGTTGGCATATGCTTTGGAGTTGAACACCACCATATGCCGGATCGCGTACTCCATTTGGCTTGGCGCACGAAGGATTACAAGAATTGGTCCCAAGATCATGGGCTGACTTGGGCAGTGCGTGGCGCCCATATGTGAAGGGGTGTTGAGGGTATAGCGGGATGTACATGGGCATTAACTTTTGTTCTCTATCCTCCGTGAATCCTGGACTTCGATTTCATGCATGTTTTGAGCCTTCGGATAAGTGGTAACTTCAATTTTGAGCATATATTTGATATATGGCGAGTATGGAGTGAATTGGCAGTTTTTGGCATGTTATGAGTTCAAACTCATGGGGCATATCTCCAAGCCCATTCGACTCCAAGTCCAACCAAGTAGATGTCAGGGTAGGGCATGGTCCTGAGTGCCACTCTGAGCCATGACACGCCACCTCCTTCATTGGGCTAGGATTTGGAGGCTTGAGTGTGAACACATTTTTGGGGTTTATGTAGTGACCTTTGACACATGGCATTTAGCCATCTTATCTGACTGGGTTCAGGGCATCATGTTGGTGAGTCAGGGGAAGGTCTTGAGTCCAGGGAATGAGGGGTCTATGGCTGAGTCTGTGTATGTTTACCTCTTGCCCCAACTTTGCTTTATTTGTGTTCATATGCCGATTTCAGGGCTTTCTTCTTTGGTGCATTTCTTGTACATGCCCGCCACCGTGAGACAACCAGTGTGCTGAACGGAAGCCCGCAGTGTCGATTGGGTTATTGCTGTATTTGTGGATCTGATTGCTATTCAGGGTTGAAGGAGGATTGGATTTTCTATATTTTTGGATTTTGGACCCTGGATTGTGAGAAATGCGAGCGCTGGTCCGGAGCAAGTCAGCAGGGGTAACAGGCGGAAGGGGCACAGCAGGGGCCGGTCCTTGTAGGGACCTTCTTTACACCGGCCTGGGGGGACGGGGAGTCCAGCCCAGCGGGTGGCCGGAGTTTCCTGCAGGGCCTGCAGGGATGGACGACCGGGCCAACCGGCCTGGGGGAATGGGGAGTCCTGCCCAGGGGGTGGTCGGAGCGTCCTGCAGGGCCTGTGGGGACGTAGAACCGGGCACACCGCCCTGGGGGGATGGGGAGTTCAGCCCAGGGGGTGGTCGGAGTTTCCTGCAGGGCCTGCGGGGATGGACAACCGGGCCCACCGGCCTGGGGGGATGCGGAGTCCTGCCCAGGGGGTGGTCGGAGTGTCCTGCAGGGCCTGTGGGGACGTAGAACCGGGCACACCGGCCTGGGGGGATGGGGAGTCCCGCCCAGGGGCGGGTCGGAGTGTCCTGCAGGGCCTGTGCGGACGTAGAACCAGGCACACCAGCCTGGGGGGATGGGGAGTCCCGCCAAGGGGTTGGTCGGAGTGTCCTGGGGCGGCTGTCACCCTCTACAGACCAGCCTGGGGGGGCGGGGAGTCCAGCCCAAGGGTTGGTTAGAGCCCTCCGCTAGGCTCGTGGGGAGCCATTGTTTCCCCTGAAGCCGGGCGCACCTGGCTGGGGGAGGGGGAGTCCTGCCCAGGGGGTGTTCGGAGCCTCCTGCCAGGGCCAATGGGGGGCCATCCTCTTTAGAGAACCGGGCGCACCCGCCCGGGGGGGACGGGGAGTCCTGCCCAGGGGGTGTTCGGAGTCTCCTGCCAGGCCAATGGGGGGCCATCTTCTTCAGAGAACCGGGCGCACCGGCCCGGGGGGGACGGGGAGTCCTGCCCAGGGGGTGTTCGGAGTCTCGTGCCAGGCCAATGGAAGGCCATCTTCTTCAGAGAACCAGGCGCACCGGCCCCAGGGGGACGGGGAGTCCTGCCCAGGGGGTGTTCGTAGCCTCCTGTCAGGGCAATGGGGGGCCATCCTCTTCAGAGAACCGGGCGCACCGGCCTGGGGGGGACGGGGACTCCTGTCCAGGGGGTGTTCGGAGTCTCCTGCAAGGCCAGTGGGGGGCCATCCTCTTCAGAGAAGCAGGCGCACCGGCCCGGGGGGAATGGGGAGTCCTGCACAGGGGGTGTTCGGAGTCTCCTGCCAGGCCAATGGGGGGCCATCTTCTTCAGAGAACCGGGCGCACCGGCCCGGGGGGGACGGGGAGTCCTGCCCAGGGGGTGTTCGGAGTCTCCTGCAAGGCCAGTGGGGGGCCATCTTCTTCAGAGAACCGAGCGCACCGGCCCGGGGGGAACTGGGAGTCCTGCCCAGGGGGTGTTCGGAGCCTCCTGCCAGGGCCAATGGGGGGCCATCTTCTTCAGAGAACCGGGCGCACCGGCCTGGGGGGGACGGGAGGTCCTGCCCAGGGGGTGTTCGGAGTCTCCTGCAAGGCCAGTGGGGGGGCATCTTCTTCAGAGAACCGGGCGCACCGGCCTGGGGGGGACGGGGAGTCCTGCCCAGGGGGTGTTCGGAGTCTTCTGCCAGGCCAATGGGGGGCCATCCTCTGCAGAGCACTAGGCGCACCGGCCCGGGGGGGACGGGGAGGCCTGCCCGGGGTGTTCGGAGCCTCCTGCCAGGCCAATGGGGGGCCATCTTCTTCATAGAACTGGGCGGACCGGCCCGGGGGGGGACGGGGAGTTTTGTCCAGGGGGTGTTCGGAGCCTCCTGCCAGTGCCAATGGGGGGCCATCTTCTTCAGAGAACCGGGCGCACTGGCCTTGGGGGGACGGGGAGTCCTGCCCAGGGGGTGTTCGGAGCCTCCTGCAAGGCCAGTGGGGGGCCAGTATCTTCGGAGAACCGGGCGCACCGGCCTGTCGGGGACGGGGAGCCCAGCCCAGGGGGTGTTCGGAGCCTCCAGTGGTGGTGGGTGGTCCCCCGCCACTCCTGGTTTGGGGGCCTGCGGTGTAGCTCCCCGCCACTCCTGGCCGGGATCTAATGCTGGCGGTGGTGGGTTGTGTCGAGTGTGTGTTTGTTGTGTCTGGCGTGCGCGCGTCGTGTGTTGTGGTGTGTGAACCGTTGAATGTGGTCCCTCCTGTGGCGCCCTCGGTGTTTGTGGTTGCGCGGTGTGGGTCCCCCCGCTGCGTGAGAGGTTGCGTGTGCGTTTGTTGGTGTTTTGCGTTGTGGGTTGTCCCTCCCGTTCCCGTTGGCCCTGGTGGTAGTGGGTTGTGCCTCGCCGTGCGCTGGTGTGGGCGCTGTGTTGGGTTTGTGTGTTGGGTCTGGGGGCCTGTGTGTGTGTGTGTGTGTGGCTTTGTGTTGTCTGTTTTGGCGTGTGACGTGTAGTGTCCAGGTTCAGGTGTGCGGGCTTTCGGCTATGCCATACCTGTTTTGATTCGTGTTGCTGGCCGACATGGTCACGAGAAAAGTTTGAAAATAAAGTCCTGCAAATGTGTAGCGTGTGGTTGGCTGGGGGGCGGGCGTCCCGGCTTTTATCCCTGTCTCTGACCTTTGTTCGGTGTTTGTCCCTACATTCTCTCGGGTTTTGTCTCTCGGAGGTTCCTGCGGAACAAGGAGCAGTGGAGAGAGGCGGCGTTACGTGTTACCCGGATGTTCGTTCCTGTTTGCCCCTGGATTTTTTTTGCTTTTTCTCTCGCTGGTACGTACCTGCGGAGTGAAGAGGCTATAAGGGAGGCGGCACCACGTGTTACGTGGATGCGGTGCAACAACATACCTCATGTGCTTGTGTATTTCCCCTATAGAGCGTGTGCGCAGCGAAGGGGATTGGTGGGTGGCAGCAGGTGGTGGTGGAGGCTGTGGTCCGACGTGTCTTGTGCCATCTGCGCTGTTTTTCGTTGTTTTTTTCCGTCATACCTTTCCCTTTTTTTTTCCATACCATGGTTCTTTCTTGCCACTTGCCTTCGGCCGGATACAGCCTTCTCATATCTAGATACTTTTGTTGTTTGACATACCATGCTTCTTTCTTGTCTGGGGTCAGATACGATCTTCATATACCTGTAAACCGTGCGGAGGGAGTATTTCGTGGGTGGGGGTTTGGTGGGTTGGCGTGGCGTCGCATCTTATCTTGACCTTCCTTGTTCATCCCTCCTTTTTTTTTCCATACCACATGTGGGCTCTTGTTTCTCCGCTTCCGTGGCTCGCCGCTTTCCCTACTATCACCTAGGAATAAATGGGTGAGCGAATGGAATCCGTTCCTCGCTGCGGGGTATAGGCCTTACTACTTCCCTGTTGTTTTCGGTGTGCGCTTCGCTTGGGCATACCTTTTCTTCCTTTATGTGTGGTGCGTGTGGTTCATGGTTGTTCCCTCTGTTGTTTGTTTGGTTGTTTGTATTCGGGTCTTTGCATCCATACATTTTCTTGCACTTTGGTGTTGGCACCAGCTCCTATGGAAATGTGGTGGGGGATGGGGGGGCACGCTTATGCATGATGCTTGTGGTTGTTTCGTTTTTCGTCTTCATGCGTGGTGTTCTCCCTTCGGCGGCCTTCCCTCGTACCATACTTGGTTCACACCCCTGTGTACATGTAGCGGGCGTGGCGTGGCATGCATACACGTGTTTGGTTCCTTCGTCTTTCCTTGCTTTGCCTGCCGTTTTCCCTTCGGCGCCCTTCCCTCATAACAAACTGGGTTCACATACCAATTTTTGCCGTTGCCCTTGGCGTTTGGTCATTTGTGGTTCATGTGCGGTTGTGTCACGCTTGTTCCTATCATTTTTGGTTTGTTGCCTTTTTTTTTCTACGCGCACAAGCCGCCTAGCACCTGAGGCACGCACTTTGCTAAGTGTTTTGAGGCACGCATCGTTTGACTTCGCTGTTGTTGTGGCTCCTTTGTTCATGGTTTTCTGTGAGTGGCCTACGGTTTTTGACGTCACCAAACAGCGGCAGAAAATGTTTGGGGGTTTTCAAGAGGTCGGAGAAAACGATTTTTCCTTTCAAATTTTCGCGTTGTGCGTCTTTTTGTTGGTTTTTTTTTCTCTGCTGCGATCACGCGCAACATGCTGCTGTACAAACAGGACACTCTTATCCGATGCCGGGACCTCGGCCTCCTGACACGGACTCCTCTTCAAGGACCGGGAAGGAAAGCACCACAAGCGAGCTAAGAGCGGATCTGCAAAACGTCCAAAGAACCAGCAGCCGCGGAAATGGACCGCTGAAGCAGCAGCACTAGAAGCCCAAGGTTGCAGCCAGGCTTGTGCAGTGCAATTCTTTGACAATTTCGCCGCAGATTTCGTTCCATGCCAAACGGCAGCATCCCAGGCTGGCTGTCAGGGGTGGCATACACCCGTTGGTAGCACCCCTAGAAAAAATGACTTCCCTTGCTGTGCAACTTGCAGAAAGTATTCGGAACACCCGGGAAGTGCAGGGGCTTTCAGACTCAGTGCTCTGCATTCCAACCTCTCACTTTAACGGGACAGGTGGTACCAGCCACTGCGGCCGGATGATCTGCACCATCAGGAGTGCTGAACACGAGCAGTGATTTGTTGTAGGACGGATGGTCCAAGCTGTGCCACGGTGCTGCTCGTCTCTGGTACCCATCAACGGAGAAATGCACGTTCATGGCAGGGAATTGCAGAACCTGCAAATGTCTTCGGGATCATCTTGTACAACGCTTGGACTCGCGTCTGAGCTCATTCCCTAGAGAACTTTTTGTGTCCTCAAACAACCTGGTATTGTATATATCATGGTAAGGGCAGTGATAGTCTTGTACCGCAACCAGTTTGATAGTATCATTTGTCTATGCCCCCTGCCCTGACATGGCACAGTAGGTGTGGAGAGCGGCCCCACTGTGGAAACTAAGGGCATCTGTGCCCGACATAAGTACCTTGTGTGTTGAGCACTCGCGTTACACATCTCTGCTTGGGTCTTTCATCCCGTGATGTACGACGCGGTTTTATTAATGTTTCATGAATGTCTTATGATGTTTCGTGATCTTTTTTCTGACTCTCGGATGCACCCATTTTTGGACTGTGGGTGGCCTATGGAAGGGTACCGAGATTGTATTTCACTACTGATATTCTCCCCGGCGGGACCCAGTGGAGGGCCTCTCATGACACACCTCCTGCCCCCTGGCAGAGTCCCCCGGGTTCACGGGGATCGGAGTCTTGTCCCTCCCCGGCTTCCCCATTTCGCGACTCCCCGGTCAGTGCGTCGCTAAGCAACAGTAGTTGCAGGCGCTTCCCCACTACGCCGCCCCCCTGATGCGTGGTTGTCCGGGCTGCTGGCGCCGCCGGGCCTGTGCTACTGGCTTGTCGCCAGTGGGACCCCCATGGGCTGGCGCGGAGGCTGCCTACCCGCGAAGTTGGTACGCAGCACTGTGTGCTACTACTGCCTGGGCGGGTGCAGTGCCCTGGTCGTGTGTGCGCGGCGCTTGCGGCAGGTCTGGAGGGTCAGGTCCGGTGCCGGTTCTCGCTCCTCCCTTCCCTTGCGTCCTCGCGGTGCGTGTTGCGGGTTGTCCCGTCCGGGTGTCCCTTCCCTTGGCCTGCCGGTACGCCATTCCATGCGGTCTGTGCGTTCTGCAGGCTCGTTCCGGTTGCCCTCTGGGCCCGCATTGCGTGTCCGTTGCATGTGAATATGCTCGCGCTCCCGCGGCGTACGCGCTCCCCCCCCCCCGGGTCGATGTGGCGCGCGCACGACGCGCGGTTCTGGTGCAGGACACCGGCAGGGCTGTTCCAGGCGGTTCGTGCCCCTCTGTGTTTCCTTCCCCGAGCCCGTGCTCTGCCTACTTAGCTCTGGGGGGGTTGCCCGTTCCCTTCCTCTCGTTGCCTGGCTTGTGGTTGCTAGCCCCCGTGCGGGCGCGCCTCCCCTTGGGTGCTGGCTTTGCGCGTTGTGGGGGCGGCACGAGGGCGCCCGGGGGGGATGCCTCGTGCCTGGCCGTGGGGCGTCCGGGGATGGGCGCTCTCCAACACCCGACCGCCTGTTGTCCGGGCGTGCAACCGGGGCCCTCTACTAGGTATACAGATTCGCAGCAAATACACTTTGAATTCGCCGAATTCGCTGCGAATTCGTTCGCAGAGCGAATTCGCTGCGAACTCGGCCTGAAGTTCTTAGTACTGCGAGTTCGGGCGGAATTCGCGCTGCGAATTCGCAGGCGACGGCAAAATGATCAGGAGTGCGCCGTCTTTTCTCCAGATGAAAAACTAACTTTGAACTGTGCAATGCAATAATTTTTTTGACTTCCCAAAAATGAGAACTATGATGATTCCGCTTCGATTAAGACGTTGATTTTCTTGTCCGTTGCCTGCGTACCCGTTTTGGAAAACAAAATTTACTTTTGAGTTTTGAACACACCGCTGTGTCTGCCTAGCTCCACCGAACACGGGGGTACCCTCCATTCTTCCCAGAAGTCCACCAGTTTGGAGAAAAACCCGTCCCGAACTTTTGATTTTCGACTTTTTTTTTCTCATTTTTGACAGTCAAAACGTGTTACCCCTTGGCAACCACGCACTGTCGGGCGTGTGTGGAAGGAGAAGCAGCCGAGAGCAGCCAGATGCAGCCGCAGTGAGGCCCTGGGCACCCACAACGATGTGCACGGAGCTAATGACGTGCACGGAGCTGCACCCAGCCAGCGCACCTGCTCCAACCTCCCTTTAAGCTATGTACATAGCCCCTTGTAGCCCTTGCGTATCCTTGACAGTGGTACCCTCCTTACCTTTTCCGGTGCCGTGTATGCTCTCTCTTAGATTACTTCAAGTCCAACAATTCAATTCAAGAATGCAATGAATGAAGGCCCAATAAGGGCAACAAGTGGTTCACATGTGATGGTTTGTGTGTGGATTGGTGATCCTGCATGCTTCGTTGCTGCTTCTTTTCCAAAAGGCATTTGAAAGAAGCTAGGAACTTTGGATTTCTTGGTTTTGATTTGCTTTATTTTTGTCAAATCGTCGCTGCTTTTTTTCCAAAAGGCATTTGAAAGAAGCAAGGAACTTTGGATTTCTTGGTTTTGATTCGCTTCATTTTTGTCGAATCGTCAAATCGTTTCAGCATGGTAAATGCAAGCAACAACAAACAACAAAAATTGCAAGGTTACGGAAGCTTTTGGGAAATCTTTTATGTGATATGGTACTAGGTAGTGGCATACCCATATGTAAACAGGTGAATTGCAACCTAGAAGGTAAATTGTAGGTGCCTATGGATTCAATCAAGCGAATCACGGAGGATTCGAATTTGAAGTTGCGAATTCGAGTTCGGAGTGGTCCACGAATTCGTGCGAATTCGTGGCGAATTCGAATTCGAGCGAATTCGTGCGAATTCGAACCTGCATCCCTACCCTCTACCCACTGGCTGTGGGTGCGGGGGGTGCCGGCGTGGGGACCCGTCACCAACCCAGCTGCACGCGCTCTTGCGTGCTGGCTTTGCGCGCTGTGGGTGCGGCACGAGGGCGCCCGGGGGGGGCACCTCTTGCCTGGGTGTGGGGCATCCGGGATCAGGCGCCCTCCCTACCCCGACCGCTTGTCCTTGGAGCGTACGACCGGGGCCCGCAACCCACTTGCTGTGGGTGCGGGGGCTGTGGGCATGGGGACCTGTCACCGACCCCACAGCGTGCACTCTTGCGAGCTGGCTTTGCGCGCCGTGGTGGCGGCACGAGGGCGGGGGGGGGGGGGGCGCCTCTTGCCTGGGTGTGGGGCGTCCCGGGTTGGGCACTCTTCCGCGCCCGACCGCCCGTCCTACGGGCTTGCGGCCGGGGCCTGCTAGCCACTGGCTGTGGGTGTGGGGGTTGTGGGCGTGGAGACCTGTGGCCGACGCCACTCCGCGCGCTCTTGCGAGGTGGCTTTGCGCGCTTGTGGGGCGGCAGGACAGCGCCCCGGGGGGCTTGAGGCTCTTGCCTGGTTTTGAAGCGCCCAGAGTTGGGCGCTCTCCCAGGCCCGACCGCCCGTCTCTGAGGGAGGCGGCCGGGGCCCGCTACCCACTGGCTGTGGGTGCGGGGGCTGTGCGCCTGGGGACCCTTCACCAACCCCACAGCGCGCGCTCTTGCGAGCTGGCTCTGCGCGTTGTGGGGGCGGCAAGAGGGCGCCCGGGGGGGGGGCGCCTCTTGCCTTGGTTTAGGGCGTCCGGGGTTGAGCTCTCCCAAGCCCGACAGCCCGTCCTTGGGGCTTGCAGCCGGGGCCCGCTACCCACCAGCTGTGGGTGCGGGGGGGGGGTGGGCGTGGGGACCTGTCACCAACCCCACTGCGGCCGCTCTTCCGAGCTGGCTTCGCGCGCTGTGGGGGCCGCACAAGGGCGCCCCGAGTGAGGCGTCTCCCCCCTTGGCGTGGGGCGTCTCGAGTTGGGCGCTCTCCCGTGCCCGACCGCCCGTCCTTGGGGCGTGGGGCCGGGGCCCGCTACCCACTGTCTGTGCGTGCAGAGGGGTGTGGGTGTGGGGACCCGTCATCAACCCCACTGCGCCCGCTCTTGCGAGCTGGATTTGCCCGTTGTGGGGGCGGTACGAGGGCGCCAGGGAGGGGGGCGCCCCTTGCCTGGGTGTGAGGCGCCAGGGGTCGGGCGCTCTCTCACGGCCAACCGCCTGTCTTTGGGACGTGCGTCCGAGGCCCGCTACCCACTGGTCTTGGATGAGGGGGGTGTGGGCGTGGGGACCCGTCCCGAACCCCACAGCGCGCGCTCCTGCGAGCTGGCTTTGCGCGCTGTGGGGGCGGCACCTGGTATTGTATATATCATGGTAAGGGCAGTGATAGTCTGGTACCGCAACCAGTTTGATAGTATCATCAGTCTATGCCCCCTGCTCTGACGTGGCACAGTAGGTGTCGAGAGCGGCACCGCTGTGGACACGAAGGGCATCAGGGCGCCACACAAGTACCTTGTGTGTCGAACACTCGCGTTACACACCTCTGCTTGGGTGTTTCATCCCTTGAGGTACGACGCGGTTTTATTAATGTTTCATGAATGTCTTATGATGTTTCGTGATCATTTTTCTGACTCCTGGATGCACCTATATTGGGACTGTGGGTGGCCTATGGAAGGGTACCCGGACTGTATTTCACCACTGTGTTTTCTGTGTTATGATTATCTGCCCTGTCTGAGTAGGCTATTAATGTTCTTTCTGTTTTCTGCTTGGGTATTTACACCACCTCACCTTTGTTGCCATATCAGAAGACTGCGATCTGTACTCACGGATTCTGCTAGGCAAGCGCGCGACAGCACAGCACGGTTCAACCTTTTTAACCCGGAGTGAAATATGGGCTTGACAATTTCCTGTCTGTGATTTATTCTTTCGAAGCTGTCATTCTTCTTTTTTGATAGTCTCTGCGCATGCAAACCAATGGGTGTCATCAGGATCCGTTTACAGCGATAACACCAGGGGCAGTAAGGAAATGCGGTTACAACTATTCAAGAGACGAACCTCAGACTCAGTTGAATTCGGTGAAGTGCAATGCTGTTGTTGTTGCGTAGTACAAGTCTCGCTGCTGTTTTTCAAGCAAAAGCCGTTGTGAGATGGCTTATACCTAGTTTGAAAATTTTGTTTAGAATACCAGATTTCATGTAGTCATTTCAATGTTGCCAATCTTGCATGCACAATGGGCAACGTGTACGGAAAGTTTACAAATAAGTAATCAAAAACTTGGAATAGACATTTTTTTTGATTCCTGAGGGCCGCTTTTTTTCGGAAGCACAATCGCTTCGAAGGAGCAGAGGCGGTGTTCCTCAAGATGAATCATGCAGACATTAGTAAAGACGGTAACACTCCTAAAATGGGACGCTCATCCAAGTTGTCGGTATCTTTGCAGCCCCAATGGGCACCCTTGCTAGAAAATATGCAAAGTAATGAGCCAAAAGTGGAAGATTAACATTTTTCTGTTTTGGCACAAAAAGAGCCAAGGTTGGTGCTCCTCAGTAGCCAACTTGCTCCTCAAGAGCAGGGTCGGTGCTCGTCAGGAGCCTCTTCAGGGTCAGAGCTCCTCAGCAGCCAGGTTCAGTGCTTCTGTGGAGTGCCGCCATAGGTGCTCCCTAGGAGCAGGAGCAAGGGGCGTCTCCCATCTCCGGCCACCCAAGTTTTCCGAGTAAAGACTCGCAACGCATCTTCTGCTGCCAAACGATTGTTTACAATTGTTCCTTCACATGCCGCTGTACACTAAGAGTTCCACAGAAAGCAAAGTTGTGACCCGCTTGTTTGCAGCTACGGAGAAGCCGGTTTGATGTGCCTTGGTAGAGCAAGGTCCGGCTGCAAACCAAAAAAAAAGAACAAGCACGCCTCTACCATGTGCATGGGCACAAGTATGGTGACGTTCACCGCTATCAAGAATAGTGAAACACCAATGTACAATTTTTGGCAGGGGTCCTAGAAAGGGCATTCAGGATTACGAACAATCTGAGAGAACAAAAGGGTCGGTCTGCAAAGCGATGAAATGTAAGGTAAACTACCCATAGAATGCAGCAGTTTTCTGTTGGCGAGACCTGACGATTGTTATAACAACAGAACCTGAAAATCTTTCGATGTCAAAGATATTCCAAAGAGAAAAGCAACGTTTTCCTGTTTTTAAAGCTGCTTGTGCCAGAACCCGCATGCCGTATCGCACCATTCCGCCCAAAAATTCCCACCCGAGCATGACGAGCCAAAACAAAATGTGCTGAAAAGTGTCATTTGAGCTTCTATGCCGATTATTTGCCATTCCTTTGGTGAGATCAAACCAAACACTCACACAACAATTTTTTGTAGTAATTTGCTCACGACCTGTCCAAACTGCGGGCGCCAGTATAGTCAGGCAAGATGTGTTACTCAACTGCGGAGAACGACTGCCGACCACTCCTTGCTATGATGTTACCTCCCGCTATGCTACCCGGCCAAGCACTCACACAACTGTGACATTGTTAGCGAGACCGCCCGTGACTGGAAGGCTCCACCACCGTGCCTTGCACCAAGAAGAGTCCAATGTGCATGGCACGGGCTGTCTCATTACGGGTGTAAGACCTTTCCCAGTGCACAGTACAGTTGTACAGCCTTTCGGGCACCGGATATTTGGTTAGGAGTGTTGAACCTTTTCCGATGCAAAATACAGTGGCATAGCATTTGTGGCACGGATTTTATAGTCAGAGGTCTATGCAATGTCTTGGGCCACACAAACTGCCACCAGTTTTGCAACTCAAGGGCGACATTTGTGTGCAAGAAAATGACGCGCAATGTCCCGGTGTTTCCGCCTGAAAACTGAGGATTCAAAAACGGAGGAATCTCAAAAGTTCTTTTTGAGACTACCGGCAAAATGCACGTAGTCAGGGGAATCAGAAAGAAAAACATTTTTAGCATGTTGAGTGCGCTTGGCCACTGACAGTCAATTCTGTAGAATGTGTATTTCCTAATGGTCGTGAAGAAAGAGTATTTCATGCCAAATGAGGCTCTCATGTCTCCATTGGTGCCTCATGTTGTCCCGCTCGGGTCATGTCAGCAGCACGAGTGGTCAATCAATGGATTTCCTGTTCATCCCATGCACTATGTAAGGTTGAATGGATTTAAACAACGGTTTATCCTCGCCTCGCTAAAGGCGCGTTTTTCAGTTGATTCACCTACAAATGAGGCACCCGGCCTCCCATCTTCGGGGCTGTGTAACGGTTTTTCGAACGCGCTCGGTCACAGGATGTATGAAACAAGGTGCCCTACAAGAGGGGTGTCTAAACGCCAGTCTTGAGCTCACTGTTTTCACATCTCACTTGATGCATGGACTCAGTAATGAAGGGACAAATGATTCTCCACATACAACAAACATCAGGGGTATCAAAGAAACTATTTTTTTGGCATATTCAGTGCATTAGCCCTCGCACACTGAGTGTGCCGCTGTGCAGGCTTTCAATCCATATTGAATCTTGCTGTTTTGCCTTTGCTGCACACCACTTCCGATGTCAAAAACTCATCTCAAAAAGGCCTGAAAATCTCGCTCTAGGTGGCTGCTTGCGCGAGGCCTGCTATAATACCTACTTTTTGATGTCAACATGGACAGGTTGTGTGAACAGCGCCCATAGCTAATAGCTTTCCAGAAGATCCAAAAATTGGGGTTCTTCAAATTAGCCAGAAAAAAAGGTTCTTTCGGAGAAAATGACCCGTAAGCGCAGTCATTTCGGACGAGCAATAATTCTTTGACCCCCCTGAAAACTGCACAAATAATGGACAAGCTTGAGGAAAAATGAATTTTGTCGGAGGGTGTGGAAAAAAGTACCTTCAAAATGGCAAAAAAACTATTATTTTGAAAGACAAAATTTTGGTGCTTCGGTTACAAAAGCGGATGCAGTTTGCGTGGGCTAAGACTGTTTGTCACACAGCAGCGTGCTTTTCCTGTGCACTGTATGCCGCGTACAGGGGAGACCACAAGGGAATATCAGACTTACCACAATGTAATGCAGAGGAAGAAAGAGGTGGCAAGATTGAGGCACAGCACAAGACACATGATGAGCACTGCTCTTCCAACTGGTTCCACTAGTGCACCTTCTTCTTTTTGTACACTAGTCGCCTATCTTTTGAAATCAGTTTATCCACTGTTTGAACATTTCCAATCGCCACATAACCCTCAAAAACTAGTCCGGCGACCTTAAAATACGGTATATAGTGTCAATAGATTTTGGCTGTACGAAGCACGGGACGGTGAAATGCGGCGGGGAGCAACAGGAAGGCAACAGGGTGGCAACAGGAGGATGATACGGTGGCGAGAGGGAGGTGACAGGAAAGCGCCAGGAACACGGCACGTCAGCGACAAGAAGCGACGGGCAGAAGACAGGAAGGCGACAGGGGAGCTGCAACAGGAGGAAAACAGGGCGGCGACAGGGTGGCGACTGGAAGACAACAGGAAAGCAACATGGAACAAGACAAAGCGACACGAAGAGCGACAGGAAAGCGAATGGAATACGACAGGAGGGCAACAGGGCTAACGGCGAGAGTGAGGCGACAGGGAAGCGACAGAAGAAGGCGAGAGCAGAGCGACAGAAGAGCAACAGGAGAGCGACTGGAGAGCGACAGGGTGTTTTTTTGCGACAGGAAGCCGACAGGAAGACAACAGGGGTGCGACAGGAGAGCCACAGGTTTGTGAAAGACGACAAGGGAGACAAAATAGCATATGGATGTTTACAGAGGTGGATATACGTAAAAGGATATATGCAACGAAAATGACAACCAATGTTTCACATTTATTTCAATTCTTATTAAGATGTTAGTTTAGTTTTACATTGATAAACCTTTGGCATTTGGTGAATTTTAATCCTTTTTGGAATCACTACATTCCGCAGGTAGATTTGATCTGAAACTGAGAGCTAAGGGATAAGGATAAAGATAGGTGTCAACTGCAAACTGTCTAGATGAGAAATCGTCCCGAAAGCAACAGCTCGTCCCGACAGGAAGAAAGTTTATTTATACAAGCATTTCACTGAAATATTGCTTTTGAGTTAGTCCAAAATTTGTTTGTGATTTTGTTATTTGGTGGTGAGGGCGTTTGAATTACATTCTGATTGCGCTGTCTAGTACTGGTAGTTCTTTCCACATTTTCTCTTAACAGGATTTTGCAGCTAGGAACATGCTCTCAGGTATCTCCCAAGAAGAAGAAGAAACAAGAAAGAAAAGATACTTGTGTGTGTGTGTGTGTATGTGTACAACCTAGCACCGCAGGGCACAGCACAGCACAATTTTACACCCCACGGCAGGGCACAGCACAATTATTCACCGCACGGTACAGCATAGCACCATTAGTCACCGCACCGCACAGCACAGCACCAGTCAGCACCGCACGGCACAGCACAGCACAGCTCAGCACTGCACGGCACAGCACAGCACAAGTCAGCACCGCACAGTACAGCGCAGTGTTATGGTTTTGAGCAGCAGCAGAAGCACAGGGACGGGGCGAACGTGCGATAGCGCACTGCAGTCTGCGAATACATATGAAACATCGAGATACCAGTTGCTGTGACCCAAATGTGTATGATATTTTGATATCTTTGAACAGGGTTCTTGTCTTCGAATTGGTGGATTGGATACGATTTGGTGCTCCGCCTAAAGATCCTGCGCAGGGGGGTTTCTCATATTTTCAGATTTTCGAGAAACAGGACAGTTCCCAAGTCTAACCACAACAAGTGGGAGCCACTTAGGTGGTGGGGGAAATCCTTATGGTTGACCTGTGCGTTACAATCTTCGGCACTGTCTTTGATTCCAACCTGAAATATGGAGAGATCTTTTGACGAAGCTGCTATGCTGCAATTTATTCGAGATTGCTTGTTTCGATCTGACTCGCGGTTGCACCACGAGTTTTCGAGTTGGCTAGAAACATTGATCGCTGAACGTATCGCAAGTCCAGAAAGCGAGTGGTTTTGATGCATGTCCCACGATCATCACAATTTACAATCCGCCGTCGCAGAAGTTCAAGCCAAGCACGACGAATTCGAACAACGCATCGATGCCTTGCAGATGTCAGCAGCCAGCGCTACTGTGGCGACTGACCAGAGAGTTGACAGTTTGCAGTCCGCGACAGAGAACGCCACATGAGCAGCAGTGAGTGAACTACAACGACTGAAACTTGAACGTTCGCACTGCTACGTTCTCCTCAACGAGCTTGCGCATTTTTCGAACCAGCACCAGTGTCTGAACTCGCAGCAGCCTTCGAATCAACAGCCGTTAATCCAGCACTCCCAGCTTCCACGGCAACATTTCATCCACGACCTCGGACTTGAAGTTATCCACCGCATGCACCGTCGAAGAACTAGCGGCCACAACATCTTCCACCGCAACAACCACTTCTACAAGCACCTCCCTTTGATCCATTGATGAATCAGGTGTATCTGATGAATCCCATGCATCCTCGCGCTCCAGCGTTCGAGATCCTGGGTCGCCGAGGAGAGCGTCTACCCAAATTGATTCGATCTTTTTCTGGCAAGCCAGGATCACGAGAGTCTCTAACTTGGAAAGAGGACCTTATGCGAGCCTTCTTCCTGTCGGACATGGATTCACCACTCGATCAAGTCACCACCATACCGCTTCTCCTCAAAGGCGACGCTATCGACTACTATCACAGCTTGACGAAACAGGTACAAGATGATTGGTCCCAGCTGATGTTTGTGTCCGGTCAGTGCTTCGATTATATATCCCACGAATCAGTGTACCTGTCAAGGACGTTGACGCTGCGAGAAAGCGAGTTCCCTCGACATGCGGACTACGTGAAGGAGTTTCTGACCTGTGACATCAAGTCATAGGTCAACACCAGTGACCTCCAGATGGGTTACCTCGTTAACTCTCCATTTTGTTGAAGGGTTGTCAAACAACGGGGTGCGTCGGCAGTACATCGTTGAGGTTCGTTCAAAATGGCGTTCAGGGACACCATTTGGCCTCGACACGGTTCTGGAGACCATTGCTGAAGCTTACATGGCAGCCAGTTTTCAACTCGAGGAAGTTCAGAACGCGTCCAGAATGATGGGAGATGCCATGGGTGCTGCTTCTTCCAGTCCTCTACTTAGGGTGGTCCCGCCAGCTTCGACTTCAACAATGTTTCCTTTGAATCCTATGCCAACGCCGCACATCAATCCCATGCCAACTCCGACTGCAGCTCCAATGGCTTCGACCGTGCCAGACCCGATGAATCTCGATACAATCGCCAAGCTTCCAGAAGAGCTACATGCATACATTGGTGAACGCCGGAATGATCAGTCGAATCGTCAGGATAATCGAGAAACCCGGCGTTGCTACAACTGTGGCGAGCAAGGACACTTAGACCGCCATTGTCAGAAGAATCGACCATCATCTCGAGGAAGAGAGCACTGAGGGTCAAGATCAGGCATGCCTCGAAGAGATCTAAGTCGAGACAGTAAAGGAAGATTCGATCCAACAGTAAGGAAGGGCCCACGTGGGCCTAAAAAGCATTATCAAAGACCTGGTGGCGGACGTCCACGAGAGGAGTTGAACTCCACCATCAGTATCAACAAACTTGAAAAGAATTTGACACTTGGGAGTGTCAACGTCGAAAGAATCCGAAGTGAACATGCGAGTCTGTTCACGTTTTGAGGGCGCCTTGTCACACGTCGAGACAACTCTTTCGACTCCAGCGTGGAATTATTGGTCGACTGTGGAGCAACGAGTGACTTCATGTCGATGCAGAGAAAAAGGGGGCGTGACTTCCTTCTACAAACTGACACACCTCGGACACGTGGTAACCGCCGGAGGTGACCAAGTTGAAGTACGATACTACATGACAGCTTATGTTCGAGTTGGGGAGTTCGTATTTCGACACCACTCCAAGGTTGTGGAGATTCTGCCGGACGTGGTGCTTGTGTTACCATGGGTTCGAAGCTGTAACCCGAGTGTTGACTGGAAGAAGCGGTATGCAGACGTGCGACACGGTTCAACTTCATATGGATCGTCCTTTGATGAGTCCAGGGTTTCAACCAAGGTGCAGTTCCAGGCAGCTTCAAAGTTGGATCTCCTTTTGATGACGATATAGAGCGCCATTTGTGCCGTGCACTACAGCGGGCAAACAGAATCCAGCAGACGCCGACGCCAAGGGCAAGAGGTATGCCACCTCCTAATCCCGTATGGTGCACACACGCATGTGACAACACGCAGCGGTATAGTATGAGGTGCACGTACAGGCGGTGCCTCCACGCCCACATACGTGGCGCGCAAGAAAAACCACACACGCAATACAAACACAGGACACAATGGAGCAGGAGCACCAGGACGACGACGCCCGGGGGGAACCCGCAACGCCGAGCGGGCCATCTACAACAACCCAAGGGGGGACACAACGCCCGGCCGGGCCCGATGTCTTGGCAGCCCTGAAAGCCGGAAGCACGCACCAGGCACACCACCCCCACGTCCCACCCACGCAGTACACAGCGAACACCAGGAGCCAACGACCCATGACCACACTAACTATGACCCCAGCACTGCCGGCACAACCGGGCCCCTGGGGGGGGAGACGATAAGGGGGGGAGTGACACGACGCCAACTGGAACCGGAACCAGACCAAAACCCATCACAACGTACCGACTACAGCGCCACAAGCCAAACCGCAGGTACCGTAACACGCCAGCGTACCGCGAGCCAAGACCGCACGGAGTATAGCCAAAACACAAACTACAGCCACATAACGCAGGGCGGCACCTCGACCCGGAGCAGGACCCGAACCCGTCACAGCACACGGATTACAGCGACCGAACCATGAACCAAACCACAAACGCCACGCCGTGCAGGCGTACACCAAGCCCCGACCGCACGAAGTATAGCGCCCAAGACACAGACCACTGCAGCACGCCTCACCACGAAGCGCCGCGCCACGACAACTGGGACAACTCCCCGGGACCGGAACAACAAACGGAGACAATGGTCGCGGAGATAAAACAGCCAAGCGCGCCAGAGGGCCACGCACACGAAGCACCACTATCCGTGTCCAGTGGCACATCCGGCACCGCGATGGAAACCCACTCCCCACTATCCGCCCCTCCTGAGGCCCATGACCCACCCCTGGAGTCACTGCCCAGTGCCCTCGACGTGTCCGCGAACCAGGACTGCATGGACCTGGACAACGACCCACTGCAGGCCAGCTTCTGACGCGTGCTGCAGATGGCGGCCGACGCACACCAACGACCCACATGGAGCCTATTGCGGGCACTCAACGAGACGGACCAACGGATAACGGACACAGAAAGCAACCAAGACCCAGGGGCATACATCCAGGACCTGCGAAGGAACATGCAAAACGCCCAGCAACAATCACCGGAAAGAGTGGTGGTGCAGGGATGGGAGACCAAAACTGGAGCGTGGACGAACCTCACGGGAGCCCCACACACAAAGGAAGCCCTGGCCTTCATCCAGGAATCCAACGCCCCACCGCCAGCAAACCTCGAGGAAACAGCGGCGGCTCTCGTCCCAACCCTGCACAGTTGGACACGGGGCCACACCATCGTCCTGCATGACAAGACAGGCCCCCCCCCACGCACGCACCGCGACATGCCGACCGACCATTGCGTCCACGGGGGAAGCCCACCTGGAATGGACACCCGGGCGACAGGATGACGAGTACACCCTGGTGCACGCCACCCAGCACGGACAAAGGGACCCTGAGAAAAAGGAGCCTACGCCCGAGCCCGCCGCGACCCCCCCACCGAGACCAGCCCCCCGACACTGGACCCTGTAGCAACAGCTGGCCCATGCCCGCAGCCTAGCGGAGCACAGTATCCAGCCGTACACGGAGACTGCGTACGTGGAACGCATGCTACAAGACTGGACCAAAGATGAAATGGAGGTCCTGGAGGTACACAGGGGCCCATCGGGTGCCACGTCCCGCACAACATGGGACGACGTAGTGCCGGACGGAGACATCGCAGCACTGGCTACGACCGTTCGCACCACGTTCGAAGACTGCTCCAGACTTGACCACCCGTTTGGAGACAACAGCGACCCCGTCATCACGAACGCCATCCTGGCCTACCACAGCTGGTCCACTCAACAAAGCATCCACTTCCACACCCCGCACGATGACCCACGCGAGTGGCACCCTATTAGGCCACCAGCGCTGGAGTTCTACCTGCACGAAGATGCAGCCACCGGAGCACACAACATCACCAGCCCTCGGCCTACGATGCTACAACCGATACCGGAGCCACACATACCACCCAGTCCTACGAAACCCCAAACGCCCACGCAACACAAACATGGGCCCCCCCCAACAAGGGCACAGCCCAGCGGCCCACAAAAGGGCCGAACCCCCCAACGCCAACACAACTGTCCAACAACTCGACAAGCCTCTCGCCTTGCGTCACGTCCCAGACAACTACCAACTACCCAAAGGGGGGAACCACACAAGGAGCACGGCAACGACATGGCGACTACCGACAGGCACCATCAATTGGATAAAAATCCTCCCAAGAATAGCAACGATGGTATCCATGCGCCTCCTTACGCCACACCAAGTACAACTAACGCAGGCCATGCACCTCTTTCTAACCACCCAGAGCACGGCAGCCACTGAAGGCACAGCCCTGGGTGACGACGACCAGACGCCCCAGGTCAGACCCACACAAGCTATCTGGATAAACGCGAGAACGGGTACGGACATTACCGTCGACCCCGACCCGGAGTGGATAGCTCTCCACTACACCCTAGACTGCGCCGAGGACGACCCCACACTGACGGAATGGCAGACAAGGTGGGCGACTGAAGCCAACGGCCGCAACGAGGTCGCCCTTGACGACACCCTCACGCCGCAGACAATGGAACCCGCGAGACGTACCGCCCAAACACTCCGGGACCCCACCAAGCACACTCTCTGGCACTAGCCCACTACCATACATCCAGAGGCGGTAACCCAGATCAAAAAGGCGCTCTCTCTGACCCTCCCGGACACCGACAACGCCCACCAGCCGGGGATGTTCACAATATAATGGAACTTCCCAACAGACACCCGCATGGTGCCCCAGGTCGCTGAACCCCCACTGCCCCCTACCGTCACGGCACTCGCCAAGGCAGCCCAAGCCATGGCGCACAGGGAGGGTGCCCCGCAGGACTGGACACCAAACGTCCTCGTCGAGCAACGCGCCCTCCACAACGCCAACAAAGCACAGCAGGCTGGACGCCAAATACACCCGCCGTTGCACGACAAAGATGGTAACCTCCAACCCCACAGCCCATGGATGGTACACTTCATACTGCAAGACCATGGAGACAAACGGAAGGGCACAGAAGTACAAATCACGCACGCCCTGGCGCACACACACCTCAACTACACCGTCCCCACCTCAAATGCGCTAGTCACCCATGGCGAGGCACGGAAGTCCACGTACAGACTGCAGGCCGACACTGGGGCACGATACGGGGACCTACCAGCCCCCATCTGGCACCCGGACCTGTCCTGGCAGCAACTGCTCCACGGGAGACGAGTACCACGCCAGAGCATCAAACCCGCGGGGAACACCGCCACCGGCACCCACGGCAACCCAGCCCCCCTAAACATCATAAAATCCGCCCCCGCAAACGCCAGAATGCCTCTCCTAGACACGGGGTTCCCCGCCCCAGATGAAACCATCCACCGCCGACCGTGGGGCACCATCAGAAGGGCCCTACATCACGACATTGACCGCGACCAAGCCACCTGGATCTAAGGCTTAGAACCTTTCTTGACATCCAAAACCGGTTATTGTTGCTCACTTCAAAAATCCAAACGGGTTATTGGTTTTTTGATCATATTAAAAACGGTTTATTGGTTTGGACTTATGTATCTAAACAGGTACCGGTTATTGATAATTTGGGTGTCCAATTGTCAGTTGTACAAGTGGTTTGGACAATAAAGAGCCACGTAAGTGTTTGTGATTTAATTGCCAATACCGGATGTTTAGCAACAAGAAAAAACTCGTTATTGGCTTGTGTGCAGAGAATGAAAACGGTTATTGGTTTCAAACAACCATGCTAAACAGGTACCGGTTATTGGCAATACCTGAAAAACCGGTTCCAAGCCCTACCTGGATCGACCAGGGCTCTGTCACAATCAGGGTGGGGGGGTGGGTGAACACCCTAAACCCCAAAAAACTACGCAGGGTGGCGGGGCCCTACATACTATATCCCGTACTCCACGTCATGGATGGCCCCTGCCCAGGGCTGCGGCCCGGGGACCCCCCCTGCGGCCAGCCCTGCCCCCACGCCCTGTTCCAACCATTGCCCCCACAACCCGCCCCACTCCCAGGTATATACCTAAACACGGTAACAGGCGCAAAAGGGGTGTACCTCACGACGGGCGACACCACGGGCCAAGCCATCCCTCTCGATCAGGTACGTCAGATGGCCCTGGGGCCACGACTATCCAACACCGACAAACCACGGCACCCGTCGGCGAGACACGGCACACGCGACCCCCGGCCCGCGGACCCAAACGCCCCAGGCCCCAACAGGGCGCTACTACACCTCACCATGAAGCACAGGGCTCAACTCCCGACCACCCTGGCGGGGGAAAAGTACTTCATTGTGGAGGGCCTGACAGAGGATGTCATCACCCTGGCGGCCAACACCCTGGCGGCCACCACGGACACGTGGGACGTTGCCGTGGGCCACCCCACGGCACGTAACGACAGAGTACAGGACAGAGAAGACACCCTGACGCCGGACCTTATGAACTATCTGGTGACCCTGACCAGTGCACCGGAACAGCAAGACCGGAAAACCGAAGGTCGGAAGGTCACTGACTGGGCGGCCTTTATTGACAGGCCCCCGGATACCCCTACGCTGACACTAACGTGCCACCAACACACATGGTGGGTGGCACAGTGGAACGCCACGGGCACAATGGACAGGGTCCACACATTCACACCGGAAGCAAAACCGGCGACCCCACTGGCACTGGGGGACCGCTTTAACCACTCCACCCACCACACCAACCACCCCAGGGCGCACTGGTTGGCCCTCAAAAGGGCGATGCACTCAACAGTCGATGCTCCAGCCGCGGACGCCACGCTGCCTGAGACGTGGCTTACACTCACACGCAACCTGGCGGCCTATGTGCAAAAGCACAGGACAGCACAGGCGCAGTGCTGGATGTCCTGGCCAACGGACACGGAGCGAAGTCTCAAACTCCGCACAGCCAGCCTACAAGAACACGCAAATCAGCTTTGGGGTATGCACAGGCCACAGGAGGGACAGGGACCGGCGTACAGCATATTCCGCCGCAACGCACCGAAGCCGGCCCCGAAAACCGGCACAAGAACAACCCCAGCCCAAACCGAGGCCCCACCCAGGGGGAGCGGACGCCTCGGCCCGCGGGGCCAAACGGCCCAAACGGGAGCCCAAAGCGGGCCGAGCGCCATCGCCACCAGATCCATAACCGAAGCCGGAGGCCCCAGCGTGCCAATTTTTCACGCCGGCGGAACGTGCCGCCAAGCACCCCGAATCGCCAGACGGCGCAGAAGTACAGGGAGTGTACGGAGCCACGCTTAGAGGACAACCAAAACAATTTGTATGGTTCCGGGGCAAGATACAGGGCAGACTGGCCACACCGGGCCAACATGGCAACCTACAGTTGAAAATGAAATGGCAAGCACTCCCAGAGTGGGGCGAAAAAGTGGAGACCTGGAAACCTCGAACTCTGGGACGACAGACAATTCCCGGAGTGCCCGGTGCAGCTCCGCACACCCGCCAACCAGGTACCACCAGGCACCATCTGAACAGGTGACGTGCCGCAGACATGGCTGGAGGAGCCGGATATACCGGAGGAACAAAGGGTGGCCACAGCGATCAACCACAAACTGCGCCTGGGACAATGACTACTACCACGCCGCGCCAGGGACCCCCCAGGGGCCACCAAGGCGCGCGCCCACGAGGTCAACACTGCGCTCGTCACTCTCATGCCCCTCAACGGACCAGGCGCCCTGTACAACGCGGCCAAAGCTCTGGACCTACAAGATGTACCTACCATGGCGAAATGCGACCCGGACGCCATGGTGTGGCAGGAACAGGCCCTCAAAACCCAGGCAGTCTGCCCCAACCTAACCCCCGTCCTCACCAGGACGGGACACCAATACCGCACCACCTGGGTCAAGGGAGTGCCCAAAGGTGAAGTCCAAGTGCACGTCCACCACCACCTGGGGGTGAAAGGCCGCCTAGCGGCATACGAACTGGTAGGCCCAACGTGGATACTGAAAGTCATCAACGTACACTTCCCTTTTTGAGACCACACAGAGACATTCCTCGAACACCTCATGGAGGCCTACCGACAGCTTGCCATGATGGGGCCGACTGTCATCATAGGAGACTTCAATGCAGCCCCATCAGCGGACGATCGCGGTGGGGGACAGACGCCCGAGGACGCAGCGGTGCAAGTGGCCATGCAACATCTGGGCCTGCAGGACCTCACAGCCTCTCTATGAGGCCAGCCATCGCACAGACCACCACAACCTTGCGCGGCAGATTCCCGCATCGACCTGTGCTACGCGGACTCGGCACACGTCCAGATGTCACGGGCGCAATACCACGACCTACCATCCAAGATCACCGGACATCGACCCCTGGAGATACAAATCAAGGTACCTCAGGTAACCCCGGCCTCCAGGGATGGCAGGGACCACGAGAAGCAACCACCCATCAAGCCGCCAGGAGAGCACGACAACCACAAATGGGTAGCGTACTACGGCACGGTACAACGCATCGTAGGCCAGCAAGACAAGACGGACCTCAACCTCGCCATGCGACAAGCGGCCACGGCATGCGGCCTCAACAGACAACACAGAACACAGGACGATACCACCCCGCAACAAGACCTACGATCCCTGATCACAAACATATGGCACGACAAGCGAGCACTACACCCAGCAGTGCACTCGCATGACCTACAAGCCCAACATGACGGCCAGGAAATCGCCGCACGACTGGACACTACACACCGGCAACTCAGAGAATGGCACATCCGCCTGGCAAAGGAACTGGCGCAAGAACAGCAAAGCTACTTTCAAAACCCCCAACCCTACAAGTCCCTGAAACACGTGGACAAGGTCCTGGGGCCCGGAGACGGGCCCCCGAGGCATCAAGGCGGTACGCCTACAGGACGGCACAGTGACCAACGATCCCAAGGTGGTCCTGGAAGAAGTCCTCAACAGCTTCCTACGCCACCACAACACTGACGATTGCGAGCTGTCAGCGTACACGGAGGAACTGATATCCCACCTGCCGAAACTCTACAACCGGACACAGCGACGAGACATGCACTGAACCCCTTCACCATTCGGGAACTCGATGAGGTGTTGTACAAACTACAACCGGGAAAAACCCCGGGGGTGGACGGACTCCCGGCGGAGCTCCACCGTAGGCTCCCGCTGAACCTGAAGAGGCACTTAGCCGCGCGCCTGTGCGGTATTGCCATCGGGAAAACGGACGTACCACCCGACTGGGCAAACCTGGTACACCCGCTGTATAAGAAAGGCAACTGGGCGAGGTCCGACAACTGGAGATCCATCGTGTGCGCCACCACGGAAGCCAAACTCATGTGGATGCTCATCCTCAAACGGGTGGCCTCGGCAGTGTACCGGGCTGTACCGCCCACAATGTGGGGGGCCATACCGGGTAGCTCGCCATTGGAGGCCAATTTTTTGCAAGACGCTGTTGTTAACGTGGACCCGATCAGCCTCATCATCACGTCCCTGGATGTCAAAGGGGCCTTCCCCAACAACCCGCATCGCCTCCTACGAGCCGTCTGGGAGCACATGGGCCTCCTCTTCCAGGGTTTCCCACAAGCATACCTCGCCACCCGCATGTACGCCATAAAAACCGACGTGGGCACCACCCCATGGGTCCTCCCTGCCAGTGGGGTCCTGCAAGGGGGTGCGGAAGGCCCATTCCTCTTCCTACTCGTCACCCTCCCGCTGGCCTTTTACATCCGACGCACATACCCGGACGTGGCACCATATCCCCTACGGACCACGCTCCTGGCGTTTGCGGACGACATGGCGGTAGTGACCGCCACCGCACGTCAACCCCTGCCAACCACCCCGGACACCAGCAGAGCCACCAAAGTCCTCCACATCGTCACCACCTATCTGGAGAGCAACCAGCTGCTGGTACACAACGTCAAATCTGCCACCATGGTGCACAATGCACCGCCGCCGCCCCTCCGCCCCGGGGAGCCGCCCATGAACCCAGTAAACACGGCCACCTACCTGGGGGTCCAACAAGCAGCCACTGCAGGCGGCGTCACACTACCACCAAAACCTGATACGGCAGCTGACACGGACACTGGTCACAGCAAGCATCACGGCACTCTCCACCCAGGCCCTGGCATACTTCCTACAAGCTGTGCTCAACGCAGCTATAGGATTCCAGGCCTTGCACCTAACGCACCCCCAACACATGCTGCAAGCGGCCGCTACCACAGTGCGACGAGCGTGGACCATCCACGGCCACCGGCCCACATCGCTACCTGCAACGGTACGCGCGGCCTTGCCACTGTACTACGGAGACAACACCGATCACCTCGTCACCAACGCGTACACAGCTCACACTGCGGCCAACCTGCATCGTCTCATGCACAATCACGAGCCGGAGGTACGAGAGGTCTTCACGCTGACGCTGCGGGAGGCCCAATACCATCGCAACACTTGCCCCCAATTACATACTTCACCAGCGCGGCCTCCCCACCAAGGTGGGGACCCGCATATGGGACCACCTACAACTCCTGCTGCCCCACCATCAGCAAGTCATGCAAACGAACCATCGGTGCAGGGAAACCGGCCATCTGGCGGTCCTTCGCACCGATGTGGGGGGTGGACCAACGGGAAGCACCACCACTCTGGACCTGGTGGGCACCACCCTCCACCTCGTGCGGGTCACCCCAAACCAGATACAAGCCCTCCAAAGAGTGGGCACACACCACGTCCCATTCTTACAACACCCGGAGTGGCCCAACAAATCACTCCTGGAGAACCACATGCGCCGTGCGGCCACCCAAACCGGGCACCGCCAACTAACAGATGGGGAAGTACGTGAGGCGTACAACCTATTTTGGAACACGCACAACTGCCACCGAGCCCAGCAAGAGGGAACCAGGCCCACCACCGGCCACCGGAGCAAGTGGAATATGTACCCGGTGCCACAGTGCCAGCAGTACTCCTCCTAGTGCCCAACGGGCTCAAAGCCACATTGCGGCCGGGCAGAGCAGGGGGCAACTTGTGGATGCTACCGCCACCCCTGGCGCGCCCCTTCTGTCCGCCGCCACTGTTGCAGGACAAGCTGATGGGCACCCCCACCACTTGCTGGAGATGTGGGCCCCACGCGCTGGCCACTCCGTGGCCCCTTTTCCAATTACTGGCGCGCTACCACCCCATGCCAACGGCTCACGCTACCCCGGAACAACACCGGTGGCTACACAGGCACTTCGAACAGGCCGCGGGGAGGGACACGGCCACAGTTGCGTGGTGCCCCAGCGCCGAGGCGGAGTGGAGATTCCACCGGGGAACGTGGGACACCCAACACCCCGCCATCACCTTCTTGGTGCTAGCCAAACACCACAGCGCCACGCCGGAGGCCCCCGCCTACCCGGTCAAACACCGATGCGCCCAAGTACAGGACTCTCAGACGGTCGAGTGGACCACATTCCACCCGCAGACAGCGTACCTGGTCCAGTATGTGTACGGCTATCTGACACAGGGCCACGAGAGGAACAACGACTATGTCCGCATGAACCCGGCGGCAACCGAGATCATCTGCCAGGGGGTGGGCGTGTATGCTACCCGGAGACTCCGACCGGACACCAACACGCCGTGGGCCAACACGGAACGGGGAGCACACATCCATGCTTACCAACCAACGATGCCATGCCGCCTGCCGCACCCGGACAACCACAACACAGTCATTTTCGCAGATGCCTCCGGCACTACAAGCCTCACCCCAGCGGCCGGGGGGGCAGCTTTGGAGTTGAAAGTAGACACGACAGGCCGACTGCACCAACACCACCTCACAGGGGCTACCATCTTCGGGGCCTCCTCTCACGGGGAACTGAAGACACTGGCGATTGTCGAGGACGCCGTCAATGACACCCATCAAGAACCGCGTGACCACACGCACCATGTGTGGGTAGTGGTAGACGCAGCGGTGGCCATCTAAATCGTCCGCAGGCTGGCACGACAGCCCCTGCACAAGGCGACTGACTCTAGCCTGGGCACCCAGGCCCTACACCTCTGGACAGCCTTGCGGCGCCTCCCTAAACACGTCGTCCTGCATCTGGTCAAACAAGAATCTCATCGGTATAGCCTGGGCAACGGACACATAGACTTGCACGCCCACAACCAGCTTGCCGAGCATATGCCGGACGAAGAGGACCCGCCGCTACGAGACCACATGCACACACACCTCCAACACCTGCCGCCAGTCCCACGCCCCGGGGAACCACCAGCCTGGGTGCCAGACAACGGCATCCATGACGACACGGGACGGGCATACCACTACCCACAACCCGTCCGCACCATGACGCACATTCGGGGCAGTCAAGCCGACAGCGCCCTTCTGAGCCATCTCAAACATACAATGCGCACCGCATTATAATTCTCGGCTCTTGACCCATCCCTAATACCAGTACACCTGCAGACGCGACGTGCCCAACTCTTGCTCGAGCAACTACTCCACCTAGACAGGGTGGCACGCTGGTATGCCCGGCGAGGTATAGACATACCCCCGGAATACACTATATGCCCCTGCCATCTCCAACAGCCAGAAACATGGGAGCACTTCAAACACTGCCCATTAGCCCAAGGAGAAAACCACCTAGCCACGTAGACACCGGAGAACACCATAGCGCAACACGCCGGATATGGCCCGGCCACGCCACCGGCAAATGAGGTTCGGCGCCTGATGCGGCAACCGGAGATCAAGGACGCGGTACTCAGGGGAGCGGTGCCACTCCAGCTCTACAGGGTCGTCGCCGACCACGCCCCAGAACCTAGGGCCACAATACGTCACATGCAGCTCACCGCCATCATGAGGGCGGATGCACAGTTACAGCACCGCGTCCAGGTATACGCACAGGAAGCACAACAAACATCCCACGACCGCCGCACGTATTATAACCTCCTCGTTCACTACCAACATGCACAGCCTAGCGACTAGCCACACGCACGGGCCCGCGGCAACCGCCAGGCACCTGCCGTCGCGCCGCCCGGAGCGCGCGCGCCCCCTCCCGTGTAAAGGCCCGATCGTCCTACAAACAATACCTCTCCTCAGGATGCCCGAAGGTGAAGCTCCACATCCGCGGCCGGGGAACCCATGCGGGGTCTGCATGGAGGTGAACAACAAAGAAGCAACCCGCTTCGTGGGCATGACCTCGGCTGCGGCGGCACTGAGCAGCTGCACTGGTTCTGCAGCCCGTGCATCGCGAGCTTGTGGTCGTGCCCACTCTGCCGGCGACCGCATCCACTCTGCACAGCTCTGCCGCCGCGGGAAACGCAAGACAAAGACCTCACACTGCCGACACTGCGCACTCTGATACTGCAAAACGTCTGGAACGACGGCGCGAGGGAGGACGGCCCCGACGTCGAGTGGTTGGACGTCCTCACCGACGAGGACCCGGCAACACCACCCCCCCCCGCCCCGCCTGGCGCGCACCAACCTGGGCGCTGCCGGACCCGGGGGCGGACCCCACGATTTACGTCCGCAACTAAAAACATTACGACGACGCGCCACGGGGCAGTCTACCCCCCATGCGCAATCTGCCAGACAGTTGGGGCCCCGTCACCCCCATGAACCACCACAACCTCCGCACCATCGTCGTCACCCTCACCACCCGCCTCACGATCGCCTTCGGCTGGCTGGTGGGGGACACGGAATGGGCGATGGGCATCGCCCGCCGCACCCATGGCGCCGAGTGGGGGGATTTCTTCCACCGCAGCGGGGCCATGACCCCGGGGGCACCCGAGAGGCTGATGGCGGCCTACCTCACGTGGAGGGGCATCCCCCCTCCACGCAGCTTCCGGTCACTGGTACAGCGTGCTCAGCAGCCGCACGTCCCGCCACTGCAACCGGGCACGTACGGCAATGCGGCAGTGGCCAGGATGATGGTCAGAGATACCCGCCTGGACTGCTCATCCTACTCCCCCCGGAGAACCACTGCGACCATCACCATCCTCCCGCCCCGATGCAGCGCCACGACAGCAACTAGGGCCACAAATGTACGGGCCCAAACATCGGCCGCAACGTCCTCCACGTCCCCCAGCCCGTCCACCTCCGCCCCCCCCACACCCGTCGCCGCACCACACCAACAGCGCTCCACCGACGCCACACGGACTAAAGGCGATCCGGCACCATCGAGGGCCGGCACGCCACAGAGCCCCGGACAAGAGCGTGCGTCCAAACAGGCGGCGCAACGGCAACCAACACAACACCACACGGCCACAGGGATCCGGGGAAACAGGGCATCACCTGCGGGGAGCGGAGCCATACCCAGCCCCACAAATACGGGGGCGGTGGGCACCCAGCCCGAACAACCCCCTGGCACCGCACACCTGCACAGGGAACCGGCCCCGAGCTCCACAGGAAGCCCGCAACCCCTAACACCACCCGTTGCGCCCGCGCACGGTCCACAGCCGGCAGCCAGCCAAAAAGCAGCAACACAGGCCCACCCGGAGCCCTGCCCGCACCATGACGCACCTGACCGGCCGGCAGCGGGCCCAGCATACGCGCCGCCCGAGGGGCCCCCCGCGCAGGCGCACACCGCTACCCCGACCGACAACACTGCCGCCGGGCCGTCCGACACCGTGCACCCCCACAGCCCCGGCCCCACTGAGGGCCTAATCCCCGAGGCTCCGGCACCGTCCGGCGCGGAGGACCTACCGGCCACAACGCACAACGGACCGGCACCCCAGCGGCGCCACGCCCCACCAACCAGGCCGACGGCGCGGCCGGCAGAGCCGTCATCTCCCGGTCACCCAGCTTCAAGCCCGGGCCCCGGCCCAGACCCAGCATGCACTGCCGCCCCGGGGAGCAGTCAACGACCCGCGGGCCCGGGAAGCCGACCCGAGCCGCCGCCCGTGGCGGAAGGCCACGCTTGAGGGGCAACGCAACCGACGAACGATGAAGCCGAACCGCCTGCACTGCCTACCCAACCACAGCGCGGGGAGCCCACGGTGAGCGCGGAAGATATGCAGGGGCCCCCACAACGGACACCAACGTCAGCACCAAAGGGGGAGCCTGGCGGGGGAGCAAACCGGCCGTCAATGCAGAGTGCTGACCCACCGAACATTGCGGCACACGGAGGCGGCGAGGCATTGGCCACTGACCAGCCTGACACAGAACCTGAGGGACCAAGTCCGGACACCGAGTGTGAGGACGGCCTCCACCGACCCTCAGCAACAGATCGCGTGGGCGCCGCCCCCCTGGCGAACATAGCACTTCGCGCAGACGCAAGCACGCCGGGGGGGGGCGCCGCAGCGAGATCCACCGGAAACCCGCGCGGGGTCAGAGACCCGGGAAACCACACCCGACACGCCCCAGCGCGCAGCCGACGGGGGAACCTGACCCAGCGAACACAACCGCGACGACGGCTCTTTCGATGCCTTCATGGAGTCATGTAGGGGTCACCCCCACACGGTCCCAGCACTGGCGGCGCCACGCGTCCACCCGGAGCCACGACGTGACCAGGCGGAAGACAAACCCCTCACGGCATCACAACAGGCACACCTCCAGCGCGATTACACCGCCCTGAGGCAGGTTACCACTGCGGATGAGGGGCAGGGGACCGCAAGCGGCGCGGCGGACCGGACCGCGGACGAGCGCGGCGCCCCAGGAGAGGGTGCGCGCGTGGAAGCGGCCACCAACACCGCTAGCGAGCCTATCGGCCCGCCGCCGGGGACCGCCACGCCCTGGGAGCGGGGGCACCTGGACTACGCACGCTTGGGGGGCGATGCCAACCGCCCCGGCAAACAAGCGGAACAAGCGGCGACCCAAGACCTGGGCCTCTGGATCACCAGGCTTACCGCAGGGGAGCAGCTCGCGCTGGCAGTCCGCATACGATGGCTGCTTACTTCACGGTCCCCCCACCTCGCGGAGGGAACCTGCACCATGGCGGACGTCACATTTGGCCATCGGACGGGGCACACGGCCCCCGCCACCATGGACCACCGCGGCCACTGGCACTATGTGGCCACCCGGCTCATGGCGCATATGGGGGCCTACAGCCCGGATGAAATGAATGGACTCCACTGGCAGTGGCACCAGCGCGCCGCCCTGCGCATCCGTGCGACCATGCAGGACCATGATATCTCAGAAATCCCTGGTCACCGGGCTACCAAGGACACGCCCCAGGCCACCGGCGGCCGCGGTGCCAAGACGTCCCAGAGCCCCCCAGGGAAGGGGGCGCGCCAAAACTCCCCGGAACGCCCACGGGGGCCACCACCTGGGATGGGTTCCCCTTCTGGCACGTACAGAAGCCCCCTGCAACCGTTCGCCCCACAGAGGAGCCCAGGCAGTCCCCACACCTCGGGGGTGCAAGGCGGCACGCCCAAACAACGCCAAGAGACAAGGAACCCTGGCCGATCACGTCGCCGCAGCCGCAGGCCGCCTCCCGCGGCGCGGCGAGTTGTCTTTCATCAGGATATGGACAGGGACCACGGGGGCCCCTGCGACCCCCACACCCAGCAAACATCATCTACCACCGATCTCTGACGCCGGTCCAAGAGGCCCCGCACGGGACGGATGCACATCCCCATCATTCTCACGCCAGTCGAGCGCGAGCGGCAGGCAGCGCTTCACGCGGACCCACGCCGGGCGGCGGGCGGAGCATCCAGCTCGTCTGCCGCATCCCTCCCAGGGTCAGCGGCCAACCCACTGTCGGGGGGACCACACGCCACGGACACGCGACCAAGGGAGCCTGCGGCCGACCCAAGGCCTGCGAAAGGAGCGGGGGGACAGCCCCCCCTGCAGCCCCGAAACCGCCAAGCCACGGAGGGCACATCGCAGCAACCGGGGCACGACGCGAGCGGCCCAAGGGCGGACGCAGAAATGACAGGGACCTCCGGCCCTCAAAAGTCCGCTCGCCCACCTCACCCTGCTCCATGCCCCAGCAACAGGAACCCTCCACGGAATACCTGCCTGGGGGACACCCTGGCACCACCTCACGGCACCCCTCCCCGGCTAGCGCAGCGCTGGACCGGGACCGGGTGGCCATGCCCCCCCCACCCCCCCGACCACCGCAGCAAGGGGGCACGGGTCCCTTCGACGACGCGGAACCAAGAGCGCTCTGCGGCATCCACGCTTCCACACCCTCGAGCGAGCTGGTGGCAACCCTCTGGGAACACCACCGTGACGTCGACCCGAACAGGCTCTTCGCCGTGGTCCCCCTGCCACACGCCGCAACAACCGAAATCTTTGTGCGGCAGCTCGAGGCGCTCGTCAGCCCCGGAGCACAGGTCTCTGACGACCTTGTTGAAGCGCGGATCTGGTGGTTCAACACCCACCAATCAGCCCAGGGGGGCGTGTGGGTCCCAGACCTGGGCTTGGTACACACGCTAATAGCGCTGCCGATTGACCCCAGACCCGTGCCCAGCACTAGGGGCCGGGAGCGGGCTGCCCCGCCACCGATGCCTGAAACCCTCTGTATCCCGCCGTACGAAGGCCTGGCGGCATGGGAAAGCGGGACCGCCCGTAGCAGGGGGCACAACCTCATGAGCCTGGCGGCACGCTACCCAGAGACGGCGCGCGCGGCGCCCCCACCGCGCGAACGTGACCCCGGCACCATCGCCATGATTGTGTTGGAGATGGCCACTACTATCAAGTGCGGATCATTCCGCACCCGCAGGAGAGCCACTGGAGCTTGGAGGCCGTCGACTCCATGCTTCCGGCGACGACGGACTTGCCAGACAGCCCCACCCCCCTGCTCCCAGGCCAACCCCCGGACCCCCTGACGGCCATCGTGTCGGGGACGGCCAGCACTTGGCACCCAGGCCATGCCCTCTACTGCCTCTGGCGGTGGGCGCAACGCCGCTGGCCACACACCAGGGCATGGTCAGCGACGTGGAGGTTCTACCTCGACAGCCGGCAGCAGTTGGAAGCCATCCCGGAACAGACAGAAGAGACCCCCACTGTGCCCAACCTGTGCCCCGTCTTAGCGATCCACCAAATTCGGGCGCTGGCACTGGGCGAGCAACTGCAGCACGCCATCCGCACTGAGACGGAGGCCCAGGCGGCACACGCGGCCCTTGTGCACAAAATCTTCAGTTCCCTCCGCAGCGCCCTTGTGCGACGCGTGGGTAACGCCCCAGGGCCCTGAGCCGCAGCCGGCCACAGGACCTGCAGCGACGACACGCAGCTGCGGACGCGCGACACGAGTCCCGCAGCAGCCATGCGCAAAGGAAGAGACAACACGGCGGCCACGGGATCACCTCCTCCAGCCAGAGGACCGGGCGATGGACGTCACACCAACGGCTGCAGAGTCGGCCACGAACCACAACGACCACAGGCGAGCCGACCACGCCCACAAAAACCCCCTCGTACAACCGAACAACGCGCAGCCGCTCAACACACTCCAGCAAAGCCTTTCAACCGGGCACACCAGCGGTGAAGGCGTCAACCTACCCGGCACGTGCAACGGACACCCAAGGAGTAGAGGCTAGCCTTAGCAGCCCATGGTGTCGGACACGAAAAAAACCTCAACGACCTCATTCCACATCCCCCGGGCAGATCCGCACTTCCCGGACCCTCGTAACCCGCCTGCAACAGAGAAAGGGACAGCGCCACACCCGAACTCGTCATCCCACCTGACCCTCCTCCCCCGCGTAACGGATCCGCGAGTGGCCGGGCAAAGGGGCCAGCCAAACACGCGGGGCCCACGGCCGGGTCGATGACCACGGGAGTGTTATCGAACACCGCGATCCGCCAGATCTGGGCGCTGGCGCTGGGCAAACAACTGTAGCCCGCCATCCGCACTGAGACGGAGGCCCAGACGGCACACGCGGCCCTTGTGCACTAAATCTTCAGTGCCCTCCACGGCGCCCTTGTGCGACGCGTGAGAAACCCCCCAGGGCTCTGAGCCGCACCCGGCCACAGGACCTGTGGCAACGACGCGCAGTTGCACACGCGCGAACCGAGTCCCGCACCGGCCATGCGCAAGGGAGGAGACAACACGACGGCTGCGGGATCACCTCCTCCCACCGGAGGGCCGGGCGATGGACGTCACAACAACGGCTGCGCACTCAGCCGTAACCCACGACGACCCCGGGCGAGCAAACCTCGCCCAAAAGGACCCCTCGTACAACCCAACGACGCGCGGCCGCGCAACACACCCCAGCAACGCCTGTCGGTCGGACACACCGACGCGAAAGACGTCAACCTGCCCGACACATGCAACAGATACCCGAGGAATGGAGGCTAGCCTTAGCAGCCCCTGGTGTCCAACACGAACAAACACCCAACGACTTCCTCCTACATCCCTCGGGCAGGGGCCACGCTTCCTGGACCCCCGCAACCCGCCTGAAACAGAGAAAAGGGCGACCCCACACCCGGACCCGTCCTTCCACCTAACCCTCCTCTCCCGCGAGCCGGATCCACAAGGGGCAGGGCAAAGGGCCCGGCCAAACACGCGGGACCCACGGCCGGGCCGATGACCAGGAGAATGTTATCGACCAATCGTCCAGAGTATTACCCTCCAAGCCGAGCATCCAGGGATACGTGCACCGCGGGGACCGGCGCACACCTCCTCCGGGAAAGTTAAACGCCTGGGACGCCGGGGGGGTTTCGACACATATAACCTACGCAAATGGTACGAGGGACACACTCCCCGCAGAAAGCTAACGGTGTCAATAAGCGGGAGGGGGGCTGCAACACTGCCCGGTATTCCTATCCTCCGAAACCCCAGCCGGGGCACACAGGGGACCACAGGCTCGCCACATGGGGCCACGCCGACCCCCTGCCAGCGGGCACGAGTGTGTTACGCCGAGCCCAGCCCACCACGTCGGACAGAGCGTCCCGGCACCACAGCACAAACCGAGCGGCCCTAACCATCCTAACCACCAAACTCAGCACTGCGACACAGGCACGCCAGCCACATGACCCGCAAAACACGGCACGATATGGCGCACGGCAGGCAGGCAGAAACGAACACGAGCTCCGCACCACCGAGCCAGAACAGCACCCTGGGGCTCCCATGGGGAGCACAGGGACGCACCAAGGGGGACCGACGGGGCCTTGCCACCGGCGGGGGCCGTACATATGAATGGCACAGGCGAAACAGGAAGAACGGCCACAGAGTACCGCGAGGTACCAGATGATGGGTTGTGCATGCAACACTGCCAGGGCGGGGCAGGGAAACCGCCACCGAATTCGAAAGAAAATATTACAGCGGTCCAACCACTTATCATTACTTTTCTCCCCCACGCTGGGGAGACGGCGCGCAGTAGAAACGTACCGTGCCACCCCCACGCAACTGGCACCAACCAACACGGCAACAAGCAGAACACCTGCACGCAACAAATCCGAGTGCGCAAGCGCCCGCTGCAACAACAAGGAACCAACGCTGAACAAACTGACCAAGAGGCGACTAACACGACCGCACGGCAACAAAACCACTACAGCGGCCACTACGTTACCATGAACAGACCGCACGCACGCCGGCCAACACCAAACTGGCCAGACATGCATGGGCCGGTACGAGAACTGCGTCCATCGGGCTGGCGACACCGTGGTGAGCCACACCCGCCAACCACCATGCCCAAAAACACAGCGGAACACCGTAACTCTACCACTGCGGACGCGACAAACCAACGTTAACAAACTACAGTACACCACATTTGGAAAAACCAAGACGCAACTAACCAGCACCGACACGGATGTACCGGCTACACAGGCAGGATTTGACGATAAGACGACCAGCAGCAGCGCGACAAAACCCACACAAACCCAGCCGACCATGAGGCGGCCGCGACAACCGCGCACCAACCACACCGCAGCTGCAGCCGCCACATGACCGTAAACAGACCACACGCAAGCCGGCGGGCACCAAACCAGCCAGGCGTGCACGGGTCGAAACGGGAACGGCCTCCAACGGGATGGCGGCACCGTGGTGCGCCACGCCTGCTGACGACCATGCCCAAGAACACAACAGAACACCGCAACTCTACCATTACAAACGCGGCCAACCAGCGTTCACAAACTGCACTACGCCGCACTTGGACCAACCATAACGCAACTAGCCAGCGCCGACACAGACGTGCCGGCTGCACAAACAACATTCGGCGATACGACCACCGGCAGCAGCGCAACGAAACCCACGCAGACCAAGCCGACCATGAGGCGGGCAAGACAACCGCGCACCGACCACACTGCAGCTGCAGCCGCCACTTGACCGTAAACAGAACAAAGGCAAGCCGGCCAACACCAAACCAGCCAGGCGTGCACGGGTCGAAACAGGAACGGCGTCCATCCGGTTGGCGACACCGTGGTGCGCAACGCCCGCCAACGACCATGTCCGCGAACAAAACCGTGTCTCAGCCGTCACGCAAGCGACAGACCAACGTCACCAGACTACACCGAACTGTTAAACCACCGAACAACCAACCACAACCACCTACTTCAAACAGCCCGGTCTTCAGCAGAGCGCAAGCTTCACCGAGTCAGGAAGCGTGAGTGTGTGCCACTGCATGCGAGTCCCGTAGCACGTGCTTCTTCAAGTCACCACCAACCCAGGTGGGGGTGCCTGCAGGACAGGGCCTGTGGCCTGGCTCCCGGCCCCTGGGCCCAGAATCCGGAGGTTGATGAGGATGTGCAATGGGACCCTCCCCCAAGTGTCATCCGCCCGAAGGAGAGGAATGTAAGACCTCGGTCGAACATGGGTTACCTGTCTGGGCAGAACCCGCTGTAGGGTACTGCTCGCTGCGACCGCGCCCTTCCCCCCTGCGGGGGAGCCACTTTGTGGGGGCACGTGCAGTAGGGCCGTCGGTGGGTGAGCAAAAGCCCCTTGGTAAGACCCCCCGGCGGGGCAACCCCAGTCCCGAGTCGACCTACCTACCTACCTCTCCTTTTGATATTCCTATCCTCTACCTCGAACGTAAGCCCGGCTGGAAGCCCTGCACCACCTGCCAAAAAAAACATAGACCTGCACTCCTCGACACGTGCAAAGAGCGATGCTCACGCACTCGATGAGTCCGAAACGGATGATGGTATCACCGATGAGGAGTGGAGCGACAATGAAATCGAGTACATCTCGTTGCCGAAGCTCAAACCGGAGATCTTTCGAGCTGATCTCACCAGTGACCAAGTGTTCCTGTGCTGCATGCCTCGACCCGCAATGCCGGTCGATCAAATGTACAACATGCAAGAGAACAGTGACAATTCACGGCTTGACCCCGTTCAACGCAAGTTGCCTATTCGAATACACAAGTGGGCAGGTCTCTATGATCAGAAAGAGCGGAGTTCGGAGACTTGCCTCCGCATCAACCTGGAGGAGACCACCAAATGCACCCCAATACTAAAGACAATCCTCTGTGGGTACACCCGTACAAAATGGACCCGAGCCAATTGGATGAGCTTTGACGACAACTGGACAAGCTGCACCGATCTGGCCGAATTCGACCATCTCCAAGTCCATATGGAGCGGGTTGCTTGCTGGTGAGAAAAGCAAATGGTGAATGGTGTATGTGCGTCGACTACGGAGCCTTGGATATTTGAACTGTCCGAGATGGATATCCTTTACCTTCGATCCAATCCATACTGATTACATTGAAGGGTTCTGCGGTCTTCTCAAAGATCGATCTTGTCGCTGGGTTCCACCAGATTGGATTCCATGACAAAGATATCCAAAAGACTGCCTTCAACAGGCAGTTTTGGGGGCTTCCAATGGGTTGCTATGCCCTTCGGCCTCTGCAATGCAACGTCGACATTCCAACGTGTTGTGAATGACGTTCTTTGAGACCACTTGAGAATTTTCCTATGAGTGTATATCGATGAAATCCTCATCTTCCCAAATGATGCCGAGGAACACCAACGACACCTCGATTTGGTGCATGAACTGCTACAGTGACACCAGCTATTTGCCTGTATCGATAAATCAACTTTTTTCCAGCCACGAGTTCTTTTTTGTGGATACACCATCGATAACGATGGAGTACACATGGACTCTGAAAAGATCAAGGTCATTCAAGGTTGGCCTGCGCCGGCCTCCGTCAATGAAGTTCAACAGGTTATCGCGTTGTGTGGATTTTACCAACAGTTTGTGCAACCACTTCAGGCTGTAGCAGCTCCTCTAACAGCGACGTCTAAAGCAGATTTCCAATGGCAGTGGACGGCAGTGCACCAATCTGCCTTTGACAAGCTGAAGCAAGCAATGACCAATGCGACACCTCTGCGTGCCATCTATCCCCAACAGCCGTACCATCTGTACACGGATGCTTCGAAAGATTGTGTAGGGGCCACACTAGCACAATGATGTGCGCATGGGAAACACAAGGCACATCTTCGACGTACCGCCTTTTTGTCGCGGAAAATGCAATCTACTGAAACTTGATACCCGATCCGAGAACAAGAATTGTTGGCTATCATGCTAGCCCTGAAGCAATTATTTCATCTTCTTTGAGGACCACAGCAGGTACATGTGCACACCGACCACAAAAGCTTTCATTATCTTAAGACATGTCTCCGACCGCTGGCACCACGACAAGCACACTGGTCGCAGTTCCTCGAGGAATACAACCCCACATTGTGGTATGTACCGGGTCTTGAGAATCCAGCAGCAGATGCCTGTTCCCGCCAGACATCGCGACAATTAATGGACATCTAAAATGCCACACATACACGGGCCTTCGTGGTACCTTTGGTCGAGAACTGCGGTCATCCTGAAGGAGAACCTGTCGATGAGTTCCTACACGTGCTTGAAGACTCGTTCTCACATGACGAAGTGTGGCCCCAGCCATACGACCACCTGTACGTGTAGCTCCGAATTGGAGGCTCCGTAGGGAAAGGTTCTGATGTTGACATCGACCCTGAACCAGCACTCCAATTCAACACGGAACCAGGCGTCCAGCCGGAGGAGCTGGAGTCATTGCCAACTGACGAGGCGCCGGCCAAAGATTCACACGAGCCTGCAGCACACGTCGACGACGCTGGCAATGAAATACCAGACACGTCAACTGACACCGACGATCTCCCCGAGGTGAACATGGACCGTCCCCTTCGAGTTAGATGCAAAGAGCTCTGATATGCCCCGACCTTGACAGAGTTGATTCCCTGTCGACGCCACCGAGATGGTACACTGCAGCCAATATCCTCACCCAAGGGTGGGCCGAATACGCCATACCCCTTTGGCCTTAAGGGCACACACCGTCGGGTACACCGATATTCCCAATGCAAGGATTTGACCTCGACAGCAGTGTGGGCAGCGGCATATCGAGAAGACCCACATACGGGGCATATTTATGAGATCGCCGTCCGAAGCCCTACTGCACTATACCGACTCCAAGACACCAAGCTGTCCTTCGACGATGGTAAGTTCTTCCACTTGTCGACAGTGGGCAAACGTGTGCTTGTACCTCCAACACTCGTAACCTCCATTGTGGCCATGTACCACGAGGCACAGTGTTACGGCCATTGGAGGGTACTTCGCACCATGGCATTGATGAAACGCGACTATGTCTGTTCCCATCTTTGACACTACGCGGAGCGTTACATCTTGAGTTGCGTTGTGTGTAAAGCCTCTAAGTTACGGCATGTCGGCACTGCCAGCCAGCTCACACCCTTACCGGTGCCCGAGACCAAATGGCATAGCGTGCCCATGCATCGGGTCTCGGGACTGCCTCTGACCACGTGAGGCCATGATGCCATCACAACTATGGTCGACCGGTTTTCGAAACGTGGAATGTTCATCCCTTGCGGCAAGGACATGACAGCCCATGACCTCACTTACGTGTTCTTACGCGAAGTGATCCGACTCAAAGGATGCCCTCGACAAAAATGTTTCTGATCCAGACAAAGTGTTGCAGTCCCAAGCGTGGAAACAATTGACACACCAGTTCAAAATTGAGACGCACCAGACGGTGGCCAACCGCCCTCCACGCAACGGCGTGGCGGAGCGAAGCAACAAGTCGATCCTTCAACGTTTGCGGACACACAGCATCTTCGGCAAAAACGAGTGGGATGTCGATCTTCTGTTCGCTGAGATTCAGTTCAACAACGTGACATGCAACTGTCTTCGACTGTCACCGTTCGAGATTGATGAGGGACGCACACCCCATTTTCTGTTGGATTTTCCCCGAATGACATCCCATACCAAAAAACCGTCGACCTTGAATGATTACATGCATCGGGCTGAAGGTACCTTCGATTCTGTGCGCGCCATGCTCGCTGAGGGACGTCGATGCCAAATGCATCTGGTCCTGTAAACGGACCGACACGTTCGAATGCCAGATGTGGGGGAGCTATGGTGGGTGTTAGTACCTGAATACCGACACAAGGGAAACCTCGATGTTGTTTGGTGTGGCCCATACAAAGTTCTTCAGGTGCTCAACAACGGCAGGAATGAGACTGGACATCTCTCCCGCTTTCGATCGCTTTTGATGGGTTGCGTGTTTTCAATCGCGACAGCATAAAACCCTACATCCATGGAACGGACAACCAGTGTCGGAATTGGTGATGCCACCTGTCAAGACTGGAGCTTCCCCGCGACTCATCAAGATTCTTGCTAGACGTCCAGTGGGATCCTAAAAGCGCCGCACATTCCTGTACCGCTGTAAATCAGATGACGACACATTGGGTTTGGGAATTGAGTAAAGCTCTGGACGAGGATCCAGTGTACCTTGAGTTCCCTCGACTCCACCCTGAGTAACTTCACCTCTTTACTTTGTGAATTTTCGAAACCTCTTGCGTGGGTCCAATTTGACTGCTCGAGCCTCAGAGACAAGTTCAACCTACGGTTCTGCCGCTCGGGCATCCCGAACTTCCTCTCACCCCCACCCTCTCGAGCATCACTGTCGAAGGTCATCGATGTTGACGAGGAGAATGACGATTGCGACGACGATGGCGACGCCACACAAGCCCCAGTGACATCCACCCCAGCTCACGGCTGTCGATCAGTTGCGTCGGCGCAGGCCTGGCCAAGCCGATCACTGGCGCCGTTGCCAGCACAGCTGAGCTACAGTCGATCAGCCTACGCGGGCAGTTCGAAGGGGAAACCAGACAACCCTTCATCGATAGGAGGCAAAGGAGCTTCTGGCTATCTTCAAGTGCCGGGATGGAACAAATCATGGGTCAGCCAATCATGGAGAGGAGAGTGAAAGTCCCGAGAGAACGTATCATGGGTCGACCAATTATCGGGGTCGAACGCCCCAAAAACCTAAAAGCCTCCACTCGAGCCAGTCAATCCATCTTCTACATCGAAGAAGACCCCTACGACAATGGCACGTACAATGATGGTGCAAACGAGGACGAATTGTACCATATGCAGGACTGGTCCTCTTCGACTCAACCACCTAGCTACGATGAAGTCCACCGACCGGAATTCCTGTGGCAACCGTACTACATGGAAGCCTACGAGAACGAGTTGGAAATCGTTGATGAACTCCAGCATCTGGGCGAATTCGGAATGAAGCCACCCTATCGATTTGGGACGCACGAGGAAGATCCGCTCGCTCGAGAATATACCAAACTCGGCCCGAATGTGCTTGACATCGCATCAGACCCAACGAACGGTCAGCGGAACGGTCATCGCTTCCTGAGCCAGCGACACGCAAATGTCGTGTTGAGGACAAGTGCCTGCATCTACGACCTGCGTGACATTGTCGACATTGACAGCTGGTGCAAGACAGCACCATTTCCCTATGAGACAATGCGAACCGCACGTGACACATTCTTCGACGAAAGCGGAACCCTGGCAGCGCACCAAGCTACCAATGGTACGCCAAGATCGAAATGGCCTGTCAGAAGTTTCGATCAGCTCTCGTCGACTGGCAGAAATGTGACGAGAAACTCGACTGGAGGTTCAGGAGCACCCTCGTGGAGGACGACCTGCCCAGTCAAATTGCACGTCTGAGTCACATGCATCGAGAGATTTGCGGGATCAACGACCTGATCCCTGTCAGCGACGGACTCAACCTGCTCTTCAAATACCGACGTTTCTGGACAGTAGCGAAGATGCGTCGAGCGGCTCCATCTGCTATTCCGATCATTGGGCTCATCGGGAAGTCATGAAAGTCTGCCAAGCGAATGATTAGTTGTTCAAAGATAGAGCACCCTTTCTCGCGTATAAGATTGACTTGCTCCATCGATGACACCAACTTCGAGGCCTTTGAGGTACCGTTCGAATAGGGTACAGAAGGTACCAACGTGCGCCGGTTCAAGCCCAGGACCTCATGATCCAGCTGCAAGAATATCATGGATCTGGAGAGTCGACTGGTCCGTACTCCTACAATGCAGTGGCATCTGGAGCGCCCATTGTTTTGGTCCAGCTCGCGACGGTATATCAGACAAGACCTCGGCAAGTCAGATATCACGGCTTCGAAAAGGAAATCCAGAGGGTTGCACGTCTCCCACCGACCACCGAAAGGTATATCAACCTTTTCCCCTTTGAAGATTGCACTGATCTGACTCGACGCCTGGGAACTTCGAAGTAGCTCATGTCCCCCTCAGAAATTAAATATGAAGAAGGAGGGTACTGGTGTGGAGAGGTCCCTTATCAAAGAGATGGTTATGTCGACGAACGAGAGCAGCTCGAATCCAGCGGTTTGGCCGCGAGCAACCGGTTCCATCCGGATCCTGTTGACCAGCGATTCTTGCCAGCAGATTCAGAGGCCTATCAACATCACCACGATGTGCCGATGATCAAGTACCTCACGCCCATTCAGAACGACTTCCAAGCTGCCCATCGACGGAATGTACACTGTCGAGACAAAGTCTTTGACGCTGTCATTGTGGACACGGCCTCGAGCCTTGTGACTGCGGAGGCGTGCCCATTTGCCCTGCAGAGTACTCTCCCGGACAGGCAGTATGTGCATCAACACCTCAGTCGACTCCAAGCCGATTCCCGAACGGTCACGCTCAAGATCATTGATCGATACACCCTCGGTCCTGGTGACGACGACGTCAGCGCCATCATCGTTGTTCGGAGGCTTTCAATCGCCGACACCCCATAGTGGCGAGTTGACACGCAAACTGGTCAGTTCTACCACAGCGATGCCGCTCGTTCTGGTTCTACTCAGAGTTATCAATGGACTACTGGTCGACATGACGCGCAGTCCTTCCAGACCACCCGTCAAAGGGATCTTTGGAACCCTACCATCTGGCAACAGTCGAGCCTTGGGGATTTCTTTACGACCAAGTCGCAAACACTGGGACCGGGACAGTCTCGAGCTCTTGCCCGTGAGCATGTCTTCGTAATCCAGGACAAGTGGCCTGTTGACGGCCGGCATCGTGATCCCAATCCTCGATTGATCAATCATCGATCTGGAGTCCTGATTCAGAAACACGCCTTCGAGAGCGATATCTGTTGACACTAAACCGGCCATGATGCCTTCAAGCTCATGGTTAGCGTGGAGACGCTGAAGGAAGTAGACGAAGTATGTCAAGTTCGCGTGAAGGAATCGTCCGAGTTTTAGTGGGTTACGGACTGCTGATTCGACAGTTAGGATGCCAGGTAATGGCGTCCACTGACTTGATATGCCCTGTCAATTCGACAGATGTACAGTCCTGTTGGCTGTTTTTTTCGCCGGACACTTACACTCAACGGCCTTGTCCCTGTGCTATGGTATCTCGACGAGCCCACAGCCCTGCTGTGGGTAGCGCCGTACCCTGGCGAGGCTTCTGCAGCTTCGACCAAGACGCGGTGGCAAAGTCGAACACGGCGCGTGATTAGGTGCTGATGACAGGTGTTCTCTGCACTCGACCCAAGTCTTTGGATTTCCACCACAATACTTTTTCTGGAAACCAGCACATGTGGGAGTCCAGAAAAAAGGTTTTTTTCTCTCTGGTGGTCGTTTGTCCAGTCTTTGACAGTGCGGTGCCCACCAAGACGAGTGAGACCTCTTGGAGGTCTCAGGGAGGGGTAGTGTTATAGTTTCGAGCAGCAGCAGCAGCACACGGAGTGTGCGAACACGCGATCGCGCACTGCAATCTGCGAATACATATGACACATTGAGATGCCAGCTGCTGTGAACGAAATGTGTATGATATTTCCATATCTTTGAACAGGGTTTTTGTCTTCGAACTTGTTGATTGGTACGATTTGGTGCTTTGCCCAAAGATCCTGCGCAAGGGGGTTTGTCGTATTTTGGGATGTTCGAGATACAGGACATTTCCCAAGAGAAAGCACAACATCAGGACCATTATTCACCGCACAGCACAGCACAGCAAAGCACCATTCAGCACCGCACAAACATCACAGCACCATTCAGCACTGCACAGCACAGCACAGCACCATTCAGCACCGCACGGCACAGCACAGCAGAACTCAGCACCGCACGGCACAGCACAGCAGCAACGTACAGAGGATTGCTTTAGAAACTCTCAGACTTTGTGCATGCTGCAGTTTGTCACATTTTTATTGGACAGATGTGCAGATAGGGTTCATGTTTGAAGCGTACATAACTGTGCCGGGTTGTGCTTTCACATCACTGAGTACCAGGTTGTGCTTCATCAGCAAGATTCCTGTACATCCTGCATAGTTTTTCTTCTGTAGACTTGGTGCGAACTGATCTTGAAAATGGGCAAGGCTGACATTTAAGTCAGAATTGGGCAGGCCACGAATTCGCACAACGGCAAAGAAGACTACATCAAGGTGGGTGGCAAGACAATGACCCTTGACGGCACGGAAGACACCCACTTTGGTCAAACCCAGGTCGCTCCTTCTGACGCCGACAACCACAACTTCAACAAAGAGTTCGTCTTCCAATCCCAGAGCGCGATGTTCGCTAGCAGGAAAACATTCTGGTACACCATTGACGAGGATCGCTTCAGCAGCGACGATGAGAAAGGTCTTTGACAAGGCCTCACGTGGCAAGGAACCGCTGCGTGGCACATGTCGTGACAGGAACGGGCCTTACTCCTACTACTACTTAGCACAATACTACAAACTACACGTGTGCAATGTTGTATGGCACCCTCCCACCATGTGCTGCATGTGACTAATACACAGCGGTGTCATCCGGCCGCCCCTTTGCACCATCCACTAAGAATCTCTCCCCAACACCCCCCCCCATTTCCTTCCTATTACTTGGATGTTGGTGCTACACTTTGTTTGCATACAGAACCTATGTTTATTTCTGATTTAATTTTTGCAGATACATTTCGTAGGCAGCCCCTAAATAAACCAAACCTAGTTATTCTCTAAACGTACGTCTACATTCAGTCATGCCGACTTGAAAAGCTAAAAGGCTTTGAATCCCAAATAATTTACTGTTTTGCAGAATAAAAATTGCTTCACCGCCGACTTTGATCCTTTTGTGTAAAAATACAACTGTTGTGTGTCTACGATGTGCAGGTCATGCACACATAGCCGGTATGCTTTGACTGTGGATGGTGTGGGGGCTTTTCAGTTTCCTCCAGCGATGGTTGTATGCCATCCTGCACCAACAGTGAAGAGGGCATTCAAGGGCCTAGGTAGTGAATGTTTCATGACGGGTACATAAAAGCCATATCCCAGGTACTTCACTGTGGACCTTGTAGGCACTATACTCCACACAGCCCCTGCCCGGAACCATACACCTTTTACCTTTTCGGTGGTCTGATACGTGTGGGTGGCCTTGGTTGTCAGATCACGATATTACTGTCGTTGTGGCACTATATATCTTATTTCCTTTCGATTTTATGCCACCGGATCTGTTCGATGTTCAACACACAGCCAGTCAGTGTGGAAGGAGCGCGCAACAGCGTCAACTCGCGTACCGTAACAGGCTATTTCATCCTGATGAATCGCTTTGTTGTTTGTCTTTTGATTTTTGTAGTATTAATTTAACTGGCAGGTTAGCCCGTCTCTGCCTCTGTTTTCTTATTGCGATGAGTGACCAGCCATGTTTTGTCGATTTGCATTGCCTCACTGTCTGCACTACTGTGGGCTGTCAACTAGGCTTATTTATTTCTTTCCTCTGATTTTTGCCAGATCTCATGTATGGGTAAACCAGCGGTCAAGTGTGAGATTTGCCCCATGACTTTGTGCCTGTGGACATTTGGGGGCCTATACACGAAGTTCAGCAGTCTGGCAGTATTGTGGCAGTTCGATTTGCTCCATTCCTCTGCCTTTGATTGGATGTGATTGAATGTCGTGTACCTTCTGCAGGATGAGGGTTTTTCAAAGCAATGTGGAATGTCGGTTTTACTGAGATCAGAGCTTGAAACTGTCTATCATTACTGTTTCACTTCAAAACATTGGGCAGTTTCACAAAACTATTACTGTTCCACCACCACGTATCATGCCCTTTGGTAAACGTAAATCTGTTTCAATGACATCCTTTAGCTTCTTTGCAAAAGTATTTTATTGCACACTATCCTGTTTCACGTTTTATGCTTCTTTGTAAAGCTAATATTGTTTGCAAAAGTTAGACCGTTTTACTGGAATCCTTTCTGCGTTTTTGCACTTGGAAAACTTAGTGACAGGCCGGCGACAGGAAAGCCATAGGGAAACGACAGGTAGGCGACAGGCAGCTGACAGCAAAGTTACAGGCAAGCCGCAGGACAGCAACAGGGCAGCGACAAAGTAACACATTGGAAGACAGGGAAGCGGCGCAACAGGAAGGAGACAGGAAGGCAACAGGCAAGCGACAGGCCAGCGACAGGCAAGCGACAGGAGAGCCGCAGGGTAAAACATTGGGCAACAAGTAAGCGACAGGGAGGCGACAGGGAGGCTATAGGGAAGCGACAGGAAGACAACAGGCAAGCAATAGGAGGGCAGCAGGGACGCAACAGCAAATGGCGACAGGAGAGCGACAAGAACACCTAGGACATTATGGGGTCCGAAAATCCCAAAATGAGCGAGAGGCAAATTTCCTACTTTTTTTTGTCAAATTAGACCATAAATATTTTTTTTCCGGAGTTTACCCCCCCCCAACCTCCAAATTGGAAGATTTCCAGCCCCTAGGTCGACAAGGCCGGCTTTATTCCATCTAAAATCTGCCGTGTGCGACAAATATGACAGTCACCACCAAGTTGCGAATAACAATGTTAGTATAGCTCAAACCATGAATGTTTCTTTTTCGCAAAAATGCGGTTTTTTGGTTATGGGGGCTCCAAAGGACTTGATAACTTGCCCCCAAAACCTGCAAAAGACGTTTTGTCCTGTCCACCACCATCAAAATATGGTATGGGGCCCCACCACTGACCACTGGTGCCCCAAAGAAACTGTTAATGGCCAAAAAGGGCATTTTTTCACCATTGTTGGGCACAAAAAAGCGGTCTTCTGATGACGAAACACTTGATCATTTGCTCCAAAACGCTGCAAAACACATTTTGTCTACTTCAGAGACCTCAAAGAAGGGTATGGGGCCCTACAACTGGCCAATCAGGCCCTGAGAACACGTTTTTGGGCCAACAAAAGGTAGTTTCTTGCAATTTTTGGCCAAAAAATGCGGTATTTTCGTGATGGCAGCTCCGAAACACTTGATAACCTGCCCCAAAAACCTACAAAACACGTTATTGAGTCAACAAAGCTCAAAATTGGGTATGGGGCCCTACAACTGCCCGCCAATGCCACCCTCCGGACTATTATCTTTGGTAAAGGGCATGCACGGGCACAAATCATCGCTTGCATAGCCTCATGGGGCACCAAGGACAAACTTGATCAATTTGAAATCACACGAAAGCGCGACCGCATCACTTTAATCAAAATTTATGTGTTCAAAAGTGCAAATCTAGCTGTTTTGGGCCTTTTTTGGCACCATCCGGATTATTCTCTTTGGTAAAGGGCATGCACGGGCACAAATCGTTGCTTGCCTAGCCTCACGGGGCACAAGGGACAAACTTCATCAATTTGAAATCACACAAAAGCGCGACCGCATCAATTTAATCAACATTTATGTATTCAAAGTTGCAAATGTAGCTGTTTTGGGCCTTCTTTTGCACCCCCTGGGCCATGGCCCTGAGTAAAGGGCATGCACGGGCACAAATCATTGCTTCCCTAGCCTCACGGGGCACAAGGGACAAACTTCATCAATTTGAAATCACACGAAAGTGCGACCGCGTCACTTTAATCAACATTAGTGTGCTCAAAAGTGGAAATATAACTGCTTTGGGCCTTTTTTGGCACCCTCCGGATTGTTATCTTGGGTAAAGGGCATGCAAGGGTACAAATCATTGCTTGCCTAGCCTCATGGGGCACCAAGGACAAGCTTGATCAATTGCAAATCTACCAAAACCACAAAGACATCATGGTATTCACAATTGATGGCCCAAGAGTGGAAGAAATGGGGGAAAAGGGTCTGATTTCCGGTTTATGTCCACAACCGGTAACGCAACCGGCGTTATTTCAATACAGCAGCTAGATAACGTCGTATTATACGGAATGCGCTATTTGAATCACGTCGGATGCGCACAGATTTAGCCCAAATCACCAAAACCTCGGCAAAATCGGCGGTAAATTGCGATTGCCGCAGTTTCTGGACCGTTCAGTTACGGGATTCGGGTACCTCATAAACTCCTAGGTGAGGAACAATGGGAGAGCAACAGGAGAGCAACAGGAAGGCGCCAGGCAAAAAGTAGCATAGCACAGGAAACAACAGGAGGGGACAGGAAGCGACAGGATAGCGACAGGAGGGCGGCAGGAAAGCGACTGGGAAGCGACAGGGGAGCAACAGGGGACTGACAGGACAGCGACAGGGAAGCAACACGCAAGCAATAGGGGAGCAACAGGGGCCAAAAGTGCCGGAAAAGTGACAGGGAGGCGGCAGGAAGGCAACAGGACGGCGACAGGGGAGCGAGGCGACCCGAATCCAATATAGTACAACCCAATTTTTTGCCCATAGAGGGAACTGAACCCATCCAACCAAAGTTTCATCTCTTGTCTTACCATTAAGCTACCTAGTTGCTGTCGTCTGAGGCCAGAAACACCAAACAAAGGTGCATTTCAAAATACATTGAATCGCTTAAAACATGCCTCACCTGCCTATAACTGTCTGCCTATGCTTCAAAACCGGTTGCTCCATGAATTATGACATAGTTTTCTGGACAGATGTCTGAGTCATTGAAGTAGTTTGATTGGAAATGTTTCGTTGATCTCACTGAAAAATGGAAATTACTCAAGTTATGCAATTTACTATCGGTTTGCCAAAATCGTTGTCAGCTTCCACAAACCTGGAATCTGCATTTGAAACTCTGGATTATCTGGCTATCACAGGGTTATCTGACTGGCAAGCATCCAAGGCATATGCAACACTGACAGGCAAGAAAACAATGTGCACCCCAAGGATTTCATTCCGTTCATGCGACGTGCGCGCGTGTGACTCCGGGCGCTTGACTCACGAGATCAGACCACAGACAGTGCCGTCTATCTCATTTCGACTGGACTTTCTTTTTTTCTGTCCACATTACGTCTTTTTAAAGAATTCTCGATATTCTGACGCATCAGTCGCTTATCGCCGTTTTCTTTTTTTTTTTCGTACTACTTACGTGTTTTCTCGGTACTGATGGCTCCAGCTCAACCCAAATCCCGACCTTCTTCTGATGCCACGTCCAGATCGAGTGGCAGATTGAAAAAAAAGACTCATGGATCTAGTATTAAGGCTCCCGACCCTCGTAACACCATTCTTTGGAAGCTAGATCCTAGTCGTATCTCCGTCCAAATTGATGTGGACTCCGCATCCACGGCTTCTATCTCGTCCATTCCTCTCCCTTTCCCTCCTCAATCAACTCAAAGTGACCCTAGTGGTCAAAGTGAACATGATGGATCTCAAAAAAAATTAACCGATGAGATATTTATTGCCCCTTCTCCTCGCACCAACCGCGTCGGCCAACCCGCCTTGTCCCCATCCCGTAGCTCTTCCTCACCAAGTGTAGCGCCAAGCAACACTTTGGAGAGCAATACGGAAGGAAATGAAGCGGAGAAAAAAAAGGCGGAAGAAAAAAACAATGAAGAAAAAGAAGATGGGAAAAAAAAGGCGGACGAAAACGAAGCGATACAAAAAAAATGGAAGAACAAAAAAAAGCCAAAGAAAAAAAAGCGGCCGAGAGAAAGGAACCACCGAAGAGGAGTGAAGACTCGTCTACTAGGAGCAATGCACCGTCTCCTCCTTCAACTCGTGCCTCCTCCGTTGTTCCTTCTTCCAAGGCTCACCATGGACGGGGTTCCAATTTGGGAGACGATGATGATGTGTCCATCGTTGACTTTCCCGACATAAGGCATGCCTTTACCTCTCCTTCCCCCAACAAGACACCTATCACACCTCAAAGATTGCCACACCAATCGGAACCCGGTGCACAAGATGACATGGAGATGCAAGCGTTGGTAGACCCTCCCCCCGCCAAACAAATGGCTTTGGAAAAAAATCCAATTCGGGCGCTTGCACAACGCAATTTTCGGCCAAACGGAGCCTTGCCAACAGGTTTCCCCGAGCCTCGCGACCTCACCAAGGATGTTCAAGGCGGCAAAATCCCGGTCAAAGGCCAAAACCGTTTCTCAAAAATAGATGTACTCTCATCTTCGCCTACGGTCTACCATGACACCTCGCCTCTTCCACCCACCGACCTCTTGTCAGCCTTGGTGCCCACGCCACAAATACTCCTTCTTGGAGACAGGCTTCCCTATTCGGGATTTCTACGGAGTTTTTCAATTGCAAACATGACTAATTTTGAGTGGCCAAAACTCATTGGCCTCGTTTCCTTTGCCATCCTCCCGAGCTTTGCGCCCTTTCAAGATGAACCCCCGTTTTTATCTCATCGCACCATTGTTAAACAAATAGTGGCAATGTTGCGGGCGGCTAAGAAACAAGACAAACCAACCACTTTTTGGCTTGCGTATCAGGCGCGTAGCAATGTGGCCGATGTTGAACTCGCCACTGTCCTAGATAGAAGAATTGACCTTGTTCCCTCGCTGGGTTTCCTATGGTTGTCCGTCGTATGCCAAGTCATCCATATGGGAACCCGCACCCCGGACTCCCACGACATCCACACCTCTCCCAGCCCTTTGGACCAACCGCTCATTATCTTTCAACTCACTTCCGTTCCCCTACCCAAAGGTCATGTCCCTCAAACCATCGGGTACTTCCCAAGGAATGTCGACTCTACACAGCCCATTCCCCCGCAAGTACACACTCCACAAGCCTCTCTTTTTCAAGTACGTCTAGACGTCCCCATCGACATCACGTGGGAAGTTGACGGGGTTGAGGTGAAATGGCACATCTCCGGCTCATTGCCGCTGATGCTGATGCTCAATGGACTCAACCCCGACGACACGTCCACAGTATTAAAGGAGCTTACCATACCTAGGATAACTAAATCATTTTGGCCCGTGATTGTCAACTCCGCCCCTGATGGCTATCGCCTATTTGATTTCCTCGTCCCGTTTAATGTCTTGGGCAATTTTTATGACGAACAGCCCGCCCTCATGGACATGGGTGTGTCCATAGGACTCCTTGATCGCTCCGTCAAGGAGTCCTCCATCATCATTACACACCAGCCCCGTTTTCAAAAGGGTGCGGCACGCAAACGCAAGTTCCCCTCGGATGAAGTCCGCACTGCCATTAAAATGAACCCCCCACTTTTCCGCAAATTCGCCTTCCTTGTTCTCCTCAACAAGTATGACGTTTTCGGTATGGTGCATGACCCCATGCTCATACAGCGTGCAGTGCAAGAAATAGAAAATCTGGGAGACATGATGTGTGTGTCTGCGCACACTAACGCTAGGATTTTTGCGAAAGACTTCGCCAGAGAGGTGGCACCCCCTTTCTCCATTGTGCGGTTCCCCCCTACGCTGGACACACGTGATGTGCTGCTGTCAGCCGCCGCTTTCGGGCCGGTTGAAGACCACCAAATTTTTCAGCAATCGGGACTGGTCATGGTTAAATACCAAGCCACACAGTCCGCTGTTGCCTCATACGGCGCTACACTGCCTGGACCAGTGTACTTCTCGTCGGGGGACACATTCAAAGATGTCAACATGTCCCTTGCGGATCGCCTGGAACAAGTTCGCCTCGCTCCCCTCCCGGATCCCCTTCTCAACGAGGCTAATCTTGCTGCCGCCACGAATGCGCTCAGTGAATTCCAAATGCCGGACATAAACTCCGCCCATACACCCTCTCCTGTACGCACAGCACCACCCTCCGTCTCCAACTCATCTTCTTTTCTCCAGCAACCATGATGATACACCCCGACAGACTCGTCGCTGCATTAAGCTACCCTCGTTGGTTTCACAGTGCCAATGGTCCTCTACCTCGGCTTGCACGACAGGCATGCTCATGAAATTGTTACGGCGACACTCCTTTGCCCTACACTACACTCATGTTGCTACTGCCCTCTGCATAGCCACGCATCGCGTTCTCTGCATGCAATACGCAATCGCAGTCAGTATTACAGGAATTAGTCTGATCAGAATGTGCCAGCTACTACACCGTCACACAATGTGTCTCGCTGCCCCCCCACTGCTGGCTCACGTTGTGCCATCTCCTCCACTACAGGTCCCACCTGATGGGGCGGCTGATGTGACATACGTGAATCTGTCTACAGTGTGTCCTGTGCCTATCTCGAGAGGTAACAGTGCCCCCCTCCACACAGTCATCGTTCCTTTCTGTAACATCAGTGCCGTCATATTTGCGCTCATTCGTTTAATCCTCATGTGCCAGGCTATCCTGCTCTATGCGCTTATAAGACACCCCCTATCCGCAGATTGTGGACGTCAGAGTGTTCCACCCTGCTACAATCCCGCTGCGCCGGTCTGCTCCATTTCCAAACAACATCAGGGAGTCCCACCCTGCACCCCACTGAATGGATGTTTCAGCCCCGGCTCTGATGATCCATCAAGTATGCACCAGCCCTTGGGCACACCACACACACCACACGCACGCACACTCACATATGACACACTGACATTCGGTTCACTCAATGTCGGCGGCGTGGAGGTGACGCCAAACAGATTGTGTCACATACTATCCGGATTTACGCCATTGCCCCACACCCTTTCCCTTCAAGAGTTCCGGCCCAGCTCCACCTCAACTTTGCGGGATCACGAGCGTGTGGCGATGTACTGGGGATACCATCTGCATGCTAGCTCCCCTACATCTAAAGAAGGAGTAGCCCTCCTCATACACACTTCTATTGCACCAGCTCCTCCGACAATTCGCGTTCACATCCCTGGTAGGCTGATCTCTGCCTCCATATCACTGCACAGCGATCCCTCGATGCCCTCCCTGTCCATCGCCTCGTACTATGGGCCACACACGGCTGCCGCCAGGCTCCTGTGTGAAAAGGCCCTTCCGGGGTTATCCCAGGAGTGTGCCATCATACTAGCAGACTATAACGCCGTAACTCACCCCAGCCACACTACGGCCCTCCAAGCCCCCATGTGGCTTTGGCTAGTGGCGAAAGAGCGCGCCGGCACCCTGGTTGACCTCTCAACCCCGCACCACGATTCTGTCCCCTACACCAGAGTACGTCGGTATGGGGGCACCAAGAGCTATATTGACAGAGCCTATGGGTCCCGGCTGTTCCAGGCTCTTTATAAGACATCAGGGGCCCAGGTACCTGACTTCTCCGGTGTCGCCGGGATTAAGGACCATGACCCCATCGTCGTCCACACGGCGCCGTGGTCACAGCAAGTGCTCCCCGAAATGCGCTGTGCCATGTGGAACCGCCGTGATGTCACAGCATATAAAAAACGTATCGCAGCCCTGACTGCCGACATGCCTCCCCCAGTCTCTGCACATGACTGCGCGCTCACATACACACAGCTCACGTCGCACATGCTGACCGCCATGCGTGAGGTTAACGCGTCTAAGGCCCCGATCACCCCTGTTACTGAGGATCCAAGCGACTGGGCCTCTGTGATCCGGCAATTGGCCAAACAGGCCAAGCGAAGATCCAAGGTATTTTACCGCAGAGTTAAACACACCCTCTTATCGCCCCCCGCCAAATCAACACTCCCCACCCCCATACGAAAAATACAACGTATCCTCCAACGCAACACCGCATGGTCTGCGCACGCACTGTCGCACGTACCCCAGCGCCCCAGACAACAGGATGTGCCGCCCCCCAGGCAAGCTGCACTGCGCGAACTGGCCCGCGCGTCACGCAAAAAATCCCCCGGTCCAGACAAAGTACCCCCGTACCTGCTCCACGTACTCCCCGATGAAACATTCAGTCTGGTACACACCTGTGTCACCCTCTGTTACGAGGAGGGCACCATCCCAGATGATTGGCTGGTTTCAGAGACTTTTTGTCTTTTTAAAGGGAAGGGTAAGTGGCAAGACCCCGACCGCTGGAGGCCCATCGCAATGAGTAATTCAATTTACTGGCTATTCATGCGATGGGTCTACTCACAGCTGTACCCCCTAATATCCCCACACCTGCACCACAGACAATTCGGCATAGGCAGGGTATATCCACAGCCCACGCCACACAAATTTTCCTCGATGACCTCGACAAACTAGGGCCGGTAGAGGCCATTCTGGCCTTTGATGTCTACCATGCCTTCGACAGCCCCCCGAAAATCCTGATCCGTGCCGTCCTTGACAAAATGGGAACTTTCCTGAAATTACTGCGCATAATCACCCTGGTAATGGAGAGGGGCTCCACTTTTCTCAGGGGGGCCGAACAGGAGATTTTTCGCACAACGCACGGGGTGAAACAAGGGTGTCCACTCTCCTGTTTCCTCTTCATCGTCTTTTTTGACATCCCCCTGCGCGTGCTCGACCAGCATGGCATCGCCTTCTCTGCGTATGTTGATGACATATGCTCCCCGACCCCCCCCAAGCACAGTCAGCATCAGGCACAACTTGTCCAGTATGCCCTCAGCCTCATCGCTTGTCAGTTGAATGTGGGCAAGAGCGAGTCCCTCCCTATGCTCCATTCCCCCACTGATCTGCCCCTCCTCCCCAAATATTTGCACCCGCCATGCGCGCTTCAGGCTTCCAATGAATCGCTTTGGCAATCAGTTCCAGCCGAACTCCCGCCAGAATGGAGCTCACGAGTAAATCATCCCTTCGTCAGGGCCAGATATATCATGCATCTGGGCCATCCCCTGGCCCCGCGGCTCTGTGTCGACAGAGCGCTGTCTATCGTCCTAGAGGAACTGAGAAGCAAACTCACCGAGCTGCACTGACAGCCGATCCAAGTCTTGGATAGGGTCCTCTTGGTAAACACCATGGTACTGCCACGCCTACTATACCGCACAGAATGCATACCCCTCACTGTCACACAGCTACACTCACTTAACTCGCTGATTGAAAAATTCATTTTCGGAGTGCTAGGGCTGCCCTCCGTCGTTGCCAGGAAAACTCTGTACACCCACAGAAGCCATGGCCTCGGCATGGGTTACTTCCCAGTACTCCACCCTACGAGAGTTCTAGACACACTGCACCGCAATCCTTACCTCCACACCATGTCCACGCGATCCCAGCACCCACTTTCCGCATACAACACATTTAAAGCAGCGATTGCCTTGCTGAACCCCAGTCCAGAGGCACAACAGCCCCCAGTGTCCACCACATGGGCCGCCATTAAGCTGATGCGCGACGCCACTGTGATTGTCCACATCGCTGGCTTGTCAGTCTACCTGGTGCCCTCACACCTCCACCCCGGGTCGGCCTACTCTGATGGCAGCAAACTCGGAAGCCCACCCTCGGCCGGTGCCGCAGTTGTCCTCAGGGATGGCAGGATAGCAGTTTGCCGAGTGCCAGGAGTTCCCAACTCCTATAAGGCAGAGCTAATTGGCGTCCTTCTGGGGTCACACCTCTCCCCTGCACACGAGAACATCCGCCTTGACTGCAAGGGAGCTATTGGTTCTGCACAAGGGCAGAAACGCCCGGTACGCCAAGCTCACTGGGTACAGGAGGTGCGCTCATCCCTCCCCTCAAAAGGCAAACCCTTGCGTGGGTCGAAGGCCACACGGGTGACACCCACAATGAGGCGGCCGATGAGTATGCCAAAATCGGCACAGTCCTCCCCCTCCCTGCCCCCATGCGTCGACAGCACCCTTGGGATGTAATCCGGCACGGTGAGCGCCTGCTACCCCCCCCATAACGTGTGGTCCCACGATTCCATTCCCTCTCACTCCCACGACTCCTTCCACCCACTCTCCTGGCGGCCACTGCGATTCAGGCGCTTGGCGTGGCACAAGTGGCTTTTCGGCTTGCAATCCCGCATGGGGTATGCCCACTATGCCACCTTCTGGAATGATGCCCCGGGCAAGGCAGACTGCCCACACTGCCACCGCCGTCACAATCTCAGTCTGCATGGTGTCCTCGCTTACTGCACCCCCTCCCACCCCCTGGTCTGCGCGTGGCTGTCCAGCTGGACTGCCAGTAACCTCGTCAAGACATGGCGCCAGGCTGCCTGCCGCAAAGACCTCCGCATTGTAGGCCGGCTGGCAGTCCCGCGGTCCCTGTATAGATACCTCCGAGCACACCTAGGTGGACTTCGAGCTGTCCGAAAGGAAGTAGGGCACTATCAAAACAAGGTGCTGGACCCTGTCACTGCGGTCTTAGAACACGCCGCCCCGAAACGCCCCCCCAACAGACCGAACCCCTTCTCCTCTGCAGATTGGACAGGCCCACTGCCACTGTGACCACCCCCTTCCCCTGCCCTCACTCTCCTTCACAGGGAACGTCGATTCGAGGCATTTCGCTGACGAACTCGTTAATCTAACTTGGTCGTGCCCTCATGGCCTGTACATACAGATCACAGGCGACCTTCACTGTCTGTATTCTGGGCCCTCATCCTGATTCAGTCCTTGCTTTGCGTTGCCCTGCTCCGAAGGCCAGTACACGGTGGAACCCCCCCCCCCCCCTGAGTCCTTGACTACACCCCGGGCGGCCGCGTTCAGCCTGATCGACCTGAGCAAGTCCCCCTTGCCCTGCCCCTGTGTCTTTATCTGCACTGTCATTTCTTTTCAACCTGTCCCCTGTACCCTGTCTTTGTGTTTTTGCTTGAAACGTCACTATTTTTTCACCAACCTTTGGCAGGTAGGCCCTCACATGGCCCTTACACGCCCACATCACTGTCGTCTGAGTGCAATGCCACTCTCTCCCTCCTCCTGGCCACCGGCCCGAATCCCTCCTGCTTCTCTCTCCTGGGGAAATGCCCTGGATTGGCACCCGCGCGGACAGTACCCCCTATCACACTGCCACCACCCCGGGGTGTGGAGTGCCGGGCGACCACTTCTGTGTTATCCACATGTTCATTTATTCTGCACAAACGCAAACCCACTGTCCACAGCTCCCTTCTCCTCCCTGCTGCCCCACCCACTGACCGTGACCTGGGATGTGGGCGATACTCTGTATGATGGGCTGGCCTCCTGAGGAGTCTCGAGCAGTGACTTTGGACTTGTATTAGATTTCATTCCGTTAGTCCACAACGCGCTGTCCTTGGTGCATGCGGGCAAGCTGGCAAAGCCAGTCTCGGCGTCCGCGAAGAAAGATGTGTACATGACCTCACAGAGTTTAGACGACATATTACAGATGCCCGGGACTGCCGAGCATTCCTTCGTGTGGCAAGAGCGTCGCGTGGCAACACCCTCGATCGTCGGGCGTCTCCTTGATGAGGTGTTCCAGTTCGCAGACCAGGCCAAGAGGAGTAAGAAAGTTAAGGGTGTGCCCTTCTTCGATGAAATCGTGCACACGCCGGTTTACAAGGCACCGTTCCGTCGTGAGCAAGGGGCGGAGAAAGCGAGATGAAATGCACGCGTACGTGAGTGCTTGCGCTTACTTACGACGTTGCAACTAGCCTGCGGGGTCTCGTGGTCCTTAACATATTCCAGACGTGTGGCCATTGATGGTAGATTGAACGCTGAAAAAGCGGCGACCCAACCACTCGGGGCGGAAACTGAGTTGAAGCTTTTGAAAGACAAAGATACCTTACAGCAGAGGTTGCGCGACTGATTGACGATTTCGTCGTAACACCAACAGAGTTCATTCCAGACGTCATATCGACAGCCTGAGAAAGGTAAAGGCAAAAGGAAAGGCAAAGGTCATCCACACGAGAGATTTGTTTCCACAGAGCGCGCAAATGACAAATGAGCACTGTGACAGAAGTGCTGGATATGGGAGTCAAGGCGCGTGTGGTAGACCTGCGTACGCCTCCCTATCAGGGAGGGCAATCGGCCGCACACGAGTGGGCGAAATTGCGTGATGCGTATGTAACAGACGTCTGGACTCAGGCTCGATTGGTCACCGGGCTTTGATCCCGACGATCCAGCGGACGATTACAAACCTTTCTTGCTCTTCTGATATGGCAGGTCATGTTCAGACGACAATCCTGTTCTTCGTTCGAAGGCAGAGAAGTTGGTTCTGGCTGGTCACGTGTCGGAAATTGCACCTGCAGAGGCAAAGTGTGTGTGTTCAATTTTTCTGGTGGAGAAAAAGCCGAATCCAGACAACCCGCAAGGCTCCAACGGGCCTTGCACAAATTTGAAACCAGTTACTCTCACAAGTTTGTGAGCGTCACATACTTCACATTACCGGGTCTTGATGCGTATGAGGTTCCTTTGCCCGTACACTAGGCATCAGTGAGAAGGGGAGCCCCAATGGCTCTGGCACTGGGTGTCAGACCGGAAGCGCATCCTGCATGGCCAAGCGTGCGCACAGGATATTCCGCTGTCTTGAGTGGTCTGAAGATCTGTGACTTTCATGACTAACTTTTTACTTTTTGGTGACTTTCATATGTCCCAATTACATTGGTGTATTATTCATGCATGGCGGCTCTGGTTGATTCCTGTGTTTCACAACCCGCCAGGATGTGTCACCGGAGAGCCATGCAAGGCTCTTAAGATGGTTCAAGCGCCAGCGCGCTGCATGTGGACTCCAGCGTAATGACGGAGACCAAAAAGGAGGTCACTGAAGTGTTCTTTGTGTCTGTCGTGCTCCACAGAACAATCAAGCAGTGAGCAAAAGTTTGAGAAGCATAATGGAGTTCGCCAAGCTGTGGGTTTTGTATGGGAAGCATGAATTTTATAAGTCTTCGGAGGTTTTCAGAGTACCAAAGGGAGTCACGATGATTTTCAGAACTCAAAGACCCAAAGAGAGACGTGCTTCGGTGACCAAAGGCCCCAGGTTAGGGCCATATGCTTCAAAACCATGTTCGCACCCTTGCAGGCCAGTGCAGCGGCGCCGCAGCCTCCTTTCCTGAGAATGGTCCACCCACGCGAAGGATGCTGAGTTCCTGCTGCCTCACGAACGCAAAGGAAGCAGCCAGGTGCGGCGAGCTGTCCAGCAGCCGAAGGAGTCACACGCAAGGTCATGTCAACGTCAGAGGATGCCGCGTGCAATTTCCACCAGTGATGAGACCGACAACATTCTGTGCGAGGCCAGCCCGGTCTCTAAGACCCTGAGGACTGCCCGCACGCATTTGATGCTGCGTGCAAGCACAACATGCCGCGTGGTCCATGAGTATGGCGTGTGCAAGTCACAGGCGCTGCACGTCATCTGCAAAACGTGCGTTCAGCCCGAACGCGCTAAATTTCATTTGCCGCTCATATGGTCTTATTGTTTGGTTGTTTAAGACAGCAGAATGTAGTGTGACATGTGCCTCATTCTGATGATGAATGCAAAAACTCGACTTCAGCCTCTCTGTCAGCTGTGACCCCTGAGGTTGGGCGTGCATGTGTGTCTGGGTGTACTTATGTGCAGGTTGCCTTTTGTTTTGCGATCTAAGCTGCCTTTGCCCACCTTTGGCCCAGAGGCTAAGGGTGACCAGGCTCAAGCCTTGGGGTGGACCCTGCAGCTCTGGCAAGTCTCAGAAACCATCGTTCCGGGCCAAAGCTTTTCGCTGGACCTGAAGTTTGTTTGTTTTGTCGTTTCTTTTCAACACCACTGATGCCTCACTGCGAAGAGTTGTCCTTTGGGCAAGTGTCTTAAGAACAGGGGTGATGCGTATGAGGCCCCTCTGCCCCTACGCTAGGCATCAGTGGGAAGGGGAGCCCCAATGGCTCTGGCACCGGCTGTCAGACCGGAAGCACATCCTTCATCACCGGGCGCGCGCACAGGATATTACGCTGTCTTGAGTAGCCTGAAGATCTGTGAATTTCATGATTTCATAACTAATTTTAGACTTTTTCGTTTACATTGGTGTATGATGCATGCATGGCGGGTCTGGTTGATTCCTGTCTTTCAAAGGACGCCAGAATGTGTCACCAGAGAGCCATGCAAGGCTCCTAAGAGGGTTTAAGCTCCAACGCGCTGCATGTGGACTCCGGCGTAATGACGGGGAACACAAGGGAGATCACTGAAGTGTTCTTTGTGTCCATCGTGCACCACAGGACAATCAAGCAGGGAGCAAAAGCTTGAAAAGCAACATGGAGTTCGCCAGGCTGTGGGGTTTTGTAGCGGAAGCATGAATTTATTAAATCTTCGCAGGTTTTCAGAGTACTGAAGGGAGTCACGATAATTTTCAGAGCTCAAAGAGCTAAAAAAAAGACGTGCTTCGGTGATCAAAAGCCCAAGGGTAGGACCATTGGCTTCAGTCTACGGGAGAATTTGCCTCATCTGGGAAGTGATGACTATGCATGTAAGGTTGACCTCAAGTCAACGTCTTTTCTCATGCCAGTTTGAACAGGGGATGCGGCGTGGTTGGTTTTTCGATTTAACGGACGGATGTACAAGTGGAATTGCCTTCATTTTGGTTTACATGTGGTACCCTGGGACTGGCAATGGATGATGCTATCTATCATCTATCGTGTAAGAGCTCAGGGGGCCTTAGTGTGGGTATACATCGATGACTTCTTAGTCATGGTGACATCGGCGGACTTATGCGGGATGCATACCTAGATGCTTGTTGATTTACTTTTTAGGCTGGAAATTCAGTCGCGCGCGCTGCGCCCTGTTGCCAGATAGAAAAAAAAAAATTAGTAAAACAGGACGAAAAAATTTCTAAGTAGCTGAAAATAAAGCTAAATAGCATAAAAAACGCTTAGGGCAACAAGCGCGCGGCCAAATGCGTTAAAACACGACGTCGGAAATTTTGAACTTAAATGGACAAAAAAAAGCGCTGTAAGCGCTGTAACGCTGAGAGGAACATAACGCCGTTCCTGCCGTCATCTAATACGCCGTCTACGTAAAGAAAAATGCGTCGCGAGCAACGCTTAAAACTCGAAAAAAAAAATTTTCGTCGCACGCCGCGCCCCTGTACTCGTCCCTCACGCCCTCGTTTATTCACCATATACCCCCCCTCCCGCCCGAGCCCCACCCTCTCTTTCGCTGCAGGTGGAACGTACGCGGCGTCAAGTCCAGGACACCGCAACCACCAAGGCATGCCAGCCACGACACCGCCACCAACGCGGGGTGACATGTAAGGCAGTGAACCAGACATGGTCTTGCTGCCTGCAAGTGTGCGAGTGTGCGTGCATTCGGTAGTGCATTTTTTTATTTCATTTCAAAAAAAAGGGAAAAAAATATTTAAACAAGATTTGCAGCGGTTTTTCAAGTAGGAGAAACCAAACAAAGGCAGGAAACAAACCAAACAAAGCAGCAGGACGGGACACCACAGCACCACACAGCAGCACAGCACCACGGGGCACCACACAGGGGAGCAGAGCACCAAGGGAGAGCCGGGCCCCACAGCAAGACCGCACAAGGAGGAGAGGACAGGGAACGCACAGCACGACACCCCGGGACGCACACGGCACAAAGCACAGCGGCGAACAACACCATGCAGCGACACACCACAGCAAAACACACACAGCGCGGCGAGACACGACAAAACACAGCGCCGGAAAGCACAGGACCCCAGGACAACAGACAGGGACGGGACACACCACAGGACAGCACCAAACAGAGCAAAACAAAACCACACAACGCCGGGCGGCACAACGCGCAGCAACACGGCGCAGAGCGGCACCCAGGGACACACCACAGCACACCACCGAAACACGACACCAAGAGCCATCAGGACCCACAAGGAGACAACAGAGGACAGCCAGGCCCGACAGCCAACACGCAAACACAACAGACAACAACACAAAACACCAGCCAGCGCCGCAGGGGCAAGAGGGCAGCGCACAGAGAGCGCCCCACGCAGGCACACCAGCACAGCAATGCATAAGCAGAGCACAGAAACAGAAACAGCCCGGAGCACCACGGAAAGGCAAGGAACAACGCGAAAAAAAAAAAGAAAACAAGCAGAGAACACAGCAACGCACGAAAGCAAAGCACAACAACAACAGCACAACAGGAGCTGGCACAACACGGCGCAAGAACACAAGCACGCCACACAACAACGGATACAACACAAAACACACCACAGACCGCAGCACCACACCACAGGACGCACAACAAACCACAACACAGGACAGCACAACCAGCACCCGAAGGGGGGAGGGGGGGCACAACCAGCACAAACCCGACGCAACAGCACGGCGCCACCGGGCACACACAACACAACAGGAAACAACACAAGACGGGGAGGCACTGGCAAGGGGCATCGAACAACAGAGCGCAAGCGCACACCGGCCCCCGCCGAAGCACAAGGCCCACAACAACACAGACCAACACGCCCAACAGACCGCGACACACCGGCCCGGCACCGCACAGCCAGCACAGCAAAGGGAAAAAAAAAAAGAAACAGGAAAAAGAAGAACCGAAAAAAAAAAAAAAAAAAACAAACACGCAGGTGGGAGGAAAAAAAAAAGAGAAACAAAATAGAGGGGGGGGAAGGGCAACAAGACGCCAAGGCCGAAGGCACCCCGGGCCGGAAAACACGGAACGCCGGAGACAAGAGGGGCGCACGAGAAAGGAGAAAAGAAGAACCCAGAAACAACACAAGCAGGGCAACCCCAGCCCTGAGGGGGCCGAGCAGACAAAGAGCGCAACAAGAACGGCCACAGGAAAGGGTGAGGCGCACCAAAACGCGCCCGGGAGGACGACCCGCCCTACCCAGCCAAGAAAGCACGCACACGCACACACGCACGGGACCCGGGCGTGGCGTCCTCCGACCCGAATAGGGCGGTGTTGGTGTCCACACGAAACAGCCCCGGTGCACCGGCCGAGTCCCCCGTTGAAAGACGGGCAGTACGGGAAACCAGACGCGTCAGTGACCGCAAAACAGCGCAGCGCACGCAGCCCAAGACCGACGCCGGCGGGACCTGCCAGGTACAACCCCATCGCGGGGCCCCGAACGGGTACGACGCGGAGCGAGCCCAGCGCCCCTGCCTCGGCCTGGGCCAGCGGCAGGCACAATGAGCCCGGTTCTCGGCCGGCCTCCGCGTGCCCCGCGCAGCCACCCAGTAAAGCTGGGGACTCAAGCCCCCGGGGTGGCAAAAGGCACCACGGCGTCGGGAAAGCCAACCGGAGCACCGAGAGCCACCGAACCGGACAAGGCGCGGCGCACCAACGCGGGGCCACGAGGCACGCCAGAGAGGCACGCCGCAGGCCACAACTAAAGCACAAGGGCAGGTGCCAAGCAACAACGGCCGGCGGGTGCCGGAAACCCGGGCAGCACGCACAACACGCAACAAACCACGGCACAGGAACAGGTGCCAGGCAACAGCCAACCCACACACCACAAACCACAGCCAGGAGTGGCAGGGCGCATCCAAAACCCGAGCCCGAGCACACACACCCACAATGCACACCCCAGCCAGGAGAGGCAGGGTACAGGAGGAGCACACACACAAGCACACACACACCCCAACACCCCGGCCAGGAGTGGCGGGGCGCAGCCGAAACCCGAGCCCAAACACACACACACACGCCGCACAGCCCAGCCAGGAGTGGCGCGGTACAAGCGGAGCGCGGAAACCAGCACACACACACCCCAACAGCCCGGCCAGGAGTGGCGGGGCGCAGCCCGAATCCGAGCCCAAACACACACACCCACGCCGCACACGCCAGCCAGGAGTGGCGGGGTACAAGGGGAGCACGCACACCAACACGCACACCCCAACACCCCAGCTAGGGGTAGCGGGGCGCAGCCGAAACCCGAGCCCTAAAACACACACCCACACCGCACGCCCCAGCCAGGAGTGGCAGGGGACAAGCGGAGCGTGCACACCAGCACAAACACACCCCAACACCCCAGCCAGGAGTGGCGGGCCGCAGCCGAAACCCGGGCCCAAACACACACACTCACACCGCACACCCCAGCCAGGAGAGGCGGGGTACAGGGGGAGCGCTCACACCGGCACACACACACCCCAACACCCCAGCCAGGAGTGGCGGGGCGCAGCTGCAACCCGAACCCAAACACGCACATCCACGCCGCACGCCCCAGCCAGGAGTGGCGGGGTACAAGGGGAGCATGCACACCAACACGCACACCCCAACACCCAAGCTAGGACTGGCGGGGCGCGGCCAGATCCCGAGCCCAAGCACACACACGCACGCCGCACACCCCGGCCAGGAGTGGCGGGGTACAGAGGGAGCACGCACACAACACGCACACCCCAACACCCCAGCAAGGAGTGGCGGGGCGCAGCCGAAGCCCGAGCCCAAACACCCACACCCACACCGCACACCCCAGCCAGGAGTGGCGGGGTACAAGGCGAGCGCGCACACCAGCACACACACACCCAAACACCCCAGCCAGGAGTGGCGGGGCGCAACCGAAACCCGAGCCCAAGCACACACACCCACGCCGCACACCCCAGCCAGGAGTGGCGGGGAACAAGGGGGGCATGCACACAAACACGCACACCCCAACACCCCAGCCAGGAGTGGCGGGGCGCAGCCGAAACTCGAGCCCAAACACACACACCCACACCGCACACCCCAGCCAGGAGTGGCGGGGTACAAGCGGAGCGCGCACACAAACACACACAGGCACACGGCACACCCCAGCCAGGAGTGGCGGGGTACAGGGGGAGCGCGCGCACCAGCAGACACACACTCCAACACTCCAGCCAGGAGTGGCGGGGTGCAACTGAAACCCGAGCCCACGCGCACACACCCACACGGCACACCCCAGCCAGGAGTAGCGAGGTACAAGCGGAACCGGCACACAAGCACACACACACCCCAACACCCCAGCCAGGAGTGGGGGGTGCGCAGCGGAAACCCTAACCCAACCACAACCCACACCCAAACGCAAGCGCCACGCAACAGTAGGAAACCCAGTGTCCACAGCCCGGGCACTGAGACAGCTCGTGCCATGCAGGTGACCCGGCCAATCGAGCTCCAGAGACGGGCGGTACGGCTGCATCCTAAGACCTGCGCTGCTTTGGGACTCGAGGCGGAGCGTGCGACACCCACGCACCTCGGAACCCTAGTACCAAGAACATGCATGCATGCTTTGGGAACGGGATACGCCACAAAGTCCGATGAACCCCTAGGGTTCCGCCCCAAGGAGGGGACGTGCGCAAGCACGGGGGCCCACCCTCCCGGGATGACAAGCAGTCACGCTGGCGGCCATCAGCCCTCCTGGTGTTGCCCGGGGCCGCTTTGTTGGGGGCCAGCAGTCAGGTCTAGCGGGATGTAAGTCGCCTCCCCTCTTCAAGCGCGGAGCCTCTTCCTGTTCGTCACAGCGGCAACGCCAGCGGAAACCATGGGGCGCCTCTCCACGACCGAGTGCACCTACCTACTTACCTACCTACCTTGGTTGTTTCAGAGAGCAGAATGTAGTGTGACATGTGCCTCATTCTGATGATGAATGCAAAAGCTCGACTTTGGCCTCTCTGCCAGCTGTGACCCCTGAGGTTGGGCGTGCATATGTGTCTGGGTGTACTTATGTGCAGGTTGCCTTTTGTTTTGCGATCTAAGCTGCCTTTGCCCACCTTTGGCCTAGAGGCTAAGGGTGACCAGGCTCAAGCCTTGGGCTGGACCCTGCAGCCCTGGTAAGTCTCAGGGACCATCGTTCCGGGCCAAAGCTTTTTGCTGGACCTGAAGTTTGTTTATTTTGTCGTTTCTCTTCAACACCACTGATGCCTCACTGCGAAGAGTTGTCCTTTGGGCAAGTGTCTCAAGAACAGGGGTGATGCGTGTGAGGCCCCTCTGCCCCTACGCTAGGCATCAGTGAGAAGAGGAGCCCCAATGGCTCTGGCACCGGCAGTCAGACCGGAAGCGCGTCCTGCATCACCAAGCGCGCGCACAGGATATTACGCTGTCTTGAGTAGCCTGAAGATCTGTGAATTTCATGATTTCATAACTAATTTTATACTTTTTCGTGATTTTCATGTGTTCCAATTACATTGGTGTATGATGCATGCATGGCGGGTCTTGTTGATTCCTGTCCTTCACAGGACGTCAGAATGTGTCACCAGAGAGCCATGCAAGGCTCCTAAGATGGTTTCAGCGCAAATGCGCTGCATGTGGACTTCGGCGTAATGACGGAGAACAAAAGGGAGGTCACTGAGGTGTTCTTTGTATCCATCGTGCACCACAGGACAATCAAGCAGGGAGCAAAAGTTTGAAAAGCAACATGGAGTTCGCCAGGCTGTGGGGTTTTGTAGCGGAAGCATGAATTTAATAAATCTTCGCAGGTTTTCAGAGTGCTCAAGGGAGTCACGATGATTTTCAGAGCTCAAAGACCTAAAAAAAAAACGTGCTTCGGTGATCAAAAGCCCAAGGGTAGGACCATTGGCTTCAGTCTACGGGAGAATTTGCCTCATCTGGGAAGTGATGACTATGCATGTAAGGTTGACCTCAAGTCAACGTATTTTCTCATGCCAGTTTGAACAGGGGATGCGGCGTGGTTGGTCTTTCGATTTAACGGACGGTTGTACAAGTGAAATTGCCTTCCTTTTGGTTTACATGTGGCACCCTGGGACTTCCAATGGATGATGCTATCTATCATCTATCGTGTAAGAGCTCAGGGGGCCTTAGTGTGGGTATACATCGATGACTTCTTAGTCATGGTGACATCGGCGGACTTATGCACGATGCATACCTAGATGCTTGTTGATTTACTTTTTAGGCTGGAAATTCAAGTGCACATCGCCAAGTCCGTGCTGACGCGAACAAAGTCTCTCATATTACTCTATTTCTGGCTGGATCTCGCAAGAGCACGGGCCATGATACCTTCTACGAAGATGCAATCAGTGTGAAAGGACGTGAATCGTCTGCTACACACTGATCTACCAACTTGCAGGTGCTGTTCCACAACGTTGGGACGTGTAAGGTGCTTGCTTTTTGCGGCACCACATCTTCGAATTTTTACGGACGCAGTGGCCGTAGATGTGGCGGTTCTCAGTTGGAAAGGTTGGGAGGCCACGGCGGCGCTACCAGTGGCGGTCACCATTGAACTGGAGCTGATTCTGGAAAAGTTGCAGATCTGAAAAGGAAGGCCATTTACCGTGGATTTGCTGCACACACATCTGTGGATAGGCGCATCGGACTTCGGTTGGGGTGCACCAATAGACAAAGAAATGGCCACACACAAGTGGTTCATAACTACCGAAGGGCAAATCGAAGGGAAGGGGTTTTGAGCGGCATTTTATGCATACTAGGTGTATCACTTATAAAAATTGTGGGTACAGTTTGTAGGGCCACCTGGAAATATCTGCGCCGCTATCTTCTGATTCCTGTCTGTACATATTGCCCATGGTCTGTTGTTGTTTGGAAGGATGGTCTGTCGCCGTCGCTATCGCCGAGGTCTCAGTTTTCCAAGAAACATTTAATGCTGATCCGACTTTGTGGAATTTGCGTCCTGGTTTACTTATTTCAGAATGTCATTTCATCAATAGAATCATCGCATGCCTGAATGTAGATTTTCAAGCGGTATTTCACTGTTGTGCACATCCAATTCATGTACATTCATTCGGTGCTCATTGTTAGCAATGTTCTGTGTCATACGTGCTGAGTTTTGTTATTGGTTAAGCATACGGATGGAATGGTTCGGTCGAAGAATGCATTCTTTTCTTCATGCATGTTCTCCTCAAATGCATACAAATAGTACATGCATAGTATTAGTGTTGATGTATCCCAAATGCTATATGTTTCTCTTTGTTGTTGGCCTTATCTCTTTATAGGCATGTAGGCAGAGGTGAGCCTCGCCCATGCCTGGGGTCGGCTCAATGGATATGAGGCAAAAGGCCACCTTGGTGTTCATATGGATGGCTCGAGGTTCAAGCAGGCACGGCATGGAGAAGAAAAGAGGCACTTATGCCGGACTGAAGAGTGCCTTGCCTCAATGTGGAATTGTTGCTCTTGACTGCTGATTCGCTTTGTTTGTTGTTTACCACCCCACACCACCGCACACCCCAGAAGACCCAGGCCCACTCCCCCCGGCCCCTGAATGCAGCCCACGCGAACTGTTCCCCCCCGCGGACGCCAACCCACAGAACGTCACACATTGCAGGACCCCGGCCCAGCCAAGCCCACAAGGAGAAGGCCACAGCCCCGTGCCTCCCTCCCCCGCTGCTGCCGACCAGATCAGCCCGCCGGGCCGCCAGGTCACGACCGCGCCTCCTCAGCCGCCCGCCCCCAACCTACAGCCCGAGGACATGCCCGCCATCCTCCCCGCCGTGGCCGCAGCAGAAGCCGCCGCCCACAAGCCCGCCCACATCACAGCCCAACCCGCGTCCACCACCTCCTCCTCAATTTTCAGCCTCATCCACCTCCTCCACCTCATCCTCCGAACCCCCCCTCCCCGCCGCCCTCATCCTCAAGGCCCCGGCAAAAGCCAAGACCGCGGCCGCACGCACCGACCCCCCGACCCCCACACAGGCGACTAAGGAACCCCGGCAACACACCGGGGAGACCCCCGACCCAACATCGGCGCCCTCACACCTCCAGACAGAGGTCCTCCTCAACCTGGAACCGGACCCCAACCCCAAACCCGACCCCAAACCCAAGCCGGCGCCCAAGCAGGCACACACAACACCACAAACGCAACGACACAAACCCAAGCGACACCGCCCTAACCCAAACCCTAACCCAAGCAAGGACCCCCCACCCACCACAACCCACGCCCCCCTCCCACCAGCAGCCGTCGCGGCCGCAGAGGCGGCCACCCAACACGACCCCGTCCAAAACCCTCGTCAACATCTGCATCTCCAAGCGCCCCGTCATCCATCCCCCACAAACCACCACCACCGCCGGCCGAACCGACCCAGGGACGTGGGACCCCTCGACCACCGTTACCGTCAAGCCCGGCCCCCGACCCGCCCCCCCTGCCCACCAAATAGTACAGCCCCAGGGGCTGCGCACGACGCCCAACCCCCCACCCCGACAAGGGGCACTGGAATACCCACAAGGAGTCCTAGGGCCATACCCGCAACACCAACCCCACAGCTACGAACACCACCACCACCAGCGGTCCCACCACCACAACCACCAACACCAGCACCACCACTACCACTGCCCACCACCCTACCCCACCGGGCCACAACCCCCCGTGCACGAACAGCACCAGCGTACGGGATGGCAGCAAGCGAGCGCTCCACCCGCATACCCCACCTACCACCAGGGGCCGACCCCCCCTGTACCAGCCAACCCCCCTGTACCAGGAACCTTATCCCCCCGGCCACCACGTCCACGCCGCCAGGGACAGTCACTCGACCAATATCACCAGCCGCTGCCGCCACCACATCCCTACGTGGCGGATCCATGGACGACAGGAAACCTCCTCCCCCCCCCCCAGTACCAGGCGGCACCACGCAAGGCCCCCTAGGACCCGCCGACGCCTCCTGACTGGCCCGACTCGAGCGATGAGGCCCGGTCCCGCAAACGGCAGCGCTCCCGCTCCCCCCCCGTGCGGCACACTCGCCCCCGGCACCCACACTCCCCACACCGCAACCGCGCCTCAACCACCCACTCGCGCCGCTCCCGCTCCCCCAGGCGCCACAACGACCCCCCAGGACTCTGCTCCCGCTGCTCCCGCTCCCCCGGGCGCCACCACGAGCGCCACCGCCGCCCCATGTCCACCTCCCCCTCCCCCCTCAGGCCGTACAAGACCCCCACCCCCAGCCCCCGCCACCACCGCTGCCGCTCCCCTCGGAGCCGCAAGGCACGCCACCGCCGCCCCACGTCCACCTCCACGTCCCCCCACAGACCCAGCTGGGCTCCCCGTTCCCCCCGCCGCCCATACCCATCCACACCCCCCAGCCCCCGCCACCACCACTCCCGCTCCCCTAGGCGCCATCAAGCGCGCCACCGCCGCCCCATGTCCACCTCCCCCTCCCGTTCCCCCCTCCGCCCGCAACCGTCCTCCACCCCGAGCCCCCGCCACTGCCGCTCCCGCTCCCCCAGGCACCGCCAACCTCGCCACCACCGCAGGTCCACGTCCTCCCCCCGCCGCACCAGGACCCTGAGCACGGACCCCTCCCCCCCCGGGGCCCCCGCCCACCTCGCCTGGTGGTCTGCCCCCGTTTTGCAGGAGCTTCGCCGCCCGGTGAAGTGGGCCGGGGGAGCGGGAAGGCAAGAGGAGGTGCACATGGGGCACACCTTCGAGGCGGTGCGCACCCGCACCCCCGCCGACCCCAACGAGGCCCCCCCGGAAGCCATCATTCCGCAAGCGGCATGGGAGGCCCTCCTCCTGCGGTCGAGGGCCTCTGCCCCCCCTACACCCCCCAAGCCCTCCCCCAATGGCTCCAGGCCACCCACCCCCAGGCCTGGGCCATCGGCGCCCCCTCGCCACCCCGCCACCACCACACCGGGAAGGGGAAGGGCAAGGGCAAGGGGAGAGCAAGGGACAGCAAGGGACATTCAGGCAAGAGGGCACGGAGAGGCCCCAAGTGAGGGCAGGCACCCATAGGGACAGGGCACCGGAAGAGACACAACATGGGGGCAGGAGGCCACCCAGGAAGGGGCAGGAGCGGGGACCGAGGCACAGAGGAAAAGGGCACCACGGCGGACGCCACGACCAAAACCCAGGAAGGGCATAGCACAACATGGGGACCAGCGCCGCCCCACCCCCACCGAGCGCCGCAGGACTCCCGGGGGCGCACCCCCCCAACACGCACCGCCAAAGCAAGCATCGGACACCGTACGGATCACACCAGCGCACACCCACCAGCCACCAGAAATTACACGGGGGATGGAGGGCACACCTACACGGGGAGGACGGGCTACAGCCACGGAGGAAGCCGCAGGGAACACCGCCGCGCAGCGCACCACCACGCCCCCACCGCCAGGCGACGACCCTGGCCGCCACAAGGGCCACCTCACAAGCACCTGAAGAGGACGAAGGCACGGCCACAGAACCAGGGCTAGGGACCGGGACCCCCAAAGGGCACGGGACCAAGGCACAGGCCCCCAGGGAGCGCAACCCCACAAATACCTACCCGACCCACAAGCCCGAGCGGCACGCCCAGGCCCCACAGCGCGGACCCAGCGAGCCACCCACACCTAACCGCATCCCCCAGCCACCAGCCAGCCACACTCCGGCCCGCATTCCGCACCACGACACAGGCCAGGCTGACCTCCACTGACCGACCACGGCACAACGCGAGACAGCACGCCACACTGCACCACAGCGCGCCACAGTGCAACGCGCCACAGCACGACACGACGCGACGCGGCACAGAGCGGCACAACACGGCACGGCTGACCCTAATCTGAAGGACTAACCAAAACAAGCGACCGCACACCCCGGAAGGCGCCGCACCAGCACACCACAAACCGGCACCACGGGCCACACACGGAGCCACCGCGCGCCCGGCAACAACGGAGGCGGACCACCCAGAAGGTTCAAACCGGCACCGCAGAGGAGAAAGGACACCGACGACCCCAGCCCCCTCACCTAGAGCCACACGCAGGCGCCTGGCGCAGCCGCCCAGCCGGCAGAGCCAGGACCTAACCCAGCAATAAGGGGCGCCAAGCCCAACGTGTACATAGCCCACCCGACCCGTGGGGCCGGGACACGGCCAAGCAGAACGCAACCGCCAACAGCGACCCGGAAGACCACACTGAATTCGGGCCAGTGCTCGCGCCAGCCCAGGGAAGGCAGAGGGAGGAACAGGCAGACCCCCCCCGAAGAAAAAAAAAGGGGGGGGGGGGGCGAGAGAACAGCCCACAGCCACCAAACCGCCCGCCAACACCACAAGAGGCGGCCAAACCCCCCACCCAGAAGGCACCGAAGACAGAACCCCCAAAGAGGCACAGGGGGACCACCCAGCCAAAACCGGCAACGCCAAACCAGGAACAGCGGCCCACCGGGGAAAGGGACACCGGAAAATGCAGACACACACCACGCTGGAAAGAAAAAAAAGAGCCAGCAACCCAGCCCGAAAGGAAGGGGATGGGGGGACAGGGACCTCAAGGCCCGGCACAGGGACAGCCAGCAACCGACACCACAAAGCCAAACAGAGACACGCCCGAAAGAAGAACGCAAAAAACACACCCCGACAACCCAACCAAAAAAGGGCAGGGCACAGCCGAGACCCGGGCCAAGCACGCACGCCCACAGAGTGCACCCGAGCCAGGAAAGGCAGGGAACAAGCGGGCGGCGCGCACAAATACGCACCCCCGCACAGCAACCCCAACCAGGAGCTGCAGGAGACCACGCGGGACGGGCGCACGAGCACACACACACCCCAACACCCCCCCAAGGAGAGGCGGGGCGCAGCCAAAACCCAAATTCCAGCACGCACGACCACACCGCACACGGGAACCGGAAGCGGCAGGGGGCAGCCGGAGCGTGCACGCAACCACACACGTCCCATAAGCAGGCCGAAACCTAAACCCAACCACGAACACCACAAACAGCCGGCAAAGGAGGGACAACACCACAAACCGTACCCAAACACACCCGCCCAAGACCCCAGCCAGGACTGGCGGGGTCAACGAAACCCACACCTAACCGCAACCCACACCCAAACACAAACGCCGCACAACAGTAGGAAACCCAGTGTCCACAGCTCGGGCACTGAGGCAGCCCGTGCCATGCAGCTGACCCGGCCAAAGGAGATCCAGAGACCGGGGGGGAGGCTGCATCCTAAGGCCTGCGCTGCTTTGGGACTCGAGGCGGAGCGTGCGACACCCAAGTGCCTCGGAACCCTAGTACCAAGAATGTGCAGGCATGCCTTTGGAACGGGATACGCCAGGAAGTCCGGTGAACATCTAGGGTTCCGCCAAAAAGAGGGGACGTGCGCAAGCACGGGGGCACACCCTCCCGGCGAGACAAGCATGCCACGCTGGCGGCGATCAGCCCTCCCGGTGTTGCCTGGGGCCGCTTTGTTGGGGGCCAACAGTCAGGTCCAGCGGGAAGTAAGCCGCCTCTCCTCTTCAAGCGCGGAGCCTCTTCCTGTTCGTCACAGCGGCAACGCCAGCGGGAACCATGGGGCGCCTCCCCACGACCGAGTGCACCTACCTACCTACCTAACTTTGTTTGTTGTTTACTTGATTGTTTGCAATAACATCTTCGGTGGAGAATTCTTTTGCTCGTGTGCTATCAAACCCACTCCAAAAATATATGAATGCATGTTTACATACACACACGATACACGTGCAAGGAACACACAGGTTTTGACACCCTTTTTTAATTTTGCGGAATATGCCAATTCAATTTGTATTGGTAGCAAGTTACAAAAGGGGTCGTCTACCTCTTCATCTTTCTGGTAGCAGAGGTATGCCAAATCTTTGGTTTGTCCATTGTTGAAAGTTTAACTTGTCGAATGCAAAATTTTGTTCTTTCTTGCGCCGACTCCTTTTCCTACAAAAAACTCCGTTTCAGTTTGAGACATCTGGTTGAGTTTTCGCTGTCCTGTCAGTTTTTTTTCTTTTATGACCTCCTGTGCTCAGCGAGTGTAGCGCTTCCTCTTGGGCGCATGACAAGTCCCAACATGTGCTTACACCTAGGCAAAAGAAACAACCAAGTCCCCCTCGTTTACTTTGCCATGATTGAGAGATTCTAAGGACCGGCGGTATCACCCGCGCACCTTGGAGACTAATCCTGAGCTTCTCAAACCTCCTTAATTCTTGTTGGTTTGTAGTTTTGTCCATAGGCGAGAAACGTTTGGGTTCTTTTACCCAACCTTCCATTTTGGAGTTGGTTTTGTTTTCTCTTCTTGGTGCTTGCTTGTTTGTTGGTTTTGAACTTTTCCTGTGTGGCCGATATGTTGCACGAAGACAAGTCAGTAGTGGGTAGCCATGCCCCTATTCTTGTTCAGATTGTGTATACCTTCAATGTCGCCATCCCTTATTCCTATTGTTGCCTCCCGTAAATTCATTGTCGAATTCGGTTATGCATTGGTTCCTTCAATCCCCACACAATGTTTGATACTACCGACATTGGGTTATGACTAGTCAAGTAGGCTGTCAAATTAGCTGAAGCAAATAAGATATTTTGCAAGTGATGCACTTGCTTGCTTAACGGATCTCTACTATGGGTTGACGCACCGCTATCACCGGCTCGCTCGTTGAATGGACACCAACAAACGGGCATTGGAGCTCGATGAATGAACCATGCTTGTTACTTAGGGAACAGAGATGTCTCTATGGGACATTCTCATGATTCAATGAGGCCAAGCTACAATTTGTAGCTCCAATGGGTTTGATTCTCCACTGATACCTCCCTGTTTGGTTGCGTCACTCATGACCATACAGGAGATTACGGTTGGAGTTGACATATGGTAACGCTACTTTGGACTACGTCACGAGTGTACGACTAAATGGCTAAGGATAGAGCATGCACTCTCGTACTTGCCTGCGTTGACCTATGCTCATATTGACAAGCAGGTGGATATGATGATCCGCCGAGGGGTGTCTCCCTGCCTCAACTTCTCAAAGGAGCACAGCAGCTTCGTGTCCAATGACAACATTACCTGCTTCGTCGACTCCGCTGCTGGTTACTATGACAACCGGTACCGCACTCCGTGGAAGCTGCGCATGTTGGACTTGCATTGACCCCAGCCAGGTGTTGCACAACCTTGCTTTGTGCTGCAGGACCTACCCAGAGTGCTACATTTGCCTGGCCGCCTTCGACTCCCCGTAGCAGACGCAGTGAGTTTCTTCTCGATGCAGAAGCCTGGCGAGCGCCACCTGGGCCGTCCCTGGTGAGGAAGTGAATGAGGAATCACGCCCTGACCCACAGTTTCTCGGATGGAGGGTCACGGGACTTGGTCCACTGGGACGCTGAAGGCCGCGCCCTAGGAGCAGGAACCGGTTCGCTCACAGGCGGACCGCTCCCTGGATGAGGTTATTACTGACGAAGACAGAATGACTACAACGCCGTGACCCGCACCTGGGATTCCCCAGAAGGAGGGTCAGAGGATTTTGTCAAGCTTAACGCTGAAGATTGTGCCCTGAGAGCAGGCACCCCTTCCTTCCCAGGGAGACTGCTCTTAGGTTTGATTCTCTCATTGGCGGATGCATCTGTCGAAAGTTTGACCAGAGTCCAGGACGAATAGGAACATTGATACTGAGGTCCACGAAGAACAGTGGGAACAGTGGGATCAATACATGGAGCCCTATGTTCATGAGGTTGAAAGAATCATTAGTATTGGGATTGGAAGAATTTTAAGCATAGTGGTGAGATCTTAATTTGACTTCGTTTCATGTTTGTGTCCATACGGTTGGTACAGTTACTGTCATTCTCAGTTTCTCCCTGGGATTTGCTACCCTTCTGGATAGTCGCCGTGGTTTGGGTTTGTTTACTCTCACAGCAAATTTCAGTGCACTGCAAGTGTAGTGCAGGGGTGTTGGATGTTGGTCTAAAGAAAAAGTAAATATCCGGCCGTCGCCAGACGACAACAATTATTTCTTGTTGTATATAGCAGTTCTTGGTGCGTATTTGCGAAGCGTGCGAGCATGACAAAATGGCATGCTATGGGTGTTGAGCAGCGCAGGATTTCATGACCATCTGAGAGCCAGGGAATCAACCCATTGAACCATCCGGATGCCATGTGGGGTAAGCCGTAAGACCCTGGAACTCGGTTTTTGTTTTGGGCAAAACAGATGGCCTTCGTCCAGGTAGTGGTTGTCACGGGGGGCTGGTGGTCCTGTCCTGCGATGCAATGCGGGGAAACTGTGACAACTGCTGTCACACACCATATCCCCGCTTGCACCTAGCCCCATTCCTAATTTCTTGTAATTGAAGGAAGAGATTTTCTAGGGAACAGTACCATGCATGCGCTGTAGAAACGCCGGTCCCTTTCCAGGAATTACCTCAGGGAATGTATTCGGTCAGATGTCCAGGATGTTTTGAGGTCACCAAGTGTTTATAGTGCCAATAATGGTTTGGGGTACTACTTCTTGAGAACCAGATGCCCTGAAGGACGCTGTGAGCATCATGCTGACAATCAGTGGCCCCTTTAGATCATGCCGTAAAGATTCTGACTCCTGCGCACTATCCTTCCGAGGAAATGTAGGGTCCCCAGCTGCCCCAGGGGAAGCTCGCTCTCTCTTCTCTCCTGGCTGATGCATTGAGCACTATGGCTTCTTTTTGCCAGGACCGTAGACTGTCCCTATCACATTGACCATCCATTCGAGGATTGGGTCTGCGGCCCCTGCCGTGATGGTCGGTATTCAAGGCCTGGAAGGGATCTCAAGCCTGCGCCAGACAGCTGATACGGGTTAAACGAGGGTTTTACGCATGTGATTGAAGTGGTGCAATGGACTTGGGGTAATTTGGTTTCGATTGAAATGCGATATTCAGTCCTAATGTGCATACGGGGCCTGGCGCCGTGGCCGCTGATTGCAGCAGCCGGGACCTGAATGCACGCACATCAATGAGTGAGTGGCAGTCGCACCTCTAGTGGCAGTCCGAATGCCTTCGCAACTCCTTCGGATTCTCTCTGTCTCCCACCTTGGTGCCTTCACATCCTCATGGACGTTTTGGAGGACCCTAGGGAACCGGCGTTGTGAGCTTGGTGCCCCTGTGGGTACACATCGAGGTTTCCATACCTGCATGACCAGAATTTTGGTTCAGAAAACTGTTGTTTGGCCCTTTTGCCCTATCACATTTGACAGTATTTTGACAGGTCCAAACCAGATTTTGTGTCACGCAGTTTTAGCTGAGACGCCGGGCGCTGGGGGAAGCAGAAAGAAAAAGAAAGAAAGAAAAGGAAAACATAGAAAATTTAAATTTGCCTTTCAACCGCACACATGGCTACATACATGCCCAGATGCATGCACGCCTCATCTGGCCCACTGTCCTACTCCAGCGCTTCACTTGGATGCTATTCATAAGACAGCAAGAGTGTGCTTCCTAACCCAGTCCAGAGAACTGTGTAAGAACCGCAGCACGTTACATGTGGCTCCGCGGGAACTGAGCTTTGCAGACGTGGACGTAGTTGTCACTAATGACGGGGTGTTTATTGGTTGTGGTTATCTGTGGTCTGTAGGTCATCTGTGGTGCACCGCAGTTTTGGTCGCATTAAAAACTGGCCTTGTCACTGCATGATTTAGTCTTGCCTATCTGTAAATTGTTTTACTCATTTGTTTGCGGAGACATCCAACCTCCGAAGTGGGAAACCGTCCTTGTGGGGGCCTTGGTAGCCCTTGGAGGATCTGCCCTCCATTGTTTGCCTTGCTTTGGGTCGCCGCCCTTGTCGGTAGGTAGGCATCCCGCTAACCCGATATTCCTTCTTCTCCTAAATATGCGGTGTTTCTCCGACGGTAAGGGTAGATTCTATTTTTTTACCGTATCCTGCCACCCATGCTATTTTTCTTTCTTTGTTTTATTTTACGCATTACCAATTTGCAGGCCTGTTACAAAGATACTGCCCGAAAGACCTAGAGGCCTGAGCCCTCCTCTAGTATGCCTACTTACTGAGCTTTATTTTCTCTTGCTAGACTCTTTTGCCTTGCAACCTACTGTGTTGGATAGCGCCGTCTGAGATTGCCAAGTACGATGCAGCTCGTTACACTGCCGAGGCAGCAGCGCAGTATAGCCCAGTGGGTTACGACACAGAATGGTTTGTGTCCAGGATTTTGTGTGTGGGGAATTGAGAAAGTTCACATTTACGTAAAGGTGTTGCTGGTACTAACTGCAGCTACACTGCAGCGCAATGTTTGGTCAAGCAGGACCTAGTAATGCTGTCAGGCTTTAGGACACTTGCCAGTGTTGCAGTGAAGTAAGGTCTTCAAAGTTTTGGGCGCTGGGGTACAGCTTATTCTGATGCTCCCTTTCATTTCTAGTCGAAGACTCAATCTGGCGTGCCTACTGTTGCTGAGGGGTAGCAGTGACGCCTATGATGCCCATCAGGCTGACCCTGCTGAGACTTACAACTTGCTGGGTTCGACTGTCGACCCTGACACCTTCGCTGAACTGAAGAGTAATGAGACTGAGAACGCTCATTACATGCAGGCTATTGTGAACGGTGAGGGACGTGTGAGGGAGCCCCCACATTACTGACAAGTACTGCACCCGCGGTCCGTGCATTTCTCTGCTGGGTACCCCCGTGGCTATGCTGACTGCCCTTGGTCGTGTGTCTCTCAACTAGGCTTCATGGCACGGCCCCGCCCTCAACACGTGGTTCGGGAACATCACCTCGGGACACTGGTACCGCGTGTGTAAACCAGCTCCTCTACTTTTTAGGTGGAGTCTACAGTAGTTTGATTGTAGTTGATTGGTTACGGCTTATTTCCGTCTTGTTGTCCAGTTCTGCCAGAGCTTGCATGTCTGTTGTCCTGTCATTTGTATTATGTATGGACTACTGTCCTGTTGCTTTTCAAACTTCTTGTCCACCTTGGCAAGTGAACCCTTCCTGTATGGAAGTGGGAGTTCGGTCTAGCCAGCATTTTGTGTTGCTTTTGACATAGATTGAAGGAACTAACCTTTCTCCTTGCTCAGTTACCTCTTCAATTCCTATCACAGAGTAATGTGTTTGAGCGAGACCCTACTCTGTATTGTGCTTACACCAGTTGAGGGGTGATCTACAATGTGCCCATTCGCCCCCAGTTACAGGTCAATAAGTTATGGTAGGCATGGCTTTAGGTGTACAGGTACTACAAAATAGGCACACGTGCTACTTACGTGCATTTACGGGGGTCCAGCAAGCTTTGTTCTTGTGTTGTGTTTTCTTCTACCGATTTGTCTGGAACGTTAGTTCCATAGCCAATCACAGGGGCTGGAGCATTGGCACACCCATGACCAGCAAAGCAACAGAAGCTGTGTCTGAGTTGGTCCAAAGCGCTGGCTCCAGGACAGCCCCCTCATCTCTTGCAGAATGCGTGTGGTGGAACTGCTGCTGTTTTGTCCACATAGGGAATCCAGTGTTGTCTGAACATGGTTTGTGGTGACTGTGCCTATGCTTGCTTGTTCTGAACCAATGTCCAGGTTGTACCTCCTGATAGATGCTCGAAGGACCTTATTACTAGGTGTTGCCTGGTTCATAACGCCGAGGCCAGCCTGTCTTCTGCTGTACTCATGTTTGCTCTTCACTGCTGCACCACTGTGGATGCGTCACCCATAAAGACAGAAGCTTGGCCGGCCTGTGAGAAGTGTTAGTATCCTCTTCGGATGTCCCAGTCCTGACCACCTGAAGCCCATGATTTGACAACAAGATTTTGTGCTAAGTACCTTTTGTAACTAAGTCAACATCTCTTGTGCGTTCATTTGGGTTCAGTTATGCACACAGTGGTATGTACAGGGGGTCCTTGCCGCTGCCAGTGGCTTTCTATGGTTCCCTATGGGTCCATGGAGCACCCCTGTGGCCTTGCGCCCACCCAGCGCGTGTACCTGACGCTTCACCAAGTGCCAAGTGAACAGGATCACAGTATGTACAGCATATTTTTCACAAAAGGGAAAAACCGGAACAGTTTTTCTCAATATGAAGAACAGAGCTGTCACTCCCCCTGGACCTGGTTGGGCTGCAGGGTGCTGGGTGGAGTGTAAAAACTTTCAAATTTCGTTTTGCTAATGAAAAAACAAAAACAAAACATTCTCCGCCAGCTGGGGCAGTTAACTGCCCAAACAAATCTGATTGTTTGGTTGAACAATTGATAGGTGACATATTGATTGATGGTGAGACTTAGGGTGGTCCGATGTGAGAGGTAGGTAGGTAGGTAGGTGCACTTGGACGTGGAGAAGCGCCCCATGGTTCCCGCTGGCGTTGCCGCTGTGATGAACAGGAAGAGGCTCCGCGCTTGAAGAGGGGAGGCGACTTACATCCCGCTAGACCTGACTGTTGGCCCCCAACAAAGTGGCCCCGGGCAACACCGGGAGGGCTGATCGCCGCCAGCGAGACGTACTTGTCTCGCCAGAGTGTGCGCCCCCGTGCTTGCGCACGTCCCCTCTTTTGGGCGGAACCCTAGGGGTTCACCGGACTTCCTGGCGTATCCCGTTCCCAACGCATGCATGCATGTTCTTGGTACTGGGGTTCCGAGGTGCTTGGGTGTCGCACGCTCTGCCTCGAGTCTCAAAGCAGCGCTGGCCTTAGGATGCAGCCTTACCCCCGGTCTCCGGATCTCGTTTGGCCGGGTGACCTGCATGGCACGGGCGGCCTCAGTGCCCGGGCTATGGACACCGGGTTTCTTATTGTTGTGTGGTGTTTGTGTTTGGGTCTGGGTTCCGCGGTGACTCCGCCATTCCTGGCCGGGGTCTAGGGTGCGTGCGCTTGGGCACCGGTCTTGGCTTTGCCCTGCCATTTCTGGCTGGGGTTCGTGGTGCGCGCGTTTGGGTTTGGGTTTGGCGGTAACCCCGCCACTCCTGGCTGGGGTCTAGGGTGTGTATGCCTGATTAAGAGTTTTTGCCGCGCTCGGCCTTACTTGGCTGGGGTCGGTGGTGTGTGTGTGTGGGTTTGGGCTTTTTGGCCTCTTGCGTGTGCCCCATCTTCGTCCCTCAGGTGGGGCTGCCTGTGGGGTGGGGTTGTGGGAGGGTTGCCGTTGGTGGGGTTTGCCCCCCCCCCCTTCCTTTCTTTTTCCTTTCCCGGGTTCGGTGGGGGGCGTGGTGGCTCTCCTCCCTGCTGTTTCGTGGCTTTGTGGTGCTCGCTGTCGCCTGTCCCAGTCTTGTGCCTCTTGGTCTCCGTCCCCCCTTCCCCCTTCTTTTGGGTCGCGTCTATTTCTTTTTTTTTTCGGTGGCCCGCCACTTCTCCGGTGGGGTGTGTGCCGGCGTGTACGGGGTGTCCCTTCCTCTGGTGGGCCGCTGCTCTCGGGTGGGTGTCGCCGGGTTTGGCAGGGTGGTCCTCCGGTGTTCTTTTGGGGGGCCCCGTTGGTGTCGCCTTTGGTGTTGCCTTGCTGGGAGGTTTGCCTGCCTCTTGTGGAGTGGGTGCGCGGCCTCTCGGTTGTGTGTCTGTCCCTTGCCCCCTTTTTTATTTTTTTTTCGGCGGGCGCGCGTTCGTGGTTGGGCGGGGGTTCCCTGCCTTCTGTCCTGTTTATTTGTTCCTTTTTTTTGGGGGGGGGGGCGGATTTGCCTGTTCCTTCCTCTGCCTTCCCTGCGCTGCTGCACCCACTGGTCGGCTTTCGCTGTGGCTAACCGGGTTGCTGTTGGTGCTGCGCTTGGCTGGGCCCTGCCCCGGCCCCATGGGTCGTGTGGGCTATGTACACGCTTGGCCTGGTGGCCTATCCTGTCGGGTTAGGTTCTGGCCCTGCCGGCTGGGTGGTTGCGCCAGGCAGTTTCGTGAGGCCTTGGGTTCAGGGGGGCGGGGCTTTCCGTGTCCCTCCGCCCTTGTGGCGCCGGCTTTAACTTTCTAGTGGCGGCTTGTGCGGGCGGGTCGTGGCCGTCGCTGTCAGGCGTGCGGCGGCCCCTAGCCTGTGTGCGGCGGGCTGGTGCGGCGTTGTCCCACGGTTGTGGGCGCGTTTCCTTCCCTTCCGGGGCGTGATGCGGCTTGCTCGGGTTAGACCCACAGTTAGTGTCCCTTGCTTCCGTGCTGTGGTGTGCTTTGGTGTGCCGTGCTGTGTTGTGCCGTGCTTTGCCGTGCTGCACCGTGCCGGTCTTTCTTGTGTTGCGGTGTGCTCTGCTCTGTCGTGCCGTGCCGCGCCGTGTCCTGCCGTGGTGTGTCTTGCCGCGGCGTGGCTGGCTGCGCCGTGCTGTGCCGTGCCGCGCCGTGTCGTGTTGTGCTGTGTCGTGTCCTGGGGTGCCTTGTCGTGGTGCGTTGCACGGCTCTGCGCTGCGGTGCAGTGTGCTGTGTTGCCTCGCGCTGTGCCGTGTTTCGCTGTGCCCTGGTGTGTGGTGGGCCCTTTTCACTGCCGTTTCGGCATGGGGTAGGGTTCGTGCTGGTTGGACAGGCCCGCTTTGTGGTGCGGGACGCGGGCCGAGGTTATTTGGGTGGCTGGCGGCGGGGGGGCGCGGTTAGGTGTGGTGTGGCTCAGTGGATGCATGTTGCAGGGGTCCGAGTGGGCCGTTCGGCTTGGTGGGTTAGGTGGGTGTCTGCAGGGTTGCCCTCCTTGGGGACCTGTGCCTTGGACCCGTGTCCTCTGGGGTTCCTTGCCCCTAGGGGTGTGTCTGGTTCTGTGGGGTGGGGTGTCGTGGCCTCCTTGGGTGTGTCGGGTCCCCTCCGGTCCTGTCCCTCTGCCTCTTTACCGCCTCCCGTCCTTGGTGTCGCGGCCGTATCCTTTTCCTCCTCTGGTGCCTGTGCCGTTGCCTGTGTGGTGGTCCTTGTTGTGGCCGAGGTCGTCGCCCGGCGGTGAGGGTGTGGTGGTGGGCTGCGCGGCGGTGTTCTCGGCGGCTCCCTCTGTGGGTGTAGCCTCCTCCCCCCGTGTGCGTGTGGCCTCCTTCCCCTGTGCGAGTCTGGCTGCCGGTGGGCGCGAGCCGGTTCGGTTGGTGCGGCGTCTGGTCCGTGCCCCGGCAGCGCACCTTGGCGGTCGTGCGCCTCCGGGGGTTGCGCGGTGCTGGCCGGGGCTGGGGCGGTGCTGGTCCTCCCTTCCTGTGTGTCGGTCCTGGTGCCCGCCTTTGCGCCCTATCACTCTGTGTCACGGCCCCTGGCCCTTCCTTTTCCTGGCTCTTGGGTGGCCTCTTAGCCCCATGTTGTGTTGTCCCCGATGCCCTGTCCCTGTGGGCGCCTGCCTGCTACCTTGGGCCCCTCCTCGCCCCCTTGCCGCGGGCCTTCCCTTTGCCCTTTCTCTTCCCGGTGTGGTGGTGTCGGGGTGGCGGGGGGGGCTGTTGGGCGGCGATGGCCCATTCCTGGGCTTGGGTGGCTTGGGCGGAGTGTTTGGAGGTCTCGGGGGGGCAGAGGCCTTGGACCGCGTCCCGGAGGAGGGCTTCCCGTGCCGCCTGCGGCAGGGTGGCCTCCAGGGCGGACTCGTTCGGGCTGGTGGGGGTAGGGGTGCGGATCTCCTCGGAGGTGTGCACCATGTGCACCCCTTCTCGCCTTCCCGCTCCCCCGGCCCACTTCACCCAGCGGCAGAGCTCCCGCAGGGCAGGGGCAGACCACCAGGCGAGGTGGGCGGGGGGCTGGGGGTGGGAGGGCTCCAAGCTCGAGGTCCTCGAGCGGCAGTGGTGGAGGCTGGGGGTGGAGGATGTGTATGGGCTGCCCGGGGAACGGGAAGCTTGGTGCTGTTCGTGGGGGGAGGAGGTTGGGGACATGGGACGGTGGTGGTGCGTGTGGCGGCGCTCGGGGGAGCGGGGGCGTCGGTGGCGGGGGCTCGGGGTGGAGGACGCGTATTGGTGGCGCAGGGAACGGGAAGCGCGCGGCTGTTCCTGGAGGGAGGGGGGCGCGGACATGGGACGGTGGTCGCGCGTGTGGCGGCGTCCGGGGGAGCGGGGACGCCGGTGGCGGGGGCTGAGGGTGGGGGACGCTTATCGGCGGCGTGGGGAACAGGAAACGCGGTGCTGTTCGTGGGGGGAGGAGGTTGGGGACATGGGACGGTGGTGGTGCGTGTGGCGGCGCTCGGGGGAGCGGGGGCGTCGGTGGCGGGGGCTCGGGGTGGAGGACGCGTATTGGTGGCGCAGGGAACGGGAAGCGCGCTGCTGTTCCTGGAGGGAGGGGGGCGCGGACATGGGACGGTGGTCGCGCGTGTGGCGGCGCTCGGGGGAGCGGGGACGCCGGTGGCGGGGGCTGAGGGTGGGGGACGCTTACTGGCGGCGTGGGGAACAGGAAACGCGGTGCTGTTCGTGGGGGGAGCGCGACGTGGACATGGGACGGCGGTGGCGTGCGTCTCGGCGCTCAGGGGAGCAGGAGCGGCGGGAGCGGGGTCCCCGGAGGTCACGGCGGCGGTTCGGGGAGCGGGAGCGGCGCGAGTGAGCGGGTGAGGCGCGGTGGCGCTGTGGGGAGCGTAAGAGCCGGGGGCAGATGCGCCGCGCGGGGGGAGAGGCGGAGCGCCGCCGTTTGCGGGACTGGGCCTCATCAGGGGGCGAGGCGAGCCAGTCAGGAGGCATCGGTGGGGCCTGGGGGGTCTCACGTGCTGCCGCCTGGTATTTAGTGGGGGGGGGGAGTCCCCCACCCTCCGTGGATGTGCCGCGTAGGGGTGTGGCGGCGGTGGCGGCTGGTGGTGCGGGTCGAGTCGCTGTCCCAGGTGAGGGTGGGCCCGGGTGGCCCCTTCATCGTTGACGCGGTGGCCGGGCGGAGACGGTTCTTTGTATGGGGGGGGTTGCCCCTGGTGGTAGGCGGGGTGGTGGGGTGGAGCGCCAGGTCGGTGGTGCTGCAATCCCATGCGCTGGTGCTGCTCGTGCACGGGGGGTTGTGGGCCGTTGGGGTAGGGTGGTGAACAGTGGTAGTGGTGGTGGTGATGGTGGTGGTGGTGGTGGTGGTGATGGGGGCGCTGGTGGCGGTGGCGTTGGTAGTGGTGGTGATGTTGCTGCGGGTATGCTCCCAGGATTCCTTGGCGTTCCGGTGGGGCTTGGGGGTCGGGCATAGCTTGCAGCCCTTGGGGCCGTACGGCTTAGTGGGTAGTGGGGGCGGGTCAGGGGCCGGGCTTAGCGGCGACCAAGGTCGAGGGGTCCCACGTCCCCGGGTCGGTCTGGCCAGCGGCGGTGGCGCTGTGTGGGGGGTGGATGACGGGGGGCTTGGAGATGGGGATGTTGACGAGGGTTTGGACGGGGTCGTGTTGGGTGGCCGCCTCTGTGGTGGCGGCTCTCGCTAGGGGGAGGGGGGCCCGGGATGCGGTGCGTGCGGGGTCCTGGCTTTGGTTTGGGTTAGAGTTTGGGTCAGGGCGGGGTCGCTTCTGCTGCCGTCGTACCTTTTGTGGTTATGGGGCTGTGTGGGGTGGTGTTGCTGATGTTGTTGGTGGTGGTGGTGGTGTTCGTGCTGCTGCGGGTGATGTTGTTGTTTGGGTTCCGGTTTTGGTTTGGGGTCGGGTTTTTGGTTGGGGTACGGTTAGAGGTTGAGGTTCGCGGTGTGATGCCGGGGTGCCTGGGTTGCCTGTTTGGGGGTCGGGGGGCCTCCAGCAGCTTTGCGTGTGGCTCCGGCTTTGGCTTTGGCCGTGGCTTTGTGGATGAGGTCGGCAGGGAGGGGGGGGTCGGAGGAGGAGGCCGAGGACGTCGATGAGGATGAGGACGAGGAGGAAGTGGTGGTTTTGGGGGATGTGGGTTGCGCCGCCATGCGGGCTGGTGCGGCTTTGTGGGCCTCGGTGGCCTCCGCTACGGCCGCTGCGGGTAGGATGGAGGGCATGTCCTCGGGACGCGGGTTGGGGGCGGGTGGCTGGGGGGGCCCGGCCGTGACCTGGCGGCCCGGCAGGCCGATGCGGTTGGCAGCGGTGGGTGGGGGAGGTGCGGAGCTGCGGTCTTCGCTTTCTGGGCTCGGCTGGGCTGGGCTCCTGCAATGCGTGAGGGCGTGTTGGTTGGCGTCCGCGGGTGGGAACAGTTTGCGTTGGCTGCACTCGGGGGCCAGGGGGTTAGGGCCTGGGGTTTCGGGTGTGTGTGCGGGGGGTGTGTGCGGGTCTCTGGGCGGGGTGGGTGTGCAGTGCGGCGTCGGGCTCCTCGCGGCAGGTGTGTGCGGGTTGCCGGGTGTGGGGGGTGGTGAGGGGCGTTCGGCGGGAGGGTCTGTGGCGGGCGTGTGTGGTTGTTGGGGCGGATCAGGGAGGCCCCTGTCGCGGGGCCCGGGGCTGCGCGCGATGATGGGCGTGTGTGGGTCGCCGGTCGGGGAGTGGGGAGGGAGGGGCAGGGGCGGGGGTCACGTGGGGGGGGATGAGGCTGGGTTCGCCTGTGTTGTGTCTGTGCATGTGTCTGCTTGCAGCGGCGCGCCTGTGTGGTCACTTCTAGGCCTGGCGGTTTGGAGGAGAAGCTTGTCATCTTCTGCGGCCGCCGCAAGGATTTCGCAGATGAGCTTGCGTATTTGGTGCACCTCGTGGTCAGTGGTGGGAAGAGGGTAGTGTAGTGGTGGGCTAAGGTCCATGCGGCGGAGGACCCTGTGGATGGCGTGGTATCCACAGGTGAGGGGGTGTTGTGGCCTGGGGGGGGGGGGGTCCATCCGCGTGTCGGGGCCTGCCTCGACTTGTGTGTGGGCGATGGGGATGGCCCAGATCCAGATCCTCGTGGATGGCCAGCGGCGCTTGATCCACTGGGTCAGGCAGATGTGAGACTGACTCAATTGCTTGTTGAGAAGGCGTGTTTGTGCAGTGTATATGTGTGTGGCGTGAGTTAGTTGTGCAGTGTATTGTATTTGGGTTTAGTGTGGCTGCTTGCTAATTGTTGGTTTTTTTTAGCCTGAGACAAGCAGTTGAACCACCCCCCCTCCCGATTGGAGGGTGCTCGTTGCAGAAAAGCGAAATACGCCAAAGAACTACATAAAATATGATAGTATGTGCATAAGACTGGGATGAGCGATGAACATTTCAGGTGTTTTTGGCCCTATTTTGCACCGTTTCCTGTCCATTTCCATATGGTTCATAGGTAGGCTTTTGCGTGCCTATCACTGTACACACACATGTTTGGCACTTAGGTTGTTATTTCTGGGGAACAATGGGGTAGGAGGAACCCCCCCTCCTGCTATTTGGGGGGTGCATAAGTAAAACAAAAGGTTACCTTTAGGCTTTTTGGGTGCAAAACCTATTTTCATGGTTTTTTCGTGCCTATACTATACTATACAGGTACACTGGTGTGCAGCACTGTTCTGCTGCACCACCTCAGAGCAGACAAAAATACTCCAAAATAGGCCGAATTCCATGGTCTTTGATGGTTTGGGAGAATGCTCGGGTGGGAGGAACCCCCCCATCCCTATTTTGGGGCCAGATAATCCAAAGAAAAATGGAATTTCTGTCGATAATCCTCCATAGGCAGGTACACTGGTGTGCAGCACTGTTCTGCAGGACCAGCCCAGAGCAGGCGAAAATACCCCAAAATAGGCCAAATTTCAGGGTTTTTGATATTCTTGGACAAAATTTGGGTATCAGGACCCCCCCCCCTTTTTGGGGCCGTAAAATCCAAAAAGATAGGTCATTTCTCGCAAAAAACCCTTTTTTGCTGACCTTTTGAATTTTGGGGGAAAACAGCTGCTAAAATCATAGGTGGTCTGTATGTAGGCGTGTGTACTCAAATCAAAGCAGGCAACAGGCAAGATCTTCCAGCAACGTTTCTGCGGTGCACATGAGCTCATATATAGTTTGTTGCAGTGCGACAGTGTGGAGGTACAAGGTTGTGGTCTGGTATAAAAAATCAGGGACATATATCTCAGGCAACTGGCAGAGATGTCTGCCATGAGCCGGAGATTGCAGAATATATGCAGTGAGAGAGGAATGCATGCTTCAGCTTCATGATACGTGCTGGGAAAGCATCACGGTCACTTCCGCCGGCTGCTGTGTGTTTTCGGCTGAGAGTCAACCTGTGTGTGTATGTGGTGTGTTCCAGTGATGTGCCGAGGCTGAGATGCACCCGTTTCTTGTGTGCGGCGGTGTGTGTGTGAGTGGTGCGTACATGTTAGCATGTGTGTGTGTATGGTGTATGAGTATGTGCTTGAAAGCCTGGAGGTCACCAAAGCTGCAGGCTAGCCAGAAAAAAATGACGCAAGCCCATATATGCTGATAGGCGAAGGATTAGTCTTATAGGGCTTTGGGTCACTGAAAGAGTCTCCCGGGCAACCTCATTTCTCCTATTCCGATTAAGATTCATGTGGAAGCAGGGAGGAGAACAGCTGCGGTCTCTTTAAGGAATGACTTGCTGCTTCCTCAGGAACGCATTCATCATATACTCGTTGCGTTTCTCGACTGCTATTCTTTCAATCTCCTGCACATAGGTGGGGGAGTTCATGGAAGCGCTCAGATCATCAAGGACATGAGGATTGCTACGCGCGTACTGTAGGCACCAGTCAAGTGATCGTGGGCTCTCTACACCGTAGTCGTCAGTCTTGGGTTCCTGGGATACAAAGTAGCAGAAGACAAACGTGTGCTCTAGGGCAGCAACGTTTGTGTTCTGTCTTCAGCGTTGGGATGGGTATTGGCTCCTCCGCAAGCTCGCGTACGTTTCAGTCGCTGTTCGACTTTTTCTAGCCAATCCAGATAAGTCGACACACTGGTTTCTCGAAGTTGTTCGGCTGACCAATATGAGGGGGTAGGTTCATTCACCGTGCTCGTTGTTGAGGATTGGTCGTCGCTTGATTCCCAGAACCGGCCATTAAAGGCGGTGGCTGTGTCTCCGGTAGAAGCCATGGCGTCGTCTGAACCACACATGCTGTTTGGTATGGCAATGGATGCTGTGGTATTGCTTCGGCTTGACTCTGCTTCGTCGTTGGACGAGGACTGTAGCGTTGGCATTGTTAGGCAGCTTCCGTGGCTGGAAGATTGGGTCTCACTGTGCACTGAAGGCTCTCTTCCACAATGGACTGGACACGTCACTTACCTCGAATACGAGGAGACGTACGCTCAGGGTGTCAGAAAGTACCAGCCAAAAATCAGACAGTTTTGAGAGCAAACACCAGGAAATGAATCAAGAAGAAGGAAACTATTCTGCACGGTAGTCGGGGTCAACCTCTGTATAACAGAACCAGAAGTTCAGTTGTACATGCGGTCTGCGCTCACAACTGTGATGAAAACAAGCAGACATAACCCAGCTGCACACCTGACTGTCTTCGACAGGGACAAGTCTGCGTCCCTCCAGTGAGCAGAGAGACAACAGTGCGTAGGAAATTGACCAATTTTCCAAGGAGATGAAAACTATGGGCTATTCAGCAGATAAAATCCGAACGTACTCAGCACACAACATCACTTTCTGAGTGTTAATTTTTTTTCGATCTCATCACGTTTGTACTGATGTAGGGGACCTGGGCAAGTCCCATCCAAAAAACTGCATTTTACAGACCCTGCCGATCGTCATCCGCCAGAATCCGCCAGCAGCTTCTGGCCGGTACCTGTGAAAATGCAAACAGCAATTTACGCCTGCCTCTGGGCTAACTGGGCTTTATCTGCAGCGCTGCAGTGCTGCCTGTATCAAAGTTACAAACTACAACAACTTTTTCAAGAAGCGCCACTTTTTCCAAGAGTGCCAGCTGTCCCACCGCTTTGAAGCACGACCAAAGCAAAAGAAGCGCAGGCACAGAACGTCTGCCAGTCACCCTACTCTACTTCTGCAGACACCGCCAAAGGTAATTTGGCCGTACCGGCAAGTACTAAACGTCGCCATGAGCATCGGCGGAGATGCTCCAGAGGCTTGCTTCCTAAACTTGAACGTGATCCTGTCCCTGCGCTGACGGCTAGAGACAAACGAAGATTTTCAAAAAGCAAACCCGAAGATGCCAACTTCACACTCGTGCAACACCGCCGAAAAAAACCTACGATACTGAACAACACATTTGCCTCGTTAAACATGTTCTCAGTGCTTCAATCGGCAAAAAGCACTGTCAAATGCCTATCCAACACGACCGCTGAACTCACTGGGCGATGCTCAACAAGGGTACCAAGACCACTGCTGCAGAGAGGACGGGTTTGGAAGCGGAGTACCGCCAAGTATGACAGGACACAAGGAGCCAAGAGAGGTAAACTAAACTGCAGGACTAAGCCACGACATGGCCCACAAGTACGACAATCACAGCGTGCACCACCGCCCTCAAAGGTGTGGCCACAACGGATCGACGGTACGCCGCTGCCGAAAGAAGAAGGCATAGAGAACAGCCTCCCTTTGTAACCAGCAGGCCCACAGGCCACTAGACTGTGCACAGGACAGTCCTAAGTTGTCTGCCACGAGGTCCACTGAAGTGACTCTCAGTGGTACTTTGTTTTGTACTTAGTAGTCAAGACACAGTCTTGGGCACGACACCACTTTCTTCAATTGGTGGCCAAGGACACAGCCTAATTTCTTCTTGAAGTCCCCCCTTGTTTGTTCAGGCTAAACAAACATTAATCTCCTTACGATATCGTGTACACTGAGGTGCCCCAACGACCATCCGTGTTAAGCTATCAGCTCTGTTTGGTTGCGGAGGACACCTGCAAAAACCCATGTTAAGCGTCCACCTCTGAATCTTTCATGATGCCACCGTTGTATGTGATTACTACGGTGGGACACCGATACCTGGGAACTCCCCAATGCATTGAGCATTACAACAATTTTACCGTATCCCCGTCCGTACCCTGACGTGCACAACTCAAGTCCAGGAGACCTCCGAGAATAGAGGGTGTGGGGATTACGTCTGGACAAGGTCGAGATAGCCAGAAGTGTAAGTCTGTTATGACTCTTCTGGTCACTCGACGAGTTGACATAGCCAGGAGTGTAAGTCTGTTGGGACTGTTCTTGTCACTCGGCGAATTACGTAACCTTCTCAAGTTACATCCCTGAGACCCTCTGAGTTGCCAGTTATCGCAGGCGTAGGACGTGTGAGTGCAGGTCTGAAACCGCTGTGTGTTCAATGCCCCTGTTATCCCCTGTCATACCCAAAGCTAAGGGTTGGATACAACCAATCTGTGCGACAGAACTGACCCTTGAGGTACGTGGCGCACCTGACCAACCGCTAGCTGCTGTCATTACCCTACAAACTTTCTGAATGTCCGGGATAACGAAGGAAGGGAGGAGCAAGGGTAGCCAAGTTGGGGAGTCTAGAGCAGCATAGCACAAAGCCTGCGAGACGAATACCCTTTGCGCACCAGTGATTGATCACCACTGCACCTGGGGGGTGTATGACCATTATGTCATGTATCAAACGTACTGTTTTTAGCTTGCTGCTGGTTCATGCCCCCTGTGGTACCTTCTGTTTATTGGTATGAGCTATGCCAGTCCACCTGTTTCTGGTAGCGGTGTTGACAGTGCCGCTGTCTAAGTCTACTGAGAGGAGGATGTGCTTTGCCTGTCATTTAACAGAACCACAGTAGACGTACTTTGAGGACATGTTCATTGAGTGTACCACGCGCCTTGCTTTGTTTATGCCCGTCGTGTATGGTGTTCCAGGAATTTGCCTTGAGGCATTTGCCTATGCCTGGTTTCGCAGACGGCAATGATTCATTGTTCAATGATGTCACCTTGGGTTATGCTATGAGAGGTTCGTTTCAGTGTGGGTTCATATCCCCGCAGCTGCCGAGCTATCGCTGGAGAGTAGTAGTGATTCGCCTGTCTGAACTTTGCAGCTACAGTCTTTGCACTGATTTCACCTCAAAGCATGCAGGATCTTCGCGAGGCCAGATGTTGTGCAGTCCTTTGGTGGCTCTGATGGCCTATAGAATCTGCATGATGTGTTGCAATGTGAACCCGAACTTACCTCTATGACCTCTGAATGTACGATGCTGAAAAACCCCTTAAAGGCTGCTGGTAAAAGGATGCAGTATTATAGATGCATTACTGCCTCTGTCTGCCAAGGTCAAATTGCTTACTTCCTTCAGCGTTGCTATGTAGTCCATTGTTTGAAATTTAGCCTTTGAAGTTAAAGGCCCTGTTTGGTGTTTGCCAGGCCGGGCGGCCAGGCTCTGTTCTATGACTCGAGTGTTTGTGTAATTTGCGTATAAATGTAAGCAGGGCTGAGTTCTGATGGCCTGAAGTATAACATTCTTGAACCCACCTCATTCAAGGTTAGTAATCCTTCTCTGGTGTCCGACTTGCGTCTCAGGAAGCCTGTGAATTTGCTAAAGAGGAGTAGTTCATGTGGCTCACGTGATGTGGAGTGGATGCTTGTTTGTTTACTTGGTGCGCTTTCTCAAATCAACCGGTGTTCCAATGGATAGTAACATCTCAGCTGTTTCATGTGTTTTATGCAGATCTGAGTCTGTATTGGACTTCTGTGCTATATGGTTCCGATTGATGTCAGGTATGTTGCCCGAGAGCTAGTCCCAGAGCATTCTTGGCCACAGGGTGCTGCATGTTCACCGTGAGGATGTAAAGGATGATGTTTCGGTCAGTCTGACTGATGGATTTAGCGCAGATTGCTGCTTGTCCATGGCATATGCATCCTCAGTAGGAGTACAATGTTCGAGTCCTTTTTCTCTTAATACAAAGAAGGCCCGCACAGAACGTTTTATAGTGTTTTCAGCACTGTGTTTTTGTTGTGCCTCTCCTGCTGCTTGCTGCTGGTGTAGGGTTCCTGCTGCTTGTTTTTGATGAGAAAAATGTTTTATTGTTGAAATACAACCAATCCAGGATACCCCAAGCCAGAGATAAGCAAGTGGAAGAAAAACAGGATCAAAGCATGAAGGGCTGCAGTCACAAAGAGGTAGACAAAGACAACTATCAACAATACACCACAGCAATTAACATACATTGCAACTCAGGATGACATATTTTACATGTTTGAGAAACACTGATTGAAAAACTGCCCCAAGGGGTCACTCTCTTCCATAGTGCCATCTTGAGATGTGCACTCTTTGTTCTTGGGTCTCAGGTGTGCTGAGGTGGCATGGCTTGTGGCGCTGAGGTCACTGCCATGTCACATGGGATATTCCTGCTTAGCTAGGCTGACTGGGTATTGAACCCAGGACCTCTCAAAAAGAGGTGCCCCAGCCCCCTAGAGTGCATACCACTAGGACAGCTAAGAATTCATGAGAAAACATAGATAAATTCATAGGCTCTGCCTGCAGTATATCAGTGCCTCAGTCACCCAGGAAAAGATGTTTTAGTGCATAGAGCTTGGGGATTAAGGGGTCCACACAACATCCTGATTTAGTGTTTGGTTCCATCGGTCAAAATGTGTTATCACCCATTTTGGTTAGGCCAATACTAAGATAAAAATGCAAGAGTGCTTGGAGCACCTCTAATACAACTAACGTATACCATAAAGCATTGGAAAAGCACTTTTTCTTACTCACCCGTTGTGCTGTGGTGACCACCACTGTCGCATGTTCAGGAAAAAGGGAATTTTTCCTGAACTTTCCTTGGTTTCCACACCTACTTTAAAATACCTATAGCTTCCCTAACACTAGAAAAGAGCGCTTTACCATGGTCAGCGACTCTTGCTGCATTGTTAATGACAATTCCCAACAGAACCCTCAGCGCTCTTGGCGCTGCAGGGGTTCCTGTGGCTTGGTGGGGTTAGCATAGGGCATGCAAAGACCATATGGATATGCATCCCTCCCTGCAAGCTGCAGCGTAACACAACCCAGCGCCAGACGCTCATGGGACGCTCAATCTAAGTCTCATGGAACCTGATGGAGACCCCTGTCCTGGTACTGGGGCGAGGATTTGAAGATTAAATTAGAATGGCCCCTTGGAGGGAGCTTGGTTCTGGTTCAGTCTCCTGCTGCTGCTTTTCGACCCGAACAGCGGCCTACTCAGCGAGACGTTGCGAGGGTATCTGTACAACAGAGGAATGGAATGATGACAGAGGAATCCACGCAAACGCGTAGCGACAACTCCTAAATCCGTCACATGACGGCCTAGAATTTTTCTGAAAGCACCTACCTGAACAGAATCCAATTGTGCACCAGATGCACATTTCTATAGAATTTGTAGTCATCTCTTGATTTTTGAAATCAAGAAATTCCCACGCAGAAAAAGGCGGCGCCCAGGAGCGGGTCTCAGCGAAGCGCCGGAAAATCAAGAATTAATAAGATTATAAATGTATGTTACGTATAATGACAAAAATGACGAGACATACATTAATGAATAAACATAAAGATCTCACCTACACTGACAGAAAGAATAAAAATTCCGAGAATTCGAAAATCAAAGAAAAGACTTCAATGAATCAGGTATAAACCACAGTGTGCTCGTCTCGTATGCAGCATGCACATTGCTCGTCTCGTGTCTCCGTGAACGTGCCTTATAGCAGTGCTAACAAACGATAGAGGGCTAGATGAGAAAGATTGCAGGTGATTAGAGGTGAGGTCAGGGAAAAAACAGATGGCCTTCGGCCAGGGAGTGGTTGTCACGGGGGGCTAACGGTACTGCCCTGCGGTGCAATGCGTGGCAACCGTGAACACTGCTCTTACAGCACAACCACCCTTTTTGTTGCACTGATTAGAACATACACACTTATGCATAGCGTCGTGTCTCGCTTGTGCTTCGCTTTTTTCCTCACCTTGCTTCTCTCTACAGCGGTAGGTAAGGTAGGTAAGCCCTACAACACCCGGACATGTTCTTCTCCATACCCCAATCAGCCCTACAACTACGAGCAACGAGCACGACAAGCACAATGCGCAACCACTCCAACTACACCGAAGGCTCTTTCTCCCTACAATTCCCAGGGAATGCCCTCCTGCATTCAGCACTCGCGCTCCGTACCAGAATCACGTCCGTCAAGCACAAGCAAGTCAAGAACAAGCAGAAGTATCTCCGAACTACCGCTCAATCGCTCCAAGATCACTGGATGAGACAGGAGGCTCAAGATCAACACCAACAATCTATGATGACTACATTGCCCACAAAGAACCAACCTCGCCAATACTGCCGCTCAACAACTCACACTCATCAGCAGCAATCTCCAATGAACATGTTACTCTTCCGCCTACCAGGGACCAGCAACACTCCCGAATCGCAGACTCCGACATCCCAATACCTTTTGATCAATGACCTGACGCCGACGCCACCGATCCCATCAACACCAACCCTCACACGCCATTAAAAGCCCTTGACACCAGTGTCAAATCGACCAGGTTATCTATCAACCGCAACTGCCCGAGTACTTTGATTTCAGGAAAATATGGCACAAAATCAATGAAGAGTCTGACGCTGGACGCCAGAGCATCTGCATTGCTTTCTTCAAACCCTATTTTCAATTTCTGAACACCAAACGCCAAGAGCAAGCCCAAGAGATTGCTCCACTCGAATCAAAGAAATGGTCCTCGGTATTTGATGGAGTCAACGAAAACAACATCAAGCAAGCATCGCTCGCTGAGCTAGTGAAAGCGTATCAACGACACAGCACCTTCGATTCCAGGCATTGGCAGGATTTTGCAGCCGCTCACCAACTACCGAAGAACCCGAGGCAAGCTCCAACAAAAAGCCTCCACTCCTTTGTCGCCAGCCGTGGCTGTCAAGTACCAACAACGTCCACTCACTATGCGTTCTGGGTTTCCACTCCTTCCTGCCCCCTCAAATCATTCCCCGGTCCTGCAGAGCCAACCACATTCCATGGTGAAAACGACTTTGGTAGATCCTATTCCTTCAGTGCCACCACCTCCACAAACCCCACCAGCACTCTAGCCAACATTATCATCTATGGCATCTTCTCTGATCAACTGTTACATTCCATCATCGATGATGGGTCCTCAACTGAAGCTTCTGAAGAGCCCGAAGACCAGAACGACTACTACAGCTATAGCTCAGAGGATTGCTGAACTTACAAATCTGCTAATAGGGTATTATCTTTTTGGTCGCTCTCTTTTAATATAAATATTCTTGTCACATCCTCTGGACGCCATCTCTTCGGCCTGAGTACATTAATCTGTCCTCACACTTTTCTCAGTGATTACTTTACCCCAACTTCATCGCTTTGCCTGTTTTTGCTCTTACGTGCCATAAACAGCACCAGACAACACTGGCTGATCTTCCACTATCTTTTTGTTCCCTTTTTTCTTTTGGTTTTAAAAGACCAGGCGAACTCTACAGTCTGCAGGTAAACAATGAATTCTAGTTTGTGGCACTGCAGAATGGGGAAAGACACAACCCAACAACCCACACAACACTCCAATGGTGCCAAAGAGCAGTAATTTTCACAGTGTATGTGGATTGGCCTTTCCAATAAACAGATTTTTCATCAGTTTGCCATGTTCAATATTTTGGGTACCCTGTACACTAAACTGTACAATCAAAGGATCATGGCGGATCAGCAAGGGCTACGCCTTGTCACTGCCATCCCGAGAACGGAACAATGACGACACAGAATGAAAACCGGCGGGGAACCGCCATGCATCAAAAAAAGGTAGGTAAGCCCAGGTGGGGCCACCCCCTGGTGGAGCTCGTGATTGTGGGTAAGATTAGGAGAGAGATTGATCCAGATTGGCAGGTTGGAAAACTCGTCCATGCTCGTGCATTCACACACGCATTAAAGGGTAGGCCACGCGAGGTGCACTCGGTACAACCCTTGTTTAGGTTGCCCAGGGGCTCCACCCCACGTTCTATAAGAGAACGGTTGGAGTTCCTTAAGCTTGCTTTCTTGTACTGAGGTTTGAGGACAGCTTATTATAGGGCTACCTGAGAAGCGTATAATACGTGGAGGTAGTCTTGGTTCCTCAGCCGCAATCCTCAGTCATTTGCCTTTGCTTTACAGGTGGGAAGGTCAGGGTGAATTGGTGCAGTCTCAAGCCGTGCCCAACTATGCGGCGCTGATCACACAAACAACAAACTGCGGCTCAGCCAGGAGTGGCAAGCGCAGTCCGACATCCTCAACATTCACGCTGTGCACGCCAAAAGAGCACTCCTTCCCTCCAAGCCCTAGCAGGGAAACGCGTTGTGGCGTCCCTTTTAGGCCACAGACGCTTAGTAGCTCTGTGTTTTCGTGCAATCTCACAGGTGAGCCGCTAGGGCTCGTGACTTCTCCTTCAACGCCACACAGTAGAGCGTGCGTGTAGGACTGGTAGTCCTGAGTGGGGGCTTGAGCCAGTTGCAGAAGTGCTCGCCCACCAGGATGGTGCCACTGTAGAGTGTGTAGGACTTGTGATGTGTGTGTCACTGTCCCATGCTTTTCCTGAAATTTTAGCGGGGTTGGTGGGCAGTGGCAGTGGTTAGGCTAGATTTTGGCCATCGTAGCAAATAGGCGTTTTCAAGCCTTCATAGCTTTTGGCCACCCCTCCCTGTAGTAAGCAGGTAGGTAGGGAAAACAATACCTGGATTAGTACGCTGGGTATTCCCCCAAGGTTTTGCGCCAGCAAAGAAATTGGGCGCTTAGGGGAGGAGAGACCCGAGGCGTACCCCATGGCACCGGTAAGACATCCTCCAGGTTTAGCAAGCGTGCAGACTTGGGTATAATTAGGACACCATTTCTGCGGCTTGCTCTCAGGACCTTAGGGGTAGCACACTCACACATACACTTAGGCAGGTAAGGGTAAGGTTCAGTCCCTAGCTTTAGTCTTGGAGGCAAGCGTCTCAAGGAGCCTCAGCAACTCACCAAGGTTGTTCTGGGACAAGTAGTCTACCAGAACTGAGTTGAGGCATCCCTCAGGTAGAAAAAACGCAGAGAAGGGCTCCCAGGTGGCTTCTTCGACTCCAAACCCTTCCCAGAGGGTGAGGAAGCGCCAACCCTGGCGATAGCGGTGGCGTAGGACAGACTTCACCAGGTAGAAGCCGTCCTTAGCCATCTCCTCGGCGTTCATGTCGGGGAGTTCCCCTTCAACTTCCATAGGGCTGGCAGCCCCTTGTAGGTCTAGGGCGTCGATTTTCTCGTCTTTCAGCTCCCACTCCTCCCTACAGAGGTCTTCAGGATCATAGTAGCGCTTCAGGTGTTGAGCAGCGCGCACCAGGGTCCCCCCTAGACGGGGAGAACACCGCACTGTTATACGGTGTCCATCCACAGATAGAATCTTGTAGGGTCTGAAGTATGGGTCATCGCTGGTAGAGCGTGGCCAGGCGGTTAGTCGGCTGTGGTGCACCAGCACCCAGTCCCCTTCTTGGTAGGTGGCAGGTACTCGGTGCTTGTTCTTCTTGTTCCACTGACGCTCCCTCACTCTCTGCAGCATAGCCCTGGCCTTGTCGACCTTCGCTTGTTGCTCTTGGACCCACTCACCCGCAGAAGAATGGGTGTTTTCTGGATAGGGAGCATGTAGGAACCACGGCGGGCGCCCTAGGAATAGCTCATGGGGCGAGTAGCCAGTCGCCGAACTCTCTTGGGAATTCATCATCAAGGATATGACGGGGAGTAGTCTCACCCAGTCTCTGGTGCGTTCAGTTTTGCACCATGTCCTTACATTCTCCTTGAGGACACGAATCTATCGCTCACATAGGGGGTCGCTCGTGTGAGACTAAGGGATCCCCGTAGACACCTGGACATTGAGGGACCTCAGGACCCTCTTGTACCAGCCGGTATCTGACCGTACTCGTACGTCCTCATGGGAGTTGATCTCCTTTGGCGCCCCATAGACACAAAACCACTCCTCCAGGAGTATCTTGATAGTCTCCCCCCCGGTAATGTGCTTGGTACATGGGAACACCCGGGTAAACCTGGTCAACCCTCAGGTTACCACCAGGGCGTAGTCATAGCTCCCGAACTTCGGCATCTCCGTGTAGTCCACGTAGAGAACACTGTTGGCACAGTGAGGGATGGGCAGGGTCGAGTACAGACCCCTGTCCCTGATGTCCCCTGGTTTGCAGGACCTACACGGGCACTTGTCCACGATAGGCTGGAGGGTCTTCCGCAGTTGGTCATCAGTCCACGTAGTGTGGAACCACTGCTTGAATAGCCTCAGGGTACGGTCAGCACCCACATGACCGCTGGACTCATGGGTCCACTTCAGCAGCGCTGGGACTCTGTCACTGGGTACCACGATGCGGTGCTCGTGCCAGAGGTAGCTCTTGTGCCTCTTCCACTGTTCTTGGTTGACCATGAGGGGTTCAAGGCGTTTCTCCAGGCGCTTGTAGATATCCCCAAACTCCTGCAGGTACTCCGCTTGTTGGAGTCCATCCAGGGGGCGTATCATAGTCATGTTGAGGTCCAAATGCACGTCCATACGGCTGAACGCCTCCTTAGCCAGCTCTTCAGACCAGGCACCAATCAGGGCGTCGAAATTGTTGCGGCTGATGTAGTCTGCACACTCGTTCTTCACTCCCTGGATATGGTGTACCGTCAGCCGCAGTTGGCTGAGGTAGGTCCACCAGCGCCGTAGCTTGGCCTCCTCAGGTGGGGGACCCTTCTGGAAGGTGCGGACCGGCTCCTGGTCGCACAGCCAGACCACAGGGTTACTTGCCAACACTCGTGCCTGAGAGGATAGCACCAGCATACTGTAACGGGAACGCAGTACCGCGAGCAATTCCTGCTCATACGTGGAGTAGTTCCCCCCGGCCTGGTTCCATTTCCAGTTCCAGTGGCCCAGGGGTACGTAGCTAGGACCCACTTGTCGTCAGGGTAGCTGTGCTTGAGAGTTCCATCTCGGTTGAGGCCTTCAGTCCCCCATTCGGAAATAGCCGAGTTGAACTCCTCCTTCTCTGGTGCTTGCCATTGGAACAACGTTCCACCAGCGCCCACATTGCTGGCGTCAGTCAACAGGATAATCTCCCTCTGTGCTCTAGGCACGCCAAAGCACTTAGCGTTGGCCACCTTGTCTTTGAGCTCGTCAAACGCTTGTTGCTCTTGTGGGCCCCAGTGCCAGGTAGTACTCTTCTTGATCAGCTCCGTCAGAATGGCGCTGGTGTAGGTGAAGTTTTTGATATGGCGGCGGTAGACGTTGCACGCCCCAATGAAACTGCGGACATCATGAAGTCCTTTCTTGGGGTCTTCGTGTCGTACCTTAGCGTGCATCAGGGGTTTGGCCTTAGAGGCCGCTGGAGTCCACCAGCAATAGCCAACGTCAAACCCCAGGTACTGCATGGTCTCCTGCATGAACTCACACTTCTCCAGCTTGAGTCGTGTGTGGTTCTCCTGGCAGACCGCAAAGAACCCACCCAAGAGGATTAGGTGATCCTCCTGGGTATTGGTCCCGAGGCATACATCGTCGATGTGTGCTTCCATCTGGGCCCCACGGGATATGAGTTCTTGCACCTTAGGTCTTCATCGTAGGATGAACAGGATCCTGTTCATCAGCTCTTGAAAGAGAGCGGGTGCGTTGGCCACGCAAAAGGGCATGACCTTCCACTTGAACACCCTCCCCTGAGGGGTGATGAAGGCTAGTAGCTCCTGAGCGTTGGGCGTCAGGTCCACCTGCCAGAATCCGCTCCTCTTGTCCATCTTGGTCTTGTAGCGACAGGAGGCTATCTTCTCAAGGGTAGACTCCATATTAGGAATGGACCCTGAGTGGTTCAGCGCTTTCTTGTTCAGCTCTCCGTTTGGCTGTAGACCCACGTTTAGCCACCAGGAAACAGGGGCTGCAGTGTTCGGGGTAGTCCCCGTCCTTGTACTTCAGGACTAGGCCAGCGTCGATACATTCTGGTATCTGTCGCTCAATCTCGTCGGCCTGCTCTTTAGGAGCCGGATAGGGTCTCCTCCGGATCTTGTGACCCACGAACTCGGGTTTCAGCTTGAGGTCCATCTGTACCAGCTTGTCACATGAGGCTGGAAGTGGTAGTTCCCCAAACACCTCCAGATAGGTCCTTATAAGCTTCTGCATCCGCAGGTCCAATAGCTTGATCTTGTCCTCCATGTCCTCGTCAGAGTGTAAGTTGCTTGCCCCCTGAGTAATAGATGTCGGGAGGTGATCCTCCACCGACTCTTCGCCCTTGGTAGTATCCTTCAACCCTTGGTAGGCATAGAGTAGGTCTCGTTCAACCATCTCCGGTGGACGATGGCAACATAGACACGCTCGAGGGGGTTCACATACACATTCCTCCAAGAGGTCGTCCTCCTCTGGGGTCCTCACCTGGGCACCCCACACGCTCTTCATGAGCTTAAGATCTACCTCCCTTTGCCAGGTGGTGATCTTCTGTTCGAGGTCCTCCTTCAATTGAGATAGATCTCCTATACGTCCTTTCTTCAGTGGCCATGAGCTGCGCGTAGGCTTAGCATAGCATTGCTTTTTCGCCACCAACCTCCTCTTGGAGTCCACGTACTCTCTTGGTCCCGATCGGGGATCCAGCTCCTTGTCCACGAGGTCTTCCACCCTCATGCAGAATAGGGGTTTCAGTGGGGCGACGTACTCGGCGTTCTCCACTTCCTCCACGCATGTCTGCACGAAGAAGGCGTCATGCTCAGTTTCATCATCTGAGTGGATAGAGCTGGGGAGCTCGGATAGTCCACACTCAGAGACTCGGTCAGGAACAGGTACATGGCAGGGAGAGTTGGGGGCGTTGGTGTTAGTCACGACGTATTCATCTCCTCCGGGTATAGTTTCAATAGCCTCTTGAGGTCGTAGTCGATCCTTTAAGTCACCCAAGGTGAGTCCATCGCTTTCTCGTTGTATAGCCTGGACCAAAGTCGAGTCCACGTCCTCCCAGGGGATGGAGGTAAGACCTCCGTCCACCACGCTGAGCATACTCCCCAATCCGGGTTTCCCGATAGGCGTCTTAAGCCCCAGAGGCACCTAGATGGCCTCATCAGGTAACCGAACAGAGCTGATAGTCAGCCTGTCCAGGAGGGTTCGCCAGTACTCGTTGCCCCCATGGGCTCCCCAATTGGGGGAACACAGGACCATACGGGAACGTTCCAGGGCAACCTTGGTCAAGACCTCCCCCAGTTCACTGAACCTGGGGTTCCTGTAGGCCATCCCGAAAGAGAGCCAGTAAAATTTGTAGCTCCAGTTTTTCCCCTGGCTGCAGTAAAGGTCCAAGACAGGTTGCTTGTCGCTGGCGAACAGCTCCACCCTTAGGTCTTCTCTGGAGTAACCCAACTCCTTCAGACCTTGGTCTAGGACTTCCCCCAATAGTTGATAGTCCTCAGTTTTGGAGGCCGCCATCATGTTCGAGGGCTCCTGGTTCGATACCCTCAGGTAGCTCGAGGTATACTCCGACTGCTCCAGTGGCACGCACTCCTTGCCATTGTCGTGGTCCACGTAGAGGAGGTAGGGCGCTCCTAGCGTCAGGGATTGTATCTGGGAGTGCTGCACGAAGAAGTCAGTCCCCAAGACAAAGTCAAAGGCCTCAGTGTCCATCACAGAGAACTGATGGGCGATGGTTCGGGAGCCCATTGGTACCTGCACTTCAGAGTCCCCGGAGCTGTGCACCACATGTCCATCCCCCATTCGTATAGCGGTGGTCATGGTGTTCTTCAGGCTCCCACAAGGTAAAATTTTCTTGGCCACTATAGATACGGTGGCTTCAGTATCCAATACCACCAGGTATTCACGTCCCCCTAGTCGGATACATACCCAGAACACCAGGTCCAGGGCCCCACCGGAGCGTCCCCGTCAGAACTCCGCGGGACAGGTCACCTCGAACCCCTTGTTCCGCAATTTGCGGGCCATCTTCATGGAACGGCTTCTCTTCTTGGCGTTGCCGACATCACCACCTTCATGCTCTTGCTTGGCCCCTTGCTCTCGCTGGGCCTGACTCTGCGAGCGTGTGGTAGGACCAGACTGCCCTCCAGAGGGCTCGGAGTTCCCCCCTGGGTTGGGGGATCGGGTTGCCTCCGTTCTTGTCCGGGTTCTTGTTGTCCTTGTCTGGCTGGCGGTTAGCGCCTCCTCCTCGTCCACCTTGACTCTTGTCTTGCCCTTTTCCACGTCCTTTCGACTTGCCCTTGCCGGAGTCGTTGCCGTTGCCCTTGCCACCGCCCTTGCGAGAGCCTTTGCCAGGATCCTTGCCCTTCAGCTTCGCCGACAGGCGCTGCTTGTGGTAGCACTCATCCTCGTAGTGCTTCCTCTTCCCACACAAGGCAGAGGTGATAGTACACCTGTAGTGATCCGGCATCTTCGCCTTGGCGCCGGTGTTGGTCTCCTGCTTCTTCCCTTGGACTACGAAGCAGTCTCGCTGCTCGCAGTCAGGGGCGTGCTGCAGGTGGCCATGCTCATCTCTGGCATCACACCAGAAGAGCTCCTTGACATTGTCCATGATACGGCCGTGTTTGGGGGTAGTCCCCTGTCCAGGTCTGGGTCCTTGGTACCCCTTGCCATGGCTTCCAGAGCCTTCCCCTCCAGGACGGTAGGCGTTCAGGTGCTGGTCGCTTTCTTTCTCCAGCGCCAGCTCCAAGAGTAGCACACACAAATCCTTGTAGTTGAGGGCTCTAGCCTTGCGCTCTACCGTTGACCGGCACTCGTCCCACAGCTCCCGAGGGAGCTTAGCCACCAACCAGAAAAGCAGGTCGTCGCTGCTGTAGGAACCGGGCGTCAATCGTCCAGCCCAGTGATCCAGGTTAGCCAGCAGCTCAGAGACCCTGCCAGGTTTGGGGTTGTTGGGCAGCACGGCCAGGTTCTGGATCTCGGCCCTGATGGAGAGGTCGGTTTCATAGGTTGGGTACTGCCTCTCCAAGGCAACCAACACGTCGGCAAAGGTGGCGGACTTAGTCACGATCTGCTTGACCTGCTTCTCCAGGTACTTGGTCTTGCAGCACTGCAGGAGCAGATCGCACTTGACCCGCCTACTAGCATCGGTTTGGCCGGTCATTCGGAGGAACCGGCCGAAATTCTCAGCGTACTCCCTGAGATCCTTGCCTGTGAACTCAGGCAAGTTCACCTCGATCTTGGAGGTGGCAATGGCCTTAGCCTCCTGGGACCTGCGTCCCTCAGGGCGCCGGGTCTTCCTCTTCTTCTTCTTCTTCCGCCCACTTGGGTTCTCGGGGTCCTCAGGGTCGTCGTCCTCCGAGGGCGAAGCCGAAGTCATGGACGGCGGCTCATCGTCAGAGGGGTCTCCGCCTAGGTCACTAGAGCCATAGGGCTCCACGTCAACCATTGCCCTCAGGGCTGTCAGCCCCAGCCGATCCAGCTCGGCTCTCCTGGAATTGCCCATGTGGTTGTAGGGAGGCTGGGCCGTTCTTGGTATGAAAGGGCTTCTCGGTATCACTGCAGGGGTCGGCATCGGTCGGCTCCTCAGGCTCCCCAGGGTGTTTGTCAACCCCGCCACCAGATGGTTGGCTTGTACTCGGTGGGGTGAAGCCCCCAGGACGGTAGGTGACACTTGGGGAGAGATCAGGGGCTCCAGTTTAGCCCGAATCTCTTGGGTGAGATCCCCAAAAATTTTGGAAGTGGCTCCTCGGAGTGCCTCATTGATCTCCGACCGCGTCAGGGACCTGTTGGAGGATCTCCCCGATCCTCTACTCCTGCTCCCGCAGGACTCAGGGCCTCTCCTCAGCCCACTCAGGGTTGCATACCCAGGAAAGTTAACATAGGCTCCCGTAGCGGGTAGAGGATGGTGATAGTCAGCCGCATACCATCGCGGCGCAGAACTGGAGGCCACTGGCTCGCTGGCAGTATTTGCCTCTGGAAACGCAGTGGTAGATGGGTCCACACCATAGGCAGGGTAGGTAGGCATACCAGTAAAGCCTGTGCCCTCAGCCATAGGCGGGGTGGTTATGGGTGTGGATGTTGCAGCGGTTGGATCTGGAGTTGGGAGTGTGGTGGTTGTACGAGAGGGTGATGTGTGGAGGCCAGAGGCGCTTGGTGCGCCCTCGAGGGTAGACTCATTCGTCTGGTCGTGCTCATGGTCTACTCCTTCGTCTGCCATGCTTTCACCTGCATCCTTCTGTCCCTCCCTCTTTCTCTTCACAGAGTTGGTGTCCACCTCTTCGACTGAGAGGGCCCGGAGGGCCGACTGAAGTCCCTCCAGCGAGTCATCAACCACGTCCACTGGCCCATGTAAGGGCACCGAAGGTAGAGCGCTAGGTCCAGGTCCAGGTTCACCAGGTGCTGGCATTGCTGGTGCCTCAGGCGCCGTCCTCACGTCGGTGTCCTCCTTTTTTTTTGTCCATATTCGCCCTTCTTGCTTATGACAGTTCTCCGCGCACTGGATGTATGGCACGGGGTTGCTGCCGGTACGCAGAGACCGTCTGCCTCTGCTACCAGAAGGTTTTATAGTTTTTCCAGCACTGTGTTTTTGTTGTGCCTCTCCGGCTGCTTGCTGCTGGTGTAGGGTTCCTGCTGCTTGTTTTTGATGAGGAAAATGTTTTATTGCTGAAATACAACCAATCCAAGATAACCCAAGCCAGAGAGAAGCAAGTAGAAGATAAACAGGATCAAAGCATGAAGGGCTGCAGTCACAAAGAGTTAGATAAAGAAAACTATCAACAATAGACCACAGCAATTAACATACATTGCAACTCAGGATGAAATATTTTACATGTTTGAGAAACACTGATTGAAAAACTGCCCCAAGGGCTCACTCTCTTCCTTAGTGCCATCTTGAGATGTGCACTCTTTGCTTTTGGGTCCCATAGGTGCTGAGGTGGCATGGCTTGTGGCGCTGAGGTTACTGCCATGTCACATGGGATATTCCTACTTAGCTAGGCTGACTGGGTATTGAACCCAGGATCTCTCAAAAAGAGGTGCCCCAGCCCCCTAGGGTGCATACCACTAGGACAGCTAAGAATTCATGAGAAAACATAGATAAATTCATAGGCTCTGCCTTCAGTATATCAGTGCCCCAGTCACCCAGGAAAAGATGTTTTAGTGCATATAGCTTGGGGATTAAGGGGTCCACACAACATCCTGATTTAGTGTTTGGTTCCATAGGTCAAAGTGTGTTATCACCCATTTTGGTTAGGCCAATACTAAGATAAAAATGCAAGAGTGCTTAGAGCACCTCTAATACAACTAAAGTATACCCTAAAGCATTGGAAAGGCACTTTTTCTTACTCGCACGGCTCTCTCAATGTTGTGCTTTGTTGATACCCTCCTATATGACAGGGACATCTGTGTTTATTTTGCAGATGCCAAATATCCAAAAGCCTACCGCGGTTTTAATCACTCTGAGGGCTCATTGATGAGAAGCCCTGACATCATGATGTCTTTTTGCGAAGCAGATTTAAAAGCCAGTCGCTTTGCAATGCTTGCAGCCCCATAGTCCCAAAGCGCCAACATGGCGGCCACGGTATGCCAAGCCCAAGAGGAGTTATTCGCCGGGTTCAAGATATGTTGGGCACCAAAGTATGTACCCTCGAAAACTTACTTGAGTCATGATGTCAATTGAGCGCAACGTTGAGATACACGGTCGCCACTTGACATCATTACAGGCAAAAAACAGCAATATTGGCGAAAAATCACAAAAAAGTGCCTTGAAAAATACACAAATATATTATAATATCTTCGGCTTGGATTGAGTAATCAACCAATCCTTTTAAACACAATGACCTGACACCAATGACATTCGATTCCACATATGTGCTCCACTTGGGGCGCTTCGGAAGGTCGCGCGCGCTGCCTCCCAAGTGGGCACATGCAAAAATGGAATATTTCAAAAAACACACCTTGCTCGCAACGCATCGCTTCGGGAGCGCTCCACAAGCGTCCCTACACGAAGGTTAGGCTTGCGAGTGTTGGTTGGGAGTACAATGAAGGGCCTCGTGCGATATGGGGTCCATTGGCGGGTTAAACTTGGAATGGTGCACCCGCCAAATGGGCACGCGATATGACACCAAATATGGCATACAACCCTACCCACGCCTTCTACACCCAACCTAGTGGCCTGGAATCAAAGTATGCGTATATTCTAATGTAACTTTGGTCCCTTAACACGCATGCAAGTGCTTTGGTCGAAAATTGACCTCCTTTCGGAAAGCCGAATTTTAGCATGCACGCAAATATATTGCCAATATATATATGGAGATCATATATGCACTATCCGGGGAAGACAAGTGATATGCCCCAGATGTAGAGGCAAGCAAGAGTGGGGCAAATACCAACTCAACATACTTCTACACGTACTTGGACGCCAAGTACGTGAAAAAGTGCACTTCTTGGAGAACACTCCAAATAAATAACCCTTTGGGCCTATTGAGTTGGGATCCTTTGGCCTCATCCTATGACTATGGGGGGCAAAACCTCATACACAGTGCCTATGGGGCACGTTAGTTCGTCCTTGGGCGCTTGAACGCTCGTAACCCTTGTTATTCCACTTGGGGGTTCAAAGCGCCTTCGGTCGCCCAGATTTTCTGGGAAAAATCTGGGACGCGATCCGTTATACCAAGGAAAAAATTGCGGATCACTCGAAGACTGTTTCAGTCTTAACTTCAAGAGAAATCGTATTACAGAATAATCTAATGCAGTCCACGCAACAGGCGACGACAGGCGGCGCGACTGCGGCGATCTCACGACAATTGGAAATCGCGGTAGAAATCGGGTATGTCACCGATTTCTAACCGCAAATCGACCAAGACAGTAAAATGATGGTAATTCCACATCGACTTAATGGTTAGAAATCGGATTCCAGATTTCGCGGGTTAGAGAACAGGGATATCCCGCTGACAGCCGGTGTCAACGGCTTCGGCACGGGTGTGACGGCTCACAGGCCTCCAGGCCATGGGCCATAGGTTCCGGGTACCGCTTCACCCCCCTCCTTAGAGCAGACCCTGCGGGGGGGCTCGATAACACCCAAGCATGGCAGCGGGTACCCAGGACCATCCCCTGAAGGGGGGGGGGGTGTCACATCCTCACTTCGGGCCGATTGGTGGGTCAGGTTGCCCATAACAATCCCACGGTAAAACAGGTATGAATCTGTAAAAGCTTGTAGCGCATGTATAGTATCAAGTATCAAGTCCCAGGTCCTGGCTGCGATTGTTCGGCATCCAAAAGACCCGCTAACCCATACCAGGCGCACCGGGTGCCGGCTGCGACGGTCACTACCACAGTGGCAGTGGCATACACGGCCAACATAGGCGTCACACGACGACCGAGGTGGTCCCACAGGTCGAAAGCGACCACAAAGATCCATCAGGCTACCCCAGGCTTCCCAAGGCCGCAGGCTGGGGGAGAGTCCCCACGGGTCCTTCCTCGGGCGCACCATGTCCATATCCACGACGCGAGCCCAGAGTGGTACAGCCGAACGAGCTCCTCCTTAAGGGATCGGGCATCAAGGCCGTCTTTTCCCTCGCCCTATTACCACGAAGGCCATACATGAGGGAGTCCTCATGCAGTGTGGGCGGAGGCGTCGACTCCTCAAACCACCAGTTCCCCAGGCAGACTGACCGAGGTCAGGACACCGGAGGTCGCCACCCGACTGCAAGTGCGTCTGCGAGTCGGTAGGCTCACACTGGAACTGACAGTGGCGGACCGCTGGGAGTGTAGTCAGGCAACTGGGCTTCCCGCCTGGCGCCATCAGGATCTCAGCACATCACAGCCACTAGGGCACACGGCATCACGGGCACTCAAACAGAAGAATCTGTACTTAGGTACTGGTCCAGGCTGGACCTTACGTAAGAGCATGTAAACGGCGACTCAAGGCCCCATCGTATTCGATTCGCATCCCATCAGGGGGAAAACAGTCCACCTTTCGGTGATGAGCTGACATACAGATGCACATATCCTGGGGGGCAGAAAAACAAGTAAAAACCGGAGTAAATAGGCGTGTAAACACACTCTGGACAGAGCGTCAAACCACGCCCCGGTTAGCATAAGGCATATGCAGGAGGGTGGACAGGGAAACGCCTGAGTTCAGGCCATATATAGTCTGCAGACACACGTCGACTGGTCTGGATTCCGCAAGTGCCATGGAACCAGACCACACACCAAAAAATCGCAATGCCGATGACAGCAACATCCGTTGCGCAACGTCGTATGGGCTTCAAGGCCCCAAGAGCTCAAAAAAATGTGAAGGTCAGTCGCCCTGCCTGGTTTCCCCAGGATTCAACAGGTGTTGAACAGAAGTTGAAGAGAGGGGCCATCCTCCTCTGGATCCAGCAGGGGGGGGTATATGGCCACTCTGATGCAGGTCACCGGAAGATGGAAGAGAGCAAGCAAGTAAGGGACGATCCGTCGACCTCACAAGCGCTCAAAATGCATCAGGGGGGAGCTCAGGGCGATGATCAGGCGCCCCTGGCTGCAATCGCCCGGGTGAGTGCTGCCAAGTCCGAGACATGGATCTTGGTCTTCTGCTTGCGGATGTAGTCCATGAAGGGGGTATTGATCCGCGGCACGAACGAGGAGACGGGTTCCCAGGTGTCCTGGGACGGCCCATAGCCTCGCCAACGAACCTTGAACTCCAGACCTCCGGGTGCCGAGGCGTTCGGACGCTGGGCCAGGATCTTCTCGACTGTATAGTCGTCCTGCTCAGCATAATTGTCGTCCCAATCAGCCTCATGTGCGGCGTAGCTCAGGGACACATGTTAGCCACGGAGGTCGGGTTCACGCACACGGAGTTGACTCTCGTGGCGCTCCCAGAACTGTCCGTGACCCACCTTGATGCGGTAGGTGTCCTCACCAATCCTGCGGACTACCTCTCTGGGTGTGAACCAGGTTTTGGTGCGGTGGGTGCCCATAGGGCGGGGTCTGATCACCCACACCGGGTCTCCCACCCTGAACTTCTGCGCTGTCGATCTCGGGGCGGACTTCTGACGCTCAGCATGCTCCTTGTCGAGCTGCTGGCGGATGTCCCGCGCCGTTGCCTCTTGCCGCGCGAAGAATTCTTTGGCATCCATGGCCATACCATCACCAGACAAGGGAAGTCGCCGACCCAGGGGGTCCCTGCCGAACAGAATCTGGTGAGGGGACAAACCACCCGGAGTGGGGGTGTCATGATGGGCTTTCAGAGCAGGCCACATCTCCTCAAACCAGTTCCGACGTGGATTGGTGATGTGAATCTTGCGCAGCTTCTCGAACAGCTGCCGTCCAGCTACTTCAGCACGGCCGTTAGACCGGCTGAGATAGGCGACGCTCTTGGCATGACGTATTCCCATGAGGGAACACATAGCCTTGAACCAGCCACGAGTAAACTGGGGCCGTCGGTCACTGCAAATGGTGCGGGGGATGTCAAAGACGGTCAGCCAATGACGAATCATCATGACTGCCACTTCCTTGGCAAGCAACCCCTTTTTGCGTGCCGGAACGGCTACTACGTAGCCACTGTGGCGATCCACACAAAGAACCACACAGTCAAAGGTCTCCTTGCCAATGTGAACTTCGGGCATGGAGAAGACGTCCATGGCCACGCTCTCCATGGGCTGGTCAGGCACCGGAGTCCATTGGGCTTCCCCCTTGACGTTCTGGTTATCGGGATTGCAGGCCTGACAGACCGAGCAACCCTTCCTGACCTTCTTGATGGCGGTGTAGAGACCGATCTGGTCGATTTCAAACCGGCGCTGCATGTCCAGGGCCTGCTTCTTGACCCCTGGGTGCATCATGTGGTGGTGCCAAGCTTCACACAGCTCGAGCACTCGTGACTCTGGTACTAGCAGCTTACCATTCCGGTAGAGCTTGCCATCTTCCCCAGTCAGCCCCTTTGGCCACTTCTGCCCGTCATCAGGGTCGGTCACAGCCCTATACTCGGCCGCAAAGGCCTCGGACTTGGCGTAGTCGTCGGTCCAGTCGTCCTGGAGGCAGGATTCCGGGAAGAGGTGCTTGTCGGACTCAGCTCCATCAGGGGCGTGTACTCTGACCGCTCTGCCCATCCTCGTTCCGAGGGGGGCATCCGCAGCCATGACAACGAAGCATTAAACACCCTCCTCCTCCGTCAGGCGCTCGATTTCGATGATCTCCTTGGCTTCAGCGGTCTCAGCCTCATCGCCATGGGCAGACACGTCGGTCATGCCCTTGCTGGCGGGATAGGCCCACCTACTGAGACAGTCCGCCACGGTGTTGTCCTTACCAGGAACATACACAACCGTGAGGTCGAACTTGGCCGAGGTCTCATGCCATCTTGCCCGTCGGGAGGCGGGACCAGAGGGGGTGTCCACGTGCTCCTTGTGCCACGACTGCAGAGTCTGATGGTCGGTGCAGACGGTGACGGGATGGAGGGCTATGTACCCAGCCCATTTTCTGAGAGCCATGACGATGGCATACGCCTCCTTTTCTCGGGGCGTCCACGTCCGTCTCTGGCCTTCTGCCAGGACTCGGCTCCAGAAGGCCACGGGCACATGCCTCCCATCGTCAAGCACTTGTTCCAACACAGCGCCAACGGCGTAGTCGGAAGCGTCGGTGCGCAGGACGAACCCTCGGTCAGGATCCACGAGGTGCAGACCCACTGCGGATAGCAGCGCCTGCTTCATCCCCTCAAAGGCACGGTCGGACTCAGCATTCCAGACCAGAGCCTTCTGGGACCCCTTCTTGGTCTCCTCTCGGTTGCCCTTGAGCATGATCGTCATGGGGGCTGCATACTCAGCATACATCTTGATATACCCCGAGTAGTAGTTGCAGAACCCCAAGTACGCCCGTAGCTCAGAGAACGTTTTGGGGTTTTCCCAGTGCTCGATCGCAGCCACCTTGCCAGGTATGGGCTTCTGCTGTCCGTTTGCAACTACGTGGGCAGCGAAGACCACCTCGCTTACCGCAATGGTGGCCTTGTCACTGCTGTCCGTCAGTTTGTGCCGAACCAGAACGTCCAGCACTCTGGTGACGTCCCTCTCATGTGCCTCCAGGAGCTCCTCATAGCTCATACTGGGGTCCCGGGACGCGATGATCATGTCGTCCACAAGGGGGTCCGCACAGTCACGCACCGGCTCAAGCAGGTTCTCCAGCATCCGCTGAAAAGCCGCATTGCCGTTGGTAACGCCCATGGGCATCACCTTCCACTGGAGAGGTCCAAGTGGGGTGCTCATGGCTGTGAAGGCACGGGACTCCTCGGCGAGAGGCATCTGATGATAACCATGTTTCAGGTCAATCACCGTGAAGATCCTCCTCCGGTGTTGTTTTTGCAGCATGTCCTCAATGAGGGGCAGCGTATAGCTGTCATGCTGCGTTTGGGCGTTTAGACCGCGGTAGTCGACCACGAGCCGCCACTCACCGGCCACCTTCTTGGGGACAACGAAGCACGGAGAGGCCCACTCGGAGTGGCACGGCTCTAGCCAGCCTCTCCCGATGAAATCCCGGAGGATCTTCTCCATGGCCTCCTTCCTCTCGCCCCTGAGGGCAAACTCCCGGTGCCGATACACGCGGGGGTCCTGCTTCAGTCGTATCTTGGCCTCGCCATACGGTCCACGCACCGGTGGGGGAAACACAGGTTTTCCGCTGAAGAAGGTATCACCATACTTCTGCTTCAGCCTGGCCCTCAATGCCTGGATCTTGGGGCAATCATCGGACTCCGCCTTGGCTTTTCCGGGCACCTGGACCACTGAGCTTACTTGAGGGGTAGCGACCCCGCTCGGTTTCGGCTCAGGTGGTCTTCCCAGGTGGCCCAAAGGGCCATCTCTGGTCTTGCCTCGGAACAGATCGCCGTAGGTGGGTGGGTTACCGCCGATTGGCTCGTCCTGGCTGGACATGTGGTCCAGCACCCTCCTTACGAAGGTGTCTCCATCATAGGAACCAGAGACGATCGAGTCCACTTCCCACCAGGCTTTGTCCTGGCCTTTGCCCTCACGCTGGCTTCTCCAGTCGTGAAAGGGCTGATCCATATACCCCTGAATCAGATCCAACTCCTCTTCAGTGAGGGGGTCTTCCGCCTCTCCCATGTCAACGGGGGAAACCGCAAAGCATTGCCTCCATGGCTCCGCTACGATGCGGTTGACACACACGAAATCCGCGGCGTCGGCCTGATCAAGGCCCCCATCCACATAGTGGAATTCCGTTGGCCATCTCTGGGGTGGCATGGGCTGTCCCTTAGCGTCCTGATAGACACTCTCTCCAGCCGGTAGGACGACCTTGTTTAAGGTCATGTTGGTCAATGAGACCACCCAATGTCGGGTACTTTCCTCCTCGGTGCATCCCATAGGAACAACCAGCACTGCCTTGGAGCGGTCCTTGCGTATCTTCGCTACCGCCCTTGGAATGTCCCATCGGGGGCAATGGGTCCACATCAATCCCTGATGCGGACCCCAGTGCTTCTTCCACGCGGAGTCCTGGGCGCTCCAGTACTTCTCACAAACCCGAAGATGGGCAGAGGTTCCTGAAGGAAAAGCATCCAGGGCCAGATCCGAAGCTCCCAGGTCCGCAACCACTCGGCTCGCCACTTCCGGCATTACGCCGTACTCCTGGTTTGCTGGCCCAGTTGGCTCAGTGTCCAGCGCGGCTACTTCGAGCTGATTGCGTTCGGGATGGATCCATTGGCATTCCACATGGTGCTCAGGTGACGAAAGCCCTGAGAGCTGGTCGTCCTGGTACAGGGTCATGGAGGCCTGGGCCGGGAGAACGCCGGAGTCCGTCTCCATCATGAAGTCGTACCCAACGATCATGTCCCAGTCCATCTCGGCCTCGTAGAAGCGACCTTGCAGGAGGATTTCTTTGCCGAGATCTGGGCGGCTCAGCTCACGATGGTTCACGAACTGCAGCCAGATGGCCGCTTCCTTTGTGCCTCCCACCATGTACTGGCCGCTCGCCACCTTCAGCCTGACAGGTTTCCGACTGTCGATCAGACACTCTGGCGGAAGTAGGCCAGCCTTGACCAAGCTCACCTGTGCTCCCGTGTCGACCAACACATCGAAAACCTTTTCCACTTCCCCGCATAAGGCACGGACCTTAAGGTGCAACTGCCGCTCACGCCCCACTCGGCGCACGGCGTGCCAGCTCAGGATCTCCGGCCGTTCCAGAAGCTCAACAAGCGACTGGTGCAGGTCGTGGACAATGGGCTCAGGCTGAACATCTGCAGCATCCAGCTGCGGTCCGGGTGATCCTCCGATACTCTCGGATAGATCATGAAGCACATCGAATACATTCTTAGTCGCGAAGGATGGACGGGTGCAAGGGTTTGTGCCTTCACTTGCCCTCACCCCGCCACCGTAACTGTCGGGTGCCGGACCGGGCCTTCCGCCCGCGGCACTCCCTGTGTGCTTACCGACTCCCGACTGGGATGGTGTGGCGCTTCCCACGACACCATCCTGCGACCGCCCTAGCTGGGGCCCTTGGCTGCAGGGGCTCCGCTAGGGGGTGTCGGTTGTGGAAGTAGGGGTAGTCTCCTCCGCGTCAACCTCGTTGACACCCTTCTTCCTTCCCCTATTTCTAGGCTTCTTGTCCTTGTCCTTGTTCTGGTCTTTCTCCTTGTTCTCCTTGTTCTTGTTGTCCAACCCGGGGACCCAGTTCCTCTTGATCTCCTGGATCTCCTTGGCCAACTCGGTCCCCACCGACATCAGCTAGGAGAGCTCGTCCTTGTCGACCTCCACTTTGGCTTCCTGGATACCCGCGGGTGCACGCTTCTTCGACCCGTGCGCCTTCTTGTAGGCCTCCGTGTCGGCCTGGTGGATGGGGCATGTTCGGTGGTCATGGTTGAAGCCTTTCTTCCTCCCATAACACACGAAACAGCCCTGAGGGTGAGCTTGTATGAACTCCCCAAAGGACAGCGGAGGGTCGCCAATGCGGTGAGGGTCCCTAGTCTCCTTCTTCTTCCAATCCGGCTGCAGGGGCTTCCAGCTTCCCTGTTTGCTCCCCGCGTTCAGGTTGTTGGCCACGAAGGCACAAACGGCCATCTCGGCCGGCTCATCGTCGTCGTCATCGTCGACGAGAGTCTCATCGCCGTCGGCTCCCGCTGGGTTCATGGCAGCTTCCCCGCCAGACCCCTCGCCAACGTAGTTGACGTCACGGTCGCCGGGCCTCAACCCGCGGGTGTGGTGGAGGTTCCGGTACTCCTTGAGCACCTCCTCTCCAACCCACTCCAGGATCTCGTCGCAGCTCATCCGCGCCGGGATAGCCTGCAGACGGATGTTCTGGCCGCTCACGTCACACCCGTCAAGGCGCCACATCGCGGTCTTCTCGCGATCGCCCCAGACGGTGATGAGGAGAGCGTTCCGCAGGGAGTGCCGTTTGACGTCCCGGGCCACGTTCTTCCTCGTCCAAGCCACCACGTTCGTATGATACTCTTTGGGGAGCATCATCTTGACCGTGTGGTTGGACTTGGCCCTTTTGACTTCCTCCTTGGTGACTCTCTTGATCCATGGTTCCGGTAGCATGGAGAGCAGGCGAGCTTGCTCGTCACCCTCGTTCCAGTCCTCCACGTTGCGGCGGAAGAGGGTGTATTGCCCTCGGAAGTCTCGCCAGTCCCGTAGGCGGATCTCCCGTCCATCATGCTGAAGCTTGATGGAGTTCCACCGCTTGGCAGCCACCTGCGGAGCGTCCACCCGCTCCTGCTCGTTGAGCCACTTCTTGGCTTCCTTCAGGGTCCTGATCTTCCCCTCCTTGGTTGCCACGAAGTATAGCTCTTGGAGCACTTCCGGCAGGCGGTACCTGAACCGTCTGAAGACATATTTCTCCGCATCTGCGGGATCCATGTCCTCAGTGACGGTCACCCCCCAATCGTCCAGCTTCTCCAAGAAGCGGTCGAGGTTGAGGGGGTTGCCATCGTACATGGGGGGCTTGATGTCCTTCAGGTCTTCCGACACGGCGGCATCCGCGGCCTTAGAGACCATGAACGCCGGCCGCGAGGTCGACCGAGGTTCCCATCGGCCTCTCGCAGGGACTCCCACGGCCGCCACTTCCATCTCCTCCCCGGTATCCGCGTGGCTACGCCGTGGTTCCTCCATGTACGCTGAACCTAGATGTTCACGCCGTACTCCTTCCATGTATGCCTCCTCATCACGGCGCCCGCGGCTGCGTTCAGCAGCCTCCTGTCGTACACCAAGCGGCGGGGAAATGTCGAACTCCTCCAGGTCCAGGTCCAGGTCCTCACCTCCGCCGACATCCCACTCCACGTCTCCTCTGGGGACCTCATCCCTGAGTCCACCATAACGTCCACCAGCCATTGGGATTGGCTCCGGGGCTGGTGCGGGGCGTCGGGGGCGTACCGGAGTCCGCGGTGGAGCCCGGCGGTTGTGGTACTCCGCGCTGAGCCACTCATCACGCCAATCCTCACTGCCACTGCCGGGCGGCACGCGCTCGTTGCGGCGGCCCGCGCTGTGGTGAGAGGGGGCGCTGAGATAGGGGGCACTGGCGCTGGGGCGACTCCTGGGGGCTCCGCCGGGGGCGTGGGGTCTGCCTGGACCTGGTCCGGGTCCCCAGCCGTCGTCCGACGAGCCAGACTCCAGGGGTGGGTGGTCGCTGCTGTTGTTCCCACGGCTTTCCAGCGCGTCCAACCTCTGCTGCAGGCCGCTGATGACCTTGTTCAGCTGCCTGGGTTCGCTTCTGGCAATGTCCAGCTGCCTCTGGGTGGCGGTGGCGACGTTGGCGCTCTTGACCATCTTGATCTTGGCGATGTCCAGCTCTCTCTGTGCGCGCGCGGCGACCCTGGCGATGCGAGTCATCTCGCCCTTGCCCGTATCTACCTCGCGCTCGAGGGACTGAACCCTCCTGCGGAGGTGGAGAATCCACCGCCCGGTGGAATCCGGGTCGCCGTTCCCTGGTGGGTCGTCGGGGTCCCCAGGGGCTCCTCCAGGAGGGCCTCCGCCGGGTCCGCCCGGTCCAGGGGGTCCTCCCCCGCCCGGTGGTCCGCCTCCAGGGGGTCCACTTGGTGGGCGTCCTCCAGGGGGTCCTGATGGTCCTCCGCCAGGGGGTCCCGGTGGGTCTCCGCCGGGTCGCCTCGGTGGGTCCGAGGATCGGGGCTTCTTCGTGTAGTCGAAGTCCATGTCATCATCCTCGTCCATGTCGCTCCACCTGGGCGTCTCGGTCTCGGAAGACTCCGAGCTTCGGTAGGGAGGAGGGGGATCCTCATCCTCACCTTCCGGCTCCATGGGGACGTCTCCGCCTCCTCCGCCAGCCGCTCCGCGGCGATATCGGCGGCCTCGTTCATCCCCGTCGCTGGCGGTGAAGAAGGGGTCGGAGTCGTGGGGGTGTCCGCCCGCTGGCCTCCGTGGCCTCTCGGGGGTCTTCCCCTTACCCTTCCTCCGTCGGTAGGCGGTGGGGCCACTGCTCCCACTGCTGCCTGTGTCGACCTCGTCCAGCGTCATCTTGGAGGAGGCGTCCCCTTCGAAAAGCCTTCGAAGGGTCTCCACTCTGGATCCTCCCGGGGGAGTCTCGCGGCCGAGCTTGGCCTCCGCCTCCTCCATCGCGGCGGCTGTGGCTGCGGCTGCTCGCCCTTCGGCTTCCTCCCGGGCGCGAGCCGCCTCGGCTTCCCGGGCCTGCTTCAGCCGAGCCTTCTCCGCTTCCAACGCCGCCAGCTCCGCCTCTGTCTTGGCCCTCTCCTCAGCGACCTTCCGTCGCGCGGCCTCGATGGCGTCCTTCTTGGCGGCGTCCCCTTGGGCCTTAGCCGTTGCCTCGGCGTGGGCCCTTTCCTCCGCCTCCCTCTTTGCTCTCTCTTGGGCAAGCGCCTCTTCCAGCGCCTTCACCTCGACCTCCTTGCAGGCAATGGCCTCCTGCGTCAGGCGGGCTTCCTCGTCGGCTGCCGCTACCTCACCCTTGACCTGGGCAGTCGCTACCTCATGGGCGGCTGCGGCCGTGAGTCCGGCCGCAATGGCCGCCACGGTCGAGGCGTGGATGGCCATGCCATGCGCCCACTTCGCAGCCTCCTGCTGGGCGATGCCGACGGCGCCCTCCATGGCAGCGTTCTGCTGCGTGGCCCGTTGCCGGGCAACCCGAAGGTTGCAGGGCACCCCACAGGCGCGCTCACAGGCGCTCGCAACGTCCCTTTGGTCGGGAGCGACGCTGCTGCTGGAGCTGGCCTGGTCGGCCGGCATCCTCCCGCGGTGGGCCGACTCCACGTCGCTGCTGGGGCCTGACTTCCTCAGGAGCAGCTGACGGGGCTTGGCCTTGGCGTGCTTGGCGACTTGGAGGAAGTCGCCGAGGGTGGTGTGGCCGGGCTGGTGACCACCACTGGCCCGTTGGGGACTGCGGGCTGGGGTTCCGCCCTTGGCGCCTTGGGCGGCTTCGGCGGCCAGTGATGCCTGATACTCCCGCCACTTCCGGTCCCGCTTCCTGTCCCCGGCGGACCGCTTCTCCTTCCCAGGAGACGCACAGCTGCTGCTTCACTGCAGCGTGCGCTCGGTCCCCGGCTCTGGGAACTTCCTTTCGATCATGTCCCACATGGAGACGTTGATCGTGGCGCCCGACGGGTACTCGTTGGAGTTCTCGTCCTCCTCAATCCTGTCGGGGCGCATCCCTTTGCCGGGACTGTCTGGCCGGGTCCAGACCCTCCAGCGCCTCTGGCGGAAGCGGAAGGCAAACCCTTCCACCCGCAGCCAGTCTTCGACGGCCTGCGGGCGGTCGGGGCCCATGTCCTCGCAGAGCTCGAAGCTCCCGGGCATGCCGCCTTCGCACTGGGGGTGGCTGTGGCGATAGTGCTGGTCCCACACCAACCCACACAGTAGGCGCACCGCATGGGGGTGGGGCCGCGGCCACGTCTTGCCCCCTTCTTGCCAGTTTACCATGGCAGCGGGGGGCGTTCTTGGTCTTGAGGTCCCTGGTGGGCTCTCGTTCCGCTCAACGGACTGGTCCTGGTGGTGGTTGTTGAAGCGGTTGACGTAGCACTGGACTGGGAGTGCGGCCGGTGCTGGTCGGGCGGTGGTTGTGGAGGTGGTTGACGCGACTGGGAGTGAGGCCTTGCTGGTCGGCCGATGGGACTCGCTGATGCGGAAGTCCTGGTCTGTGCACCTCCTTCACGGTCGCGGCGCTTCCGTGGTCGCTCAGGGCGATGCTCTGGGCGACTCTGCGGGCCGGTGCGCTGCGCTGCGAGCTGCGAGCTGCGAGCTGCTGCGCCGCGCTGCTCGGGGTTGGTGGCCCCAAGTGGCACGCGAGGGATGGGTAACCCCGCGGCGGTGGAACGCTTTTGACGCGTTCCCGTGGGGGGCCTGGCCACGGGACGCTGCGGTGGACACGCACAAGTGTGCAGGCAGGCAAAGCACTACGCTCACAGGGGCATCATTGCGCTCGTGTCATGTGACAAAGCGTTTCAGAATCCTTGCCACTCTGGGACGAGGGAACAAAAGTATGTACAGCAACACATCAGGATATGTACACATGGGGTTAAGACTGGACTGGGGTAAGAGCATCACAGGACAATAGACGCTCAGTCCCAACTCGTATCCCAATCCCAGGTCCGACCCTCTCAGTGGCTGGTGGGGGCGGGGGCTCAAACACAACCCATGCCCTGCTCAGTCCGGACCCTGAAACCCTGCCAATAGGGGGGTGTCCCGCCCAGCCACAGGCGAGCTCCTGAGAACCAAGGCACTCCGAGGCCAACCGACAGTGGCTCCCCATGTTCCTATAACGGCAGGTCCCAACCCCCCTCTGAGCCAGAGATATGGCCCCGCCATTATCCCCTAGGAGTCGGTAGCTGAAAATGGGCTGTTTCAGCCCAAACTGATATTAGCTCAAAAATCTCCAAAAATTACCCCTCGTCCGGACCCGTCAGAGGTGGGGACGAGGCAACTGACCCTATGCTCTTGGAGTATGAACTCCCTGGAGCCCTCACTCAACCTGGTTCCCTCTGAGGTCCCGGCATCGGGGCATCACGGGTTCGTCAAGTGGGGTGATGATGCCAAAATCACCAAAATTGGCATCATTTCCACGCGTGGCTCGCCCGGCCAGGGCAAGGCCAATGGCTCACAGGATAAGAGGCAGGACCTAGGACCTATATCTGAGTGTAAAACCTGAAATTAGGTCCGGTCTTCTCGTGGACGAAGAGATATGGGGCCGCCAATCGACCACACGGGAAGGTGAGATTGGGGTCCCAAAAGGGGGTCATTTTGGCTGCTCAAAATGAGCCAAAATTCGGGGGTGCTCCCAACAGTATATCTCCACGCCGGCTTGGAGATCAGATCCCCCATTCCATACGCAATCCCCCAAGAGTCCAACAGAGACTCCCATGCACTTGGCTCTCAAAGATCTCCACGCCACTGGGCGTGGTGACAATCCCAACCCGGTCCACAAATGCCAAAAAGGCAAAATCGTCCACACTGACTTTGGGCTAGCACCTTGACGAAGGTTGCTCCGCCTCGCCCACGTGGTGTGCGAGCCATGGGGACCAATGTCCATATCACCCATGTCATATATGGACCATTGGTCCATGCGTCCGGCGTGCACGAGGTGGCTGAACATGGTGCACGGCGGGCAGAAAATGTGGAAAATTGCTCAAAATGGCCGAAAATGCGCACACTCATGGTTGGGGCAAATGAGGCACATGCCTGACTTGGACCGTAGTATGCCATAGGATTGGTATCAAGTCATATGCGTCCAACATATCCTTTGGGCGTCGCCCAACCCCTCCGGTATTGGGAAAGGCAGGGTCGCCAAGTGAGCCCATGATTTGGAATAGTCCCAAATCGCCAACATGGCGGCCACGGTATGCCAAGCCCAAGGGGAGTTATTCGCCGGGTTCAAGATATCTTGGGCACCGAAGTATGTACTCTCATGACATACTTGGGTCATGATGTCAATTGAGCGCAACGTTGAGATACATGGTCGCCACTTGACATCATGACGGGCAAAAAACAGAAATACTCGCGAAAAATCACCAAAAAGTGCCTTGAAAACTACACAAATATATTATAATATCTTCGGCTTGGATTGAGTAATCGACCAATCCTTTTAAACACTATGACTTGACACCAATGAAATTCGATTCCACATATGTGTTCCACTTGGGGCACTTCGGAAGGTCGCGCGCGCTGCCTCCCAAGTGGGCACATGCAAAAATGGAATATTGCAAAAAACACACCTTGCTCGCAACGCATCGCTTCGGGAGCGCTCCACAAGCGTCCCTTCACGAAGGTTAGGCTTGCGAGTGTTGGTTGGGAGTACAATGAAGGGCCTCGTGCGATGTGGGGTCCATAGGCCGGTTAGACTTGGAATGGTGCACCCGCCAAATGGGCACGCGATATGACACCAAATATGGCATACAACCCTACCCACGCCTTCTACACCCAACTTAGTGGCCTAGAATCAAAGTATGCCTATATTCTAATGTAACTTTGGTCCCTTAACACGCATGAAAGTGCTTTGGTCGAAAATCGACCTCCTTTCGGAAAGCCGAATTTTAGCATGCACGCAAATATATTGCCAATATATATATGGAGATCATATATGCACTATCCGGGGAAGACAAGTGATATGCCCCGGATGTAGAGGCAAGCAAGGGTGGGGCAAATACCAACTCAACATACTTCTACACGTACTTGGACGCCAAGTACGTGAACAAGTGCACTTCTTGGAGAACACTCCAAATAAATAACCCTTTGGGCCTATTGAGTTGGGATCCTTTGGCCTCATCCTATGACTATGGGGGGCAAAACCTCATACACAGTCCCTATGAGGCACGTTAGTTCGTCCTTGGGCGCTTGAACGCTCGTAACCCTTGTTATTCCACTTGGGGGTTCAAAGCGCCTTCGGTCGCCCAGATTTTCTGGGAAAAATCTGGGACGCGATCTGTTATACCAAGGAAAAAATTGCGGATCACTCGAAGACTGTTTCAGTCTTAACTTCAAGAGAAATCGTATTACAGAATAATCTAATGCAGTCCACGGAACAGGCGACGACAGGCGGTGCGACTGCGGCGATCTCACGACAATTGGAAATCGCGGTAGAAATCGGGTATATCACCGATTTCTAACCGCAAATGGACCAAGACAGTAAAATTATGGTAATTCCACATCGACTTAATGGTTAGAAATCGGATTCCAGATTTCGCGGGTTAGAGAACAGGGATATCCCGCTGACAGCCGGTGTCAACAGCTTCCGCACGGGTGTGACAGCTCACAGGCCTCCGGGCCATGGGCCATAGGTTCTGGGTACCGCTTCACTAGTGTACCCCTGTGCCGAAGAATTTCACCAGAGCTTCCCGCTGGGACACGTTCCCTTAAAATCTTTTTATTTCCAGCTGTCCCCTGTGCAAACTGATTGGTAACTGCTGCTGTTGGTTTTTGGCTTGCCCAAGACTTTTTAGTTGCAAGACCTTCAAAGGAGAAGGATCCAGATGTTTCAAGGAGGACGATGTGTCTGGAGACTTGTGTTCTGAATTCCGTGAGGTGGAAGCTGGAAGACTGTCGAAGTCTGCGAGAAATGCAGAACTTTAGGTGAATTGCCTTGATTGCCATTGGTGTGGTGGGATGCTCAGGAGCTTCTTATGCGGGCAAATTTGTTCGAGACTGTTGTGTTGTTTTCCAGTCTGCCCTGGTACTTGCCCAGGCAGAGTGATTAGTGCTTGCACGGCCCTGTGCCCCTGACCAGAGAGCTACCTAACACATCCTTACCTATGGTGCGCCGTCTAGAGGGAGTTATCAAAATTGCAGGTTCAGTGTTTAGGGCACTCTGGATACATCTGCGATGCTGTTTTCTTTAGATGTTGCCCGTGGTCTGTTGTTGATTGGATGCCTCGCCTTTCGCCGTCGCTATCACCGACGTCCCAGTTTTCCAAGAAACATTTAATGCTGATCGGACTTTGTGGAATTTGCGTCCTGATTTACTTATTTCAGAATGTCTTTTCCTACATAGAACCATCGCATGCGTGAATGTAGATTTTCAAGCGGTATTTCAGTGTTGTACGCATCCAATTCATGAACATTCATTCAATCCTCATTGTTAGCAATGTTCTGTGTCATACGTGCTGAGTTTCGTTATTGGTTAAGCATACGAGTGGAAGGGTTCGGTCGACGCATGCATTCTTTCCGTCATGCATGTTCTCCTCACATGCATACAAATAGTACATGCATAGTATTGGTTTTGATGTATTCCAATTGTTATATGTTTCCCTTTGTTGTTGCCCTTATCTCTTTATAGGCATGCAGGCAGACGTGAGCCTCGCCCGTGCGTGGGGGAGGTAGAATGGATATGAAGCACAGGGGCACCTTGGTGTTGATATGGATGGCTCGAGGTTCAACCAGGTACGGCATGGAGAAAAAAAGAGGCACTTATGCCGGACTGAGGAGTGCATTGCCTCAATGCGGTATTGTTGCTCTTGATTGTTGCTTCCCTTTGTTTGTTGTTTACTTGTGCGTTTTTTATAACATTTTCAAGACAAACTTATTTCACTCGTGTTTCTGCGTTGAATGTTCACTTTAAGGTCCGTACTGGACCTACTTGTTTCGCTCGTGTGCTACCAAACCCACTCCCAAAGAATATGGATACGTGTTTACATACACACACGATACACGGCAAGGAACACACACGTTTTGACACCCCTTTTTCATTTTGGGGAATATGCCAAACTATTTCAGATTGGTAGCAAGTTACAAAAGGAGTCGTCTATCTTTTCATCTTTGTCGTATCTGTTTTAGGACACGGAGTTTCATCAACACTTGGACAACATGGTCCTCTTCCAGTACGAGGGAAAGTGGGGCGGCAAGGTGAGGAGTCTAAACAGTCTCATGCGAAAACGTTGGAATTATTGCCAATGGATGAACGTACACATCCTGCCTCATTATGTGGCCAAAAAGGAGAATCTGGCGGATTTCTGGAGCAGACAAAACATTACACTGGCCGAGGCGTCCATGGATCCACGCACTATGCGATTCTCTGGAGGAAATTTTCGTGGATAAGTTCGGCAATCGATTGGATGGCGAATACCGGGAACGCGCAATGCTCAATGTATATTTCCCATTGCTCTAAGCCTGGTGCATGGGGAGTGGACCTGTTCACACATCGTCCACACAAGGTATCTCCAAGATATTGCAAGCCACCATGGCGGCCAATCCCTGGTGTCCTCAAATACCTGGAACAGGCGGAGGGGTACGAAGTCATGCTGGTGGTGCCAATCCACCCGTATCGGCCTTGTTGGCACCAGTTCGAGGCAATGCCGAACATGCAGTTCCAGTGATACAACGTGGTCTTTCATCTCCAGGGTTCGCTGAGGATAAAGGCGGGGCATCCTATGGTGTGCGCGTGGCTTTACAGGACTACTTGCGAGCGCATGGACGTACCAACGAAGAGGTCAAAACACATCTGCGTTCAATAGGCGTGGATACCCTCAAGAGATACGACAATTTCTAGTCTAAGCTTCTCCTCTTCGCCCACTCCAAGACAGAGTTCAAGGGCATCACAGATTTGGATTCAGTGCCTGTGCATGCAATGGCTTACTGGTTATTGGACTTTGTCAAAGAGACTTCTCTGGCGCATGGACGGGCGACGTACTCTGCGTTGTTGATGTTTCTTGGAGCGTAACCTCTACGTTTTGAGCCACTACTACACACTGTGAAGTGTCAGCGGAATTACTATGTTCCCAAGTACGTGGTTTATTACGACGTCCCTAAATTATTCGAGCACATAGCAAACCTGCCACCTACCTTGGAAATCGAGATCAGGACCCGTCTCATCTTGTGCTTGCGATTCTTTGCCCTTTTCAAAGGCGTGCATCTCCAACGCACCAGGCGCACACTGGCCCAGAGGGGCAATGTCTACTTTGTTTGGGCACAGCGTAAGGGCAGACCGGCTTACGAGCGCTATCCTTTACATCCTATGCAGCGACGCGAGTTCTATCCTACGGTGGTTGCGCGCGATGAAAACCCCACAAGCCGGAGAGAAGAAAGGTTAGGCATCCTCCGGCGCCACTACTAAACAAAAATAGTACACGCACAGCGCCGCAAAACCAGGGCAATCGCAAGATAAGTCGTTAGGTGATCGCCAAGCAGAACGGATGCTTATGACAACCGCAATGGCAATGGATAGGACCATATTGGACTAAAGATGTCGGTGTATTCATTGCCCCAGCATCCCAAGAAACTGTTGCAAGCCGTCACCAAAGTCTTGAACTAGCCGTTGAGCCTGCGTACAGCTGAGCGGCGGCATACATTTTGAGTGATGGCCATTAAAAACGATTGCGTCCAATTCATGTGCGTACGACCTTTTGAACCTCACCAAGTGGCAGCTTACAAACCCAACATCACCAATGGACTTGAGCTCAACTAGATAGGTGAGAGGGGCAAATTGGCATGGCCACCCTACAGATCCGCAGCCATGCACTCGTTTCATAGCATCCATAGGCCAGTTTCTTTAGAAATGAGTTCCCATGAGAAGCCCGCTAACATGCCGTCCGAGCTTTTTGTATGCCGATTTTGTCTACCTTTTTTGTGAGCCCCGGCATTTGGGTGCGCTCGCGCGCAACCTCCTCAGTGGATTTCATGCATTAGGGATTTCCTTGCTTGATTTTGCTACTCTTCTAGCCCATGCCCCCCGACACCGCATCCGTCCTATCTAGCTGAGTTTGGTTGCATGTACTCGGAGTATACACCAACCCAGCCTAATGCATGTGCAGCAGCACCCGCAGGACAGCCTATAGCACTTTTTGCATTTGAACATGCGTCGGTATCATCACAGATCAATGATGCCGTGCGAGCACAAAGACATATGTACACAATGCGTCTAGGGGGTTTTGTTACCTAGGATGATTTCCTACCCTATGCACAAGCTACTGCAAAACAACGGAGTAATGGCACCAAAGCACTCCGCATTCGCAATGCAGCATCCAGCAGCCGCCCTATAGCTTTTACCATTCCCGCTGCACCGTTCAGCACCCGCCCTGCCCCACAAGCAGGCAAGCGGCACGTAAGAAAAAGTCCAGCGCAGTAACCCCTAGTGGCATGCAACGTACGGCACCCCGCCGCACCGCTGGCGATCAGCACAGTAGAAGCAACAGTAACTAGCAGCCTCTTCGGCGCACTATTCGCGATTAGAACAGCGTCCATGAGGAAGCCCAAACGCACAATGCCTCTGACTAAAACGCTTAGCTAGTATTGTCTGCTGTGTTTGAGTTTCAATAAGTACGCTTGCAGCACACGTTCTTCTTTTCCACACCTGTGCATCGTTAGTTGGTTTGACGGCGACGGACCCACATGTGCACGCATCAAAGAAACATGCATAGATTTTTGCATCATTACCACCATTAAGCGCTGTGCTCATTTCGTCTGCATCACAGGTCCGAAGTGGTACACATTGTGCTCCACTGTTTTCCAACGATTGAACAAGAAGATACTATACACCACCAGAAAGTATGATTGTGCCCACAGAGAGCCCGGATGCTATTTGTGCCCACACATAGAGAAGAAACACCAATGGTTTTCAAAATTGTTGTTGTGGGCAATACGGCATAATAGTTGGAAAACAAACGCTTTTGTTTTTGATACTCTAAAACCGCAGAACAGACATAAATTGCATAACAGTTCACAGTGAAACAGTTGTATTTCTGTTATTTGAAAGCCGCACTGAGGGCTAGTGGGGCATAAGATTTGGCTATGAAACGGTTTCCATTTTGCAAAGCTGCATTGTTGGACACTAGGGCCCAACGATCAGAGGAAAACATTTTGGTATGCCAGACTGCGGCATAATTGTACACAATGATAAAATTGTGGAGAACAAAAAAACCATGTCTGAATTTTAGAACATTCAGGGGTAGCATAAAATGCATATTCGTAGGCAGAGAAACATTTTGCCTCTTGAAAAATGCAAACATTAACCTCAAAATAGGAGATGTCAATAATGGGTAGGAACGTACATGGATTGGAGGATAATGTAACATGGAGGAAAAAATTCTCTAAAGTAGTAACCAAATAACTTGGGACATGGTACGGATAGCTAGGCGGATGGTATCTATCTCGATAGCAGCCCCTCACCAAAGGTAGTATTCCAATGCGCTACATCGTGAGAGCATGAAAAACAATAATGGGGATGTGACATTGCCAGAAAATGGTGCTTTTCGGTTTGGGCTGAGTGCGGTGGTATTAGGGCGACCAGAAATTTTGCCCGATAATGGTGTCAACAATTCGGGCACCGAGTACAAATTGGCCACTTTACCTTACAACCGCGAGCGCTTAGGCGATGGCTGGGCATCATTGCTGGCGTTGCGCTATCTTTGGTGACACGCCAAAATGCGGCTATGAAATTTGCCTCACAAGAGCTCTCGGAGATCATACTGAAGGCCTTCAAACATTATGTCCCATACTTGCTCGTCCCGTAATAGCGGCGGGCACGTGTCGCTGGGCGGTGTAGTGCCTTATGCGCTTGGTTGAGCATAGCTGCCGTATTGCGGCTCTTTGACGATGACTTCTGGGGGTTGAGAGAAAACAAAAAAGAAATCCGCATATATGCCAAATTGCACTATTATATGCATCGCAGCATTTTGGAGTCTTGCACCCACGTTAATCGTTCGACCCCTCTAATTTATGGGGGCAAGCAAATGCACTTATACTTGCAAACTACAAAACTGGGGATAATGGATTAGGAACCATCGGACCAATTTTCGATAAACTGAAAATGACCGGATCTTTTTGCAACTAATTCAGGTGCCACCAAACATTTAATTAATTGAAATTTTTGAACCATTTGATCAGATGGAACTTCCTGTCCGGCTAGATTTTAGTGTCCGGCTTTGATATCCACATTGGAATCAGCGATCTTGATCCGTGGTTTGTCTTGGATTTGATCGTTTTCCAATTTAGTTGTGCCGTTTCCGACTAAGATAGAATGTGTCTCGAAAACGAGCACTCAAACCTGGCTTCGAGAAGTAAGTACATATATTCTTCTGCGGTACCAATCAATTAGTGCATTTTCCAAATACAAGTCAAAGATGTGGTTTCATAAATAAAATTTTCTCAGGTCCCATAGCACCCATACTCATAATCAGGCACAAAGAGATTTTCAATTTCTTAGGAAAAATATCTAATATCTCCAATATATGTACGCCTTATCCCCTAGTCAGGATGTCCTATGGAGGGCACCATGTGCTTTTCTGGTTTGGCTGAATATTTGTGTACCAGTATTGAAGAGGCCAACCAATCAGTTTTTGGTCCTCTGTATGTGTAATGGTGAATGATTGAACAAAGTGACACTCACCGAAGGGATATGGTGATGAAGCCTGCAAGTGAGGACACATGGACACGGGGGAATTGGACAGTTGGAAAGAAAGCAGACCGAACCTCCAGTTGAATTGGATGTCCAGGCAAACATGAATAGATACCATGCCTGATAGGGTTGCTCTTCCCACTCCACCACACACTGCTTGTGCTGGCGCACGTCTCCCCCACTGTCCAATCCCTTCCCCTTCCCACTGTCTAACCCCCCTTTTCCCCAATGCCGAGCCCACTGTCGAGTCACGCTTCCCCTGGCACCACTACAGACAACAGTTGGTGGTTGGAGATTAAACCCCCCCCCCAATTAGTGTACCCCCCCCAAATACTATACCCCCCCAAAGACTATACCCCCTTGGCTTAATAAGCGTTTTGCCAAATAGTATACCCCCCTTTTCATCACATACAAGCAAACGAAACACGAACAGATTCGGGACACGGTCTCAACACCACTGCACAGTAGCTCACTTGAAGAAAGCGGTGATTGTGGTTTGCCTCTTTACATTTGAAACACTGCTAGAGGCGTGGGCCACAGCAGCTGAAGGTGCTGCTCCACCTCCATCAGCACCTGTGACACACACATCCGCAAAAGCCTCATCAGGATCAAACTTGTATACCCCCCAATTAGTGTACCCCCCAAATAGTATACCCCCCTGGCCCTATTGAGCGGGCAAATAACGTACCCCGGGGTACAGTATTTGGGGGGGGGGGGGGGTTTAGGAGTTTGTGTGGCCTGAAATACCCATGCAAATCAACCGACACGTAGCTGAGCATGGTTGCCGATGAACAGAAAGAAACCACCTCTTGTAGGGGCACTCATTTCTTGACTCTTAGGTATTCAAATATTCACCACTTGATTGTCCGTTGCATTTTCCTGGCACTACCACCTGCATTGCATGGCTTCTTGTAATACCATGGAAATGCACAGCCTGTGTTGGGCAGTTGGGCCACCTCATCACGGGATTGGGGCTGGAGTGTGCTTCTGAGGGGGAGGCGATGCAAGCACAACGCGGACAGAAGGGGGGTTGGCATGCATGATCCGCACAGGGCGGGGGACCAGATGTGCACGAGGCACACACAGGGGCAGGGGGTTAGGTGTGCACGAGGTGCACAGAGGGTGGGGAAAGTTCCTCTGCCCCACACAGTTCACTGCCTTCTCCCTTTCTGTAGCAGGAAAACTGGAAAAACCAGAGGCAAAAGTCGAAAAAGCCATGAACAACCGGGGGAATCGACAGAAATATCAAGGAAACCCAGGAACAACCAACAACCACGGCAAAACTGAGATGAGACATTTCTGGCTGCATTCGGCTTCGAAGTCTGAAGCAATGACAAGGGAACAAAAATTACCAGAGGTAATTGGTGAAATTTCTTGCAAGAAGCACCGTCTGTTTTTCACACTTGTCAATCCCCCCTTTTCCTGGTTTCACCATGGGTTCCCAGGTTTTCCCACCATGTACATGCCAAACTATGAGTGTCGCCACTGTTCTACACATGCTGTAACAGAAAACCCGGCCCCCACCACCCACCAATGCCAAAATCTCACCACCCGGCAAAAGCTGCCAAGCTTTTGGCATCCATAGTGGTCTGGGAAAGGGGCTGGAAATGGGACGGAAAGGGTGCTGCATAATGGGGGAGGATAAGTGGACGAAAATGGCACTGGACGGTAGGCGGGAAGAACTGGACTGTGAGGGGCCGTGAGCAGTAATGGGGGATATGATGAGGATTAGAGGGTTGAATCACAGTCCCACCCCCACTGTGTGTGCATGCTACCACTCGCGACGGTCCAGCAGGAGACAGAGCTCTTCGAGGGATACACACATCTGCACTGACAATTCATGATCTTTACACAACTGAACCAGCCGCATGCCAGCGGCCTTGGGCAGATGCATCAGGAGCCGCCTCAGCGACAGGCGAGAGGACGTATGATCGGAGGTCATGCCTGCAGCCTGCACGAGTGTAAACTGGGGAGCGGGAACGCGCGGGCAATAGCCGAGACCAGGAGAGTTGCAAACACATCACACCGACGTCAATGACCTAGGCCTCCAGCACCTGCCCCACAACATGACCATAGCCCCTGCCCTCGACCCCCATGCTTATCTGAAGCTGGGCTGGAGTGGTGGGTGCGCGACAAAAAGAGTCCACTGTGTTTGAGTGGGGCCCCCTGACAGCAGTCCGTCCTTCATTGCACTATAAAGGTCTACTCAAGGGTGGGCAAAAATTAAATGTCGGGCGGAGGGTCCCAAGGAGCCCCTTTTGCAATCCCCCGGGTCCGGGCTCTTTGGGCCGGCTGCCGAAACAGCGCCTTTGCTAGAGAACCTCCCTCCCATGAAGGGGGCTCTTTGGGCCGGTACCCAAAATTTTTCATCAGCTTGGGCTCAGAAAAATGCCAAAAAAAAGTTTGCTGGACAAACATTTCTGTCATTCTATCACTTCACATAAAAATTGGCACGTATTGCTGCACTTTGGGGGGCTTCCCTTCTTGTACTGCATCGGGTCCGCCTGTAGTGTGGCAAGGCATTCCTGCACTGGGGGTACTTTTCCTTCACTCTGGGGCATGATTCTGCACTCTAGAAGAACTCTGGTTGGCATTCCTGCTTTCCTCTGGGGGGTAGCCCTCCCATCATTCACAATGTCATCCACAACCCTCCCTAGCAATTAACAGCAATTAGCCAAATCTCTCCCAGAAATAGCAGCAGTCGTCCAAAGCCCTCTGGGAATTCACACACATCATCCAACACCATCCAACGGTCATCAAAAACATTCGAACAACTATCAGTAATCTTCCAGAACCCTCTAGGAATTAACAATAGACATTCAGAGGCCTGTGCAAACTGCCAAAATCTTTGCCTACATGCCTTTGTATGCTAGTAAACTCTTCCATCCCCTGTGTGATGCACCGCGGACAGAAAAGGACTTTAACATGGGACCGCCCCCCAATTTGGGGGGGGGCTCTTTGGGCCCCCTCTCCAACAAAATCTTTTCAACTGTCCCAAGTCTGTTGTCTGCATCACTTCTTGGTCCAAAAGGCAGTGCCCTGCCCACACACAGCACTAAACAAATCCTAATCATCAACATCGGCCATCACCGTCACCACCGTCAACATTGATGGAGAACGAGAGTTCCGCGTGGGCTATAGAATGAGCTTTTAAAATGGACATTTTAGATTGCGGATGGGCGATGCAGCACACACAGCGCTTTGCACTTTTACATTTGCATCTAAAAGGCATATGTGTTATAAATGTGATTTGAGTTGGGACCAAAGGTGCGATAGGGCCAGTCATCACCATACCACTGTAGGGTAGGGTTTACAATCCAATCCACAACACAGCCGTAAGCATTGAAACACACCTGAGAGAAGAAGGCTGCAATCTCTTGCACTGGAAGCGGTGGCATCTGAGAAGGAGTGTGACCAGCAGTCGCCGGACCTCAAATGCCCCAACGTCCTCCACAACCCTTTCAACACATATCGTTCCCGTCAACAGTTTACTTCTCCAGTAGTGCCAACGGTTCCCTGTGAGGCTATACAATGCCGTGTCAGACTAACGTGGAAGAATCCCTGCGGTGCAGGTAAAGAAAAATAGGTTGTGCCGCAAAGAGCCGAGCAGGCATGCTCAGTGGCATCACACCATGTCAGCACAAAAGCATACCTTTGCTTCCAGTTTCATGTCATATTTGGCCATTGTCAATAACAGCTGCGGAAGGTAAGCCCCAGGATAACAGGAGCTGAGGAGGCTCCTCAGCGTCAGATTGGCGGGAGGTGCTGCTGCGTTGTTATTGCTGTCGGGATTCAACACGCTCTGAGATGGCCAGAGTTCTCACAGACAATCAAACCGACAGCACAGCGTCGAGCAATGGTGGCCCATGCAGCATCATGAGTGACATCATGGTATTGTGGCAATGCAATACTCTGTGTTTGAGTACTTTGGCAATACTATATGCCACAGCGTTGACATATTGGCATGGTGGCAAAGCGGCGTGATGGCATAGCAGGATTATTGTACTCTGGTATTTGGCAAAGCCATGAAGTAGCACCCTGATATTGTGAAGTCATAGTATTTGTGATCCAGTAGCCAAGCAGTGTTGCGGTACGGCGGTACTGTGGTATTGCACTGCCTTATAGTGCCCATGCCCTTGCCGGGCGACTGATGATTACACAACGGCAATTAATGAGGCTCGAGGGTATACACAGATCCTATTGCACACATATGTCAAGCGCACCTCCAATGGAAAGGCTTTCAGCCGCTCCACAATGGGGTCAATGACGAACGGTGGCTGTACAGATGCAAGAGCCCCCAAATCCTCAACAACATCCGATATCGAGGAGCCGCCCCGGGGCATGTCCGCGTCATGTACCTCCTGTTCAGCAGCATCTGCCAAAGACCTCGGTAATCTGAAAATCAAAGCCGAAACGAGTGTTGCTGTGACAGCGGTCATCGTCCTTCCACGACATACACGCAAATGCAGTTTGACGTACCCAGGACTGCACAGGAGCACTGCCCAGTTAGTGCCGGTTTCAGAGCTACATACGTCCACGACAGCAACTGTGGTGGCCCTTTAGGAAAATCGCGGGGGGAAGGCAGAAATTGTGAAAACGGGAACTGGCAAAAACAACAAACTGTTTCCAGTTTCCCTGCCGAAAGCCAACAATCAACGAGGAACACGGAGGATCCCCTGCATTGGGAGCTGTTGGGGGGGGGGGGGGGGGATAAAGGCCGAGTAAGTCTAGGACGGTGGAAATGTCCGGCACAAATAAACCCCTGTGACCAGGCCAAACAAATTTTTCAAAACAAAAAATGCCCAAAAACTGTATGTATTTCGGACAAAAAATTTGGCGAACACCACCCAAAAAAAAAATTGCTCCAAAAACAACTACTTCTAGACAAAATCGACGAAAAGTAAAAAAAAAAGAACGCTGAAAAAGTCTCTCGACAAAAGGAAAAATACACCCTTCTCGGCACAAAAAAAAAAAGGAAAAAAATGTCCCATCTTTCAAATAACCTGCTTGGTTGGTGCACCACTGCACGCATAAACAAACACAATAAATTCTCATTAGGTACAACAACAGTTGGGATACTCTAACCCCAGACCACCGAAACCGTTTCAAAAAATTGTGTGTCGTGGCGAAATTTTGCAAGGACACACTGTGTGTCGTTGCGAAAAATCGCAACCACACGATGACTGTGTAACCCCAGTTGTGGCTAATTGTAGGTGTTGCATATGTTCCATGGATGATAAAGCCACCCTTCCTTCATGGTGCAAAACTGATTGCTACATTCGTCAGGCCACATTGTTGAACACATGCAATGTTCCTGCAGTGTGTGGTGCACACGTAGCTGTGCTCATGTGATGACCACCACCTGGTGGTGGTAAGACATGAGAACAGAGAAATGTCGAGAAGATGAACACGCAACAAAGGTGCACAAAAAATGGAAAACCAGCATTGACAAGGTCTGGCAAAGTCAAAATCAAAAACTGCATAAGGTCCCAAAGATCGTGGGAAATAGATACTGACATTGAACGTACAAGAGTAAACCGTGACGGCACATGTACATGTACATATTTTCCCGAAACACGTTCACCCGAGGAAAGTGAAACGTAAATGCAAAACTGATAGGTCCATGAAACATGCACATAACGCAAACACTCAAAAAAGGAAACCACAACAACTCCCAGATTGATCTGCGGCGAATCACTAGTTTGCTCGCGCAGCATTACAATCCCCAATAACCAATGATAAGCGACCAATTGTAGAAATAGCATCCAATCAACGTGACGAGGCCCTGCAAGGTGAAAACAACGGTGGCGGCAAAAGAAAGCGTCGCACAAACATTAGAAGCGGAGTATGCTAAACAGACGTGTGGAAGGAGCTAAGAACCTCACTACTTCTTCTTCTTTGCGGGTGGCTTTGCACTCTTGCTGGCAGCCTTATCCAGTTTGCGCCTGAAAGCAGCTGCCACCGAAGTACCAGGTGCTGCCTGCAGAAAGAGAAACACGCGGAAGGTAAACACGCCACACGAGCAACAACGGGATGCACAAATGACAATGCACTCAAAAGAACATGCACCTTGGCCCCACTCGATTAGGGCGCTACCTTCGCTGCTACTGCAGCCGTAGTAGTTGGAGGCTTAAACGGTGTAGACGCTGACGGCTTTGGCTTCGCTACAAACGGCTTGTGGATTGTGGCACTCGGAGAATGCCTTTCCATAGGCGTGGTTCGCACAGCTGCAGGCTTTGCAGTCTCTGAAGGAGGCATCTCCTCAAACTTCCCCAGACTATGAATCTTTTTCGATTCCTCGTGCCGCTTTCTCTGCCGCTCACGCTTCGCCTGCTTGGTTTACTCCGCTTTCAACGTGGAAAGGGCATCGGAAAAACGTGTCGTTGCTAAATTTCGCAACGACAACAACCCCTAAAGCCAAACCGTCACCGCGAATTTCAACCTTTCGGTGAAGAGCCCGTTGTTAAACATGTAAGAACGACATGACATCAAAATGTAATCATTGTTTGCACAAAGTAGGGACAACAGAACAGAAGCCGACACTGACAACAAAGATCACCTGACTGCCACCGCAGCACGCTCTCTCTCCGCCTCAGCGGCACCTTCCCTATCCTCCTCGTCCACTTCTTCCGCCGGAGGAGTCCACATAGGGATGTGACGAGATAGAATGCCCTTCAATTGGGAGAGATGAATCGGAGGAGAATAATCATGAATAGTCAGCTCCTTCCCGACTTCATTGGCGAACGTGTCCTTGGTCCCGTGGACTCTCCGAGACAAGACGATGTAGTTCACTGCACGCACAAGAGACCATGCTCTCAAATCCGCCACTTGTTGAGGAGACTTCGTACACAACAGCCACAAAAGATTGTCCTCCGGGATTTGTTAAAAACCAGGTCAAGAGGTCAATCAAATAGCACACAACGTCCCCAAGCACATAAAATACGTCCGGGGAATAGTGCAGGAAACAGCGTGGCACCTACAAACAGAGTAATCGTAGCGAGGTGGATAAACAGTGACGGTAGTGCACGAAACGAAAGGGCACATCAAACAAACCTTCGGTTTATGACAACCCTCCGGCACAGCCAGGTACATGTGAACAGTGTGGCATGAGTAGTGATTCATGTCCTGAGCTGTGTTGTGAGACATCATGTTATATACAGTATCCTCCAGAGACTCACACAAAGGACGAATGTAGGCCTTGCATTCGGCATCGCGACCCGTCACCAGCAGAGGAACACCATTGTCGCATGCTGTCAAAATCAGCGCATGCACATTGGTCAAAATTGCACCACGTTGCACGTCAATGCATACAAACAAGTATGTCACCGTGGCAGCCACATCGGGCACAGGAACTTGGGCGTTCCGTTGATCACGTGGATAACACCACGCATCCCCTGAGATGCGGCCTCCTCCTCTGTCTTCACATTGTACAGAGTACCATCCGCATCACCTGAATGCACCAGGTGAGAACGAATGACACCCAAGGTGCGTGATTTAAGTTGCAAAATCCGACAAGCCAACTTTTGGGTACACCTTTGCAGCTCCCAAAAATATAGTGGATTGTGGAACCTTCATTACATGACCATCCAAATCACAAGATAGGCTTGCAAAACATGGTCTAGGCGCCCAAGATGTTGCGTGTAGGCCGTCTCTTTGTTGCACATTACTTTCCAGCTAAATGACAGAAACAATGTATGGTAGGAAAGGAAAATACCGTGAAGCGCAAACCCATGATACACCTGATGATATTGTACCTGCACTTGAATAATTGCTCTGCCGGCCAGGTTAAGGAACTCTTGAAATTCGGGGTCTGCCCAAATCGGAGATGTTGCAACGCATTCCCAAGGAGGGAGCTCCTCCTGTTGCATCCACTCTTACTTCGGAAGAAGCGGTACTTTGAGCTCGGCAGCTTTCAAGTCATGTGTGATCCGCTGGAAACTGCCAAAGTTTCTTCAGGACACATAAATGCGCATGGTAGGTATTGTGCGAGCGAGCTAATTTTGCAACGACACGTTGTGTTGATGTGATATTGCACCCTCGTCCGTTGTGTGTCATTGCGAAATTTCGCAATGACATGCTTTGTGTCGTGTCCTATGTTACAATAATGCACATGCATGGAGCGAAAAGGCACAAAACTCATTACAATGTAAAAGGAGAAAGGGGTAGTGGTAGGCAAAGTACAAGTAAAAACATAGTGCGAGATTGACACACCATGTTATTCTCCGGGTGACCAAAAAGCCACATGAACAGCCGGTACTTCTTCAAATCCGTGCGCTCCCCGGACAGGTCGCTCGGCTCATACTTGTCGGTTAGTAGAGGAGGTAGATGCTGGAACCTGCAGGGATGCAATCCCTCAACACACTTGAAATGGCCAAAAATTGGATACATGGTCTCCTCGCTGAACAACCGGCAAATCGCTTTCACTGCCAAAAAAGCGAGGTTGCGAACCAGGTTGGTAATCGAGTGCCATTGCTTACCCAACTCATTCAAAGGGCCCATCTTGGCAATGCACCCGGCCTTGAACACGACGTTCCGGCACGCCTCCCACAAACTAATATCCGGATACGCATTGAATTGAGGACTCAGAATGTGCAACCGTTGGGACACCGAGTGCTGTGAAACACCGTGCTGGGTAACGTTATGAAGACTAGCTAGAAAGTCAAGTCCGTAGGGCGGTGTATCGGCCCGTTGCAAATGACCGACGTGATGTGTCCGCGTTTGAACGCGACTCGTGCGTTCCATACACAATGACATACCCGCATGAGCTTGTTGCGAAACTTATACATCCACGGCTTGAGCTTCAGCGCGCCGTGCTCCTGGCGGATGAGGCAAACGACGTCAACCAGATGCTGCCCTCCGTTCACGTAAATTCTTTACCCGTGTGGGGGAAGGAAATGATGTTGAGCATGCATGGGCGGGACTCGCATAATGTCGTGTTTGCAAACATTCGTTTTATACTTGGACAATGTCTGGGTCTGACAATATTCCAAATTGCGATCCTCTGCTAGTGCATTATAATGGACGTCTGCTACTTTCTCAACCCACGCATTGAACGTAATGTATTCCGGGTCCAACGTTGCACGAGGTGGCTCCTTCGTCGTCTTGGGCTTCTGTGCTCCTGCCCCTTGCGTGGCTGCAACCTTGGTCTTCGTGGACTGGTGTGACGACTTGACGGGTTTGGCGACGGGAGCCGTGTGCTGTGGTGCCCTCTCAGCAGCCACATCCTCCGCTTCATGCCCTATTTTGTGTTCGCCACCGCCCTCAGAAGACCCTTCTAGACGATATGCAGAATCTGCAAACCCAAACGCACCCGCAAGGCCAGCTTCATCCATTGGGTCGTCCTCCTCCTCTCCTTTCCATGTGTTCCCAGGGCTGGGCCATCTTCTGCTGCTTGCGACCAATGCAGAAAAGGCCTCCACAATGGAAGAAGAGGGTTGTGCAACAACTTAGCACTAGAACGCTGATCCATAGCATAAACCATGTCGGAACATACCACAGTGCACAATACCTACCTATACGAGGACACACTGCATGACATCATGAAGCACAATGTTTTTGTGCAACTTGAAACAAGCGTTCGGAACGTACACCAAAAGCCATTGGTTTTACACAATTGTGTGTGAAGATGGTTGAGTAACCATTTGTTCGACACTCAAGGACATGAGTGTCCTTACGGAAATGTACTTTGGTGGGTGCGCAAGGTATCTTCTGTGATACACCTTTGTTCCGACCGGTTGTACAAGGTGAATGTGTGTCATTGCGAAATTTCACAATGACATGCTTTCTTCATTGGGTTTTGCACCACTAACCAATGTTCTTGTATAGGAAACATTGCAACAGGTTAGAATGACATACAGCAAGCAGACTTCCGCAGACTATGGGGATAGAACTACGCCTTCTGGTACCTGACATGGACGCACGAGCGTGTGTCGCTGAGAGATTTCGCAACAACACAAGATATTCTGTAAACACATGTACGTGTGTCTTCATTATGGTACATCTTATGGTTACCACACGCGCGTCGAGTCACATTTTACTGCACCCATACGATAAGTTGCCTTTGCACTTCGCAATTTCGGCGCACCAAGTGCATTGGATCAAGTTTTCGCGTCAAACTCCGATTCTTGTGTGGTCGCTGCTTTTGGACTCACAAAAACAATTTGCATAAAGAAATTTGAAGAACCTGATGGATGTTCTGTGAAACAAAAAGGTCGGCCATGTGCAATGGCACCCAAAGGCAAATACTAACCGCCTTGCAAGACAACAATAAATGCACAAGGAACGACGAATACTCACATTTCTAACATGAAACAAGCAAACACCGCACGCGCCACAAGAACACATGTATTAGTACCAACGTAGCAACAGTAGGTGTTGTTGTTCGCCGTTTCCCACCATAGGGGCTTGTAAATGATTCCTATTGGGCCTGTTCTATCATTCAGGATCGCTAACATCCAATTTGTAGTGATCCTACGCTCGACTAGGTTCTCCTTCTCTCCGACGCCGCAAACGGTTCACTAAAATCCTGGAGCTGGTGCATGTCCTCTGGCTACTGCCCTAATGTTCTTAACTTACTATTAGGTAGCTCCTTATCGGAATGTGTTGTGCGTGCAACATTATCCGTCATGAACTTACTTACAGCCTCACAATGACACGCCTTTCCGGCGACGCACTCGCGACACACTTTTCCAACACTAATGCCCGTCGGACAGGCTTCCACATATGTACTTGCGACCGCCTGCTTTTGCGGACTTGTAACTTAATATAAAGCCCATGACTGAGTGTTTCCCTGATGCTATCTTCAAGGCAAGTGGTGGTCAGAGTGGCAAAGGTCGTCACTCTTTCCAATAAGGGCGCATATTCCGCAATGCACGTTGCTGGTGACATGGAGAGAGATGTTGAACAACAACTACCACCATTGGGTCCGACAGGGACGTGCCGGGAACTGAATAATAGGGTGCGGCAACCACCGCAGAGTACTCTAGTAGCATTGAGAACATGCAGAAACAGGGGACCGCTTGGTCTGTTGCAAACAGGCAGAGAAAAAAAATCATCCATCTCAGTCCCAAGGGTCAATTGGTGCATCTCGTTCGTGGCGCATCTCTCTCTCCCTCTCATCAATCTCCTCTTCCTCCATTTCTTCCTCCTCTTCTTCCTCCATCTCCTCCATCTCTTCCTCCATCTCTCCCAACTCTTCCACCTCCACGGCAGCAGGTACTGCCTGGGTGGCCTTAGGCTCCTCAGGCTCCCTCTTGTCCTCGGCTATCTTGCCTGCTTCCGCCCCTGGCCTCAGGGTTCCGGGCTTGTGGAAGTCTGTGTCACCCGGGCCGACCACCAGGAGAATTTCGCCACCTTGTCGAAGCCATGACTGCGGGTTATGCCCACGACACAAGAGAAAGTCCAAGCACTGGCGAGGCTCAAGAACGTGAACTGGCGTGCTGCCTTCCTCTACCCATCCTTAGGCTTTGGGCCCCAACACCTCGTATGGCTCACTGCCGTACAATCATGGGGACGGCAGTGCTTGGAACAATATCCGTCCACAGCTTACCATTGACAGGCCAAAACAAGGCTCCTTGGCACCAGCCATGATCTCGGCGCAAGCTTTGTCATATGTTGGTCGGGGGAATCGTTTGTGCACGGCAGACATGGGGTTCTTCTCCATCCAGTTGGCAGTTGCTATGAGCATCTGCTTGCACTTCCAGTTGGTGATGGCAAAGCCAGCCGGGCCCTTCTTCTGCACCATCATTGCCCAATCCTTGGGTGTGATCCCAGCGGCAGTGACGATGGCTGCAATCGCCATGTGCATGCAAACCCACCACTATGTCTTTGTCCGGTCTGCGACACTCACCATCTCCCGTCTTTCTTCCGACACCAATACCCCCTCCAACGTTCTTAAGGCCAGGGAATCACAGTTGTCAATGATGCAAACGTCCACATCCACTTCCGGTTCGCTCCGCCTACCCTGCTTCTTGGGATAGTTCTTCACCGTGGGCTTCTCACTCGCCCTTCTTGTCACAAGCGCGGCAAAGACGTGCCGGACGCACTGGCCGTTTGCAGCCCACGATCCAGCCCTCTGGGGCAATTTACTCACCAGCTCCTTGCGCCTTCGCTTCTTCGTCAGGGGTTGGGGCTTCCGCTTCTTGTGTTCCAATCTCACCCAAATGTTCTCATACTCCGCCATCCTTTTGTGCACCTCCCTATACTGGTTCCAAAACACATGCACGGGAGCTCTGGCCTTGTTTTCGGTTTTTGGAGACTTTTCCCCACCCACATAGGTGGCAACAACTTTGTCTTCGGCTTTTCGGTTCTTGTCCGTCAACTCTTCGCTTTCTTCTCTTGCCTGCATCACCGCACCGTGTGCCACCGGATACAACGCCTTGCGCACAGCCTCCTACGTTTCTGCTGTTCGGGGCTGCCAGTTGCTGCTTATGATGGAGGACAGCCCCGGCAAACTTTTCCCGATTTTTGTTAACAGCTGTGAAATGTTCAGCGGGTGGTGGCTGGCAGGTATGTTGATGCTAAGCGGAGACTGGAGTACACCCGGCCTTGTCTCCCATGAGAACTGGCCTCCAGGCGGAGGGCCCTTATACTGCCACCGCCGTTCCGCCCCAATTCTCTTTGCGTCATTGGATGGGCCTGCGGTTGCTCGCTTGGCCTTAGGTTTGGAGGCGGCGGACATTGCGAAAAAAGCACCCTATTGGCAAAACAAGCTGCAATCTTTATACGGCTACATTGCTCGACGGTGGGACTGCTTCAGTGCTCTGGACACCAACACCAATTATCTCAGGGCCTCTGATGGGCACAGAGCCACGAACCAGCCATCGTCGCGAATAAGGGCAATACTAGAGAGGGCACAACGCAAAAAAAAAGGGCGTGCGCATTGCGCAGGTAGCAACGAAAACAAAAGCGAAAACGAAAACGAAAACGGCATTATAGTATTATATTGAATCCCTTGTCGTGGCTTGGTCTTGGCGTGTGGATAATCTAACAACAAAAATGAAGAAGCCGTTATGACCCCTTACCCCAAGGAGAGAGAATAGAGCGTTTTTTTTTCTGAACCGGAGCTGCCGCCGGTGCAGGTCGCGGTTGCACTTTAAAAGCCACTCCGCACAGAAACCCACGCGCCTCGTATTGTGGCCGGGCACTGACATCAAAACACTGGCCTTTGGGGGCGTCAATCAGGAAGACGTATTCACCTGCGGCAACCTTATCTATGCAAATCATATGGGAGCCTGCCACATTCTGGTAGTCCCCCTGCTGTGGGGTCTGCCGTGCGGGTTGGGCGTATCCCTCTCCGTCATTCCCATCCACCACATCCACATCGGGCATATGCAAACAAACAATCTTAGCACGAGTCGGTAACTACACACTGGCAGCAGGTTGCTGGCAGAATGAGTCGTTAATCAACACCCGATGTTCTCGGAAGGTTGCCGTCATGTACAACAGTGGTGGAAATGGTGGCCGGTTGCCCGGACCCACCTTTTTCGGAGGTCAGAAATAGGGGCTGCTCTGGAACCATTCAACAACCATCTTAGTGTCGTAGTTTAGAGTGGGCAGGATGGCCTTGTTTTGGTTGGAGTATCGCATTTGGAAAAGCCAGTCACCGTAAACAACCCGGTCTTCGTCCGTAACTGCACCCGCGCGTTCCTCGAGAGGTATGCAGTCGTCGACCGGAAACGGACAAATGGCGAGGTTGCGGAACGTTGCCCCCCGACCGTTTCATGATTTGAGAGAGTGTAGTCATCCATGCTTGCCATGGTCGTTTCATTTTTTATGCTGAATCTTTTGCAAAGAAGGGTGTAGAAGAGTGTGTTGCGTGGATTCAACTGCAGTTCGGCGGGGAAGACACGCTCCAGGAAGGTTTTGAACATGTTCGGTTGGATGTAACTTTGCTCACAATGTGCAATGCAGTAGCGCAAGCGAGTATCCGCTGCAACCGGGACTGAATCACGGCACTGCTCGGAGCCTCCACATTAACGGAGTCAGTATTGACCACAGAACACACAGTGACGTTTTCCTCACTCATCGCACGAGACATCAAAACAAACAACAGACCTACATGGTGCAGATGACGGCAATTATTTCGTAATCAGTTACCAGTATGGGGGGAGTTGCATTTGGCATGGCCCAGATATTGCTGCGCCACTGCCGTGCTAGTCTGAATTCCACTTGATCGTAGATCGTACGACAAAACATCACCCTTATTTTGTGAGGGGACAGGTAGGGAGAGCCAAAATGCCGTGGCACACCTATGGGTGACGGACATATGTTCGCCGGTTTTGGACTGGGGGTGTGCGAGCCCCTGGAATGGGACGTAGTGAATACAAGTGCTAGCGGTTGGGGGACCGTGGCTCTCCTTGGGGTTGACCACTGGCTGCTTCGGCTTTGGCTTGGGGGCGTTTGGGAGGGGGTAAGTCACCACGAGCTATCTGCGTAAGTGTGCGCATGTCCGCCTTCTAAGACACGTGCCACCTCGCCGGGGCAGGCTTTGCACGTTTTTCCGAGCGGGGGTGGTAGTGGACCGCGTGGGGATGAGCGAGGTCCTGCGATGTTCAAGAAGTGCGCCCAACTTGGGTTGGCTGGTTGTGGCCTCGAATTGTGCTGCTACATCGGATCTTGCTAGTTTTCCCCTTAGGGGTGCACGGGCTGGAGGGCAGTTGAGGTCTATGGCAGAGGCAATAGCCAATGCCCTTTCAAGGATTGGCTCAACAATATGGCTCCGGCTGACACGCTCCCCTCGGAGGTACAGCTGGAGTGACCCCCGGCGCTGCACCGCCAATCAGTAGCGCATGAGCCCCATGTCCACAAAGTCGCGCATTGTAGATGATTCAACTGTGTTGAGGAGGTGTTCGGTCCGCGGGGAGATGGGATCTTGCGCACAGTGGCGGGGAGGGGTCGGGGGGTCTAGGGGTACAACCACAAGGGACGGGGTACGTCATGGGGGACGTTAATAGTGGGCCGGTACCGGATGCGTGGTGTGCATAGGGGGTTGAGGCCGGGGGACGAAGCCATGGCGGGGGGGGGGGGGGGCAACATGGGTGAAGGAGCGGCTTCAGAGTGAGGTGGTTGGGATGGTGGTGTGCAAGACTCCCGCTCAGCGAGCTCTGCCAAGGATTTCCGGGCATCCAAATCCGATGGCTCCTCCTGAGAATCTCCGTGCTGTTCCACGAAAACGCGACTGTCGACCATGCCCCGGACTGGACACCTGAATCCGTGCATCACTCATCCCCACTGGCTTCCCAGGGGTTCGTCGCGCCGCCGGGACTCCACAGATTGCAATTTCAGGGGAAAGGGTGGGGGTGGGGGTGGTGGCCTGCCAAAAAACAAAAAAAATGTCATGCAAGAAGTGGAAACACATCGTGCGTCACCACCTTTTGGGGTTGGGGGGGGGGGGTTGTCATGTTTTCAGCGTTTCAATATGGGCCCAAGCAGGAGATAGAAACCCTCGTGCATGAGCATGAGTGGTGACGCGATTACTTTCTAAAAATGGGGCATGCCGGTCGGAACAACATATCTTCATTTTCCGTGGTCATGGTGTCCTCCAAAAACCAATTCACCTATTTCGCAGGCAATGATCTGGGTGCCAGTGTCATGAGTCGGTTCACAACTTTTGGTGAAATCCCATGGGATTAGGGCAGGGGTTCGGGACGCAAACGTCCCGGTTGGTCCATGCCATTGCCCAGAGCCTTCTGAAAGCAGTGCTGGGTATGACGGCAACAAGCCATCGGAAGCAATGCTTCCGAACATGGGAAGCGATGTTCAAAGGCACTGCTACCCAAAACAAACGCAATCATCGGGAGTGCTGCTCCCGAACATCGGAAGCGTTTGCCCGACCAGTTTCGGCAGGCACACTTATGGGACGACGGCTCTCGGGAGATCGGCCGGACCACTCGGCCACGATGTTCCGTTCAGTACGACCGATTGGCCCGAGGATTTCGGAAACAACATGGTAGGCACTGCATCTAAAAACTCTGAGGAAAAAACAATGCCGTGGTGTGCAATTGTGCGACATGTGTTGTTGACATCGCTTGTCCCAAGGCACCGGGGAAAAGGGAGAAGGGGGGGTGTTGCCATCAAGGCTCAGCAGGTGGAGGGGCGTACAGTGTATGGACAGTGTGGTCTGTGGGGCTTGTCCTAGAGGTCTCGCGCCGGTGATATAAGAGTGTTGTAGGCCTCCGCACTGACGGCACACACTCCCCTCTGCCGGCGCCACCGGCCTCGATGTGGACCCAACCCAAGGGTCATGAGTGCTCTCAATCACTAATGTGGCCTACGTAGTATTGTGCTATGGACTGTCGACTAGGTGTGTGAGCAATGCAAGTAGCCGTGGCGGGTTGCAGCCTTCACGGAGTGTGCCCTCTGTGCACGTTGCGCCTCCCAATGCCACCTGTGTGTCTGCCCTCAAACACCCGGAGCCATCCTCCCCTTTCATAATGGGGGGTAGTGTTACCGGGATCCCTCGTGTTTCCAAGCACAAGGCGCCTCGTGTCGGAGTTAATATTCTGTGTGATGCCCATGGGTCCTACCTGCGAATCACATCCCGTGCCCCCTGTGTGACATTCCGTCAGGTTGCTTTTTTTTTTATGGGGCCCTAGGGACAGTCACGCATTCTTCCCTTTGATTGCTCCGTCGGATCGCTGTGTTCTGTCCACCGCTGTGGCTTGTGTTATCCGAGCCCAGTAGTTGGCACACTGGGGTTGTGTTAGTCGTTGCGGGGGTAATTGTGCAGTTTTTAATGCCCACTCCCCACCTCACTGAAGTCATTTACCACATGCCTCGCCGTGTTTTAATGTGCGTGAAGCCCACGTGCTCCACCCCTCCGCGTGAAGGCAGTCCTAGTCGTCCACCACCTGCCTCCCCACACTGCCATGTGCATGGGGCCCAATTGCCCCATCTCTATGTGTGGCGCGCACGGGCATTGCGCGCATGTGCATGGTTTCCACAAGTGTCGGTGCACACCTCTGCAGGTGGTATGCGCTCATGTCTGGCACACGCAGGTGGCGTGTGCATCTGTGCAGCGGCCTGGGTAGTTTGTGCCGAGCGGTGGCCATAGTGTGGTCCTTGGTTCATCCCACCCAAAATTTGTCAATGGTTCCTTCCCGGTCCTCCACAATCTTAAGAATCAGGCAGAGTGCGCTACAAGGGTCCCTTCGTTGGGCCTCAGGACCCAACGTCCCCCACACGCATAATCACCATCACAAGACCTTCAAAGCACACACCTCGGGAGCCCCAGTGGCAGGCCACTGGGTGCCGGCTCTCCTAGGCATGTGTGGAAATGATGTAAACCTAAACCCCCATCAATTGTGGCGGGCTCCGCGGCCAGATACGTGCGTGGGTCGTGGTACTTGTGTCCGCGCTAGAGATATCGGCATTCCCTGGTGAGCGAAACCCCATGACAAAGGCACGGTGGGGGCTGGGGAGGGTCTTGGGTGGCTAGCGGACTGTTGCCGGTGTGCATTCACCGCCCCACCCCCATCCCGCCCGTCCTAGTCTGCCCCTAGTGGCCTACAAGTTCTATCATGCATATGGCACGTCTAAGCCTCGGCAGGCACTGCCAACCTGATGCCGGATGAGCAGGGTTGCCCTGGCATCCGGTACCCACTTGATTGGCTGCCTAGGCCATTCCCTGTGTTGTCGCTGCCTCCCATGTGCATGCTCTTGCCTGCTCTGGCAACCCCTGCATCCCAATCTCCTGTATTGACCTCGCTACCTGGCCTCTGCCTTGCTGCCCCACCTTGCTGGCTCCTTTGTGCCACCAACTGTGGCTCCCGAGTCTTGCTACGTTGTGTTGCCCCTTCCCTTGAGTGTTTGTGCCCCACGTTGTTGCTTGTGCACCCCCGCCTCTCCCATTCAATTGCCCCCCCCCCCCCCCCCCATGCAATGTTTCCACTTTCCGCTGACTGGTGCTCGCCCCCCCCCCCCCCACGCGGTGGGCTAATCATACCCAAAGGAGAAGAGTGGCAACACCCACCCGGGAACAAGCATTTTGGGGTTTTGGGTGTAACAGCCCATCTCTTTATTTTTTAGAGTTAGCGAACGTGCTGCAATTGAGGGGTCCCCGCTACGGGGTTTTCGGGGGGGGGGGGGCTAGTTCTGCATGGCTCATTTGCACGGGGGCTCACGGTTGCCCCTGGACTGTGGGATTGCAGTCCATCCCTACACAGACATACAAATGTGGATCAATTGGACTCTAGGATAGTTCATAGCACAAACATGCAGACCGACACGGAACCATTTCAGATTATTCACGCCCACCAGCTTGGTAACGATTGCTTGCTTGCAACGTGGCTGACAACACGCGCCAACACATCTGCCTTGTTCCCCCGAACAGACGCACCATACCTGCGGCAAACAGCCCTAAGTTCAAACAGCACCCACTCATGCATGGTGCCATCTTGCATAGATGTGGCAAGCGCGGCATCCACATCATACCAAAACACTCTTGAAGGAATGGGGGGATCCTTCTTGGGTTCTTGCGTAGCTTTAAAAATTGTTGTGGGCTGGATAAGGTCCTACTCAACTTCTCAGTGTGCATCCCCCTCCCTGCCATACAGCTCTCTGATTTGGAAGAATTTTCAGAGTCCTGTGTGTGTGCCATGCTTGGTCTGGTCCAGAATGACATCATCTCTTCGGTGGGTTCAAAATCCTCCACGTCACGGGGGACTGAAAAATCTTTCAATGCTTCGAAGCAGATTTCGAAGCAATTTCATCAAAGGAGCCGCCCCTGGAAACACTTGACTAAAGAAAGCACACGCACACAACCACAACAAAAGGCAGCACAAAGCAACACAACGCAACAAAACAGAGAAACTTAACGAAGGTTAAGAAGGTCGGGCTGTCTGATGCTGGGCTGGCCAGATCAACGTGAAGCCCTGGATCAATTCATCACTGCTGCTCACCATGCATATGCCCAACCGACTCCATCTTCCAGCTACTCGCCAGCCGTTGAGGTGGACATTCCGGTACTCGGGAAGTTGGCGGACACTCGGGTACTCGGGAAGGTTGCCCATGACTCAAAAGCAAAAGTGGCTGCCTCACCCCTATTTCACTGGCCCACAAGAGGGCGGAATTTCCACATAACGGCTGCAATCTCAGGGACCCCCCAAAAAAGGGACAAAATGAGAAAAGGCTACCATACCCCTGCCTTCTCGGGGGCCCACAAGAGGGCGGAATTGCTACGTAAGCACTACATTCTCGGGGGTCCCCAACAAAGGAGACAAAATCAGAAGTGGCTACCACACCCCTGCCTTCTCGGGGGCCCAAAAAAGGGCGGAATTGCCACGTAACCCTTGCATTCTTGGGGACCGGCAACAAAGGGGACAAAATCAGAAGTGGTTGCCTCACCCTTGCCTTCTAGGGGGCCCACAAGAGGGCTGAGTTGCTACGTAACCCCTGCATTCTCGGGGGTCCCCAACAAAGAGGACAAAATCAGAAGTGGCTTCCTCACCCCTGCCTTCTCAGCGGAATTGCTAAGTAACCCGATCCTCACCATCCGCCATACGTCCCTCTCCCTCGTCACGGCCCCGGTCCTCCAAATGCCCCACGTACAACTGATTGACACGATGGTCCATAATGGCACATGGGGCGCCTCTTGGGGCGGCGCATGGGAAAGCTAAGCCTACGGCGCCTGCGGCACACCATTTGAGTCTCGGGGGTCCCCAAAAGGGGGTTCAAAAAGGGCCCTCACCAGGCCAGTGGAAAAAAGCCCCCCACGGGGGTCCTAGATAGTTCAGGGTAACCCTACAACCAACGTTCCTTAAGAGACAAAAAAGAGAGGGTCTTAGGGAACATCTTGCCCAACTACTCATGACGTGTCCAGCGTATGTTGTGCTTGGTGCTTGCGGCAACGGTTGCACTGTGTGTCCCGATTGTTTGTTGCGGTTTACCCTTTCAAAGCGACGCCCGCTGCAGCGCACAACATGTCCCAGTCCAAGCTGGTGGGCCACGTTTGTGCTCTCTGCCTAGCGGTACGTTCTCCTCGGGCAGTGCGCGCGTCACTGTTGGTGTGGGTGTTGGGCTGGGTCATCCGTGATTTCCTTTCTCTCACCCATGTAGGGCTGCCCCACTGTTGTCAGGGTGGTGCAAGCAGCACGAGGCACTCCTGCATAGGCTCCCAAACTTGCAGCGTGGGGGATTTAATGGCGTAGTGGTGGTTGTTGCATTCTCTGAGATGTTAAGGGGCTCCCCTTGCGAGGATGTCACTCGAGGCTATCCACGCCTCGGAGCTCGGGATCCTTGCGGGTTCACCCCCTGGCTGGTCGTGTGCAGTGACCACCGCTGGATTGGACACTGTGTTTCATAACCATGCCCGAGGCCCTGGCACTAGGCCCACTGTGCTGCCCTACTCCCCTCTGTGCTGCATTGTTATGCTCTGCCTTGCTCTGCTCTCTGTTAGTCTACTGAGTTCCGCCTGCTCTGTGTTACCTGCTGCTGCGCTATTCCGCTCGGCCCTGTCCTGCCATGCACAGCTCCATGCTGTTCTGCTTGTGCGAGTTCTAGACGGGTCGGCTCCTCTCTGCTTGGCCCTGTGTTGCTTGTGTGCACTATACTCTGCTGTTCGCTCTTCCATGCACTGCTCTGCCGTGCTTTGCGCTGCATGTTGTCTCTGCTCTTCTCTCCTGCGCTCCGCTCTGCTCTCAATCACGTGGCGCTGCTCTGATGTGCCCGTGTGGCTGCGCTTTGTTCTGCTTTTCTCTGGGCTGCGCTGCTCCACCCTGCCCTGGTCTGCTCTCTGCTGTTCTACTGTGCTCTATCTTGCTGTGCGTTACAATGCTGCTGCGCTACGCGGCTCCACTCTGGTCTGCTCCACACCACTCCACGTTGCTGTGCTCTGCTGAGCTCTGAACTGGACAGCCCCCCCAACCGGCCCCCCAACTCCCATAGCGTGCATTAATCCCCCACCATACAGCAAAACGCTGCAGGCATTGATGATGAACAGCGTGTACGCTGACGAGGGGCCCTGCAATATGTCAGCTTGTGCATGTGCTTGCAACACAGCAGCTGCGCACACAGAGCAACAGGCGGGATCCCTCAAGTGTGCAGCTCTGAGACCATCGCGTTTCATACAGTTGGGCTGATGTAAGATTATGGTGGGTTGATCGTAAAGATGGGATCAAAAGACATCCCTGTACTTGACGGTGTATGTAACGTTTGATATCGATTTCGTTGCGTGCTGCCTTCATTCAACCCGTGATCATTGGTCAGGCAAACACAACAACTGATGCCGGTAAACCCCCTTGCCTCTCGTGTTGCATCTAGAAAATGCTGACACAGGAGACACAGGGGACGCCCCCAACATAATCAGAGAGGAACGTGAAGCAGAGGGTTTCACGGGCTCACTGAATACCGCGTGGGCACAGCTAAAAAGTGCCTACAAGTGCCGGCGTGGCAGTGGCCATACATACAGCCGTGGCGCTGGGGGGAGGGGGGGTGGGAGGCTCAGGCAATAGCCGAGGGATGGAGGTACACGGCGACTCCTCGGCATCAGCAGCTGTCATCTGAAGCGATGCCCATGCATGGTGCTCAGACAACAGAGGGACACCACTGCACAGCGGTCGGATCTGAATGGTGGTGTGCCTAAGCCCCCCCCCCCCACGCCCCCCACATGTGCATATCATGCACAGGCCCTGTGCTGCGTGCCCGGCCCTGTGCAATACCGGACATTGCGGTTTTTGTCAGATTCCGAGATTACGCCAGCAGCCAACAAAATGCGGCGGAGGAGTAGGTACTCGTGGTACCCCATCGTTTGGAGGATGAAGTTCTGGACGCATGCGGCGGTGATCCGAGGCATTGCGGACTCGGGAATGCCCGTCATTGACGCGGTGATGCACGTGATCGTGCGGTTTGTCTGCAGGAGATCCTGCGAAAACAGGGAAGAGGATGGGGAGGGTGTCCAGCTGCGGCTTTGGTGCTGATGGGACCGCGTACATCGTATCAGCACCGTGGCTGCCCCACCTACGGCATCCCCCCCCCTCGGAACTGTGACTCTGTCGGAGACAAACCCGGACCCGGAGATGCGCGTGCACAGTCATGTCAAGTCATGGTCCTCGACTGGGGGGAACGTGGTATCCACCGGAGTTGTACATATCCAACAAATGATATGCTGTGCATAATCCGGACGAGAACTACGGCATACGCCAAAAGAGGGGGAAGGGGTCGGCCCTATATGATGCAGTCGCGACTGGGGCTTCCGGGACTTGACGAACGCAGCGGACCAAAGGGGACACACCTGCAGGGCCCGCCCGGCAGTGTGCTGCAGCGAAGGGTTGCCACTGACGTCCAGTCTCCGGACGCTGGGGTGCTCCTTCAGAGCACCTGCTAGAGCGACACAAGCCTCGTCGCTGAGATCGCACTGGCGGAAAAGGACCCGCCGCAGGTCTTTGTTCACCCGGATGAGGTCCAGAAAGACGCCGTTGTTGACCTCCGGATGACCAGTGAGACTACATATGCGAAGAGAGAACACTGGGGGGCATCTGCATGGCACACACACAAAAGCAGCGCGGCAAGCAGACGTGACTCTTCAGCCCCCGGAACCCTCCCCCCGTACGACATTGCGTCTACTCATTAAATTCCAGGCTCCTGAACTGCGACTCGCATGCCTGAACCCCCAGGCTAGGCCCAAGGCCGCTTGGCTCCATGCTGCCCCACAGAGCGCGTTTGCTTCAGCACAAGCACCGCACAGCGGCCCCGTTGCACAACCGTCACATTGGCCGTCACCACAGCCATTTTTACAATCTGCCGCTTTGCACTGCCACAATTGTCGGACCAGTGCATTGGACAATTGTTGGACACCCGTTCTGATGGGCCGAAGGGCGCAAAGGCTCGTCTGGGTGCGTCTGCCGTCCCACTCTCGCTTCGCCTCACCAACAGGGGGGGCCTGGGAGACGGAAACTTGCCTTAGCATAACCCTCCCACGTGCTCATACTTGTCATCACATGCACTGCACGGTCAAGGGATGCCTTTCCGCAACAGCACTGCCCTTGCCCTGAGAGATGTCTCTGCGGGTGCTCCCTCTCTCCTGCACCTGTCCACTCTTTCGTACACTGTGTCCCTGTCATCACGTCCTGCCTCATATCCCTCCCTCCGCCCCTCCCTCCTGTGCCTTGTTGCTGCCCAAACCCCGCACACCTTCCCCCCAAGGCAGCCCGGCCGCCCCCTCGGTGGCATTGGGAGCATTGACAGGATTTTCGTCTGAAAATTATCGAGGCTTCCCGGAGCTTTTGGGGGATCATTGACCACTACAATCTCCGCCCATGCCTTGGATGGGACATGGTGGGGGATTTTGCACAGTGTGCAGCACATCCTTTGCCTTAAATTCTGTTTTCCCTGCAAATGTGAGTCTATCTATACATATCTATGGAAGGACGTGATAGGATCTGTGTATCTGCACTTACTCAGGCTTCCTTATACCTCCCCACCCCACCCCATCCCTGCGCCCCCAATTATTGATAGGGTGAATCGTGTCCGTAACAATCTTCTGAAGCGGAGCCTTGTTCAAATTGCGGAGATCGCTCGGTACATCTGCAATGCACATGCACTTCGTTTGATGCAATTGTCATTTCTAGCCGCATGGGACGACCACCAATAATTGAATACACTTTCAAGTTCCTCTGAAATCCTCTGAAATCGTGAAAAATGTAAGTTGTGTACAAAAAATCGTCTAGTCGTGAAATTTTTTTTTGCGGTAAATGCATGTAATTTTTTTTTGCGGTAAGTCGTGTAAATTATAAAAAAAAATTGAAAAATTGAAAGAAATGCAACCTTTGCCATACATGCGCAATATGTACAGCTGCCGGTTCCGTACGGCACCCCCATAGCGACCTTAACGATGGGACGCCGAGTCCACAAAGCACATAGTACTCTGCGTGGCCACCAATTAGTTGGGACTCGGCCAATATTACATAGTTTCACATGTTGTCATTGGCACTAGACTCAAAATCAGGCCCAAGGAAAGAGTCGTGACACGGCCATGGCCAACATCCAGTGTGCCTGCACTGGGAACAAAATTAGGCTCAAGAAAAAGAGTCCTGACAGGGCCATGGCCAACGCTAGTACCACCATTATATGCCACCAAGGCACTGGCATGGGGCCAATATAATAGCAATCTTGTACGCTCAACCATTGGTACACCAAACGGCGGAGGAAAATACAGCCCACAAAACATGCACCCGCTACAAGTAGTTGCAGAATGCACGCTTGTAGATCAAGTCCGTTTTTGTGTCACTGGATTTGGGCTTTGCACCAGGATTGGGGTCAAAGTGACAAGCGGCGCGCAACTCTACCACTAGCTGCTTGGACAGGTCATCGATGAAAAGCTGGTCACGCTCCAAATGGCCAGATGCATCTGCTGGGTAGCCATCCGGCACCTTGCGCCACTCTCCACGGATGAGGACCTTGGGACGGGTGTCCTCCTCCTCTGTGGGAGTGGCCATAGAAGGTTGCGCCCTAGCCTCTGGGCTTTCCACGCTCTGCTCGGCGGAGGCCTCCTTGCCTTCGAGTGGGGTGGGGGTGGCCTGAACACTCTCCTCCTTAGCCGAAAGTGCACCTTCAACTTGGGTGCTAGGGGGGGACTCAAGAGGGCCAGAAAACTCGGTCACGCCCTCCACATCATCACCGGGCGCTTGAACGACCCGCACAGCACGATCAGCATTAACAATGCTGAGCACATAGTCCACAAAACCGGCACCCATTGGGACGAGGGGCACATCGGAAAAAGTACCCCGGTGCTCCACCACCAGCTTCGCGATGTTCAAGCTTTGAAAACCACAAGACCAACCGTTCATTTGGAATCCCAAGGCGCGATGCTCGGTGGTTCGCGAAGACTTCTTCAAGGGCTACAAGAAAGGACGGATCAAATGAGTGGAGCTTGGGGGTTCCCAAACCCAAATAGTGAAAAGCTCCAACCGGACACAACAATCGAAGGCACACACAAACCAGTGCAACCCTTCCTTGTCATCGGAATTAACCACAAATATGTGGCGGCGGCACCACCTCATGTTGGCCATTCTTTCCCCGGAGTCAACTCTTTGCACGTACCTTGAGAGTCTCTTGATATATAGAAGCGCTAGACTCCACGCACGTGGTTCATCGATTTCATTGTGGCCGACCTCTTGGTTCAACCAACACACGATATCCTTGTCTGTCAACCAATCTCCCACCCCCAAAGGGGTTGTTTCGCTTGGGATGGTGCTTCGAGTATGCCTTTTGGAAGTGGGAGGGTCGACAGGGGGTGCACTTGGGAAGGCCTTCTTTCCCTTCACCTTCTTCTGTGGCACAGGGGCCGTAGGGGGAGGCGCAAAGAGGTCCACCTCTAAATCAGATGACTGGACCTCTTTTTTCTTCACCTCCTTACCTGGGGGAGAGGCCAACAGAGGATTAGAAAGGACGTCCAACTCCTCGTCACCGGACACGGGTTCGTTGGGGAGGGTGGCGGTCAAAACCTCCTCAACGTCTACCTCCTGACACCACTTTTGAAAGAGCCACTTGTCCGTGTTGGGGTGGGCCCTTCCACGAACTGGACACTTCAAAGTGTGCACGCAAAATCCAAACCCCTCACAATGCATGCACCACAGGTACACGGTCTTGTGACATTGGCCACACACATAAGGTGGCCGAAAGAGATTAAGGCAATGCCAAGTTCTCCAATGCACCTCCATGGGTAATGCAACAGTAGTAGACGTAGACTCATCAGCACTGGGTGGGTTCACAGCAAGCGTGGAGACATTAGCGTCGCTATCAGTATCACTACTGGCCACCACCTTCCTGCGGCTTTTTGCAAGTGCCTTTTTCTTTTGGGATGCAAGTTTTTCTAACTGGCGGGTATGAACCTTTGTTGATGGCTCCGCACATGCAGTCACCTTGCGCTCCATACAGCCCAACTTAAAAGGGCGTTGGGCAACAATCTCCCAAGAGTATTGAGAGGGTACCTTAAAATTCGGTTCTTTTACGAGGAGCCGCAACAACACACCCTCACACATCGCGAACGTGCAATAGTTTGCACAAGTACAACCATCCGCTGTCATGCGGTGGATGCGGAGAAAGGCTACAAATACCTCCCACGTAATTGAGGTCCCTTCCTCTATCTTACGCAACGTGGCTTTCCTTTCGGCCACGGCAGCACCATCAATGGGCCGATACTCCTAAATGGGTTGTCCGTTCAAGCCACGTTTTTGTGAGGAATCTCCCTGGTCAAAAAACAGGGCATCGCCATCATTGAAAAATGCATTTGCCATTTGCAGCGCTTGGCTCTCTTGCCACATCCACGGCTCGGGTTTAGGGGCACGTCCAAAAAAGGCAAAGGGGCGGCTAGTCCATTGCTTGGCAATCTTTGGCATTGTGACTTGCAAGAATTCCACCAACGTGGACCTTCGATGGTCTGTGACCACCTTCAGCATATTTGCATGCGGCTCAAAAGGGGTGGCCGCAGGAATGCCGGCTGGAGAGTCCGCGACTGCCTAGTTCGACCGCTGGTCCACAAACTGCTCTTTATGTGCCAAGTGTTGTGGACGGGGTTGGTCAAGGCATTCCACCCGGAAGACGGAAAAAATAGAAACGGATCGAAAAGTGCACTTACATGAGGGGAATTCATGATGGAAACATGACCTACATACATACAACACAAAACAAAAGGAACGGTCCTTGGGTTATCCACGCCCGACGATATGTGCACTAAAAGACAAAAAAATAGAAACGGATCGGAAGGTGCACTTACATGAGGGGAATTCATGATGGAAAGCACCCCATTGTGCACATGCACATATTACACATCGGCAAAGAGGAACTGTCACGCACAAAAGAGGGGGTAGACAGTCCCAAACAACCAAGCAATAGTACACTGCATGTGTATTTATAGGGTATCATCAGTATTGTGGCGGATTTTCTTCGTGTAGGCCTCGGTGCCATTTGCAAAGCATTTCTTGAACAACACAGTTGCATGCACAAAGGGCAAAAAGAAAATGCCTTCTCCAGGGCCCAGAAGAGGCCGGAAGTGCTACGCCACCCCTTCATTCTCGGGGGTCCCCTAAAAAGTCAGAGGTGGCTTCGAAGAGGGGGGATAGAATAAGAAGTGGCCCACAAGTGGGCAAGGTGGCAACATAATCCCTGCCGCCTAGGGGGCCCCCGCCGCTTAAGAGCGGGGGGCAGAATCCGAAGTGGCCCACAAGTGGGCAAAGTGGCTACATAACCCCTGCCGCCTGGGGGGTCCCCACCGCTTGAGAGCGGGGGGCAGCATCAGAGGTGCCCTACATAACCCCTGCCGCTTGGGGGTCCCCACCGCTTCAAAGCGAGGGGGCAGAATCATAGGTGGCCCAGAAATGGGCAAGGTGGCTACATAACCCCTGCCGCATGGGGGGTCCCCACCGCTTGAGAGCAGGGGGCAGAATCAAAAGTGGTCCACAAGTGGGCAACGTGGCTACATAACCGCTGCCGCCTGGGGGGTCCCCACCGCTTCAGAGCGAGGGGGTAGAATCAAAGTTGGCGCACAAGTGGGCAACGTGGCTACATGACCCCTGCCGCCTAAGGGGGTCCCCACCGCTTGAGAGCGGGGGGCGGAATCAAAAGTGGCCCACAAGTGGGCAAGGTGGCTACATAACCCCTGCCGCCTAGGGGGTCCCCACCGCTTGAGAGCGGGTGGCAGAATCACAAGTGGCGCACAAGTGGGCAACGTGGCTACATAACCCCTGCCGCCGGGGGTGTCCCCACCGCTTGAGAGCGGGTGGCAGAATCAGAAGTGGCCCACAAGTGATCAAGGTAGCTACATAACCCCTGCCGCCTAGGGGGTCCCCACCGCTTGACAGCGGGGGGCATAATCAAAAGTGGCCCACAAGTGGGCAAGGTGGCTACATGACCCCTGCAGCCTCGGGGGTCCCCACCGCTTGAGAGCGGGTGGCAGAATCAAGAGTGGCCCACAAGTGTGCAAGGTGGCTACATAACCCCTGCCGCCTGGGGGGTCCCCACCGCTTGAGAGGTGGGGGGAGAATCAGAAGTGGCCCACAAGTGATCAAGGTGGCTACATAACCCCTGCCGCCTAGGGGGCCCCCACCGCTTGAGAGGTGGGGGGAGCATCAGAGGTGGCACACAAGGGGTCAAGGCGACTTACATAACCCCTGCCGCCTAGGGGGTCCCCATCGCTTCAGAGCGGGGGGCAGGATCAGAAGTGGCCCACAAGTGGGCGCGTTGGTTACATAACCCCTGCCGTCTGGGGGGTCCCCACCGCTTGATGGCGCGAAACAGAATCAGAAGTGGCCCACAAGTGGGCAAGGTGGCTACATAACCCTTGCCGCATAGGGGGTCCCCACCGCTTGAGAGACCAGAGCAAAAATAGAAGTGGCCCACAAGTGGGCAAGGTGGCTACATAACCACTGCCGCATGTGGGGTCCCCACCGCTTCAGAGCGGGGGGCGGAATCATAGGTGGCCCACAAGTGGGCAAGGTGGCTATGTAACCCTTGCCGCCTAGGAGGTCCCCACCGCTTGAGAGGTGGGGGCAAAATAAGAAGTGGCCCACAAGTTGGCAAGGTGGCTACATAACCCTGCCGCCTTGGAGGTCCAGACCGCTTCAGAGCGGGGGGCAGAATCACAGGTGGCCCACAAGTGGGCAAGGTGGCTACATAACCCCTGCCGCCTGGGGGTCCCAACAACTTCAGAGCGGGGGGCGAAATCAGAAGGGGCCCACAAGTGGGCAAGGTGGCTACATAACCCCTGCCGCCTGGGGGGTCCACACCGCTTAAGAGGTGGGTGGCAGAATCGGAAGTGGCCCACAAGTGGGCAAGGTGGCTACATAACCCGTGCCGCCTAGGGGGCCCCCACGGCTTGAGAGGTGGGGGGAGAATCAGAGGTGGCCCACAAGGGGTCAAGGCGACTACATAACCCCTGCCGCCTAGGGGGTCCCCATCGCTTCAGAGCGGGGGGCAGGATCAGAAGTGGCCCACAAGTGGGCGCGTTGGTTACATGACCCTTGCCGCCTGGGGGCTCCCCACCGCTTGACGGCGCGGGGCGGAATCACAGGTGGCCCACAAGTGGACAAGGTGGCTACATAACAGCTATGTGTATAAGGTCTGATGTCTGATGTCTGATAAGGGATGTTGTGTGTGCGGTCTGTCCACGAAGATGTCTGATATTCTTATGTACTGGAGGTGGGTCTAGGGGTCCAATGCCCCCCTCCCCCGCCATTGTCCACACCAAATTCTTCACAGGAAACCCCCCCCCACCCATCCCCCCCCCCCACTATCAGGTGCTTTCTAGCCTCCCTCCCCCCCCCCAAGGAGAAAAGGCGCCACAGAAAACACAGACCCCCCTGTTTGGAAAGCAATTGCACACCTGTTGTTGACAGTAGTGTATGTGACAACTTCAATTTGATTCTGATTTTGGTTGTTTGAGCACACAATTTGTTTGTGTACTTTGGGAAAGGGGAAAGGGGAAAGGGGAAAGGGGAAAGGGGAAAGGGGAAAGGGGAAAATGTGGGACCAGGAAAAGTGGGAAAATTGAACAACCACCACACAAAAAAGCCAAATGGTAAACATCTCAAGGGATTGCATCATGACCATTGCAATCAGCATCAGTTAAATTTAGATCCACAAATAAAATGGTCGTGGTAATGCCACAAAACATCAAATCAAATGTGCAAACAGGGAAAATGGGAAAAATCTTCGAAGACAGCACACAACAACAAAAGGGCACATGCAAATCCGTGGGCATCCTCTCATTCATCGATGAGTCCATCCATGTCATCCACTGGCTGCGAGCAACTGGGCTGGGAGCTGCTTGGTGGTGCCGCAGAACGGGTGACACGGTCCGTGTCCGGCACAAAGGCATCCCATTCTTCCAATAATGGCAACGCATGCTGCGTAGCAAGGTCCCGCAGTTCTTGCCGATCGCTGTTACCTGCCACCTTCACACCAAGCACATCCAGGCAGTTTAACAGCGCCCCCTTTGACCAATCACGCAGCCTGCCATTCTCCGTGGCCATTACCAATTTCGCCTGCATCGTGGCCACACCACGCCTCTTATTTGGCTTCCGTGGTGTGGCCAATTCGTCTGCACTATTGTTCTCCCCCTCATCACAGACATCATCTACAACATTCACCACCACGTTCCCACAAGGACGTGGACTTGCGCAAAAGCATGCATGGCACACCAGACATGTATTGCACCAGATGCGAACCTCCTTCTTGCATGTGGCACACTCCGTACCTCTGCGAAAAGTGATGAAGTCATGGTTGCCATCATGCGAGTCAGGGGTCCCATCGGGTGCAACAATGCTGACCACATCTGCCTAGTGCCGTTCTGTACCCTTTCCTGAGGGTGCCGTTGAGCTCAGTGGTGTACCCGGCCCTCCAAAGAAGGGCAGGCTGTCACCATCATCAGCCACTGCTTCATTACCTTGCAGACATTGAAGCATTGCAGCCTCCACAGATTCTCTGTCCCCTACCTTCTTTGAAACCCTTTGTCTTGGGCGCAGATCGAAGCGTGCATGGGCAGCCAGGTGGCGTGCCACTGCAACGCCTTGTCCCTTTGCCCATTGCTGGAAAGGGGGCAAGTTGGAATGCAATGCCATGCACATGCTCAGGACATGTGTCTCCACAGTGTCATGCATACTACTGCAGAACCTCCCACGCAAAGAGATGGCACGCTCTACCGCAGCTTCAGCGGGGCAATATGTTCGCAATAATGCGAGAACGCGCCACACATTCCTCCACTGCGCATGTGCCCTTTCAGGTGCCAGTGCCTCCCACATCTTGGACATTTGCACAGTTGCAAAGTGCTGCACCATGTGCTCCTTAAGGCCTTCCCACTCTACCAAGGCATGGTCACAGTTCACATTGGCTGCACCCAACTCTTCTTGGTGTGAAGTCATGAACTGACGCAACTGCTCCACCCCATATGCAGCACGCTCATTGACCGGGAGGGCAACGAAACGGCCATGGTCCAACAAGACTGCGCACTCCAACACCGCCCTGGGGTCAATGGTTGCCTGCCCCTCCTTGATGCCTGCAAGCAACACATTGGTCACTGCACGCGCCTGAACGCCTGGAAAAGGAGGTGTTGTTGCACACTTCTGCCCACCTGAATCAAACTGGACCAACTGCACACCACGCCACGCACCAGTTACGGTCTGCTCCTTGAATTGCAACCACCCTGGACCCTCCTCGCGAGCCACCCTCTGCAACCGGGCTTCTAGCATACCTGTTGCAGTGGCGAAGTGTGCACCAGTGGGCGCACGTAGTTGTGCCACACTGTTAAAACACCGCATGCCATACAGGATGTCCCCGTAGACCACCCCCCATGCAAGCAAACTGGCATCATGGCAGTGCTCCCACACATCCTCCTCCTTGGTAGAATGCTGCACCTTGGAATCCAAGTGTCGTGCCTCCCAAGGGACATTGGCCAAAAAAGCAGTGTTGCGCCGTGCATGCGCCTGTGACCACCTGATGCGATGACTTGTGGGGATGAGCTGCAAGCCACTACGTTTATCCTGCACATGCCTTTGCACACACTTTTGCAACTCCTTCCACTGCCGTGCCCCATTGTACAAGCCTCGTTGCCGATTGACGGCCGCCAAGTAATCAACATGGGTTGGGCCAGCAGCCTCCAATGCAAGACCCAACTTGCGCTGCAACACATGGCACGGCTCACCCAAGGGTGTCATCAACACTAACAACTTCCCAATCAAGGCGAACACATTGCTCTCAATGTGTGAGACATCAACAACCTGCCGCGCACTGGCACCCCGCACACCAAGGTTAGAAGCCCCGTCCACTGCAAAGGTCACTACCCTCTTTGCCCACCAATCACGGTCAGGAATCCAGGACATCAGAACGCATTCTAGCTGCGTTGCAACCTCATGCGCATCACCACAGGCCACATCCACCACACCAAGGAACACCTCACACATGCCCCCGGGGCCAGTCCCCGGGAAAATAAGCAGAATGGCGTACTCATTGATGCGATGCCTCTGCATATCCGAGCCGTCAAGCAACACTGCAATGAACGTTGCCAGGAATAGGGCATGTGTTACCTCATCCTGCATGGCATCATGCATTGCGGCAATAGCCTTCTCAACTATCCACCGCCGTGATGCATGGTGCCCAGGGGCGGATGTCAGAGAACAGTGCAGAAGAATGCGCTCACTTATAGCACGGATGGAAGTGCACATGCGTAACCCTATATACACCTCAACCAACCGTGACAGAATGGCTGCCTCAGCATCCGACACTGCCACACCAATCTCCATGGCTTCCCCCCTGACGAACACAACGGTCGCTCCCACCACCACAGCTGTGGCACCAGCAGTGGGGCACAATGCGCGATACCGCTCTGCACAATGCAGCTTGAAACTGTCCTCAGCCACTCGGTGGTGGTGCCCTGGCCTATGCAGATTCTTTCGGTTTGATGTTGTGCCAAGTGATAACCCCAAGTGGCTTTCCAACACCTCCTTCCGCCACGTTTTTGGGCCGGAGGTCTTCATGCGCATCCCTACAGCATATGTTCCCAATACCAGGGCTTCACTTTTCTTAGGGGGACGCGCCACCTGGGGAATGCCACACACGTTTGCCCACGCACAACACACACACTCAACACCCCCACTTGTCGTGAACTGATACTGCCAATGAGCGGCTACAAACATTTGTAGTGTCTTTGGACCACTGTCCAGTTGCATGGGAGTGGCCTGCATCAACACGCACAATGCGTCCTTCCCCGATGCGGCCAATGCAACAGACCTCAACCTATCTTGCTCGACTGATTGTGCCACTGAGGATTGTGACATGCCATGCTCTGCATGCCGCGCATCCCACTCTTTTGCATGCCGTGCTCTCAGTTGCATCTGGTGTGCTTCAACACGCACTCTCAGATGCCTTGCCACTCGCACCTTGCGCGTCTGCAGCAACTGTGCCACTGCCTCAACAAATTCTGAGGACGTCTGTAGCGGCGCCGAGGCAGCCACACACATCTCATTAGGCATGCTCTGGGCATGCGTACTCATGTCTCCTACCCTTGAAGGACTCTGTGTTGCACTTGGGGAAGGGGGGGGGGGCGCCTTGTGCCAGCGCCATGGCTGGCACAGAGGCGTCCATAGGCACGCTCTGGGCATGCATAGGCCTGTTCCTGATGTACCCCACCCTTGATGCACCCTGTGTTGAAGGAGGGGTGGGGGGGGACGCACCTGGTGCTAGCGCCATGGCTGGCACCGAGGTGTCAGTAGGTACGCTCCGGGCATCCCGTGTCTGACCAGGGGCCGGCGGTCCTGTCCGTTGGGAGGCACGCTGCGACATGTCTGGTACAACCAAATATGTCTGTTTCCGCTTGTATAGCAGAAACGTCGCCTTTCGCGGGTCGGGGGGGGGATTCATGGCCTTCACCGTGGTGTCGTTACACAACCACCACCTGTCGTTGAAAACGACATGCACCACAAAGTGACCCTCCTCCCTCGTCGCTCCAATGTGCAACACCATGGCATGCAAGGACCATTGCCACCCCAGGCAATCGAGAAACTCATGGTCCACAACCAACTTGTACTCCTGCTGGTTGTGGACATGTAACCCCACGACCTCGTTGTACACCACCGATGTATACATTGGTGCCTCCCTCAGGTCACCCCGACACGGACACGGGGGGGGGGGGTTGTCAAGTAACCCAACCGGTCTCCCCTTCATTCCCTCCTTCACACGCTGTCGCACACTCTGTCCCTGGTTCGTCACATGCAATATCTGCGCTGGCATGGCTGTCTCCCCCCCCTCCCGCAAAACCTTCACCCCACAGGCACCACAGTATTGCCAGAACTGCTCGTACGAGGAACAACATGACAGAGCAACCACCCCAGCGGCCGTGAGCTTGGGCACCATGTACTTCCAACACTCGGGCATCTCCGCCTGCCGCATCCATTGGAATTTTGGTGCAGGGGCTTTGCACTTGCATCGCCCGCTACACTGGCACACCGTCTCACACATGGCATCCTCCATTGCCAGCCTCTCAGCAATGTCCTGTGGATTGTATGCACCACCTCCTCCATGTGCCACAACACCCTGCCACAATGGTGCCCAGACACTCTCCTCGTCTAGGCATCCTGCGTGTCCTGCGTGTCCTGCATGTCCACCCGACGCCACCAACAGACACTGCAGCGTGGTACCCAACCAACACCAGTTGTACCCACGTGGATTCTCCATTCCCCATGGTCGCCGCGGTGCTCCACCAAGTGGCCCACTATGCACCTGCATGTAAGCGGAAAGCGGTCTCATTGAGGAATGCACGGTCCCGCGGCGGGAGTGTCCACCAGTCACCACGGGAGTACAACACCACCAACCTCCTCTCCCCGTGCCAAGAACAAGTGCCATGCCATGCACCCGTACGTACGAGAACCGGTTGCTGGCATACATCGTACGTGGCGCCAACCCGTGTAACACCATCCAAGCATTCCATACTACATCTCCGTCCATCCCGACCATTACATACACCACCTACCTCCACCCATATGTGTCCCCGTGTGTGCTGGCCGGTGGAAAACACTGCCGACCAAGGGGACGCGTCATGCACATGTTGATGCGGTTTTGTGAGCACATTGCAAGACAATTGCATGGTGGTCCATGTGAACCAATCAGGCAACATGTGCCTTGCCATCTTGTTCACCAGGGTCACCAGTGGCTTGTAGTTGCGTGTCCGTTGCACTAGACGAGTGCAGCGGCAGTCTGTTGCATTGGTGTGGCCCTTCATACCACCAACCCCTAGATGCAAATGCCACGCTCTAACCCCCCCAACCGGCCCACGCTTGTATGCCAAGATGCCCATCATCCCGTGCAACGTGCAAAAGGGGGCTACATGCAGCGAATGGTCAAAGTCTGCACCCCGGAAATGACCACCTCCTTTGACACCATCTCGTTCCGCCTCGGCAATAACCACCACCGTCGCCCGGTGGCACTGCTCCTCCATATCCCCACAGTCACGGTAGTGCAGCGGATGCTCCCGTCCAGGCACCCAAACAGTAGCGGATGTCAACGCGCTGTCGATCCCAAACCCTGACGTCACAATGCTGTACCTGTCTGATCGCAGCAACACCACACTACCGTCCACATGCTTCGCCAAGGCAGCAAAGTGGTCAGCCATTCCCCCTTGGGGCCGGCCACGCCATGTGTCCTTCTCAAGATCCCGGTTCACAGATAGTGTAGACTCTTGAACTGAACGCCCACACATGTCGCGAAACACGGCGATGGCCCTTGCCCGCAGCGATGCGCCGTCCAACGGGGTGTTGCTGGTGATAGCATGCAGGCTTTGGGCCACGGCATAGTAGAAACATGCCCCGGCAACGTATTGGTCGGGAAGAATGCGAAGCTTCAAGAATTTGCCGTTGGTAGGACTCTGCCAACCTCGGCCTTGCTGGGCTTTTTGTCCACGTGGTCCAATGCCATAGCATCTGGATCTATCGGCGCTGTCTTTGTGCCTTGCTCTTTCTTGCCACGTTTCACGGCAGCCCCATTACTTGGTGGGGGAACCCCTGGGCGCTTCTTGCTCCGTGGGCTCTCTCCCACAGAACTGGGGTGTGCGACCGGGGTGGTCGCTGACTCTGCACCGGACTGACTGCAAGCCCTCACTGTCGCCAATGAACTAGGGTGTTCAACCGGGGTGTACCCTGAATCCGCACTAGACTGACTGCAGGCCTTCACTGTCGCCACATTGCCTGTGCTAGAAGGACTGCAGTCCACAGCAGCTGGCTCCTTGGGTTTCTGTGCAAGTGGTACAGGAGACTCCTCCAAGGAACTCGCCACCCCTCCATCACTAGCCGCCGGTGTCAGACACACAGGGTGGGGGGCCGGGGAGTGTGACTCATCGGCGGGGCAGACCTGGGACCAGGGGTCCGGTGTTCCACATCCAACACATGCCGCGGAGTCGTTCGCACCACCTGGGGGGGGGGGCAGGTGGACTTAACACCTCACCAGGGTTATCCACCCTATGTGCACCTGCCGGGGGACCACGCCCTTGTGCCAGGGAGGACGAAGTGGGAGTCACAGACTCATCGCCTGAGGGGTCTCTTGCCATGAGCACCGCCGCTCCACCCTCGTGCGCTACAGCAAAGGACGTGGAGTCACTTGGGTCAACTCGGGGGTGCCCTTCTGGACTTAATCGTTGGGTGTATGGTCGCTGTACACCGGCCGCCTCCGTCTCCTCCATGAGCACCGCCGCTCCAACCTCCTGCGCTACGGCAAAGGACGTGGAGTCACTTGGGTCACCTCGGGGGTGCCCTTCTTGACTTAAAGGTTGGGTGCATGGTCGCTGTACACCGCCCGCCTCCACCTCCTCCATGCGCACCGCCGCTCCAACCCCCTGCGCTACGGCAGAGGACGTGGAGTCACTTGGGTCACCTCGGGGGTGCCCTCCTGGACTTAATCGTTGGATGTATGCTGGCTGTACACCGGCCGCCTCCATCTCCTCCACTAGTACCTGCAGCATCTCAAGCCCTCCATCATCCCTCCATGCGATGTCCATAACCCGTACGGCCGCATGCAGACGACCGTGATGACTGTCTGGCACCTCTGGGCTAAAGGGGCTGCAACGCAGCAAGAGCTCGTTGCAGTCTTGCATAGGCACCCGCATGCTGTTCGCGAAGTGGCGGCCCAGCGTGTATGCTGCCACCAGGCTGTCCTCAGTCAATGGTTCTCGGCGCTGCTCTTGCAGCCCTTGGCATGCAATCGTGAGGCAGCGGACTGCCCCATGGGCGGCTTGCAGCAACGCTTGGTCAAAGCGCTCTTGCCGTGTCTGGGTGACAGTGACACACGCACGTGGGACCGCAGCCTCAGGCAGCAACGAGTTGCGCCGACCGCTAGCGCGCGCCTTGGGGCTTGGCAACAGGTCGCTCACCAGTGGTTTGGGCCCACTTGTCGCTTGGGGCCACAGATATGGGCCAGGCGTCACATGGCGACTAGCCTTGTCATAGAAGTAACCCATGGTAGGGGTGGGATACGCCACGTCCCCAGTCCAGAACGGCCACTCGTCGACCAGAGGTAGGGCACGCACCAGTTCACACCAAACGTCCCTTTGCTCTGCTGTCTTCACACTTGACGTGCCACCCGGAAATAGCACCGGCCTGACGACTGCCTGGCCGGCCACGGTTCCGGTTTGCAAGTCGTTCCCACAGGTCTGTGGCAACATCCCGGTAGTGCACGCGGCTCCCCCCATCATGCATGGTGGGCTTGGCAAACCCATGCTCGGTGTACATGAACCGGCACAATGCCCTGCAACCATGCAAATTCACCACGTCAAGGTCACACGAGGCCATGAGGTCCCTCAACCGTCGCCATAGGCGCCCGGCCACCTTCGGTGTGGCCTCCCACCCCAATTGTCCTGTGGCCAGCATTAGGCCATACTTCATTCTTGCTGGCTCCAGCAAGTGCTCCGGTGGCCATTGAGCGCTGGTCCATTGCTTGGCTCGCGCACCACAACTGTTAGTGGTTTGGGTGACCTTCGAGGCTTGCAGGGTCCACCACTGTGACCACTATGGGGGTCCCACAACTCAGGGGGGCAATCAAGGGCAGGTCCTTGGTACTCAAAGTGCCAGCCGGGCTGGTCCTCAGGCTCACCGGCTGGTCCAGGAGACGCCGTTGCTGGTGGGTTTGTTGTCGAGAGCGCTAGGGCTATGACAACGAACGAAGTGCTGCTGCTCAGAGGCACGCAGTGGCTACGTCAAGGCTTAGTCGCGAAGCGCAATGGCTTGGACTGAAACTGAAAGCTGTGGCTCAAAGACGCACAGTAGGCGATGTAAGGTTCAGTCGCGAAGCGCAATAGCTCGGACCGAGCCAGGTAGCTGTGGCTCAAAGGCGCACAGTAAGCGAACTGGCAGAACGCGAACTCGCACAGGGAAAGGTGTAATGAGGCAAAAACAAACTACAAGGAGAAAAAGTACAGATGACACCACAGAACCTGGACGCGGCATACCCCCGAAATGTTTTGGAGGTGAGATATTGGACCCCTTCCGTGAAATATTTTGGGGGTGTAGAGCCCCCAAATATTTGACGGAACCCCTTCCGTCAAATATTTTGGGGCTGTAGACCCCCCAAATATTTGACGGAACGCCATCCGTCAAATATTTGGGGGCTGTAGACCCCCCAAATATTTGACGGAACCCCTTCCGTCAAATATTTGGGGGCTGTAGACCCCCCAAATATTTGACGGAACGCCTTCCGTCAATTATTTGGGGGCTGTACACCCCCCAAATAGTTGACGGAACCCCTTCCGTCAAATATTTGGGGGCTGTACACCCCCCAAATATTTGACGAAACGCCATCCGTCAAATATTTGGGGGCTGTAGACCCCCCAAATATTTGACGGAACGCCATCCGTCAAATATTTGGGGGCTGTAGACCCACCAAATAGTTGACGGAACCCCTTCCGTCAAATATTTGGGGGCTGTACACCCCCCAAATATTTGACGGAACCCCTTCCGTCAAATATTTGGGGGCTGTACACCCAGCAAATATTTGACGGAACGCCATCCGTCAAATATTTGCGCGCTGTAGACCCCCCAAATAGTTGACGGAACCCCTTCCGTCAAATATTTGAGGGCTGTACACCACCCAAATATTTGACGGAACCCCTTCCGTCAAATATTTGGGGGCTGTAGACCCCCCAAATATTTGACGGAACCCCTTCCGTCAAATATTTGGGGGCTGTACACCTACCAAATATTTGACGGAACCCCTTCCGTCAAATATTTGGGGGCTGTACACCCCCCAAATATTTGACGGAACCCCTTCCGTCAAATATTTGGGGGCTGTAGACCCGCCAAATATTTGACGGAACCCCTTCCGTCAAATATTTGGGGGCTGTAGACCCACCAAATATTTGACAGAACCCCTTCCGTCAAATATTTGGGGGCTGTAGACCCCCCAAATATTTGACGGAACCCCTTCCGTCAAATATTTGGGCGCTGTAGACCCACCAAATATTTGACGGAACCCCTTCCGTCAAATATTTGGGGGCTGTACACCCCCCAAATATTTGACGGAACCCCTTCCGTCAAATATTTGGGGGCTGTGGACCCCCCAAATATTTGACAGAACGCCATCCGTCAAATATTTGGGGGCTGTAGACCCCCCAAATAGCTGACGGAACCCCTTCCGTCAAATATTTGGGGGCTGTAGACCCCCCCAATATTTAACGGAACGCCATCCGTCAAATATTTGGGGGCTGTAGACCCACCAAATATTTGACGGAACGCCATCCGTCAAATATTTGGGGGCTGTAGACCCAGCAAACAGTTGACGGAACCCCTTCCGTCAAAGATTTGGGGGCTGTAGACCCCCCAAATGTTTGGCACAACCCCTTCCGTCAAATATTTGGGGGCTGTACACCCCCCAAATATTTGACGGAACCCCTTCCGTCCAATATTTGGGGGCTGTAGACCCCCCAAATAGCTGACGGAACCCCTTCCGTCAAATATTTGGGGGCTGTAGACCCACCAAATATTTGACGGAACCCCTTCCGTCAAATATTTGGGGGCTGTAGACCCCCCAAATATTTGACGGAACCCCTTCCGTCAAATATTTGGGGGCTGTAGACCCACCAAATATTTGACGGAACCCCTTCCGTCAAATATTTGGGGGCTGTAGACCCCCCAAATATTTGACGGAACCCCTTTCGTCAAATATTTGGGGGCTCTACACCCCCCAAATATTTGACGGAACCCCTTCCGTCAAATATTTTGGGGGCTGTAGACCCCCCAAATATTTGACGGAACGCCTTCCGTCAAATATTTGGGGGCTGTAGACCCACCAAATATTTGACGGAAGACCTGCCGTCAAATATTTGGGGGCTGTACACCCCCCAAAATATTTGACGGAACCCCTTCCGTCAAATATTTGGGGGCTGTAGACCCACCAAATATTTGACGGAACCCCTTCCGTCAAATATTTGGGGGCTGTAGACCCACCAAATATTTGACGGAACCCCTTCGGTCAAATATTTGGGCGCTGTAGACCCACCAAATATTTGACGGAACCCCTTCCGTCAAATGTTTGGGGGCTGTAGACCCCCCAAAATATTTGACAGAACGCCATCCGTCAAATATTTGGGGGCTGTAGACCCCCCAAATATTTGACGGAACGACATCCGTCAAATATTTGGGGGCTGTAGACCCCCCAAATAGCTGACGGAACCCCTTCCGTCAAATATTTGGGGGCTGTAAACCCCCCCAATATTTGACGGAACGCCATCCGTCAAATATTTGGGGGCTGTAGGCTTGGCAACAGGTCGCTCACCAGTGGTTTGGGCCCACTTGTCGCTTGGGGCCACAGATATGGGCCAGGCGTCACATGGCGACTAGCCTTGTCATAGAAGTAACCCATGGTAGGGGTGGGATACGCCACGTCCCCAGTCCAGAACGGCCACTCGTCGACCAGAGGTAGGGCACGCACCAGTTCACACCAAACGTCCCTTTGCTCTGCTGTCTTCACACTTGACGGCCACCCGGAAATAGCACCGGCCTGACGACTGCCTGGCCGGCCACGGTTCCGGTTTGCAAGTCGTTCCCACAGGTCTGTGGCAACATCCCGGTAGTGCACGCGGCTCCCCCCATCATGCATGGTGGGCTTGGCAAACCCATGCTCGGTGTACATGAACCGGCACAATGCCCTGCAACCATGCAAATTCACCACGTCAAGGTCACACGAGGCCATGAGGTCCCTCAACCGTCGCACTAGGCGCCCGGCCACCTTCGGTGTGGCCTCCCACCCCAATTGTCCTGTGGCCAGCATTAGGCCATACTTCATTCTTGCTGGCTCCAGCAAGTGCTCCGGTGGCCATTCAGCGCTGGTCCATTGCTTGGCTCGCGCACCACAACTGTTAGTGGTTTGGGTGACCTTCGAGGCTTGCAGGGTCCACCACTGTGACCACTATGGGGGTCCCACAACTCGGGGGGGCAATCAAGGGGAGGTCCTTGGTACTCAAAGTGCCAGCCGGGCTGGTCCTCAGGCTCACCGGCTGGTCCAGGAGACACCGTTGCTGGTGGGTTTGTTGTCGAGAGCGCTAGGGCTATGACAACGAACGAAGTGCTGCTGCTCAGAGGCACGCAGTGGCTACGTCAAGGCTTAGTCGCGAAGCGCAATGGCTTGGACTGAAACTGAAAGCTGTGGCTCAAAGACGCACAGTAGGCGATCAAAGTTCAGTCGCGAAGCGCAATAGCTCGGACCGAGTCACGTAGCTGTGGCTCAAAGGCGCACAGTAAGCGAACCGGCAGAACGCGAACTCGCACAGGGAAAGGTGTAATGAGGCAAAAACAAACTACAAGGAGAAAAAGTACAGATGACACCACAGACCCTGGACGCGGCATACCCCCGAAATGTTTTGGAGGTGAGATATTGGACCCCTTCCGTGAAATATTTTGGGGGTGTAGAGCCCCCAAATATTTGACGGAACCCCTTCCGTCAAATAATTTGGGGCTGTAGACCCCCCAAATATTTGACGGAACGCCATCCGTCAAATATTTGGGGGCTGTAGACCCCCCAAATATTTGACAGAACCCCTTCCGTCAAATATTTGGGGGCTGTAGACCCCCCAAATATTTGACGGAACGCCTTCCGTCAATTATTTGGGGGCTGTACACCCCCCAAATAGTTGACGGAGCCCCTTCCGTCAAATATTTGGGGGCTGTAGACCCCCCAAATATTTGACGGAACGCCATCCGTCAAATATTTGGGGGCTGTAGACCCCCCAAATATTTGACGGAACCCCTTCCGTCAAATATTTGGGGGCTGTAGACCCACCAAATATTTGACAGAACGCCTTCCGTCAAATATTTGGGGGCTGTAGACCCCCCAAATATTTGACGGAACCCCTTCCGTCAAATATTTGGGCGCTGTAGACCCACCAAATATTTGACGGAACCCCTTCCATCAAATATTTGGGGGCTGTACACCCCCCAAATATTTGACGGAACCCCTTCCGTCAAATATTTGGGGGCTGTAGACCCCCCAAATATTTGACGGAACGCCATCCGTCAAATATTTGGGGGCTGTAGACCCCCCAAATAGCTAACGGAACCCCTTCCGTCAAATATTTGGGGGCTGTAGACCCCCCCAAATATGCAACGGAACGCCATCCGTCAAATATTTGGGGGCTGTAGACCCACCAAATATTTGACGGAACGCCATCCGTCAAATATTTGGGGGCTGTAGACCCAGCAAACAGTTGACGGAACCCCTTCCGTCAAAGATTTGGGGGCTGTAGACCCCCCAAATGTTTGACAGAACCCCTTCCGTCAAATATTTGGGGGATGTACACCCCCCAAATATTTGACGGAACCCCTTCCGTCAAATATTTGGGGGCTGTAGACCCACCAAATATTTGACGGAACACCTTCCGTCAAATATTTGGGGGCTGTAGACCCACCAAATATTTGACGGAACCCCTTCCGTCAAATATTTGGGGGCTGTAGACCCCCAAAATATTTGACGGAACCCCTTCCGTCAAATATTTGGGGGCTGTAGACCCACCAAATATTTGACGGAACCCCTTCCGTCAAATATTTGGGGGCTGTAGACCCCCCAAATATTTGACGGAACCCCTTCCGTCAAATATTTGGGGGCTCTACACCCCCCAAATATTTAACGGAACCCCTTCCGTCAAATATTTTGGGGGCTGTAGACCCCCCAAATATTTGACGGAACCCCTTCCGTCAAATATTTGGGGGCTGTAGACCCACCAAATATTTCACGGAAGACCTGCCGTCAAATATTTGGGGGCTGTACACCCCCCAAAATATTTGACGGAACCCCTTGCGTCAAATATTTGGGGGCTGTAGACCCACCAAATATTTGACGGAACCCCTTCCGTCAAATATTTGGGGGCTGTAGACCCACCAAATATTTGACGGAACCCCTTCGGTCAAATATTTGGGCGCTGTAGACCCACCAAATATTTGACGGAACCCCTTCCGTCAAATATTTGGGGGCTGTAGACCCACCAAATATTTGACGGAACCCCTTCGGTCAAATATTTGGGCGCTGTAGACCCACCAAATATTTGACGGAACCCCTTCCGTCAAATATTTGGGGGCTGTAGACCCACCAAATATTTGACGGAACCCCTTCGGTCAAATATTTGGGCGCTGTAGACCCACCAAATATTTGACGGAACCCCTTCCGTCAAATGTTTGGGGGCTGTACACCCCCCAAATAGTTGACGGAACCCCTTCCGTCAAATATTTGGGGGCTGTAGACCCCCCAAATATTTGACGGAACGCCATCCGTCAAATATTTGGGGGCTGTAGACCCCCCAAATAGCTGACGGAACCCCTTCCGTCAAATATTTGGGGGCTGTAGACCCCCCCAATATTTGACGGAACGCCATCCGTCAAATATTTGGGGGCTGTAGACCCACCAAATATTTGACGGAACGCCATCCGTCAAATATTTGGGGGCTGTAGACCCAGCAAACAGTTGACGGAACCCCTTCCGTCAAATATTTGGGAACTGTACACCCCCCAAATATTTGACGGAACCCCTTCCGTCCAATATTTGGGGGCTGTAGACCCCCCAAATGTTTGACAGAACCCCTTCCGTCAAATATTTGGGGGCTGTAGACCCCCCAAATATTTGACGGAACCCCTCCGTCAAATATTTGGGGGCTGTAGACCCACCAAATATTTGACGGAACCCCTTCTGTCAAATATTTGGGGGCTGTAGACCCCCCAAATATTTGACAGAACCCCTTCCGTCAAATATTTGGGGGCTCTACACCCCCCAAATATTCAACGGAACCCCTTCCGTCAAATATTTTGGGGGCTTTAGACCCCCCAAATATTTGACGGAACCCCTTCCGTCAAATAATTGGGGGCTGTAGACCCACCAAATATTTGACGGAAGACCTGCCGTCAAATATTTGAAGGCTGTACACCCCCCAAAATATTTGACGGAACCCCTTCCGTCAAATATTTGGGGGCTGTAGACCCACCAAATATTTGACGGAACCCCATCCGTCAAATATTTGGGGGCTGTAGACCCACCAAATATTTGACGGAACCCCTTCGGTCAAATATTTGGGGGCTGTAGACCCCCCAAATATTTGACGGAACCCCTTCGGTCAAATATTTGGGGGCTGTACACCCCCCAAATATGACGGAACCCCTTCCGTCAAATATTTGGGGGCTGTAGACCCCCAAAATATTTGACGGAACCCCTTCCGTCAAATATTTGCGGGCTGTAGACCCCCCAAATATTTGACGGAACCCCTTCCGTGAAATATTTGGGGGCTGTAGACCCACCAAATATTTGACGGAACCCCTTCCGTCAAATATTTGGGGGCTGTAGACCCCCCAAATATTTGACGGAACCCCATCCGTCAAATATTTGGGGGCTGTACACCCCCCAAATATTTGACGGAACCCCTTCCGTCAAATATATGGGGGCTGTAGACCCCCCAAATATTTGACGGAACGCCATCCGTCAAATATTTGGGGGTTGTAGACCCACCAAATATTTGACGGAACCCCTTCCGTCAAATATTTGGGGGCTGTAGACCCACCAAATATTTGACGGAACCCCTTCGGTCAAATATTTGGGCGCGGTAGACCCACCAAATATTTGACGGAACCCCTTCCGTCAAATGTTTGGGGGCTGTACACCCCCCAAATATTTGACGGAACCCCTTCCGTCAAATATTTGGGGGCTGTAGACCCCCCAAATATTTGACGGAACGCCATCCGTCAAATATTTGGGGGCTGTAGACCCCCCAAATAGCTGACGGAACCCCTTCCGTCAAATATTTGGGGGCTGTAGACCCCCCCAATATTTGACGGAACGCCATCCGTCAAATATTTGGGGGCTGTAGACCCACCAAATATTTGACGGAACGCCATCCGTCAAATATTTGGGGGCTGTAGACCCAGCAAACAGTTGACGGAACCCCTTCCGTCAAATATTTGGGAACTGTACACCCCCCAAATATTTGACGGAACCCCTTCCGTCAAATATTTGGGGGCTGTAGACCCCCCAAATGTTTGACAGAACCCCTTCCGTCAAATATTTGGGGGCTGTACACCCCCCAAATATTTGACGGAACCCCTTCGGTCAAATATTTGGGGGCTGTAGACCCACCAAATATTTGACGGAACACCTTCCGTCCAATATTTGGGGGCTGTAGACCCACCAAAAATTTGACGGAACCCCTTCCGTCAAATATTTGGGGGCAGTAGACCCACCAAATATTTGACGGAACCCCTTCTGTCAAATATTTGGGGGCTGTAGACCCACCAAATATTTGACGGAACCCCTTCGGTCAAATATTTGGGGGCTGTAGACCCCCCAAATATTTGACGGAACCCCTTCGGTCAAATATTTAAGGGCTGTACACCCCCCAAATATGACGGAACCCCTTCCGTCAAATATTTGGGGGCTGTAGACCCCCAAAATATTTGACGGAACCCCTTCCGTCAAATATTTGGGGGCTGTAGACCCCCCAAATATTTGACGGAACCCCTTCCGTGAAATATTTGGGGGCTGTAGACCCACCAAATATTTGACGGAACCCCATCCGTCAAATATTTGGGGGGTGTACACCCCCCAAATATTTGACGGAACCCCTTCCGTCAAATATATGGGGGCTGTAGACCCCCCAAATATTTGACGGAACGCCATCCGTCAAATATTTGGGGGCTGTAGACCCACCAAATATTTGACGGAACCCCTTCCGTCAAATATTTGGGGGCTGTAGACCCACCAAATATTTGACGGAACCCCTTCGGTCAAATATTTGGGCGCGGTAGACCCACCAAATATTTGACGGAACCCCTTCCGTCAAATGTTTGGGGGCTGTACACCCCCCAAATATTTGACGGAACCCCTTCCGTCAAATATTTGGGGGCTGTAGACCCCCCAAATATTTGACGGAACGCCATCCGTCAAATATTTGGGGGCTGTAGACCCCCCAAATAGCTGACGGAACCCCTTCCGTCAAATATTTGGGGGCTGTAGACCCCCCCAATATTTGACGGAACGCCATCCGTCAAATATTTGGGGGCTGTAGACCCACCAAATATTTGACGGAACGCCATCCGTCAAATATTTGGGGGCTGTAGACCCAGCAAACAGTTGACGGAACCCCTTCCGTCAAATATTTGGGAACTGTACACCCCCCAAATATTTGACGGAACCCCTTCCGTCAAATATCTGGGGGCTGTAGACCCCCCAAATGTTTGACAGAACCCCTTCCGTCAAATATTTGGGGGCTGTACACCCCCCAAATATTTGACGGAACCCCTTCCGTCAAATATTTGGGGGCTGTAGACCCACCAAATATTTGACGGAACACCTTCCGTCCAATATTTGGGGGCTGTAGACCCACCAAAAATTTGACGGAACCCCTTCCGTCAAATATTTGGGGGCAGTAGACCCACCAAATATTTGACGGAACCCCTTCTGTCAAATATTTGGGGGCTGTAGACCCCCCAAATATTTGACGGAACCCCTTCCGTCAAATATTTGGGGGCTCTACACCCCCCAAATATTTAACGGAACCCCTTCCGTCAAATATTTTGGGGGCTTTAGACCCCCCAAATATTTGACGGAACCCCTTCCGTCAAATAATTGGGGGCTGTAGACCCACCAAATATTTGACGGAAGACCTGCCGTCAAATATTTGGGGGCTGTACACCCCCCAAAATATTTGACGGAACCCCTTCCGTCAAATATTTGGGGGCTGTAGACCCACCAAATATTTGACGGAAGCCCTTCCGTCAAATATTTGGGGGCTGTAGACCCACCAAATATTTGACGGAACCCCTTCGGTCAAATATTTGGGGGCTGTAGACCCCCCAAATATTTGACGGAACCCCTTCGGTCAAATATTTGGGGGCTGTACACCCCCCAAATATGACGGAACCCCTTCCGTCAAATATTTGGGGGCTGTACACCCCCAAAATATTTGACGGAACCCCTTCCGTCAAATATTTGGGGGCTGTAGACCCCCCAAATATTTGACGGAACCCCTTCCGTGAAATATTTGGGGGCTGTAGACCCACCAAATATTTGGCGGAACCCCTTCCGTCAAATATTTGGGGGCTGTAGACCCCCCAAATATTTGACGGAACCCCATCCGTCAAATATTTGGGGGCTGTACACCCCCCAAATATTTGACGGAACCCCTTCCGTCAAATATATGGGGGCTGTAGACCCCCCAAATATTTGACGGAACCCCATCCGTCAAATATTTGGGGGCTGTAGACCCCCCAAATATTTGACGGAACCCCTTCCGTCAAATATTTGGGGGCTGTAGACCCCCCAAATATTTGACGGAACCCCTTCCGTCAAATATTTGGGGGTTGTGGACCCCCCAAATAATTGACGGAACCCCTTCCGTCAATTGGGGGCTGTACACCACCCAAATATTTGACGGAACCCCTTCCGTCGAATATTTGGGGGCTGTAGACCAACCAAATAGTTGACGGAACCCCTTTGGTCAAATATTTGGGGGCTGTAGACCCCCCAAATATTTGACGGAACGCCATCCGTCAAATATTTGGGGGCTGTAGACCCACCAAATATTTGACGGAACGCCATCCGTCAAATATTTGGGGGCTGTAGACCCACCAAACAGTTGACGGAACCCCTTCCGTCAAATATTTGGGGGCTGTACAGCCCCCAAATATTTGACGGAACCCCTTCCGTCAAATATTTGGGGGCTGTACACCCCCCAAATATTTGACGGAACCCCTTCCGTCAAATATTTGGGGGCTGTAGACCCACCGAATATTTGACGGAACCCCTTCCGTCAAATATTTCCCCAAATATTTGACGGAACCCCTTCCGTCAAATATTTGGGGGCTGTAGACCCACCGAATATTTGACGGAAACCCTTCAGTCAAATATTTGGGGGCTGTAGACCCACAAAATATTTGACAGAACCCCTTCCGTCAAATATTTGGGGGCTGTAGACCCCCGAAATATTTGACCGAACCCCATCCGTCAAATATTTGGGGGCTGTAGACCCACCAAATATTTGACGGAACCCCTTCCGTCAAATATTTGGGGGCTGTAGACCCCCCAAATATTTGACGGAACCCCTTCCGTCAAATATTTGGGGGCTGTACACCCCCCAAATATTTGACGGAACCCCTTACGTCAAATATTTGGGGGCTGTACACCCCCCAAATATTTGACGGAACCGCATCCGTCAAATATTTGGGGGCTGTAGACCCGCCTTATTTGACGGAACCCCTTCCGTCAAATATTTGGGGGCTGTAGACCCCCCAAATATTTGACGGAACCCCTTCCGTCAAATATTTGGGGGCGGTAGACCCCCCAAATATTTGACGGAACCCCATCCGTCAAATATTTGGGGGCTGTAGACCCCCCAAATATTTGACGGAACCCCTTCCGTCAAATATTTGGGGGCTGCACACCCCCCAAATATTTGACGGAACCCCTTCCGTCAAATATTTGGGGGCTGTAGACCCACCAAATGTTTGACGGAACCCCTTCCGTCAAATATTTGGGGGCTGTAGACCCCCCAAATATTTGACGGAACCCCATCCGTCAAATATTTGGGGGCTGTACACCCCCCAAATATTTGGCGGAACCCCTTCCGTCAAATATTTGGGGGCTGTAGACCCCCCAAATATTTGACGGAACGCCATCCGTCAAATATTTGGGGGCTGTAGACCCACCAAATATTTGACGGAACCCCTTCCGTCAAATATTTGGGGGTTGTAAACCCCCCAAATATTTGACGGAACCCCTTCCGTCAAATATTTGGGGGCTGTGGACCCCCCAAATATTTGACGGAACGCCATCCGTCAAATATTTGGGGGCTGTACACCCCCCAAATATTTGACGGAACGCCATCCGTCGAATATTTGGGGGCTGTAGACCCCCCAGATATTTGACGAAACGCCATCGGTCATATATTTGGGGGCTGTAGACCCCCCAAATATTTGATGGAACGCCATCCGTCAAAATTTTGGGGGCTGTAGACCCCCCAAATATTTGACGGCACGGCATCCGTCAAATATTTGGGGGCTGTAGACCCCCCAAATATTTGACGGAACCCTATCCGTCAAATATTTGGGGGCTGTAGACCCCCCAAATATTTGACGGAACCCCATCCGTCAAATATTTGGGGGCTGTAGACCCACCAAATATTTGACGGAACGCCATCCGTCAAATATTTGGGGGCTGTAGACCCACCAAATATTTGACGGAACCCCTTCCGTCAAATATTTGGGGGCTGTAGACCCCCCAAATATTTGACGGAACCCCTTCCGTCAAATATTTGGGGGCTGTACACCCCCCAAATATTTGACGGAACCCCTTCCGTCAAATATTTGGGGGCTGTAGACCCACCAAATATTTGACGGAACCCCTTCCGTCAAATATTTGGGGGCTGTAGACCCCCCAAATATTTGACGGAACCCCATCCGTCAAATATTTGGGGGCTGTACAACCCCCAAATATTTGACGGAACCCCTTCCGTCAAATATTTGGGGGCTGTAGACCCCCCAAATATTTGACGGAACGCCATCCGTCAAATATTTGGGGGCTGTAGACCCACCAAATATTTGACGGAACGCCATCCGTCAAATATTTGGGGGCTGTAGACCCCCCAAATATTTGACGGAACCCCATTCGTCAAATATTTGGGGGCTGTAGACCCACCAAATATTTGACGGAACCCCTTCCGTCAAATATTTGGGGGCTGTAGACCCCCCAAATATTTTACGGAACCCCTTCCGTCAAACATTTGGGGGCTGTACACCCCCCTAATATTTGACGGAACCCCTTCCGTCAAATATTTGGGGGCTGTAGACCCACCAAATATTTGACGGAACCCCTTCCGTCAAATATTTGGGGGCTGTAGACCCCCCAAATATTTGACGGAACCCCATCCGTCAAATCTTTGGGGGCTGTACACCCCCCAAATATTTGACGGAACCCCTTCCGTCACATATTTGGGGGCTGTAGACCCCCCAAATATTTGACGGAACCCCTTCCGTCAAACATTTGGGGGCTGTACACCCCCCTGATATTTGACGGAACCCCTTCCGTCAAATATTTGGGGGCTGTAGACCCACCAAATATTTGACGGAACCCCTTCCGTCAAATATTTGGGGGCTGTAGACCCCCCAAATATTTGACGGAACCCCTTCCGTCAAATATTTGGGGGCTGTAGACCCCCCAAATATTTGACGGAACCCCTTCCGTCAAATATTTGGGGGTTGTAGACCCCCCAAATATTCGACGGAACCCCTTCCGTCGAATATTTGGGGGCTGTAGACCCCCCAAATATTTGACGGAACCCCTTCCGTCCAATATTTGGGGGGTGTACACCCCCCAAATATTTGACGGAACCCCTTCCGTCAAATATTTGGGGGCTGTAGACCCCCCAAATATTTGACGGAACCCCTTCCGTCAAATATTTGGGGGCTGTAGACCCACCAAATATTTGACGGAACCCCTTCCGTCAAATATTTGGGGGCTGTACACCCCCCAAATATTTGACAGAATCCCTTCCGTCAAATGGTTGGGGGCTGTAGACCCACCGAATATTTGACGGAACCCCTTCCGTCAAATATTTGGAGGCTGTAGACCCACCGAATATTTGACGGAACCCCTTCCGTCAAATATTTGGGGGCTGTAGACCCCCCAAATATTTGACGGAACCCCTTCCGTCAAATATTTGGGGGCTGTACACCCCCCAAATATTTGACGGAACCCCTTCCGTCAAATATTTGGGGGCTGTAGACCCCCCAAATATTTGACGAAACCCATTCCGTCAAATATTTGGGGGCTGTAGACACACCGAATATTTGACGGAACCCCTTCCGTCAAATATTTGGGGGCTGTAGACCCCCCAAATATTTGACGGAACCCCTTCCGTCAAATATTTGGGGGCTGTAGACCCACCAAATATTTGACGGAACCCCATCCGTCAAATATTTGGGGGCTGTAGACCCCCCAAATATTTGACGGAACCCCTTCCGTCAAATATTTGGGGGCTGTAGACCCCCCAAATATTTGACGGAACCCCTTTCGTCAAATATTTGGGGGCTGTAGACCCCCCAAATATTTGACGGAACCCCTTCCGTCAAATATTTGGGGGCTGTAGACCCACCAAATATTTGACGGAACCCCTTCCGTCAAATATTTGGGGGCTGTAGACCCCCCAAATATTTGACGGAACCCCTTCCGTCAAATATTTGGGGGCTGTGAACCCCCCAAATATTTGACGGAACCCCATCCGTCAAATATTTGGGGGCTGTAGACCCACCAAATATTTGACAGAACCCCTTCCGTCAAATATTTGGGGCCTGTAGACCCCCCAAATATTTGACGGAACCCCTTCCGTCAAATATTTGGGGGCTGTACACCCCCCAAATATTTGACGGAACCCCTTCCGTCAAATATTTGGGGGCTGTAGACCGACCAAATATTTGACGGAACCCCTTCCGTCAAATATTTGGGGGCTGTAGACCGCCCAAATATTTGACGGAACGCCATCCGTCAAATATTTGGGGGCTGTACACCCCCCAAATATTTGACAGAACCCCTTCCGTCAAATATTTGGGGGCTGTAGACCCCCCAAATATTTGACGGAACGCCATCCGTCAAATATTTGGGGGCTGTAGACCCACCAAATAATTGAGGGAACCCCTTCCGTCAAATATTTGGGGGCTGTAGACCGCCCAAATATTTGACGGAACCCCTTCCGTCGAATATTTGGGGGCTGTAGACCCCCCAAATATTTGACGGAACGCCATCCGTCAAATATTTGGGGGCTGTACACCCCCCAAATATTTGACGGAACGCCATCCGTCGAATATTTGGGGGCTGTAGACCCCCAGATATTTGACGGAACGCCATCCGTCAAATATTTGGGGGCTGTACACCCCCCAAATATTTGACGGAACGCCATCCGTCAAATATTTGGGGGCTGTAGACCCACCAAATATTTGAGGGAACCCCTTCCTTCGAATATTTGGGGGCTGTAGACCCCCCAGATATTTGACGGAACCCCTTCCGTCAAATATTTGGGGGCTGTAGACCCCCCAAATATTTGACGGAACGCCATCCGTCAAATGTTTGGGGGCTGTAGACCCCCCAAATATTTGACGGAACCCCTTCCGTCAAATATTTGGGGGCTGTAGACCCCCCCAATATTTGACGGAACGCCATCCGTCAAATATTTGGGGGCTGTAGACCCACCAAATATTTGACGGAACGCCATCCGTCAAATATTTGGGGGCTGTAGACCCACCAAATAGTTGACGGAACCCCTTCCGTCAAATATTTGGGGGCTGTAGACCCACCAAATAGTTGACGGAACCCCTTCCATCAAATATTTGGGGGCTGTAGACCAACCAAATATTTGACAAAACCCCTTCCGTCAAATATTTGGGGGCTGTAGACCCAGCAAATATTTGACAGAACCCCTTCCGTCAAATATTTGGGGGCTGTAGACCCCCCAAATATTTGACGGAACCCCATCCGTCAAATATTTGGGGGCTGTACACCCCCCAAATATTTGACGGAACCCCTTCCGTCAAATATTTGGGGGCTGTAGACCCACCAAATATTTGACGGAACGCCATCCGTCAAATATTTGGGGGCTGTAGACCCACCAAATAGTTGACGGAACCCCTTCCGTCGAATATTTGGGGGCTGTAGACCCCCCAAATATTTGACGGAACGCCACCCGTCAAATATTTGGGGGCTGTACACCCCCCAAATATTTGACAGAACCCCTTCCGTCGAATATTTGGGGGCTGTGGACCCCCCTGATATTTGACGGAACGCCATCCGTCAAATATTTCGGGGCTGTAGACCCCCCAAATATTTGATGGAACGCCATCCGTCAAATATTTGGGGGCTGTAGACCCCCCAAATATTTGACGGAACCCCTTCCGTCAAATATTTGGGGGCTGTAGACCAACCAAATATTTGACGGAACCCCATCCGTCAAATATTTGGGGGCTGTAGACCCCCCAAATATTTGACGGAACCCCTTCCGTCAAATATTTGGGGGCTGTAGACCCCCCAAATATTTGACGGAACCCCTTCCGTCAAATATTTGGGGGCTGTAGACCCCCCAAATATTTGACGGAACCCCTTCCGTCAAATATTTGGGGGCTGTAGACCCACCAAATATTTGACGGAACCCCTTCCGTCAAATATTTGGGGGCTGTAGACCCCCCAAATATTTGACGGAACCCCTTCCGTCAAATATTTGGGGGCTGTGAACCCCCCAAATATTTGACGGAACCCCATCCGTCAAATATTTGGGGGCTGTAGACCCACCAAATATTTGAAAGAACCCCTTCCGTCAAATATTTGGGGCCTGTAGACCCCCCAAATATTTGACGGAACCCCTTCCGTCAAATATTTGGGGGCTGTACACCCCCCAAATATTTGACGGAACCCCTTCCGTCAAATATTTGGGGGCTGTAGACCGACCAAATATTTGACGGAACCCCTTCCGTCAAATATTTGGGGGCTGTAGACCGCCAAAATATTTGACGGAACCCCTTCCGTCAAATATTTGGGGGCTGTACACCCCCCAAATATTTGACAGAACCCCTTCCGTCAAATATTTGGGGGCTGTAGACCCCCCAAATATTTGACGGAACGCCTTCCGTCAAATATTTGGGGGCTGTAGACCGCCCAAATATGACGGAACCCCTTCCGTCAAATATTTGGGGGCTGTAGACCCCCCAAATATTTGACGAAACCCCTTCCGTCGAATATTTGGGGGCTGTAGACCCCCCAAATATTTGACGGAACGCCATCCGTCAAATATTTGGGGGCTGTAGACCCCCCAAATATTTGACGGAACCCCTTCCGTCAAATATTTGGGGGCTGTAGACCCCCCAAATATTTGACGGAACGCCATCCGTCAAATATTTGGGGGCTGTACACCCCCCAAATATTTGACGGAACGCCATCCGTCGAATATTTGGGGGCTGTAGACCGCCCAAATATTTGACGGAACCCCATCCGTCAAATATTTGGGGGCTGTAGACCCCCCAAATATTTGACGGGACCCCTTCCGTCGAATATTTGGGGGCTGTAGACCCCCCAAATATTTGACGGAACGCCATCCGTCAAATATTTGGGGGCTGTACACCCCCCAAATATTTGACGGAACGCCATCCGTCGAATATTTGGGGGCTGTAGACCCCCAGATATTTGACGGAACGCCATCCGTCAAATATTTGGGGGCTGTACACCCCCCAAATATTTGACGGAACGCCATCCGTCAAATATTTGGGGGCTGTAGACCCACCAAATATTTGAGGGAACCCCTTCCTTCGAATATTTGGGGGCTGTAGACCCCCCAGATATTTGACGGAACCCCTTCCGTCAAATATTTGGGGGCTATAGACCCCCCAAATATTTGACGGAACGCCATCCGTCAAATGTTTGGGGGCTGTAGACCCCCCAAATATTTGACGGAACCCCTTCCGTCAAATATTTGGGGGCTGTAGACCCCCCCAATATTTGACGGAACGCCATCCGTCAAATATTTGGGGGCTGTAGACCCACCAAATATTTGACGGAACGCCATCCGTCAAATATTTGGGGGCTGTAGACCCACCAAATAGTTGACGGAACCCCTTCCGTCAAATATTTGGGGGCTGTAGACCCACCAAATAGTTGACGGAACCCCTTCCATCAAATATTTGGGGGCTGTAGACCAACCAAATATTTGACAGAACCCCTTCCGTCAAATATTTGGGGGCTGTAGACCCAGCAAATATTTGACAGAACCCCTTCCGTCAAATATTTGGGGGCTGTAGACCCCCCAAATATTTGACGGAACCCCATCCGTCAAATATTTGGGGGCTGTACACCCCCCAAATATTTGACGGAACCCCTTCCGTCAAATATTTGGGGGCTGTAGACCCACCAAATATTTGACGGAACGCCATCCGTCAAATATTTGGGGGCTGTAGACCCACCAAATAGTTGACGGAACCCCTTCCGTCGAATATTTGGGGGCTGTAGACCCCCCAAATATTTGACGGAACGCCACCCGTCAAATATTTGGGGGCTGTACACCCCCCAAATATTTGACAGAACCCCTTCCGTCGAATATTTGGGGGCTGTGGACCCCCCTGATATTTGACGGAACGCCATCCGTCAAATATTTCGGGGCTGTAGACCCCCCAAATATTTGATGGAACGCCATCCGTCAAATATTTGGGGGCTGTAGACCCCCCAAATATTTGACGGAACGCCATCCGTCAAATATTTGGGGGCTGTAGACCCACCAAATATTTGACGGAACGCCATCCGTCAAATATTTGGGGGCTGTAGACCCACCAAATAGTTGACGGAACCCCTTCCGTCAAATATTTGGGGGCTGTACATCCCCCAAATATTTGACGGAACCCCTTCCGTCAAATATTTGGGGGCTGTACACCCCCCAAATATTTGACGGAACGCCATCCGTCAAATATTTGGGGGCTGTAGACCCACCAAATATTTGACGGAACCCCTTCCGTCAAATATTTGGGGGCTGTAGACCCACCAAATATTTGACGGAGCGCCATCCGTCAAATATTTGGGGGCTGTAGACCCCCCAAATATTTGACGGAACCCCTTCCGTCAAATATTTGGGGGCTGTACACCCCCCAAATATTTGACGGAACCCCTTCCGTAAAATATTTGGGGGCTGTAGACCCCCCAAATATTTGACGGAACCCCTTCCGTCAAATATTTGGGGGCTGTACACCCCCCAAATATTTGACGGAACCCCTTCCGTCAAATATTTGGGGGCTGTACACCCCCCAAATATTTGACGGAACCCCTTCCGTCAAATATTTGGGGGCTGTAGACCCCCCAAATATTTGACGGAACCCCTTCCGTCAAATATTTGGGGGCTGTAGACCCACCGAATATTTGACGGAACCCCTTCCGTCAAATATGTGGGGGCTGTAGACCCCCCAAATATTTGACGGAACCCCTTCCGTCAAATATTTGGGGGCTGTAGACCCCCCAAATATTTGACGGAACCCCATCCGTCAAATATTTGGGGGCTGTAGACCCACCAAATATTTGACGGAACCCCTTCCGTCAAATATTTGGGGGCTGTAGACCCCCCAAATATTTGACGGAACCCCTTCCGTCAAATATTTGGGGGCTGTAGACCCCCCAAATATTTGACGGAACCCCATCCGTCAAATATTTGGGGGCTGTAGACCCACCAAATATTTGACAGAACCCCTTCCGTCAAATATTTGTGGGCTGTAGACCGCCCAAATATTTGACGGAACCCCTTCCGTCAAATATTTGGGGGCTGTACACCCCCCAAATATTTGACGGAACCCGTTCCGTCAAATATTTGGGGGTTGTAGACCCACCAAATATTTGACGGAACCCCTTCCGTCAAATATTTGTGGGCTGTAGACCGCCCAAATATTTGACGGAACCCCATCCGTCAAATATTTGGGGGCTGTACAGGCCCAAATATTTGACAGAACCCCTTCCGTCAAATATTTGGGGGCTGTAGACCCCCCAAATATTTGACGGAACGCCATCCGTCAAATATTTGGGGGCTGTAGACCCAGCAAATAATTGAGGGAACCCCTTCCGTCAAATATTTGGGGGTTGTAGACCCCCCAAATATTTGACGGAACCCCTTCCGTCGAATATTTGGGGGCTGTAGACCCCCCAAATATTTGACGGAACGCCATCCGTCAAATATTTGGGGGCTGTACACCCCCCAAATATTTGACGGAACGCCATCCGTCGAATATTTGGGGGCTGTAGACCCCCCAGATAGTTGACGGAATGCCATCCGTCAAATATTTGGGGGCTGTAGACCCCCCAAATATTTGACGGAACGCCATCCGTCAAATATTTGGGGGCTATAGACCCCCCAAATATTTGACGGAACGCCATCCGTCAAATATTTGGGGGCTGTAGACCCACCGAATATTTGAGGGAACCCCTTCCGTCGAATATTTGGGGGCCGTAGACCGCCCAGATATTTGACGGAACGCCATCCGTCAAATATTTGGGGGCTGTAGACCCCCCAAATATTTGACGGAACGCCATCCGTCAAATGTTTGGGGGCTGTAGACCCCCCAAATATTTGACGGAACTCCTTCCGTCAAATATTTGGGGGCTGTAGACCCCCCCAATATTTGACGGAACGCCATCCGTCAAATATTTGGGGGCTGTAGACCCACCAAATATTTGACGGAACACCATCCGTCAAATATTTGGGGGCTGTAGACCCACCAAATAGTTGACGGAACCCCTTCCGTCAAATATTTGGGGGCTGTAGACCAACCGAATATTTGACAGAACCCCTTCCGTCAAATATTTGGGGGCTGTAGACCCAGCAAATATTTGACAGAACCCCTTCCGTCAAATATTTGGGGGCTGTAGACCCCCCAAATATTTGACGGAACCCCATCCGTCAAATATTTGGGGGCTGTACACCCCCCAAATATTTGACGGAACCCCTTCCGTCAAATATTTGGGGGCTGTAGACCCACCAAATATTTGACGGAACGCCATCCGTCAAATATTTGGGGGCTGTAGACCCACCAAATAGTTGACGGAACCCCTTCCGTCGAATATTTGGGGGCTGTAGACCCCCCAAATATTTGACGGAACGCCACCCGTCAAATATTTGGGGGCTGTACACCCCCCAAATATTTGACGGAACCCCTTCCGTCGAATATTTGGGGGCTGTGGACGCCCCTGATATTTGACGGAACGCCATCCGTCAAATATTTCGGGGCTGTAGACCCCCCAAATATTTGATGGAACGCCATCCGTCAAATATTTGGGGGCTATAGACCCCCCAAATATTTGACAGAACGCCATCCGTCAAATATTTGGGGGCTGTAGACCCACCAAATATTTGACGGAACGCCATCCGTCAAATATTTGGGGGCTGTAGACCCACCAAATAGTTGACGGAACCCCTTCCGTCAAATATTTGGGGGCTGTACACCCCCCAAATATTTGACGGAACCCCTTCCGTCAAATATTTGGGGGCTGTAGACCCACCAAATATTTGACGGAACGCCATCCGTCAAATATTTGGGGGCTGTAGACCCCCCAAATATTTGACGGAACCCCTTCCGTCAAATATTTGGGGGCTGTACACCCCCCAAATATTTGACGGAACCCCTTCCGTAAAATATTTGGGGGCTGTAGACCCACCAAATATTTGACGGAACCCCTTCCGTCAAATATTTGGGGGCTGTACACCCCCCAAATATTTGACGGAACCCCTTCCTTCGAATATTTGGGGGCTGTGGACGCCCCTGATATTTGACGGAACGCCATCCGTCAAATATTTCGGGGCTGTAGACCCCCCAAATATTTGATGGAACGCCATCCGTCAAATATTTGGGGGCTATAGACCCCCCAAATATTTGACAGGACGCCATCCGTCAAATATTTGGGGGCTGTAGACCCACCAAATATTTGACGGAACGCCATCCGTCAAATATTTGGGGGCTGTACACCCCCCAAATATTTGACGGAACGCCATCCGACAAATATTTGGGGGCTGTACACCCCCCAAATATTTGACGGAACCCCTTCCATCAAATATTTGGGGGCTGTAGACCCACCAAATATTTGACGGAACGCCATCCGTCAAATATTTGGGGGCTGTAGACCCCCCAAATATTTGACGGAACCCCTTCCGTCAAATATTTGGGGGCTGTACACCCCCCAAATATTTGACGGAACCCCTTCCGTAAAATATTTGGGGGCTGTAGACCCACCAAATATTTGACGGAACCCCTTCCGTCAAATATTTGGGGGCTGTAGACCAACCAAATATTTGACGGAACCCCTTCCGTCAAATATTTGGGGGATGTACACCCCCCAAATATTTGACGGAACGCCATCCGTCAAATATTTGCAGGCTGTAGACCCCCCAAATATTTGACGGAACCCCATCCGTCAAATATTTGGGGGCTGTAGACCCCCCAAATATTTGACGGAACCCCATCCGTCAAATATTGGGGGGCTGTACACCCCCCAAATATTTGACGGAACCCCTTCCGTCAAATATTTGGGGGCTGTAGACCCCCCAAATATTTGACGGAACCCAATCCGTCAAATATTTGGGGGCTGTAGACCCACCAAATATTTGACGGAACCCCTTCCGTCGAATATTTGGGGACTGTAGACCCCCCAAATATTTGACGGAACGCCATCCGTCAAATATTTGGGGGCTGTAGACCCCCCAAATATTTGACGGAACGCCATCCGTCAAATATTTGGGGGCTGTAGACCCACCAAATATTTGACGGAACGCCATCCGTCAAATATTTGGGGGCTGTAGACCCACCAAATAGTTGACGGAACCCCTTCCGTCAAATATTTGGGGGCTGTACATCCCCCAAATATTTGACGGAACGCCATCCGTCAAATATTTGGGGGCTGCAGACCCACCAAATATTTGACGGAACCCCTTCCGTCAAATATTTGGGGGCTGTAGACCCACCAAATATTTGACGGAACGCCATCCGTCAAATATTTGGGGGCTGTAGACCCCCCAAATATTTGACGGAACCCCTTCCGTCAAATATTTGGGGGCTGTAGACCCACCAAATATTTGACGGAACGCCATCCGTCAAATATTTGGGGGCTGTAGACCCCCCAAATATTTGATAGAACGCCATCCGTCAAATATTTGGGGGCTGTAGACCCCCCAAATATTTGACGGAACGCCATCCGTCAAATATTTGGGGGCTGTAGACCCACCAGATATTTGACGGAACGCCATCCGTCAAATATTTGGGGGCTGTAGACCCACCAAATAGTTGACGGAACCCCTTCCGTCAAATATTTGGAGGCTGTACACCCCCCAAATATTTGACGGAACCCCTTCCGTCAAATATTTGGGGGCTGTACACCCCCCAAATATTTGACGGAACGCCATCCGTCAAATATTTGGGGGCTGTAGACCCACCAAATATTTGACGGAACGCCATCCGTCAAATATTTGGGGGCTGTAGACCCCCCAAATATTTGACGGAACGCCATCCGTCAAATATTTGGGGGCTGTAGACCCCCCAAATATTTGATGGAACGCCATCCGTCAAATATTTGGGGGCTGTAGACCCCCCAAATATTTGACGGAACGCCATCCGTCAAATATTTGGGGGCTGTAGACCCACCAGATATTTGACGGAACGCCATCCGTCAAATATTTCGGGGCTGTAGACCCACCAAATAGTTGACGGAACCCCTTCCGTCAAATATTTGGAGGCTGTACACCCCCCAAATATTTGACGGAACCCCTTCCGTCAAATATTTGGGGGCTGTACACCCCCCAAATATTTGACGGAACGCCATCCGTCAAATATTTGGGGGCTGTAGACCCACCAAATATTTGACGGAACGCCATCCGTCAAATATTTGGGGGCTGTAGACCCCCCAAATATTTGACGGAACCGCTTCCGTCAAATATTTGGGGGTCGTACACCCCCCAAATATTTGACGGAACCCCTTCCGTCAAATATTTGGGGGCTGTAGACCCCCCAAAATTTTTGACGGAACCCCATCCGTCAAATATTTGGGGGCTGTAGACCCACCAAATATTTGACGGAACCCCTTCCGTCAAATATTTGGGGGCTGTAGACCCACCAAATATTTGACGGAACCCCTTCCTCCAAATATTTGGGGGCTGTACACCCCCCAAAATATTTGACGGAACGCCATCCGTCAAATATTTGGGGGCTGTAGACCCCCCCAATATTTGACGGAACGCAATCCGTCAAATATTTGGGGGCTGTAGGCCCAACAAATATTTGACGGAACCCCATCCGTCAAATATTTGGGGGCTGTAGACCCCCCAAATATTTGACGGAACCCCATCCGTCAAATATTTGGGGGCTGTAGACCCACCAAATATTTGACGGAAACCCTTCCGTCAAATATTTGGGGGCTGTACCCCCCCCAAATATTTGACGGAACCCCTTCCGACAAATATTTGGGGGCCGTACACCCCCCAAATATTTGACGGAACGTCATCCGTCAAATATTTGGGGGCTGTAGACCCACCAAATATTTGACGGAACCCCATCCGTCAAATATTTGGGGGCTGTAGACCCACCAAATATTTGACGGAACCCCTTCCGTCAAATATTTGGGGGCTGTACACCCCCCAAATATTTGACGGAACCCCTTCCGTCAAATATTTGGGGGCTGTAGACCCCCCAAATATTTGACGGAACCCCTTCCGTAAAATATTTGGGGGCTGTAGACCGCCCAAATATTTGACGGAACCCCATCCGTCAAATATTTGGGGGCTGAAGACCCACCAAATATTTGACGGAACCCCTTCCGTAAAATATTTGGGGGCTGTAGACCCACCAAATATTTGACGGAACCCCTTCCGTCAAATATTTGGGGGCTGTAGACCCCCCAAATATTTGACGGAACCCCATCCGTCAAATATTTGGGGGCTGTAGACTCACCAAATATTTGACGGAACCCCTTCCGTCAAATATTTGGGGGCTGTACACCCCCCAAATATTTGACGGAACCCCTTCCGTCAAATATTTGGGGGCTGTACACCCCCCAAATATTTGACGGAACCCCTTCCGACAAATATTTGGGGGCTGTACACCCCCCAAATATTTGACGGAACGCCATCCGTCAAATATTTGGGGGCTGTAGACCCACCAAATATTTGACGGAACCCCATCCGTCAAATATTTGGGGGCTGTAGACCCACCAAATATTTGACGGAACCCCTTCCGTCAAATATTTGGGGGCTGTACACCCCCCAAATATTTGACGGAACCCCTTCCGTCAAATATTTGGGGGCTGTAGACCCCCCAAATATTTGACGGAACCCCTTCCGTAAAATATTTGGGGGCTGTAGACCGCCCAAATATTTGACGGAACCCCATCCGTCAAATATTTGGGGGCTGTAGACCCACCAAAGATTTGACGGAACCCCATCCGTCAAATATTTGGGGGCTGTAGACCCACCAAATATTTGACGGAACCCCTTCCGTCAAATATTTGGGGGCTGTACACCCCCCAAATATTTGACGGAACCCCTTCCGTCAAATATTTGGGGGCTGTAGACCCCCCAAATATTTGACGGAACCCCTTCCGTAAAATATTTGGGGGCTGTAGACCGCCCAAATATTTGACGGAACCCCATCCGTCAAATATTTGGGGGCTGAAGACCCACCAAATATTTGACGGAACCCCTTCCGTCAAATATTTGGGGGCTGTACACCCCCGAAATATTTGACGGAACGCCATCCGTCAAATATTTGGGGGCTGTAGACCCCCCAAATATTTGACGGAACGCAATCTGTCAAATATTGGGGGGCTGTAGACCCACCAAATATTTGACGGAACCCCATCCGTCAAATTTTTGGGGGCTGTAGACCCCCCAAATATTTGACGGAACCCCTTCCGTCAAATATTTGGGGGCTGTACACCCCCCAAATATTTGATGGATGGGGTTCCGTCAAATATTTGGGGGCTGTACACCCCCCAAATATTTGACGGAACGCCATCCGTCAAATATTTGGGGGCTGTAGACCCACCAAATATTTGACGGAACCCCTTCCGTCAAATATTTGGGGGCTGTAGACCCACCAAATATTTGACGGAACGCCATCCGTCAAATATTGGGGGGATGTAGACCCCCCAAATATTTGACGGAACCCCTTCCGTCAAATATTTGGGGGCTGTACACCCCCCAAATATTTGACGGAACCCCTTCCGTCAAATATTTGGGGGCTGTAGACCCCCCAAAATTTTTGACGGAACCCCTTCCGTCAAATATTTGGGGGCTGTAGACCCACCAAATATTTGACGGAACCCCTTCCGTCAAATATTTGGGGGCTGTAGACCCACCAAATATTTGACGGAACCCCTTCCTCCAAATATTTGGGGGCTGTACACCCCCGAAAATATTTGACGGAACGCCATCCGTCAAATATTTGGGGGCTGTAGACCCCCCAAATATTTGACGGAACGCAATCCGTCAAATATTTGGGGGCTGTAGACCCACCAAATATTTGACGGAACCCCATCCGTCAAATATTTGGGGGCTGTAGACCCCCCAAATATTTGACGGAACCCCATCCGTCAAATATTTGGGGGCTGTACACCCCCCAAATATTTGACGGAACACCATCCGTCGAATATTTGGGGGCTGTAAACCCCCCAAATATTTGACGGAACGCAATCCGTCAAATATTTGGGGGCTGTAGACCCACCAAATATTTGACGGAACACCATCCGTCAAATATTTGGGGGCTGTAGACCCCCCAAATATTTGACGGAACCCCATCCGTCAAATATTTGGGGGCTGTAGACCCCCCAAATATTTGACGGAACCCCTTCCGTCAAATATTTGGGGGCTGTACACCCCTCAAATATTTGATGGATGGGGTTCCGTCAAATATTTGGGGGCTGTACACCCCCCAAATATTTGACGGAACGCCATCCGTCAAATATTTGGGGGCTGTAGACCCACCAAATATTTGACGGAACCCCTTCCGTCAAATATTTGGGGGCTGTAGACCCACCAAATATTTGACGGAACCTCTTCCGTCAAATATTTGGGGGCTGTAGACCCCCCAAAATTTTTGACGGAACCCCTTCCGTCAAATATTTGGGGGCTGTAGACCCACCAAATATTTGACGGAACCCCTTCAGTCAAATATTTGGGGGCTGTAGACCCACCAAATATTTCACGGATCCCCTTCCTCCAAATATTTGGGGGATGTACACCCCCCAAAATATTTGACGGAACGCCATCCGTCAAATATTTGGGGGCTGTAGACCCCCCAAATATTTGACGGAACGCAATCCGTCAAATATTTGGGGGCTGTAGACCCACCAAATATTGGAGGAACCCCATCCGTCAAATATTTGGGGGCTGTAGACCCCCCAAATATTTGACGGAACCCCATCCGTCGAATATTTGGGGGCTATACACCCCCCAAATATTTGACGGAACCCCTTCCGTCAAATATTTGGGGGCTGTAGACCCCCCAAATATTTGACGGAACCCCTTCCGTCAAATATTTGCGGGTTGTACACCCCCCAAATATTTGACGGAACCCCTTCCGTCAAATATTTGGGGGCTGTACACCCCCCAAATATTTGACGGAACGCCATCCGTCAAATATTTGGGGGCTATAGACCCACCAAATATTTGACCGAACCCCTTCCGTCAAATATTTGGGGGTTGAGACCCACCAAATATTTGACGGAACCCCTTCCGTCAAATATTTGGGGGCTGTAGACCCCCCAAATATTTGACGGAACCCCATCCGTCAAATATTTGGGGGCTGTAGACCCACCAAATATTTGACGGAACCCCTTCCGTCAAATATTTGGGGGCTGTACACCCCCCAAATATTTGACGGAACCCCTTCCGTCAAATATTTGGGGGCTGTACACCCCCCAAATATTTGACGGAACCCCTTCCGACAAATATTTGGGGGCTGTACACCCCCCAAATATTTGACGGAACGCCATCCGTCAAATATTTGGGGGCTGTAGACCCACCAAATATTTGACGGAACCCCATCCGTCAAATATTTGGGGGCTGTAGACCCACCAAATATTTGACGGAACCCCTTCCGTCAAATATTTGGGGGCTGTACACCCCCCAAATATTTGACGGAACCCCTTCCGTCAAACATTTGGGGGCTGTAGACCCCCCAAATATTTGACGGAACCCCTTCCGTAAAATATTTGGGGGCTGTAGACCGCCCAAATATTTGACGGAACCCCATCCGTCAAATATTTGGGGGCTGTAGACCCACCAAAGATTTGACGGAGCCCCATCCGTCAAATATTTGGGGGCTGTAGACCCACCAAATATTTGACGGAACCCCTTCCGTCAAATATTTGGGGGCTGTACACCCCCCAAATATTTGACGGAACCCCTTCCGTCAAATATTTGGGGGCTGTAGACCCCCCAAATATTTGACGGAACCCCTTCCGTAAAATATTTGGGGGCTGTAGACCGCCCAAATATTTGACGGAATCCCATCCGTCAAATATTTGGGGGCTGAAGACTAACCAAATATTTGACGGAACCCCTTCCGTCAAATATTTGGGGGCTGTACACCCCCGAAATATTTGACGGAACGCCATCCGTCAAATATTTGGGGGCTGTAGACCCCCCAAATATTTGACGGAACGCAATCTGTCAAATATTTGGGGGCTGTAGACCCACCAAATATTTGACGGAACCCCTTCCGTAAAATATTTGGGGGCTGTAGACCGCCCAAATATTTGACGGAACCCCATCCGTCAAATATTTGGGGGCTGTAAACCCACCAAATATTTGACGGAACCCCTTCCGTCAAATATTTGGGGGCTGTACACCCCCCAAATATTTGACGGAACCCCTTCCGTCAAATATTTGGGGGCTGTAGACCGCCCAAATATTTGACGGAACCCCATCCGTCAAATATTTGGGGGCTGTACACCCCCCAAATATTTGACCGAACCCCTTCCGTCAAATATTTGGGGGTTGAGACCCACCAAATATTTGACGGAACCCCTTCCGTCAAATATTTGGGGGCTGTAGACCCCCCAAATATTTGACGGAACCCCATCCGTCAAATATTTGGGGGCTGTAGACCCACCAAATATTTGACGGAACCCCTTCCGTCAAATATTTGGGGGCTGTACACCCCCCAAATATTTGACGGAACCCCTTCCGTCAAATATTTGGGGGCTGTACACCCCCCAAATATTTGACGGAACCCCTTCCGACAAATATTTGGGGGCTGTACACCCCCCAAATATTTGACGGAACGCCATCCGTCAAATATTTGGGGGCTGTAGACCCACCAAATATTTGACGGAACCCCATCCGTCAAATATTTGGGGGCTGTAGACCCACCAAATATTTGACGGAACCCCTTCCGTCAAATATTTGGGGGCTGTACACCCCCCAAATATTTGACGGAACCCCTTCCGTCAAACATTTGGGGGCTGTAGACCCCCCAAATATTTGACGGAACCCCTTCCGTAAAATATTTGGGGGCTGTAGACCGCCCAAATATTTGACGGAACCCCATCCGTCAAATATTTGGGGGCTGTAGACCCACCAAAGATTTGACGGAGCCCCATCCGTCAAATATTTGGGGGCTGTAGACCCACCAAATATTTGACGGAACCCCTTCCGTCAAATATTTGGGGGCTGTACACCCCCCAAATATTTGACGGAACCCCTTCCGTCAAATATTTGGGGGCTGTAGACCCCCCAAATATTTGACGGAACCCCTTCCGTAAAATATTTGGGGGCTGTAGACCGCCCAAATATTTGACGGAACCCCATCCGTCAAATATTTGGGGGCTGAAGACCAACCAAATATTTGACGGAACCCCTTCCGTCAAATATTTGGGGGCTGTACACCCCCGAAATATTTGACGGAACGCCATCCGTCAAATATTTGGGGGCTGTAGACCCCCCAAATATTTGACGGAACGCAATCTGTCAAATATTTGGGGGCTGTAGACCCACCAAATATTTGACGGAACCCCTTCCGTAAAATATTTGGGGGCTGTAGACCGCCCAAATATTTGACGGAACCCCATCCGTCAAATATTTGGGGGCTGTAGACCCACCAAAGATTTGACGGAACCCCATCCGTCAAACATTTGGGGGCTGTAAACCCACCAAATATTTGACGGAACCCCTTCCGTCAAATATTTGGGGGCTGTACACCCCCCAAATATTTGACGGAACCCCTTCCGTCAAATATTTGGGGGCTGTAGACCGCCCAAATATTTGACGGAACCCCATCCGTCAAATATTTGGGGGCTGATAACCCACCAAATATTTGACGGAACCCCTTCTGTCAAATATTTGGGGGCTGTACACCCCCGAAATATTTGACGGAACGCCATCCGTCAAATATTTGGGGGCTGTAGACCCCCCAAATATTTGACGGAACGCAATCTGTCAAATATTTGGGGGCTGTAGACCCACCAAATATTTGACGGAACCCCTTCCGTCAAATATTTGGGGGCTGTAGACCCCCCAAATATTTGACGGAACCCCATCCGTCAAATTTTTGGGGGCTGTAGATTCCCCAAATATTTGACGGAACCCCTTCCGTCAAATATTTGGGGGCTGTACACCCCCCAAATATTTGATGGATGGGGTTCCGTCAAATATTTGGGGGCTGTAGACCCACCAAATATTTGACGGAACGCCATCCGTCAAATATTTGGGGGATGTAGACCCCCCAAATATTTGACGGAACCCCTTCCGTCAAATATTTGGGGGCTGTACACCCCCCAAATATTTGACGGAACCCCTTCCGTCAAATATTTGGGGGCTGTAGACCCCCCAAAACTTTTGACGGAACCCCTTCCGTCAAATATTTGGGGGCTGTAGACCCACCAAATATTTGACGGAACCCCTTCCGTCAAATATTTGGGGGCTGTAGACCCACCAAATATTTGACGGAACCCCTTCCTCCAAATATTTGGGGGCTGTAGACCCCCCAAAATATTTGACGGAACGCCATCCGTCAAATATTTGGGGGCTGTAGACCCCCCAAATATTTGACGGAACACAATCCGTCAAATATTTGGGGGCTGTAGACCCACCAAATATTTGACGGAACCCCATCCGTCAAATATTTGGGGGCTGTAGACCCCCCAAATATTTGACGGAACCCCATCCGTCAAATATTTGGGGGCTGTACACCCCCCAAATATTTGACGGAACACCATCCGTCGAATATTTGGGGGCTGTAAACCCCCCAAATATTTGACGGAACGCAATCCGTCAAATATTTGGGGGCTGTAGACCCACCAAATATTTGACGGAACACCATCCGTCAAATATTTGGGGGCTGTAGACCCCCCAAATATTTGACGGAACCCCATCCGTCAAATATTTGGGGGCTGTAGACCCCCCAAATATTTGACGGAACCCCTTCCGTCAAATATTTGGGGGCTGTACACCCCTCAAATATTTGATGGATGGGGTTCCGTCAAATATTTGGGGGCTGTACACCCCCCAAATATTTGACGGAACGCCATCCGTCAAATATTTGGGGGCTGTAGACCCACCAAATATTTGACGGAACCCCTTCCGTCAAATATTTGGGGGCTGTAGACCCACCAAATATTTGACGGAACGCCATCCGTCAAATATTTGGGGGATGTAGACCCCCCAAATATTTGACGGAACCCCTTCCGTCAAATATTTGGGGGCTGTACACCCCCCAAATATTTGACGGAACCGCTTCCGTCAAATATTTGGGGGCTGTAGACCCCCCAAAATTTTTGACCGAACCCCTTCCGTCAAATATCTGGGGGCTGTAGACCCACCAAATATTTGACGGAACCCCTTCAGTCAAATATTTGGGGGCTGTAGACCCACCAAATATTTCACGGATCCCCTTCCTCCAAATATTTGGGGGCTGTACACCCCCCAAAATATTTGACGGAACGCCATCCGTCAAATATTTGGGGGCTGTAGACCCCCCAAATATTTGACGGAACGCAATCCGGCAAATATTTGGGGGCTGTAGACCCACCAAATATTGGAGGAACCCCATCCGTCAAATATTTGGGGCCTGTAGACCCCCCAAATATTTGACGGAACCCCATCCGTCGAATATTTGGGGGCTATACACCCCCCAAATATTTGACGGAACCCCTTCCGTCAAATATTTGGGGGCTGTAGACCCCCCAAATATTTGACGGAACCCCTTCCGTCAAATATTTGGGGGCTGTACACCCCCCAAATATTTGACGGAACCCCTTCCGTCAAATATTTGCGGGCTGTACACCCCCCAAATATTTGACGGAACCCCTTCCGTCAAATATTTGGGGGCTGTACACCCCCCAAATATTTGACGGAACGCCATCCGTCAAATATTTGGGGGCTATAGACCCACCAAATATTTGACCGAACCCCTTCCGTCAAATATTTGGGGGTTGAGACCCACCAAATATTTGACGGAACGCCATCCGTCAAATATTTGGGGGCTGTAGACCCCCCAAATATTTGACGGAACCCCTTCCGTCAAATATTTGGGGGCTGTACACCCCCCAAATATTTGACGGAACCCGATCCGTCAAATATTTGGGGGCTGTAGACCCACCAAATATTTGACGGAACCCCATCCGTCAAGTATTTGGGGGCTGTAGACCCCCCAAATATTTGACGGAACCCCTTCCGTCAAATATTTGGGGGCTGTACACCCGCCAAATATTTGACGGAACCCCTTCCATCAAATATTTTGGGGCTGTACACCCCCCAAATATTTGACGGCACCCCTTCCGTCAAATATTTGGGGGCTGTAGACCCACCAAATATTTGACGGAACCCCTTCCGTCAAATATTTGGGGGCTGTAGACCCCCAAAATATCTGACGGCACCCCATCCGTCAAATATTTGGGGGTTGTAGACCCCCCAAATATTTTACGGAACCCCATCAATCAAATATTTGGGGGCTGTAGACCCACCAAATATTTGACGGAACCCGTTCCGTCAAATATTTGGGGGCTGTACACCCCCCAAATATTTGACGGAACCCCTTCCATCAAATATTTTGGGGCTGTACACCCCCCAAATATTTGACGGCACCCCTTCCGTCAAATATTTGGGGGCTGTAGACCCACCAAATATTTGACGGAACCCCTTCCGTCAAATATTTGGGGGCTGTAGACCCCCAAAATATCTGACGGCACCCCATCCGTCAAATATTTGGGGGTTGTAGACCCCCCAAATATTTTACGGAACCCCATCAATCAAATATTTGGGGGCTGTAGACCCACCAAATATTTGACGGAACCCGTTCCGTCAAATATTTGGGGGCTGTACACCCCCCAAATATTTGACGGAACCCCTTCCGACAAATATTTGGGGGCTGTAGACCCACCAAATATTTGACGGAACCCCATCCGTCAAATATTTGGGGGCTGTAGACCCACCAAATATTTGACGGAACCCCATCTGTCAAATATTTGGGGGCTGTAGACCCCCCAAATATTTGACGGAACCCCATCCGTCAAATATTTGGGGGCTGTACACCCCCCCAATATTTGACAGAACCCCTTCCATCAAATATTTTGGGGCTGTACACCCCCCAAATATTTGACGGCACCCCTTCCGTCAAATATTTGGGGGCTGTAGACCCACCAAATATTTGACGGAACCCCTTCCATCAAATATTTGGGGGCTGTAGACCCCCCAAATATTTGACGGAACCCCATCCGTCAAATATTTGGGGGCTGTACACCCCCCAAAAAATATTTGACGGAACCCCATCAATCAAATATTTGGGGGCTGTAGACCCACCAAATATTTGACGGAACGCCATCCGTCAAATATTTGGGGGTTGTAGACCCCCCAAAATATTTGACGGAACGCAATCCGTCAAATATTTGGGGGCTGTAGACCCACCAAATATTTGACGGAACCCCATCCGTCAAATATTTGGGGGCTGTAGACCCCCCAAATATTTGACGGAACCCCATCCGTCAAATATTTGGGGGCTGTAGACCCCCCAAATATTTGACGGAACCCCATCGGTCAAATATTTGGGGGCTGTACACCCCCCAAATATTTGACGGAACCCCTTCCATCAAATATTTTGGGGCTGTACACCCCCCAAACATTTGACGGCACCCCTTCCGTCAAATATTTGGGGGCTGTAGACCCACCAAATATTTGACGGAACCCCTTCCGTCAAATATTTGGGGGCTGTAGAGACCCCAAATATTTGACGGAACCCCATCCGTCAAATATTTGGGGGCTGTACACCCCCCAAAAATATTTGACGGAACCCCATCAATCAAATATTTGGGGGCTGTAGACCCACCAAATATTTGACGGAACCCCTTCCGTCAAATATTTGGGGGCTGTACACCCCCCGAATATTTGACGGAACCCCTTCCGACAAATATTTGGGGGCTGTAGACCCACCAAATATTTGACGGAACCCCATCCGTCAAATATTTGGGGGCTGTAGACCCACCAAATATTTGACGGAACCCCTTCGCCAAATATTTGCGGGCTGTACACCCCCCAAATATTTGACGGAACCCCTTCCGTCAAATATTTCGGGGCTGTACACCCCCCAAATATTTGACGGAACCCAATCCGTCAAATATTTGGGGGCTGTAGACCCACCAAATATTTGACGGAACCCCTTCCGTCAAATATTTGGGGGCTGTAGACCCACAAAATATTTGACGGAACCCCTTCCGTCAAATATTTGGGGGCTGTAGACCCCCCAAATATTTGACGGAACCCCATCCGTCAAATATTTGGGGGCTGTAGACCCCCCAAATATTTGACGGAACCCCATCCGTCAAATATTTGGGGGCTGTAGACCCACCAAATATTTGACGGAACCCCTTCCGTCAAATATTTGGGGGCTGTAGACCCACCAAATATTTGACGGAACCCCTTCCGTCAAATATTTGGGGGCTGTAGACCCCCCAAATATTTGACGGAACCCCTTCCATCAAATATTTTGGGGCTGTACACCCCCCAAATATTTGACGGAACCCCATCCGTCAAATATTTGGGGGCTGTACACCCCCCAAATATTTGACGGAACCCCTTCCATCAAATATTTTGGGGCTGTACACCCCCCAAATATTTGACGGCACCCCTTCCGTCAAATATTTGGGGGCTGTAGACCCACCAAATATTTGACGGAACCCCATCCGTCAAATATTTGGGGGCTGTACACCCCCCAAAAATATTTGACGGAACCGCATCAATCAAATATTTGGGGGCTGTAGACCCACCAAATATTTGACGGAACGCCATCCGTCAAATATTTGGGGGTTGTAGACCCCCCAAATATTTGACGGAACGCAATCCGTCAAATATTTGGGGGCTGTGGACCCACCAAATATTTGACGGAACCCCATCCGTCAAATATTTGGGGGCTGTAGACCCCCCAAATATTTGACGGAACCCCATCCGTCAAATATTTGGGGGCTGTACACCCCCCAAATATTTGACGGAACCCCTTCCATCAAATATTTTGGGGCTGTACACCCCCCAAATATTTGACGGAACCCCTTCCGTAAAATATTTGGGGGCTGTAGACCCCCCAAATATTTGACGGAACCCCATCCGTCAAATATTTGGGGGCTGTAGACCCACCAAATATTTGACGGAACCCCTTCCGTCAAATATTTGGGGGCTGTAGACCCCCCAAATATTTGACGGAACCCCATCCGTCAAATATTTGGGGGCTGTACACCCCCCAAATATTTGACGGAACCCCTTCCATCAAATATTTTGGGGCTGTACACTCCCCAAATATTTGACGGAACCCCTTCCGTAAAATATTTGGGGGCTGTACACCCCCCAAATATTTGACGGAACCCCTTCCATCAAATATTTGGGGGCTGTAGACCCACCAAATATTTGACGGAACCCCTTCCGTCAAATATTTGGGGGCTGTAGACCCCCCAAATATTCGACGGAACCCCATCGGTCAAATATTTGGGGGCTGTACACCCCCCAAAAATATTTGACGGAACCCCATCAATCAAATATTTGGGGGCTGTAGACCCACCAAATATTTGACGGAACGCCATCCGTCAAATATTTGGGGGCTGTAGACCCCCAAAATATTTGACGGAACGCAATCCGTCAAATATTTGGGGGCTGTAGACCCACCAAATATTTGACGGAACCCCTTCCGTCAAATATTTGGGGGCTGTAGACCCCCCAAATATTTGACGGAACCCCATCCGTCAAATATTTGGGGGCTGTACACCCCCCAAATATTTGACGGAACCCCTTCCATCAGATATTTTGGGGCTGTACACCCCCCAAATATTTGACGGCACCCCTTCCGTCAAATATTTGGGGGCTGTAGACCCACCAAATATTTGACGGAACCCCTTCCGTCAAATATTTGGGGGCTGTAGACCCCCCAAATATTTGACGGAACCCCATCCGTCAAATATTTGGGGGCTGTAGACCCCCCAAATATTTGACGGAACCCCATCCGTCAAATATTTGGGGGCTGTAGACCCACCAAATATTTGACGGAACCCCTTCCGTTAAATATTTGGGGGCTGTAGACCCCCCAATTATTTGACGGAACCCCTTCCGCCAAATATTTGGGGGCTGTACACCCCCCAAATATTTGACGGAACCCCATCAATCAAATATTTGGGGGCTGTAGACCCCCCAAATATTTGACGGAACCCCTTCCGTCAAATATTTGGGGGATGTACACCCCCCAATTATTTGACGGAACGCCATCCGTCAAATATTTGGGGGTTGTAGACCCCCCAAATATTTGACGGAACGCAATCCGTCAAATATTTGGGGGCTGTAGACCCCCCAAATATTTGACGGAACCCCATCCGTCAAATATTTGGGGGCTGTAGACCCCCCAAATATTTGACGGAACCCCTTCCGTCAAATATTTCGGGGCTGTACACCCCCCAAATATTTGACGGAACCCCTTCCGTCAAATATTTGGGGGCTGTAGACCCACCAAATATTTGACGGAACCCCTTCCGTCAAATATTTGGGGGCTGTAGACCCACAAAATATTTGACGGAACCCCTTCCGTCAAATATTTGGGGGCTGTAGACCCCCCAAATATTTGACGGAACCCCATCCGTCAAATATTTGGGGGCTGTACACCCCCCAAATATTTGACGGAACCCCTTCCATCAAATATTTTGGGGCTGTACACCCCCCAAATATTTGACGGCACCCCTTCCGTCAAATATTTGGGGGCTGTAGACCCACCAAATATTTGACGGAACCCCTTCCGTCAAATATTTGGGGGCTGTAGACCCCCCAAATATTTGACGGAACCCCATCCGTCAAATATTTGGGGGTTGTAGACCCCCCAAATATTTGACGGAACGCAATCCGTCAAATATTTGGGGGCTGTAGACCCACCAAATATTTGACGGAACCCCATCCGTCAAATATTTGGGGGCTGTAGACCCCCCAAATATTTGACGGAAACCCATCCGTCAAATATTTGGGGGCTGTACACCCCCCAAAAATTTGACGGAACCCCTTCCATCAAATATTTTGGGGCTGTACACCCCCGAAATATTTGACGGCACCCCTTCCATCAAATATTTGGGGGCTGTAGACCCACCAAATATTTGACGGAACCCCTTCCGTCAAATATTTGGGGGCTGTAGACCCCCCAAATATTTGACGGAACCCCATCCGTCAAATATTTGGGGGTTGTACACCCCCCAAAAATATTTGACGGAACCCCATCAATCAAATATTTGGGGGCTGTAGACCCACCAAATATTTGACGGAACGCCATCCGTCAAATATTTGGGGGTTGTAGACCCCCCAAATATTTGACGGAACGCAATCCGTCAAATATTTGGGGGCTGTAGACCCACCAAATATTTGACGGAACCCCATCCGTCAAATATTTGGGGGCTGTAGACCCCCCAAATATTTGACGGAACCCCATCCGTCAAATATTTGGGGGCTGTACACCCCCCAAATATTTGACGGAACCCCTTCCATCAGATATTTTGGGGCTGTACACCCCCCAAATATTTGACGGAACGCCATCCGTCAAATATTTGGGGGCTGTAGACCCACCAAATATTTGACGGAACGCCATCCGTCAAATATTTGGGGGTTGTAGACCCCCCAAATATTTGACGGAACGCAATCCGTCAAATATTTGGGGGCTGTAGACCCACCAAATATTTGACGGAACCCCTTCCGTCAAATATTTGGAGGCTGTAGACCCCCCAAATATTTGACGGAACCCCATCCGTCAAATATTTGGGGGCTGTACACCCCCCAAATATATTTGACGGAACCCCATCAATCAAATATTTGGGGGCTGTAGACCCACCAAATATTTGACGGAACCCCTTCCGTCAAATATTTGGGGGCTGTAAACCCCCCAAATATTTGACGGAACCCCTTCCGACAAATATTTGGGGGCTGTAGACCCACCAAATATTTGACGGAACCCCATCCGTCAAATATTTGGGGGCTGTAGACCCCCCAAATATTTGACGGAACCCCTTCCGTCAAATATTTGGGGGCTGTAGACCCGCAAAATATTTGACGGAACCCCTTCCGTCAAATATTTGGGGGCTGTAGACCCCCCAAATATTTGACGGAACCCCATCCGTCAAATATTTGGGGGCTGTAGACCCCCCAAATATTTGACGGAACCCCATCCGTCAAATATTTGGGGGCTGTACACCCCCCAAATATTTGACGGAACCCCTTCCGTCAAATATTTTGGAACTGTACACCCCCCAAATATTTGACGGCACCCCTTCCGTCAAATATTTGGGGGCTGTAGACCCACCAAATATTTGACGGAACCCCATCCGTCAAATATTTGGGGGCTGTAGACCCCCCAAATATTTGACGGAACCCCATCCGTCAAATATTTGGGGGCTGTACACCCCCCAAATATTTGACGGAACCCCTTCCGTCAAATATTTTGGAACTGTACACCCCCCAAATATTTGACGGAACCCCTTCCGTCAAATATTTGGGGGCTGTAGACCCCCCAAATATTTGACGGAACCCCATCCGTCAAATATTTGGGGGCTGTAGACCCCCCAAATATTTGACGGAACCCCATCCGTCAAATATTTGGGGGCTGTACACCCCCCAAATATTTGACGGAACCCCTTCCGTCAAATATTTTGGAACTGTACACCCCCCAAATATTTGACGGCACCCCTTCCGTCAAATATTTGGGGGCTGTAGACCCACCAAATATTTGACGGAACCCCATCAATCAAATATTTGGGGGCTGTAGACCCACCAAATATTTGACGGAACCCCTTCCGTCAAATATTTGGGGGCTGTACACCCCCCAAATATTTGACGGAACCCCTTCCGACAAATATTTGGGGGCTGTAGACCCACCAAATATTTGACGGAACCCCATCCGTCAAATATTTGGGGCCTGTAGACCCACCAAGTATTTGACGGAACCCCTTCCGTCAAATATTTGGGGGCTGTACACCCCCCAAATATTTGACGGAACGCCATCCGTCAAATATTTGGGGGTTGTAGACCCCCCAAATATTTGACGGAACGCAATCCGTCAAATATTTGGGGGCTGTAGACCCCCCAAATATTTGACGGAACCCCATCCGTCAAATATTTGGGGGCTGTAGACCCCCCAAATATTTGACGGAACCCCTTCCGTCAAATATTTGGGGGCTGTACACCCCCCAAATATTTGACGGAACCCCTCCCGTCAAAAATTTCGGGGCTGTACACCCCCCAAATATTTGACGGAACCCCTTCCGTCAAATATTTGGGGGCTGTAGACCCACCAAATATTTGACGGAACCCCTTCCGTCAAATATTTGGGGGCTGTAGACCCACAAAATATTTGACGGAACCCCTTCCGTCAAATATTTGGGGGCTGTAGACCCCCCAAATATTTGACGGAACCCCATCCGTCAATTATTTGGGGGCTGTACAGCCCCCAAATATTTGACGAAACCCCATCCGTCAAATATTTGGGGGCTGTAGACCCACCAAACCTTTGACGGAACCCCTTCCGTCAAATATTTGGGGGCTGTAGACCCACCAAATATTTGACGGAACCCCTTCCGTCAAATATTTGGGGGCTGTACACCCCCCAAATATTTGACGGAACGCCATCCGTCAAATGTTTGGGGGCTGTAGACCCCCCAAATATTTGACGGAACCCCTTCCGTCAAATATTTGGGGGCTGTACACCCCCGAAACATTTGACGGAACCCCTTCCGTCAAATATTTGGGGGGTCTACAGCCCCCAAACATTTGACGGAACCCCTTCCGTGAAATATTTTGGGGGTGTACACCCCCCAAATTGTCATGTATTGTCATGTATCGTTGTTGAACGGCAATTATCGTTGGCGTGTCTTCAACCTCCTTTTTGGGCATCCCTACCCTGAAGACCTTGGAGACCTCCTTCAATCTTGGGCACTCAGGCATGGGCACATTCGTACCATTGCGGACAAACATAATGAACGCACAGTGCAGCAAACCTAGTGGTGATCATATGTGTGTACTCTTTCCCACATCTCATTAGGCATGCTCTGGGCATGCGTACTCATGTCCCCTACCCTTGAAGCACTCTGTGTTGCAGTTGGGGAAGAGGGGGGTGCACCTTGTGCCAGCGCCATGGCTGGCACAAAGGCGTCCATAGGCACGCTCTGGGCATGCATAGGCCTGTTCCTGATGTACCCCACCATTTTGGGGGTGTAAACCCCCCAAATTGTCATGTATTGTCCTGTATCATTGTTGAACGGCAATTATCGTTGGCGTGTCTTCAACCTCCTTTTTGGGCATCCCCACCCTGAAGACCTTGGAGACCTCCTTCAATCTTGGGCAGTCAGGCATGAGCACATTCGTACCGCAGCGGACAAACATAATGAACGCACAGTGCAGCAAACCTGGTGGTGATCACATGTGTGTACTCTTTCCCGCTGGTGCTGTGGCTGGTACTGTTGTGATGTGGCAGGGATGGTCAGAGGCAATGGGTCAATGCATGTTCTTCTACATACAGGGTTAGTGGCGGCGCAAAATGTAATCTTTCACCCCGTGGGGCAGCTTGCGCCACCCACATTGGGGGGCTTCCTCCTCGTGCACCGGAATTGGTGCACACACCCCAAGGGCCCCAGGGCAAGGGTGCACACCATGGAGCAGGGACGCCACGTACACACCAATAGGGGTGCGGAATTCCGCACGCAAGAACGGCAGGGAATCCAAGCAGGCGTACGCGTCCTGCCACAAGGGCAGGTGGATCGTGCGGTACGCCCCTACTGTCTCCTTGTTGCTGTACTTTTGCTTGTAGAAGAGGGCCTTCCCACCAGGTGCTGGACGAGTCGCTGCTCCCACACGTCAAGCTTGGATGTGTGGGTTACCCTCACCAGCCCCCCCCAGTCCCCCTCTCCCCTGTCCCCTTGTCCATCGTCCTCAACCAAGACGTACGGGAGCGCCCATTCGGTGAAGTCAGGCCGGATGACCCCCAGAAGGCGGGGTTTCACAATGTTCCCCCGTGCATCCCTCAGAGAAACAGACACCTCATCCTTCCGATTGTTGGCCATGATGCGCTCAAAGTCAAGCAACTGATCCGCACTGCCTGGTTGATACCCCCATGGGTCCCGTGCCCTCTTGTGCCTCCTCCATGGCCGCCACAGCCAGTGCCCCACCACCCCCCCAGCCAACCTGTAGATTGTGCCATGCACAATCTTCTCCACAGTTGCGGCCTCCCTCAGAACCCCTGCCAGCTCAAGAGTGTCGCTCACAGTCTCAGAGGCTGCTTCCCACTGCATCGCGTGCATTGCCTCGAGCCATACACCAGGGGTGGGGTGGGTGGTCCACTGTGCAAAAAGCCCGAAGAGGTGCAGCTCCGACTGCGCCCTGCTGGTCAGGGTGTTTGACCGCCAGATGTCGTGCATGATCCCTGGTGTCGTGGACACCAGGGAGGCCAGGATCACTGGGGCTTGCAGCCACTGGAACCTATCGAGGGTCTAATCGTGCTGAGGAGGTTTACATGATGGGCCTGCCACTTGCGGCCAACACACGCCACGCAGTGTTTCAGCCACACCATCTGTGCGTAGTGAGTCGTCACTACCGCTACCGACTGTGCTGGGTAGGTCCCTTTCCTGGCAGCATACTCCAAAAAATGGCACACCAGCAGACCCTCCTCCATGCTCAGGCCCCCCTTGTTCAGCAACACTAGATCCATTCGCAGGGTGGCCCATGCTTCCCCTACGTCGTGCCACATTCTACCTAGGTCCTGTGCCCCCAAAGTCTGCTCCAACTCCCCCCACCAGGTGGACCCAGCGAGGTCCACAATGCGGATGGGGTTGTTCAGGATGGGGTCGGGGAGGGGGCGCTCAGATGAGTGGTAGTGGCCAACTGCCCCCCTCGTAAACAAGGCACGCAGGACCGTGGCCAGCGGTTGGGTCATCCGGTACTGTTGTACCAGGATACTGGCCCGGCAGCGCGTGCGGTACAAAAAGAATTGCAAGGTGCTGGTGGTGCAAAACGGATGCGAATCATGCCAATGCACTTCCGGGCCAGGACCGTCCCTTACAACATTGTTGTACCTGAAGGTGGCATCCGATGGCCATGCCACTCTCTTGGGGACTACCTCAACCTTCTCAGGCTCACACTGACTTGCCAAAAGATGGACGTGGCTGTAGGGCCGCAACTGCCCTGGGTCACCACACAGCAGACGTTGGCTGCCCATGGCGGCCAAGTCCAGGCCTACAGGGATGCTGTGCCTCGACGCCTCATCCACGAAGCTGAACGCGAACCTGGTTTTTTCCTGCCCTTTCCCAAGCAGCATCTTGTGCCGGTTAGCAACCATCCCAGCCGTGGCAAACAGCATACGGCAGGAGTTGAGGGCACATTTGAGGGTAGGCTTGCAACCTGGGGTCTTGCCCAAAGTCTTCTGCACCTCCTCCTGGTCGAAGGGTGCCAGGCCTGTTGGGGCAGTAGCCCGTTGGGCTCGGAGGCGCAACCAGGGGGCTGGGTGGTCGCCAAGCACCTTCTCACGAAACACACTGTCCTTGTAACACTCCTCGTGAACGCGTGCCAACAACATGTCGACTTGTGCGTTCGTGGGTGCAGTCACCAACACGCATGCGCGGGGTTGGGTATCTGACTCAGGTGCCCCCACCTTCCTGCCCATGGTCCACGTACTCCGGTCAGCAGGTTCAGGGTTCTGGGCGACCAGGAGGCCTTGCTGCCATAGCACGGCCTTGATGCATGCCACCAAAGTCTCCGACTTCCCTGTGCCAGCACCACCAGTCAATGCTGTGATGCATGACTCATCCAACACCTGCCGCACAGCCAACGCCTGTGAGGGATTCAACCCGTGCTGTTTGACAAGGTGTTTCAGGATGTCCTGGTCCTCGGTCGACAGGGGAGGCGTGTCCCTCGGTTCGGCCCGCATGTTTGCCAGCAGTTTGGGCCACGCTTCTCCGTTCTGGATCTCCCTACGCAAAGTCTGAAAGGCACCTGTGTCGGGGACAACCTTACACCAATAGGTGTCAGTGAGATTGGTGTGTGGCTTATTGGCACAGCTGATCCAAACACGCTGTCCTGAGATGCCATCTCCATGCACCCTCGCCTCGAAGTGCGGCTTGTTTTTATCCCAGTGGTGGTTGCTGGAGATCCAGCCACGCACCATGTCACCATCGGACAGCTCATAGTTGCCCCAGACCTCCATTTGGGAGGCCCATTGTGGCGGTGGGGGAGCATTGCCATCCCCATCGCCATCACCGTGGGGCCACCATTGCTCAAAGGCCAGGCTCCGCTTGGTGCCGTTCTTGTCTGCCCACACCTCAGCGGCCGCCATCTCATGGACGGTGTACACCTCTGATGCTTTGGTCACGAACTTGTCGCGGTCAAGCCACTGTTGCGTAAACCCTTCGACAAGGTTGTCATCGGGCCCGTAGTCCATGTTGTTCAACGTGGCCGTAGTGGGCAACAGTGTTGGCTGCTGTGGCTGAGCAGCACATGGTGGTTGTGAAGAGGGTTGAGCTCCTTGTGGCGCACCCGAGTCGACCGGCGCCATGGCCGGGACAGGGGCAGATTGCTGCGGCTCGGGGGCACGCATTGCTGGTGCAGAGGGTTGGGTACCCTGTGGCGCGCCCGAGTCAGCCGGCGCCATGGCCGGGACAGGGGCGGATTGCTGCGGCTCGGGGGCACGCATTGCTGGTGCAGAGGGTTGGGCACCCTGTGGCGCGCCCGAGTCCACCGGCGCCATGGCCGGGACAGGGGCGGATTGCTGCGGCTCAGGGGCGCGCAATGATGGTGGTTGTGCCGAGGGTTGCGGTGGGATCATGACGAAATCCACACCCCCGGGTGGCGGCTGGGGCGGTGCCTGTGGGGGGGCAGAGGGTCGCGCGCCCCTGTCAGCCAGCGCCAGGGCCGGGACAGGGGCGGACTGCGGCGCCTCTGGGGCGCGCGGTTGAGTTGCTGGTGCCTTTTTGGGGGCAGAGTGCGGCGCGCCCCTGTCAACCGGCGCGCGGGCCGGGACAGAGGCGGAGGCGCTCGCCTCTGGGGCGTGCGATGGTGATGGTGATGGTGATGGTGGTGGTGCCGTTGCCTTCGGCTTCGGCTTTGCACCATACTTGGTCTTGGCAAGCCATTTTGGAGCCATTTGGAAGAGTGCCCTACGAGTAAGAGACGCTCGGCGCACATTGCCCGAAGAGCTGGAAATTCGAACGTCTCGCCGAAGTCTGGGGTCGCTGCAGGGGGGCTTGCGTAGGGAGCAATGACCCAAATTGCGGGGGGGCGGACTGAGACGCACGCCGCTGGAGCAATGAACCGTACTGCGGGGAGGGGCATGGCCGCTTTGGGGCGGGAGCCAGTGGGAGGAGTGAGGTACGGCGGTGCCTGCTATATTGGGTCAGCGTCACCTGATCACTTGGTGGAGGGGGCAGCGGCCGACGCGGCACAGGTGGCGGGGCTGGCTTGGGGATACGGGGGGGTTTTGGGGTGGCACACAGGATTTCAAGTACCACTGCTGCATGCTCCTCGTCCCTGCTGAGGAAATGCGAACGACTAATTCGCATGCCCTCCTGCCACACCCGCAGGGGGTTTTTCTTGGGATGCTGCACAGCAAACCGGTACATCGCTCGGCGGTTCAGCACCCCGTCTACGAAGTACTGGACCCCACCCCCCTGATTTTCCCGGATGAGCTGCAGTGTTTTGGCACTGTAGGGCCCGTGTACAGTGGGCTTTGGGGGGGTGGGCGGGTCCTTGGGTACGTACTTGGGGGGTTGCGGGGGGGATGGCGGTGGCACGGCAGTGCACATCAGGGCCTCCTCCACGGCTTCCAGGGCTACCAGGTATGGGGTTGGGTTAATGTGGGGTCTGCGTGGAGGACTTACGGGCGTTGGAGAGGTTGTTGGTGCACGGCGGGGTGAAGGGGGAGAGGGAGGCGGTGTTGGCAATGGAGGCTGGGGGGAGGCCAGTTCGCTGAGACACTTCTCAGCATCAGAGTCCCACGGTGGTGATGGGGGTTGGTCTCCAAACCGCAAGAGCTCCGGCAGATCCCCCCAACCGGATTCCGGGAACGAAGGGCTGGAGGGGGCGGAAGAGGCCACGCTAAGGGGGCTAGACGACATGGCAAAGTGCAGCCCGCAGTGGGTGGGGGATGAACGCATGGGTGCTGGGGCAGGCCCAACTCAAATGTCTGGGTCTGAGACGCAACGGTCTAGACCCTAGACGCGCTTCCTCGCCTCAAGGGTCAAGGGTCGATAACAAAAGAGTGCCCTATGTGTAGAAGAGGCTCAGCGCACACTTGTCTCCTAGGCAATACACGCATTTCCCTTTGTGTCGAGAGAGACATGCACAACAAGGAACAGATAAGCGTTGAAGGGACATAGGTACCAGGAGAATGTGACATGGGACCCCTTCTCAGTAGCGGGCAGCATCTTCCTCATTGAAGGGATCTATGGTCATAGGCGCCATGGCCTAGACCACGGACGTACTAAACACCTCAAGGGTGTTGTGCATGATCCGCCAAATAAAATAAAATCAGGTGCGATAAAACCAAAACATACGGTGAAATCACAACCACATTAAATCAATGGACCACCAGTACCCACATAGCAGAGCCCCTTCTCAGTTTTTTTTTTGGCTGACAGTGGGAATTCTGCATCACCCAACTCAAATGCAGTCCGCCACATTGGACAGCACTGCGCCCAGCAAGGCAGAATGAAAAAGAAACCTTGGGGCCGGAATCTGCGCAATGACCCAGACAAGCTGTCAAGGTAGGGGTTGGCGTATGTTGTGCAGCACAAGGGTGCAGTAGGGCTGGTTGCAGTGGTCTTTGGCAAGTTTGGCAAACATGCAGATCCGTTGGAGTATGGGGAGATGCCTGGCTCCATCCAACAAAATAGGGCCTATAACAGTAGGCCCTGGACAGATTGTTCCCACATGGCTGACACATCATCAAAGGGGATGCATACGTGGAAACATGGAAGCAAATACCAGGAAATCAGAACCCCTTCTCAATTGTCGTCAGCAGATTCCTCATCGAAGGGGTCTGTGGTCGTAGGCGCCACGGCCTAGACCATGGACATACCAAACACCTCGATGGGTGTTTTTCAGGAACAAACAGCACACGTTCAAATACACCTTCAAAAGAAATGCAATGCGACACGTGGCACCAAAGTTGCAAATGCTCACGACTTACACCATAACACACCTCTGAGAATTGTAGTCTGTGGGTAATCTGTAGTCTCTGATTTTTTCCATGTTTTTCCACTACACACAGAACCAACAGAACATCGAACATCACAGACACACACCATGTGATGCTGACACTGAAAGAGGCAAGGCAGGCTTTTCCACACCATTGCGCATGGGGTTGCGTGGGGGGTGTTTTCCCTACACTGTGGATTTCTCTGCATGGTTTTCCAAACTTCCTCAAGAAACACCACGGCAAGACGGAGGACGACAAGACAAAGCACAGGGGTTTTAATGGTCGTCACCAGATCCTGCATTGAACAACAAAGCGTGAGCAGGGCATAGTGCAGCACATTGCAATGAGCCTTCGGGGCTGGGACAGGGGGGCGGTTTAAAACAAGGAAGTCAAATTCGAAATCACTGCAAAGCCCCTTCTCAGATGTATGTTGCTTGGTTTTCAAAATGGTTGCTAGCCATTGGAGGACATGGTGCACATTCTGGTGGACATGGTACACTGACTGCTGGGACAGTCCCATTCCTCGGCCGCAAATCCGCAAAGCTCCGTCCGCACAAAACAGGTCCTAAGAAACAGGTCCCTGCGGGGGTCGACACGGAAGACCCACGCGTGACGGAGCAGCACATGTAAATTGTCATGCATCGTCATTGAAGGGGCTCACAGTCAGCAAATTGTAATTGGTTGCAGGAGCAAACGTGCCAGAACCCCTTCTCAGTTGTGATCAACGAGTTCATCATTGAAGGGGTCTCTGGTCTAAGGCGCAAAGGCCTAGACCACAAACAATCAAAAACACCTCAAGGGCGTTGTACACAAACGAATTGTCTGCTCAAACAACCAAAATCAGAATCAAATTGAAGTTGTCACATACATTGTCAACAACAGGTGTGCAATTGGTTTCCAAACGGGGGGGTTTGTTTTTTCCGTGGCACCTTTTTTCCTTGAAGGGGGGGGGGTTGAAAGCACCCGATAGTGGGGGGGGGGGGTGGGGGGGTCACGGGGGGGGGTTTCCTGCGAAGAGTTTGGTGTGGACAAGGGCGGGGGGGGGGGGTTGATGTAGTGCATAATCAAGGGGTTGGGGGAGGGGGGTTCATGGTCTGGTAATGATTGTCCATAAAAGTCTGATGTCTGATGTCTGATAGCCGACTAGGTCGCTATACACATAGCTGCTACATAACCCTTGCCGCATAGGGGGTCCCCACCGCTTGAGAGACCAGAGCAAAAATAGAAGTGGCCCACAAGTGGGCAAGGTGGCTACATAACCACTGCCGCCTGTGGGGTCCCCACCGCTTCAGAGCTGGGGGCGGAATCATAGGTGGCCCACAAGTGGGCAAGGTGGCTACGTAACCCTTGCCGCCTAGGAGGTCGCCACCTCTTGAGAGGTGGGGGCAAAATAAGAATTGGCCCACAAGTGGGCAAGGTGGCTACATAACCCCTGCCGCTTGGGGGGTCCCCACCGCTTGAGAGCGGGCGGCAGAATCGGAAGTGGCCCACAAGTGGGCAAGGTGGCTACATAACCCTGCCGCCTAGGGGGTCGCCACCGCTTCAGGGTGGGGAGCAAAATCAGAAGTGGCCCACAAGTGGGCAAGGTGGCTATATAACCCCTGCCGCCTCGGGGGTCCCCACAACTTCAGAGCGGGGGGCAGAATCAGAAGTGGCCCACAAGTGGGCAAGGTGGCTACATAACCCCTGCCGCCTGGGGGGTCCCCACCGCTTGAGAGGTGGGGGGAGAATCAGAAGTGGCCCACAAGTGATCAAGGTGGCTACATAACCCCTGCCGCCTAGGGGGCCCCCACAGCTTGAGAGGTGGGGGGAGAATCAGAGGTGGCGCACAAGGGGTCAAGGCGACTACATGACCCCTGCCGCCTAAGGGGTTCCCATCGCTTCAGAGCGGGGGGCAGGATCAGAAGTGGCCCACAAGTGGGCAAGGTGGCCACATAACCCCTGCCGCCTGGGGGGTCCCCACCGCTTGACGGCGCGGGACAGAATCACAGGTGGCCCACAAGTGGGCAAGGTGGCTACATAACCACTGTCGCCTGTGGGGTCCCCACCGCTTCACAGCTGGGGGCGGAATCATAGGTGGCCCACAAGTGGGCAAGGTGGCTACGTAACCCTTGCCGCCTAGGAGGTCCCCACCGCTTGAGAGGTGGGGGCAAAATAAGAAGTGGCCCACAAATGGGCAAGGTGGCTACATAACCCCTGCCGCTTGGGGGGTCCCCACCGCTTGAGAGCGGGCGGCAGAATCGGAAGTGGCCCACAAGTGGGCAAGGTGGCTACATAACCCTGCCGCCTAGGGGGTCGCCACCGCTTGAGGGCGGGGAGCAAAATCAGAAGTGGCCCACAAGTGGGCACGGTGGCTACGTAACCCCTGCCGCCTAGGGGGTCCCCACAACTTCAGAGCGGGGGGCAGAATCGGAAGTGGCCCACAAGTGGGCAAGGTGGCTACGTAACCCCTGCCACCTAGGGGGCCCCCACAGCTTGAGAGGTGGGGGGAGAATCAGAGGTGGCCCACAAGGGGTCAAGGCGCCTACATAACCCCTGCCGCCTAGGGAGTCCCCATCGCTTCAGAGCGGGGGGCAGGATCAGAAGTGGGCCACAAGTGGGCAAGGTGGTTACATAACCCCTGCCGTCTGGGGGGTCCCCATCGCTTGACGGCGCGGGACAGACTCACAGGTGGCCCACAAGTGGGCAAGGTGGCTACATAACCCTTGCCGCATAGGGGGTCCCCACCGCTTGAGAGACCACAGCAAAAATAAGAGTGGCGCACAAGTGGGCAAGGTGGCTACATAACCGTGCCGCCTAGGGGGTCGCCACGGCTGCAGGGCGGGGAGCAAAATCAGAAGTGGCCCACAAGTGGGCAAGGTGGCTATATAACCCCTGCCGCCTCGGGGGTCCCCACAACTTCAGAGAGGGGGGCAGAATCAGAAGTGGCCCACAAGTGGGCAAGGTGGCTACATAACCCCTGCCGCCTGGTGGGTCCCCACCGCTTGAGAGGTGGGGGGAGAATCAGAAATGGCCCACAAGTGATCAAGGTGGCTACATAACCCCTGCCGCCTCGGGGGTCCCCACAACTTCAGAGCGGGGGGCAGAATCAGAAGTGGCCCACAAGTGGGCAAGGTGGCTACATAACCCCTGCCGCCTAGAGGGCCCCCACAGCTTGAGAGTTGGGGGGAGAATCAGAGGTGGCCCACAAGGGGTCAAGGCGACTACATAACCCCTGCCGCCTAGGGGGTCCCCATCGCTTCAGAGCGGGGGGCAGGATCACAAGTGGCCCACAAGTGGGCAAGGTGGTTACATAACCGCTGCAGCCTGGGGGGTCCCCACCGCTTCACAGCGCGGGACAGAATCACAGGTGGCCCACAAGTGGGCAAGGTGGCTACATAACCCTTGCCGCATAGGGATGTAGGGGGTCCCACCGCTTGAGAGACCAGAGCAAAAATAGAAGTGGCCCACAAGGGGGCAAGGTGGCTACATAACCACTGCCGCCTGTGGGGTCCCCACCGCTTCAGAGCGGGGGGCGGAATCATAGGTGGCCCACAAGTGGGCAAGGTGGCTACGTAACCCTTGCCGCCTAGGAGGTCCCCACCGCTTGAGAGGTGGGGGCAAAATAAGAAGTGGCCCACAAGTGGGCAAGGTGGCTACATAACCCCTGCCGCTTGGGGGGTCCCCACCGCTTGGGAGCGGGGAGCAGAATCGGAAGTGGCCCACAAGTGGGCAACGTGGCAACATAACCCCTGCCGCCTCGGGGGTCCCCACAACTTCAGAGCGGGGGGCAGAATTAGAAGTGGCCCACAAGTGGGCAAGGTGGCTACATAACCCCTGCCGCCTGGGGGGTCCCCACGGCTTGAGAGGTGGGGGGAGAATCAGAAGTGGCCCACAAGTGATCAAGGTGGCTACATGACCCCTGCCGCCTAGGGGCCCCCCACAGCTTGAGAGGTGGGGGGAGAATCAGAGGTGGCCCACAAGGGGTCAAGGCGACTACATGAGCCCTGCCGCCTAAGGGGTTCCCATCGCTTCAGAGCGGGGGGCAGGATCAGAAGTGGCCCACAAGTGGGCATGGTGGCCACATAACCCCTGCCGCCTGGGGGGTCCCCAGCGCTTGACGGCGCGGGACAGAATCACAGGTGGCCCACAAGTGGGCAAGGTGGCTACATAACCACTGTCGCATGTGGGGTCCCCACCGCTTAAGAGCTGGGGGCGGAATCATAGGTGGCCCACAAGTGGGCAAGGTGGCTACGTAACCCTTGCCGCCTAGGAGGTCCCCACCGCTTGAGAGGTGGGGGCAAAATAAGAAGTGGCCCACAAATGGGCAAGGTGGCTACATAACGCCAGCCGCTTGGGGGGTCCCCACCGCTTGAGAGCGGGCGGCAGAATCGGAAGTGGCCCACAAGTGGGCAAGGTGGCTACATAACCCTGCCGCCTAGGGGGTCGCCACCGCTTCAGGGCGGGGAGCAAAATCAGAAGTGGCCCACAAGTGGGCAAGGTGGCTACGTAACCCCTGCCGCCTAGGGGGTCCCCACAACTTCAGAGTGGGGGGCAGAATCAGAAGTGGCCCACAAGTGGGCAAGGTGGCTACGTAACCCCTGCCACCTAGGGGGCCCCCACAACTTGAGAGGTGGGGGGAGAATCAGAGGTGGCCCACAAGGGGTCAAGGCGACTACATAACCCCTGCCGCCTAGGGAGTCCCCATCGCTTCACAGCGGGGGGCGGGATCAGAATTGGGCCACAAGTGGGCAAGGTGGTTACATAACCCCTGCCGTCTGGGGGTCCCCACCGCTTGACGGCGCGGGACAGACTCACAGGTGGCCCACAAGTGGGCAAGGTGGCTACATAACCCTTGCCGCATAGGGGGTCCCCACCGCTTGAGAGACCACAGCAAAAATAGAAGTGGCCCACAAGTGGGCAAGGTGGCTACATAACCCTGCCGCCTAGGGGGTCGCCACGGCTGCAGGGCGGGGAGCAAAATCAGAAGTGGCCCACAAGTGAGCAAGGTGGCTATATAACCCCTGCCGCCTCGGGGGTCCCCACAACTTCAGAGCGGGGGGCAGAATCAGAAGTGGCCCACAAGTGGGCAAGGTGGCTACATAACCCTTGCCGCCTGGTGGGTCCCCACCGCTTGAGAGGTGGGGGGAGAATCAGAAGTGGCCCACAAGTGATCAAGGTGGCTACATAACCCCTGCCGCCTCGGGGGTCCCCACAACTTCAGAGCGGGGGGCAGAATCAGAAGTGGCCCACAAGTGATCAAGGTGGCTACATAACCCCTGCCGCCTAGAGGGCCCCCACAGCTTGAGAGGTGGGGGGAGAATCAGAGGTGGCCCACAAGGGGTCAAGGCGACTACATAACCCCTGCCGCGTAGGGGGTCCCCATCGCTTCAGAGCGGGGGGCAGGATCAGAAGTGGCCCAGAAGTGGGCAAGGTGGTTACATAACCCCTGCAGCCTGGGGGGTCCCCACCGCTTCACAGCGCGGGACAGAATCACAGGTGGCCCACAAGTGGGCAAGGTGGCTACATAACCCTTGCCGCATACGGGGTCCCCACCGCCTGAGAGACCAGAGCAAAAATAGAAGTGGCCCACAAGTGGGCAAGGTGGCTACATAACCACTGCCGCCTGTGGGGTCCCCACCGCTTCAGAGCTGGGGGCGGAATCATAGGTGGCCCACAAGTGGGCAAGGTGGCTACGTAACCCTTGCCGCCTAGGAGGTCCCCACCGCTTGAGAGGTGGGGGCAAAATAAGAAGTGGCCCACAAGTGGGCAAGGTGGCTACATAACCCCTGCCGCTTGGGGGGTCCCCACCGCTTGGGAGCGGGGAGCAGAATCTGAAGTGGCCCACAAGTGGGCAAGGTGGCAACATAACCCCTGCCGCCTCGGGGGTCCCCACAACTTCAGAGCGGGGGGCAGAATTAGAAGTGGCCCACAAGTGGGCAAGGTGGCTACATAACCCCTGCCGCCTGGGGGGTCCCCACCGCTTGAGAGGTGGGGGGAGAATCATAAGTGGCCCACAAGTGATCAAGGTGGCTACATAACCCCTGCCGCCTAGGGGGCCCCCACAGCTTGAGAGGTGGGGGGAGAATCAAGGGTGGCCCACAAGGGGTCAAGGCGACTACATGACCCCTGCCGCCTAAGGGGTTCCCATCGCTTCAGAGCGGGGGGCAGGATCAGAAGTGGCCCACAAGTGGGCAAGGTGGCCACATAACCCCTGCCGCCTGGGGGGTCCCCACCGCTTGACGGCGCGGGACAGAATCACAGGTGGCCCACAAGTGGGCAAGGTGGCTACATAACCACTGTCGCCTGTGGGGTCCCCACCGCTTCAGAGCTGGGGGCGGAATCATAGGTGGCCCACAAGTGGGCAAGGTGGCTACGTAACCCTTGCCGCCTAGGAGGTCCCCACCGCTTGAGAGGTGAGGGCAAAATAAGAAGTGGCCCACAAATGGGCAAGGTGGCTACATAACGCCTGCCGCTTGGGGGGTCCCCACCGCTTGAGAGCGGGCGACATAATCGGAAGTGGCCCACAAGTGGGCAAGGTGGCTACATAACCCTGCCGCCTAGGGGGTCGCCACCGCTTCAGGGCGGGGAGCAAAATCAGAAGTGGCCCACAAGTGGGCAAGGTGGCTACGTAACCCCTGCCGCCTAGGGGGTCCCCACAACTTCAGAGCGGGGGGCAGAATCAGAAGTGGCCCACAAGTGGGCAAGGTGGCTACGTAACCCCTGCCACCTAGGGGGCCCCCACAGCTTGAGAGGTGGGGGAGAATCAGAGGTGGCCCACAAGGGGTCAAGGCGACTACATAACCCCTGCCGCCTAGGGAGTCCCCATCGCTTCAGAGCGGGGGGCAGGATCAGAAGTGGGCCACAAGTGGGCAAGGTGGTTACATAACCCCTGCCGTCTGGGGGGTCCCCATCGCTTGACGGCGCGGGACAGACTCACAGGTGGCCCACAAGTGGGCAAGGTGGCTACATAACCCGTGCCGCCTAGGGAGTCCCCATCGCTTCAGAGCGGGGGGCAGGATCAGAAGTGGGCCACAAGTGGGCAAGGTGGTTACATAACCCCTGCCGTCTGGGGGGTCCCCACCGCTTGACGGCGCGGGACAGACTCACAGGTGGCCCACAAGTGGGCAAGGTGGCTACATAACCCTTGCCGCATAGGGGGTCCCCACCGCTTGAGAGACCACAGCAAAAATAGAAGTGGCCCACAAGTGGGCAAGGTGGCTACATAACCCTGCCGCCTAGGGGGTCGCCACGGCTGCAGGGCGGGGAGCAAAATCAGAAGTGGCCCACAAGTGGGCAAGGTGGCTATATAACCCCTGCCGCCTCGGGGGTCCCCACAACTTCAGAGCGGGGGCAGAATCAGAAGTGGCCCACAAGTGGGCAAGCTGGCTACATAACCCCTGCCGCCTGGTGGGTCCCCACCGCTTGAGAGGTGGGGGGAGAATCAGAAGTGGCCCACAAGTGATCAAGGTGGCTACATAACCCCTGCCGCCTCGGGGGTCCCCACAACTTCAGAGCGGGGGGCAGAATCAGAAGTGGCCCACAAGTGATCAAGGTGGCTACATAACCCCTGCCGCCTAGAGGGCCCCCACAGCTTGAGAGGTGGGGGGAGAATCAGAGGTGGCCCACAAGGGGTCAAGGCGACTACATAACCCCTGCCGCCTAGGGGGTCCCCATCGCTTCAGAGCGGGGGGCAGGATCAGAAGTGGCCCAGAAGTGGGCAAGGTGGTTACATAACCCCTGCAGCCTGGGGGGTCCCCACCGCTTCACAGCGCGGGACAGAATCACAGGTGGCCCACAAGTGGGCAAGGTGGCTACATAACCCTTGCCGCATAGGGGGTCCCCACCACTTGAGAGACCAGAGCAAAAATAGAAGTGGCCCACAAGTGGGCAAGGTGGCTACATAACCACTGCCGCCTGTGGGGTCCCCACCGCTTCACAGCGGGGGGCGGAATCATAGGTGGCCCACAAGTGGGCAAGGTGGCTACGTAACCCTTGCCGCCTAGGAGGTCCCCACCGCTTGAGAGGTGGGGGCAGAATAAGAAGTGGCCCACAAGTGGGCAAGGTGGCTACATAACCCCCGCCGCTTGGGGGGTCCCCACCGCTTGGGAGCGGGGAGCAGAATCGGAAGTGGCCCACAAGTGGGCAAGGTGGCAACATAACCCCTGCCGCCTTGGAGGTCCGGACCGCTTCAGAGCGGGTGGCGGAAGCACAGGTGGCCCACAAATGGGCAAGGTGGCTACATAATCCCCTGTAGCCTGGGGGGTCCCCATTGCTTCGGAGCGGGGGGCAGAAGCAAAGGGGGCCCACAAGTGGGCAAGGTGGATACATAAGCCTTGCCGCCTGGGGCGTCCCCACCGCTTCAGAGCGGAGGGAAGAATCAGAGGTGGCCCAAAAACGGGCAAGGTGGCTACATAACCCCTGCCGCATAGGGGGTCCCCACAACTTTAGAGCGGGGGGCGAAATCAAAAGGGGCCCACAAGTGGGCAAGGTGGCTACATAACCCCTGTAGCCTGGGGGGTCCCCACCGTTTGGGAGCGGGTGGCAGAATCAGAAGTGGCCCACAAGTGATCAAGGTGGCTGCATAACCCCCGCCGCCTAGGGGGCCCCCACGGCTTGAGAGGTGGGGGGAGAATCACAGGTGGCCCACAAGGGGTCAAGGCGACTACATAACCCCTGCCGCCTAGGGGGTCCCCATCGCTTCAGAGCGGGGGGCAGGATCAGAAGTGGCCCACAAATGGGCGCGTTGGTTACATAACCCCTGCCGCCTGGGGGGTCCCCACCGCTTGACGGCGTGGGGCAGAATCACAGGTGGCCCACAAGTGGGCAAGGCGACTACATAACCCTTGCCGCATAGGGGGTCCCCACCGCTTGAGAGACCGGAGCAAAAATAGAAGTGGCCCACAAGTGGGCAAGGTGGCTACATAACCACTGCCGCCTGTGGGGTCCCCACCGCTTCAGAGCGGGGGGCGGAATCATAGGTGGCCCACAAGTGGGCAAGGTGGCTACGTAACCCTTGCCGCCTAGGAGGTCGCCACCGCTTGAGAGGTGGGGGCAAAATAAGAAGTGGCCCACAAGTGGGCAAGGTGGCTACATAACCCCTGCCGCTTGGGGGGTCCCCACCGCTTGAGAGCGGGTGGCAGAATCGGAAGTGGCCCACAAGTGGGCAAGGTGGCTACATAACCCTGCCGCGTTGGGGGTCCGCACCGCTTCAGAGCGGGTGGCAGAATCACAGGTGGCCCATAAATGGGCAAGGTGGCTACATAACCCCTGTAGCCTGGGGGTCCCCACTGCTTCGGAGCGGGGGGCAGAATCAAAGGTGGCCCACAAGTGGGCAAGCTTGCTACATAACCCTTGCCGCTTGGGGTGTCCCCACCGCTTCAGAGCGGAGGGAAGAATCAGAGGTGGCCCAAAAGCGGGCAAGGTGGCTACGTAACCCGTGCCGCCTAGGGGGTCCCCACAACTTCAGAGCGGGGGGCGAAATCAGAAGGGGCCCACAAGTGGGCAAGGTGGCTACATAACCCCTGCCGCTTGGGGGGTCCCCACCGCTTGAGAGCAGGTGGCAGAATCATAAGTGGCCCACAAGTGATCAAGGTGGCTACATAACCCCTTCCGCCGGGGGGGGCCCCACGGCTTGAGAGGTGGGGGGGAAATCAGAGGTGGCCCACAAGGGGTCAAGGCGACTACATAACCCCTGCCGCCTAGGGGGTCCCCATCGCTTCAGAGCGGGGGGCAGGATCAGAAGTGGACCACAAGTGGGCGCGTTGGTTACATAACCCCTGCAGCCTGGGGGGTCCCCACCGCTTCACGGCGCCAAACAAAATCACAGGTGGCCCACAAGTGGGCAAGGTGGCTACATAACCCTTGCCGCATAGGGGGTCCCCACCGCTAGAGAGACCAGAGCAAAAATAGAAGTGGCCCACAAGAGGGCAAGGTGGCTACAAAACCATTGCCGCCTGTGGGGTCCCCACCGCTTCAGAGCGGGGGGCAGAATCATAGGTGGCCCACAAGTGTGCAAGGTGGCTAAATAACCCCTGCCGCCTGGGGGGTCCCCACCGCTTGAGAGCGGGAGGGGGGAATCGGAGATGGCCCACAAGTGGGCAAGGTGGCTACATAACCCTGCCGCCTTGGGGGTCAGGACCGCTTCAAAGCGGGCGGCAGAATCACAGGTGGCCCACAAATGGGCATGGTGGCTACATAACCCATTGCCGCCTCGGGGGTCCCCACTGCTTCGGAGCGGGGGGCAGAATCAAAGGTGGCCCACAGGTGGGCAAGGTGGCTACATAACTCCTGCCGCCTAGGGTGTCCCCAAACCTTCAGAGCAGGGGGCGAAATCAGAAGGGGCCCACAAGTGGGCAAGGTGGCTACATAACCCCTGCCGCTTGGGGGGTCCTCAACCCTTCAGACCGCGGGTAGAATCAGAGGTCGCCCACAAGTCGGCAAGGAGGCTGCATAACCCCTGCCGCCTGGGGGTTCTCCACCGCTTTAGAGCGGGAAGCAAAATCAGAAGTGGCCCACAAGTGGGCAAGGTGGCTACATAACCCTTGCCGCCTGCGGGGTCGCCACCGCTTCGGAGCTGAGGGCAAAATCAGAGGTGGCTCACAAGTGGGCCAAATGGCTACATAACCCTTGCCGCCTCCGGGGTCCGCACCGCTTGAGAGCTGGGGGCAGAATGATGGGTGGCATACATGTGGGCAAGGTGGCTACATAACCCTTGCCGCCTCGGGGGTCCCCTCAGCTTGTGAGCTGGCAGGAAAATCAGCGGTGGCCCACAAGTGGGCAAGGTGGCTACATAACCCCTGCCGCCTGGGGGGTCCCCACCGCTTCAGACCGGGGGCAGAATCAGAGCTGGCCCACAAGTGGGCAAGGTGGCTACATAACCCCTGCCGCCTAGGGGGTACCCACCGCTTAAGAGCGGGGAGCAAAATCAGAAGTGGCCCACAAGTGGGCAAGGTGGGTACATAGCCCCTACCACCTAGGAGGCCCGCACCGCTTCAGAGCGGGGGGCAGAATCAGAGGTGGCCCGCAGATAGGCCAGGTGGCTACATAACACCTGCCGCCTGGGGGGTCCCCACCGCTTCAGAGCGAGGGGGCAACATCAAAAGTGGCCCACAAGTGGGCAAAGTGGCTACATAACTCCTGCCGCCTCGGGGGTCCCCACCACTTGAGAGCGGGGGGGCAGAATCAGAGGTACCCACAAGTGGGAGAGGTTGCTACATAACCCCTGCCGCCTGGGGGGTCCCGACCGCTTCAGAGCGGGTGGCAGGATCAGAAGTGGCCCACAAGTGGGCAAGGTGGCTACATAAACCCTACCGCCCGGGGGGTTCCGACCGCTTGAGAGTGGGGGAAAGAATCAAAAGTGGCCCACAAGTGGGCAAGGTGGCTACATAACCCCTGGCGCTTGGGGGGTCCCCACCGCTTCAAAGCGGGGGGCAGAATGAGATGTGGCCCACAAGTGGGCAAGGTGGCTACATAACCCCTGCCGCCTAAGGGGTCCCCACCGCTTGAGAGCGGGGGGCAGCATCAGAGGTGGCCCACAAGTGCGCAAGGTGGCTACATAACCCCTGCCGCCTTGGGGGTCCCCACCGCTTCAGAGCGAGGGGCATGCATTTTAAGTACAATAGGTAAATAGGTAAATGGGCAAGGTCGTGTAATTTTTTTGTTATTGCAGTACACCCGTGTAGGAAAAAATCGTCACACCATGCAATTTTTTTTGCGGTAAATGCTTGTAACAAAAAAATTGCCACGCCGTGTAATTTTTTTTTGCGGTAAGTCGTGTAATTTTTTTTGTGCTAAATGTGTGTAACAGAAAAATCATCACGTCATGTATTTTTTTTTGCGGTAAATGCGTGTGACGGGCTTACACGACTTACTGCAAAAAAAAATTACACGACTAGAAGATTTTTTTGTTGCACGCATTTACTGCAAAAAAAATTACACGAATTACAAGGTACACTTTGAAACCGCCCCGTGTGACAACACGGGCCGTATCGCAGCCGCGGCTAGGGATGCGGTGTGCCTAGGGTCCCCCCCAATTGGGGTCGGCGATAGATGTTGTGGCTCGGGGGGGGGGGGGGGGGGCAACCGTCGAAAGTGGGAGACCATGAGTTATGCACGGCTTTTAGCACTGTAGAAAAAGGGGGTCGTTTTTGGTGTGCTGCCATTTCTTGAGGTGGGGTCCTGAAATAATGGACAGTTTTTCTTCTTTCCAATTTCGCTTCTCTAGGACTTGTGCAGACCACCTAAATTCGATAGAATTTGCAAACAAATGGGGGGAACAACTTGGGGGACACGTGGAGCAGAATTTGTGCGGGACCCAATGGCCGAGCCCACGCATGGAGCATGGCATATGTGCACGTCACAAATTTCAGAGAGGGTTGACGGTATTTCAATCCATGCTTCCATTTTGCACATCAATCAATCAAGAACACGTTTTGCCGATCGGAGTGAATGATCCTAAGGGCAGCATCCAAGACACACATATCCGGCGATTACCAACGGACCATAGACGAAGAAAACCGTCTGAAATGTATGAGCTACACTCAAATACTCGCCCTCTCAACAACGTGCAGCAAATGCAGTAAATAAAATGCACACCCCAGGGGGGGGGGGGGGTTTCTGCAAAATGTGAAGTCATGCCGTTTTGCCTAAAATGGGCCACTTCGAAAAAGGGGGGGGGGGTTGGCCCTTTTGCGCGCAACTGAAATTTTCGAAAACATGCCGCGGGGGGGTACCTTGGATGTGCACAAGTGCGTATTTGCCCATTTTTAGGGCATGCAGAAGGAAATTTGGGGGTGTCTTGCTTCGAAAGTGACAGATCTTTGCACGCTTACTTGATGCTGCTGTTTCACATATCAGGTGTGGCGGGATTGCGGTGGCCTAAGGGGTTAGCATACAACACCGGAAGCCTCCACTCTACCTCCTCACCAATGCAATGGTGGTTGTAGCTGGCCACATCCCCTGCCAGGGGGGGCCATGGACGATTTCTCTTTGGCGCGGCCCAACACCGAAGAGGGTGCCTCACAGGGTGCCCAATCCTGCCAGACGTACGTTTCGTCACGTTTCGCGTTTCGCGTCACCGCTTCATGGGGTGCCCAGTCCCACAATACGGTCATTTCGAATCGTTTCGCGTTTCGGATCACCGCTTCATGGGGTGCCCAATCCCACAATGCGGTCGTTTCCAGTCGATTCGTGTTTCACGGGGTGCCCAATCCCGGAACTTTGGTTGTGCCAACAACAAGTACATCGTCTGTCACGCTATGGTTATGTGTTGTTGTGTGTCTCGCAGCAATGCGCGGAACCGCATGCACTTCGCACCCCCCCCAAAACGAAAACTCCCGAGCGGTAACACCCATCTACCACTTTCACTTCAATCTCTATTTCCTCAAGGCACCGCTTGCACTGCGTTGGTCCCAAGCCCCCCGCCATAGCGTAACGTCTCATGCACCTGCTTGTGCACCTCATGTCATCTTCTACTTCCGCTGCCTTTTGGAGTCCCTACTCGACTTCCGTTCTGGTGCTTGTCGCTTCTGTGCCACTGAAGCTGCCACGGGTGCCTTCCCACTTTTCACTTGCTTGCCTTGCCCGCGGGGTTGCTTGGTGGTCTTCTTGTACACTTTCTTGTGTCCTGTCGCAACGACCACTTTGGCACTGCTGTCCGAACTGCTGCTGTCGGAACTAGACTCCGACGATGTAGAGGACGTCCCACCACTACTAGAATTGGTCGTTGACGAACTATCCGTGTCGGACCCGTCTGACTCATCGGGCGCGACGCTCTGGACGCCAATCTTCATTGGCCTCATTTGTAGGTCGTTGTGTGCCATATTTGTCCCCTCCTTCATCACCCGTGGTTGTGGCTTGTCCCATGCCTTCCTTTGCTTCCTTGTCCACATGAATGGTAATACGCCGAACCTTTTCTGCTTTCTGCGCCTTTGTCTTCCGAGCACACCGGGCAATCTGCTTCTCCACAACCCAATCACTTACTTCAATTGTTTCGGGGTCCAAGCCGGGATGCACGAGCCGCATGTGGTACTCGACATTCAATGTGAATGGTGATGCGGTGCACATCGGAACCGGACACTTCCTTGGGACATTGCGCTTCTTTTCCAATGCCTTCTTGTACTTGAAGCTATACCGGTAAGGGCAGTTGGTGGACACCTTCGTCCCATTCAACGTGGTTTCGCAAGTCCCGGTGGAACGACCGCAAAAGCCACATGGCTCCGCTCTTCCACGGCGGCGTGCATCCGCCACGGCATCACATTTAGCAATATGCTCTGCCACGTGGTCCAACATTATGCGCCAGGGCACCGCCACATCACAAAAGAGGCAACATCGTACATCGTTTGCAAGCCGCAAGTCGCAAGCCTTCACTCCATCGTATGGCTCTGCTACGGACGTGGCCCACTTGTGGGCAAGGTGGCTACGTAACCCCTGCCGTCTCGGGGATCCCCACCGCTTCAGAGCGGGGGACAAAATCAGAAGTGGCCCACTTGTGGGCAAGGTGGCTACGTAACCCCTGCCGCCTCGGGGATCCCCACCGCTTCAGAGCGGGGGACAAAATCAGAAGTGGCCCACTTGTGGGCAAGGTGGCTATGTAACCCCTGCCGCCTCGGGGATCCCCACCGCTTCAGAGCGGGGGACAAAATAAGAAGTGGCCCACAAGTGGGCAAGGTGGCTACGTAACCCCTGCCGTCTTGGGGATCCCCACCGCTTCAGAGCGGGGGGCAAAATCAGAAGTGGCCCAATTGTGGGCAAGGTAGCTACATAACCCCTGCCGTCTCGGGGATCTCCACCACTTTAGAGCGGGGGACAAAATCAGAAGTGGCCCACTTGTGGGCAAGGTGGCTACGTAACCCCTGCCGTCTCGGGGATCCCCACCGCTTCAGAGCGGGGGACAAAATGAGAAGTGGCCCACAAGTGGGCAAGGTGACTACGTAACCCCTGCCGCCTCGGGGATCCCCTCCCCTTCAGAGCGGGGGACAAAATCAGAAGTGGCCCACTTGTGGGCAAGGTGGCTACGTAACCCCTGCCGTCTCGGGGATCCCCACCGCTTCAGAGCGGGGGGCTAAATCAGAAGTGGCCCACAAATGGTCAAAAGTGCTATATAGTGGTAGTGTGGGGTGCACTGAGCAAACCCTTCCCCCAAAAAAGGGGGGGTTTCGGTTATGTGAAAACCCTACTTTTGCCTAAAAATTTGAGGCACGAAAAAAAGGGGGGGTTATGTAAAACCCCCCATGCTGTCGTTCTCCGCAGAAACCCCCCCCCCCCCCTGGCACGCCCTTACAAATAATTACTGCTTGGCCTTTTTCGGCATATTGCCATTCTTTGTGGATGGTTCCATTTTGCGTACGTCACTGTTTGCCCTTTCTTGGTCATCCTTTTTTCCCCAATTGAAAGGTTGCAAAGGAGGCCATTGCAAATGAAATCCCCAACTTCGATGGGCAACAATTTGTCTGAGTGCTGTCTGGGCATGGAATGGGCGTGGAAAAATGCTGCACAGGGTCATGATAGCTGCGATGGCAGGCAATTCCAATGGGGCGGTCCATAGCGCGTAGCATCTGTCCACCCCTGAGGACAAGGAAGCGATTGCTAGTATCATGCCCGCCCCCCGTGCACAAAGGATTGAGGAGTGAAACATGGTCTCGGCGCATACTACCTTGGTTCTGGCAGGCACCCCGTAACCAAGGGGCTACACACACAGACATGAATCACGCATACCTTTGCATCTGCTATGAGGTGTAGTGCATTGCAGTGCAATGTACTGTAAGTGTTATGTAGTGATGTGTTGTGCTATGCTGTGTTGAGCAGTATAATGCAGTGTAATGCACCGCTGTGCTGTGATGTGATATGATGTGCTGTGTTGTGCGTGCTGAAGGGAAAAACGGGGAAATATGTGCAAGATGTGTAACTGGCCTGTTAACAGTACTTTTTGGGCATGTGGAAAAATGTGGCAGTAGTTTGGTCAAACTATCATCATGTCGTATCCGCGGGTGCCCCCCCCCCCCCCCCTTGACGTGGCTGCCGGCACTGGTGCTTTGGCTGGCACCGTGTCTTCTGCTTACAACGGCTGCGATTAGGGCACAGTCATTCTTACCCCTCCTTGTTTACTACGTATGCAGACCCAGGGCCTTAAAATGGGAAAGAAAAGAGGACTGAAGAGGGAGGGCATCCGCCAGTTGTATCCAAGAGCACTGGGCGCGGCTGCTGAGGGAGCACTGGGGCCCAGCGCGAACCATATGCCACACAAGAAAACCAAACATCCCGCACAATGCAAGTACACCAACCTGGCCTCCATGGCACACGCTGCACGCCCCACTCACCAACACCATTCCGTATCTGCATGCTGTGCAACACCCCATGCAGCCTTCTCCCGCAGGTGCGCCCCAATACAATGCCCGTCCTCGCAACTCACCAATACTTCCAGGCAATGGTCTATGATGCCTTCCCAAAAGCCACCCCACAACGATTGGGGGTTGCATTGGAGGACGGTGTTGCGTTGAAGGGCAGTAAAGGCTGCATCGGGCAGTGCATACAGGTTCATGGGCACTGCGTCATGGGGTCATATGGTGTGTGCTGGCGGGGCGCTATTGGAGGTTGTATGAAGGGGCATTGGGGCCTGTATAGAGGGTTGCAACAGAAGCATGACCTTAAAGTCTCCATCTGATTCCTGCCAGGCTGCCGGTCCAGAGCCTCGCACAACGCCACGTGAGGCTCTTGGGCAAGGCGTGCACACTCAGACTTGTAGATATCCAGATTCGCTGCGTACACAGATTTGTAGCGGGCCTGTCTCAACACAGCAGCTTCGGCCTCCACCTGCTGCTCACTGATGAGACGTTCGAAGGAGGCTTCAAAGAATCCGGGGGACTCAAAACACTCCGGAGTGTCTCTGTTTAAATGGAGGCAGACGGAGAGCGACATGGGGATCGTGAACAAAGCAAATTTTGTGCCCTTGCAGTGGCTGTCTGGCTGTCCCATAGCGAGTTGCCCCACCAATGGTAGAATGTTCTGTTGCTTGCGTCTCCAGCACCCAGATCCAACAAACAGCCTCACACTGCGTCGATTCTGCGAAAAAAAGCTCGTCAATCAACTGCCAACCGCGGTGCGTTACAATTGGCCACAAACTGCCAGTGGTCCGTCGCCGATTGCCGCCTTCAGGCGCCCCAGCCCCTGTCACGCACGCACGCAGCCGCATGCATACAATTTCGCCAACAAAGTGCAGTGCGATGCGGAGCCGTTTCGTGTCCTCGAGAGAGGGGGACGGGAAGGGCTACCACGACGTCAAGGCATAAACAAAGCAAAGGACTTGAGACCCGGGCCACCCTGAAGAGCATAAAAACAGCCCGAAGATTCGATGGCAAACATGCGGTCACGCACCGCAGGTCCCCACAGATGCAGCATTGATGGCTCATGATGCAGAGGAACAAGATGGTTGTGTGCGTCAATCTGCAACAACAAGGGCTTTCCTCCAAGGGCCTTGGAGCCTGCTAAAGAGCCCCAACACCCGGAGTGCGCCACATGCTGGTCCTAAACACTGAGAAAGAACTTTGTGACGAGGTCATCATCGAAACTGGTGAATGTGGAAGACTTGCCAACCCTTTCACTCCGCATCTCTGCCTTGTTTGGCAAGTCCATTGAGGGCTTGTGCTCAGCATGCGCCCAGTTCAAGTCTGAAGAGGTGATCCAAAAGATGTACAACAGTTTGGTTTCTTCGTGTTTGTTGTGAGTAAGGGCGGCCCAAGAATCTGACTATCCAGGGGCAGTTGGCAGTGTGGGCAACCGCAATGCACGGGTGCAATCACTGGCACGGCACCCCGCCCTCCCCCGATAATCTCGTTTTCAATGCCCAGAGAGGGGTGACACTGCTTGCAGAGTAACTGGGAGCGATTGGTGGGTGGCCGACGGCTGTCGGCTGGCAACCAACGGTGGTTTCATGGTGACTGACACAATTGCGTCGGTGCACCTGTGTCCGGATTGCAGAAAGTCAAGAGCACCATCTCTTTCCATGCGACGGAGTCGGTGTGTGCTGCTGCTACGCGCTGGGGTGGCGTCGGAGTAACGAGGAGGGGGCTGTTCGCCGGGGGACAAATTCAGTGCAGGAAATCTCGCCACCCTTGAATTCTCAAACCTCAGCATTCCGTCCGCGCCAATGGAAGAACCTATGGTCCTGCAGCCTATGTGTGTGGGCGGACCTGCAATCCATTGGCCCAAGAAGAAGAGAGGCTATGGAAATGCAGAGTGCCACGCCACCAAATCGACCAAATATGGCCGTTGGAGAGGCCGGCATGATTTGCTCAAACCTCCTGCAGATTTTTTAAGCGGCGGTTTCAGGATGCGCTTGTTTTCCAAAGCGTCAAGAATCTTTAATGCATGGCAGTCCAGAATGTATGCGGTTCCGCTTCTCACACTTACCGACTGGACAAAATCCTGGGGTAATTCCGACTCATGAAAAAGGAAATGCTCCTCGACTCAGTTGGGGGAAGGGGAGGGGGATAGGATATGGCCCCAGCCTTGGGATGCGTCCAGGGGCATTCAAGGCTCCTGAGTGAGGGGGGCATACGCAGTGACAGTGATGTCCTCCGTCATGCCAAAGTCCAAGACGACATTGTCGCACGCGTGCGATGACAACGGGCACCATGTCACTTCGGAGTCGAGGGTGGCCAACCTCGACTCAGGAGCGCAAGACTCGGGGGTGTCGGTCGTGGAACTGACAGACATCTGCGTGTCGTGAGGGGCTGCTTGCTGCACCTTCAGAACGGCACAGAGCGGCGCATAAACACAACGGATCAACGACACAACAGACGTCCGAAAAGAATCTTTGGGCGCAACGGTCCGCAGCGCAGCCCAACCAACCCCGAGGCATCCATGAAGATGGATTGACGAATCAAATGAGTCTGAATCCGTTTGGCATTTATTCGGCGAGACATGCTCTGTCTAAGAGACATGCTCTGTGGACGTCGCAGACGCCATCCCGTTGTCCAGGGCCCCGTCCCCCTCCCGCTGCCCTTGGCTCTGCAACTGGGCTGAGTTCTGAGAGGCGAGGGTTACAAGAAGAAGGCAAGGAAAAATACATTTCCAAGAACTGGAGGCAGTATCCCACCAGGGCCCCAGCTCCATCGTGAGAAGGGCTGCAGAAAGAGGGCAGGTCCGTTGTACCGTGGCATTCATCGTGCTTGCTTTGGTGGCTGTTCATTATAAACCGCCGTGTGTTGCGATTCAGGTGCTGCCCGTTCCCGTGCCCGTGCCTGTGAGTGTGGCTACGCCAGCAAGGGGTGAGATGGGGTGTGTGCTCTGCAAAACCGGGGGATGAGGATGGTTAATAAAAGGGAGGAGGGGTATGGGAGAGTCCCCCTCCGTAAATGCAAACTTACGCTGGCGGGGATGCTACGGCGGCGGATACCAGTTTGCTTCTGACAGCCTCGGGAATCTGTTCCCATCCTGCGATCACAAGGGCCGGATTGTGGAAAGCTCGCAACAAGTGCTGGTCTTTCTGCAGCGCATGCCTCGTGACGCGGGACTGCATCGTGAGAGTGATGCTGCCCGAAGGGTCCCCTGAGACAGCAGGCAGTCGACACAGCGATGGACCAGTCCCCTGTAGCCTTTTGCCCTTTTGGACATGCCCTTGTAGCTGCGTGCTGTGTGCCCCCGTGCTCCCATGTCGCTGGTATAGGGACAGGGATCCACGGGTTAACAGTGGTGTTCAGCCATGGAGTGAGAACAGGGAGACGCAGCAGTGTCCCTTGTTCCCGCACTTCTCGCATCAATACCTCCTGATACTGCGATCCCTCCTTTACTTGTGGCCTGGCTCTGACTCAGCTGCGCAGCCGTGCCCCATCTCTTGACGTTATTTCACACGCCTTATGCCACAGTGCTGGTGTGCCATGGTTCTGGTGGCCGCTGCGGTTTGGTTGTGGGTCCGGGATCGCGCTTTGCAAGAGAACTAATGAATGCATTCGTTCTGGTGACGCAACGCATACCCGCGGATGTGTGGCTGCGTGGTGGGTGGGGCCCCTGGTCGGCCGCAGTGGATGGGGCAGATGTTGGACGAATGGGTGCCTGTGTGGAGGGCAAAGAGCCGCTGTGTCCCGAGGCATACAACTTGGACGTCTGGGGGCGGGGGATGCCCCTCTTCCAGGAACGCTCAGTCTCAGGATTGCGGGTCAGGGGCAGAGATGGCACAACAGAGCCGTTGTCCGCTGTTGTATAGTGGAGCTTGAGGCGTTGGGGCCGAGCAGAGGCGGCAGGCTTGAGGGTGCCCGGGGGTTGGGGTCCAGTGAGGGGAGTGGAGTTCCCTGCACACCATTGGCAAGAGGGTACAGGCCGCCACCACACGCCTCCCCAGAGATTTTGCACAAAGGAGCAAAGGACCTGTTGACACCCGTCCCCTGAGTATCAGCAACAGCTTCACATACAAAGTGGATCCCGTACGCCTGATCGCACGTCCCAGTGGCCCATTCTATTTGAGCGAACGACTTCGAGTAGGGACGACTGCCCATGCCCCCATAGCCGAGAATCCGACACCTGCATGGCCACCGATGGTCATTGGCCAATCACGTGGCGCTCCTAACAGCCGCTGCCCACTGCCTGAGGCGGGGAATAGCCGCCACTCACAGGCGCGTCAGGACCACCCAGAAGTGGCTTGGGACAGGTATGGGAACCTACGCAGCACCCTCCCCCCCCCCTACCCCAACACAGTCGAGCTGCATCCCTGGGATCATACAACGCCATTCCTGACCATTCGTGCATTGGGGGTTGCACCTGCGTCTAGACATGCATAGATGCGGGCATACACATGGTAGGGGCCCGAGCTGAGCTGGGAGCTTGCTCGGCATTTCAGCACCGTGTCGATCACTTATTGCGGGCATGCATCTGTGCTGCAATGAAGCTGCCACTGATACTGGTGCCCCAGGCTGGTGGGGGGGGGGGGTTCATGCGACCGGCTGGTAATGAACTATTGCGAAAAAAGCAAGCAAGAATCGCATAGTTTCGCATATTTCCCCCAGAAATTTGGCGGCAAAATTTGTTGTCTCTTCACCTGGTCTGTTTGCCTCTCGTCACCTCTTGCTATCAGGTCAACTGTGCGAAAAGAAACTCGAGAAACATGCAGATCATGGGGGGTGCCATAAAAGCTGAACAAGTATGCCGGTTGGTACTTCCCGGGGTAGGCATGCGTCCGCCTTTTGAGGAAGGAATCATACACTGGTGGATAGGTGGGTTGGGTGCCCACTCATTGAGTCAGGTGTGTAAAGGGTGGGCTTGAAAAAAACCTGTGAGAGGTGGGCAGCCTGCTCGGGTACCCCTAAGAGCTGGGGAAACAAAAAAAAAATTCTATTGCCTTCGGCAAGGCACCTCGAAGAGGGCAGAGGGACGACCATTTTTGACCTGTTGAGGCTAGAAAACTGCATAAGCAAGTTGTGCCCCAGCCCCCTTGGGAGCGCCCCCCCCCCCCCCACACACACACACAAATAGGGTGAAAAACACATAAAGAGGGGCCAAAACATACTTTGCAAGGATATTTCATCATTTTGGATTGTCAGAATATCAAAATTATCAGTTTCGGAAATTTCTATTCTTGAGCTGCCGAGGCTGGAAAACTGCATAAGCACGTTGTGCCCTAGCCCCCTTGGGAGCCCCCCCCCCCCCCAAAAACACCCAAATAGGGTGAAAAACACGTAAAGAGGGCATTTGTCTTTTAGCGTCCACTGGAATATGTACAGAGGTCGAGGGGCGGGGAGGTGGGCTAAGTCGAGTTCAAGCACCCGTGTCCTCCCCTACAGGCCCCCCGCCTGTGCCTGCATAGCAGCCATGAGGGACGAGTCGGTCGTGACTAGGTGGTCATGACGGGCCATGCTACCACGCATGCTTGGAGGATCCTGGTTGCCTCTTCGGATGTGCGAGGCCACAAGGGTGGTGCCACTGTCGCCTTCGCGATAGACGGGTGAAACATCCTCTTCATGGTGGCTGCCACTGGACGGACAGGGTCCAATGGATGTGACCGCCAGGGTGGATGCCAGGACCATGCAGGGTGATGACAGGGCAGTCCTCGTGTTGGACTAGTTCCACCGCAGAGAGTGGCATGGAGGGGTCCTGGCAAAAGGGTCCTGGCATGGAGGGGTCGTGGCAAAAGGGTCCAACCCAAAACCCAAAGCACAAAACCCCCGGGACTCCAGCGGCGCGCCCCAAAGGGCATGCCACCCCGATGCACCCGCCTCGGCCCGCATCACTAGCTGGGCGACCGATGTCCATCGGGTCTCAGAGCGCACCTTGAGCTCACGCCAGCCACTGTGCGGGCCCCCGTGTGTTCGTACCAGGGCCAGAGGGCACGCGGCCCTCGCGCATCGACGGGCTACTTGAAGGGACGCCGTTGGCGGCGCTCGTGCAAGCGGCAGGGGTTCTCCAGCGCGAGACCATACCGGGCCACACCCCAGTTCGCTTCGACTTGCACATGCGGCGGGGTCCCCGCGTGGTCAAGTTCGTCCACCCCAAGCCCATCGTGCTGGCGCTGCGGGAAGAGCACTAGCGCCTCCTTCGGCGGACCGTCCCCTGGACCCCTTGGAGGCTCGCTGGCGGGCAGCCTTGGGCACGGCGGACGTGGAGTAGGCATGGGTTTTCTGGACCACATCGGCAGAGGAACCCCCCCTCGCCCTCTCATGCCCGAATGTCACCCCGGACACGCTGCTGGCGGGGGCCGCTCTACCGCCAGCCCCGCCGCACGTGCCCCGGGGCAGGGGGACCGACGAGCTTCTCCGTGAGGTACGCAAGTGCCCGAAGCAGCCACGGGGCAACAGGGAGCCACTCGCCTGCCACCTTGCGCACATCTAGGCGGCCTAGGCGCGTAGCTTGAGGAGGCTTGGTCCACCGACCAAGGGGCGGTGTACCAGTGGTTCAAGGAGGAGTCCTACACCCCGCCGGTCACCTTCCTCCCCAAGCCGGACGGCGCCGCCGCGGCCCATGAGGCAGAAATGGATGGCCTCCTGCAGGAGGCCTAGTGGCCGCTAAACGGCAAGTATGCGGTGGACCTCGAACCGGATTTGGTGGCCTTCCTCCACGTGTGTGGGCAGCATGTCCAGCGACTCCCTATGGTCGCCTCGTTGCACGGATGGCCACCGCTTGCGCAAGGGCCTCTCTTGCATGAACCCCTTGGCCTTGGGGCTGCACCGGTGGAGTCTAGCGGACCTTTGCTTCCTTGCCGACAGGCTGCTGAGTTGGCTGGCGGACCTCCTTCCGGAGGTGAAGCGCTTGGGCAAGTGGCCGGCGCGCCTAGCCCAGGGCTACAAGGCCCTAATCTCCAAGGAGGGGCTAGAGTACCCTTGAGTTCCCGCCCGCCCACGGTTCTGTCCGTGGTGTACCGGCTATGGGCGGGCGTGCGCCTGATGGACGCCATCGCGTGGCACGAGTCCCGGGCCCATCCGGCGGCCTGCGGTTTCCGCTCGGCCACGGGCACCCTAGACGGGGCGACGGCTATACAGGTCCTACCGGAGCTGTGTTGCCTCTAGCGGTGCGCAGTGGCAAGGATTACCATCGATTACGTCAAGTGCTTTGACCTAATCTTCCATGTGGTTGTGTCGGCCCAGGCGTTGGAGCTGGGCATGGACCCGGGCACGTGTCATGCCCTCGGGGCCATGTACAAGCAGCTCCGCCGGGCCTTCAAGGTTGCCCGGCCCCTGGGCTCCTGGTGGCATGGCACCAATGGCATCCTCTAGGGTGTCCCGTGTTGGTGATCCTCGTAAATGTCCTCACCACAACCTGGAACTGGGAGGTGGACTCCCTACACCAACAGGTGTGCGCGAGGACGGCGCCCCCCCCCCCCCCGTCTTGGACGACGAAGCGGCGAGAAAACTTGTAGGCAAGGGCCCCCCTTCCCCTTAGGGACGCGGGACCTGTCTATGCCAAGTCTGTTTATAAAGTGTGATGTCAGATGTCCGATATGGGATGTTGTGTGTGCAGTTTGTCCAAGAAGATGTCCGGTGTGATTGGAGATGGAGCTGGGTCTATGGGTCTAATGCCTAGAGGAACTTGGGAGAAACTATGCCTAAATCAAACCTGCGCCCCCCCCCCCCCAATGGAAAGGGAGGACACAATTGGAAAATCATTGGGGATCCACCTTGGACCATCAGAAACATGGCAGTACAAAATAAAAAAAACTGTGAACACCTCAATGGGAAAATGGGGAAAAGGTGTGAGCAGGAAATGTGGCAAAAAAAGAAGACATGGAAAACCAAAAGGGGAAACTAGGGGAAATGTGGGAGCGGGAAAAGTGGGGAAATTGAATGACCACCACACAAAACAGACATATGGGACAAAAGGGGAAAATGTGTCAACACGGATATTGCGAAAAAATTTTATAAGACAACACAGCACAACTCAACAAAAGAGGACATGCAAATATGTGGGAACCACCCTTTTATTCATCGATGAGTCCATCCATGTCATCCACCGGTTGCGAGCAACTGGGTTGGGAGATGCTTCGTGGTTGTGCGGAACGCGTAACACGGTCCGTGTCTGGCACAAAGGCATCCCACTGTGCCAACAATGGCAACGCATGCTGCATAGCAAGGTCCCTCATTTGCCGCCCGTTGCTGCTACCTGCCACCTTCACACCAAGGACTTCCAGACAGTGCAACAGCGCCCCCCTTGTCCAATCACGCAGCTTGCCATTCTGCGCTGCAATTACCAACTTCCCCTGCATCCTAGCCACACCACGCCCCTTATCTGGCTTACGGGTGTGACCAGTTCGTCTGCACTATTGTTCTCCCCCTCGTCACAGACATCATCTGCCACACTCACCACCACCTCCCCACAAGGACGCGGGCTTGCGCAAAAGCATGCATGGCACACCAGACATGTATTGCACCAAATGCGAACCACCTTCTTGCATGTGGCACACTCCGTACCTCTGCGAAAAGTGATGAAGTCATGGTTGCCAGCATGCGAGTCAGGGGTCCCATCGGGTGCAACAGTGCTAACCACATCTGCCTCGTGCCGTTCGGTACCCTTTCCTAAGGGTGCCGTTGAGCTCAGTGGTGTACCCGGCCCTCCAAAGAAGGGCAGGATGTCACCATCATCAGGCACTGCTTCATTACCTTGCACACACTAAAGCATTGCAGCTTCCACAGACTCTCTGTCCCTTACCTTCCTTGAAACCCTCTGTCTGGGGCGCAGATCGAAGCGTGCACGGGCAGCTAGGTGGCGTGCCGCTGCAACGCCTTGTCCCTTTGCCCATTGCTGTAAAGGGGGCAATTTGGAATGCAATGCCATGCACATGCTGAGGACACGTGTCCACAATGTCATGCATACTACTGCAAAACCTCGACCGCAAAGAGATGGCACGCTCTACTGCAGCTTCAACAGGGGAATATGTTCGCAATAATGCGAGAACATGCCACACATTCACCCACTGTGAATGTGCCCTTTCAGGTGCCAAGGCCTCCCAGATCTCGGACATTTGCACAGTTGCAAAGTGCTGCACCATGTGCTCCTTAAGGCCTTCCCACTCTACCAAGGCACGGTCACAGTTCACATGTGCTGCGCAACTCTTCTTGGTGTGAACCCATGAACTGACGCAATTGCTCTACCCCATATGCAGCACGCTCATTGACCGGGAGGGCAAGGAAACAGCCATGGTCCAACAATGCGCACTCCAACACCCCCCTGGGGTCAATGGTTGCCTATCCCTCCTTGGTGCCTGCAAGCAACACATCAGTTACTGCACGCGCCTGAAAGCTTGGAAAAGGGGGGGTTGTTGCACACTTCCGCCCAGCTGAATCAAACTGGACCAACTGCACACCATGCCATGCACTTGCCACAGTTTGCTCCTTGAACTGCAACCACCCTTGACCCTCCTCGTAAGCCACCTTCTGCCACCGTGCTTGTAGGATATCTGTGGCAGTGGCGAAGTGTGCACCAGTGGGCGCGCGCAATTGTGCCACACTGTTTTAAACACCGCATGCCACGCAGGATGTCCCCATAAACCACCCCCCATGCAAGCAAACTGGCATCATGGTAGTCCTCCCAAACATCCTCCTCCTTGGTAGAATGATGCACCTTGGAATCCAAGTGTCGTGCCTCCCAAGGGACATTGGCCAAAAAAGTAGTGTTGCGCCGTGCATGTGCCTGTGACCACCTGATGCGATGACTTGTGGGGATGAGTTGCAAGCCACTACGTTTATCTTGCACATGCTTTTGCACACACATTTGCAACTCCTTCCACTGCCGTTCCCCATTGTACAAGCCTCGTTGGCGATCCACGGCCGCCATGTAATCAACATGGGTCGGGCCAGCAGCCTCCAATGCAAGACCCAACTTGCGCTGCAACACATGGCAGGGCTCACCCAAGGGTGTCATCAAGACCAACCACCTCCCAATCAAGGCAAACACATTGCTCTCAATGATAGAGACATCAACAACTTGCCGCGCACTGGCACCCCGCACACCAAGGTTAGAAGCCCCGTCCACTGCAAAGGTCACTACCCTCTTTGCCCACCAATCACGGTCAGGAAGCCAGGACAGCAGGACGCATTCTAGCTGCGTTACAATCTCCAGCGCATCACCACAGGCCACATCCACCATACCAAGGAACACCTCACACATGCCCCCGGGGCCAGTCCCCGGGAAAACAAGCAGAACGGCGTACTCATGGACGCGACGCCTCTGCCTATCCGAGCCGTCAAGCAACACTGCAATGAACGTTGCGAGGAATAGGGTGTGCGTTACCTCATCCTGCATGGCATCATGCATTGCTGCAATAGCCTTCTCAACTATCCACTGCCGTGATGCATGGTGCCCAGGGGGAGATGTCAAAGAGCAATGCAGAAGAATGCGCTCACTTATAGCACGGATGGAAGTGCACATGCGTAATCCAATATACACCTCAACCAACCGTGACAAAATGGCTGCTCCAGCATCCGACACTGCCACACCAATGTCCATGGCTTGCCCCCTGATGAACACAATGTTCCCTCCCGCCACATCAGTTGTGGCAGCAGTGGAGCACGATGCGTGATATCGCTCTGCACAATGCAGCTTGAAGATGTCCTCGGCCAGTCGGTGGTGGTGCCCTGGCCTACGCAGATTCTTTCGCGCTCATGTTGTGCCACGTGATAACCCCAAGTGGCTTTCCAACACCTCCCTCCGACATGTTTTTATGTTTTTGGGCTAGAAAGCTTCATACGCATCCCTTCAGCATATGTTCCCAATACCAAGGCTTCACTAGCCCGAGCGGGACGTGCCACACGCATTAGCCCATGCACAACATACACACTCAACACCCCCACTTGTCGTAAACTGATATTGCCAATGAGCGGCTACAAACGTTTGTAGTGTCTTCGGACCATTGTCCAGTTGCATGGGAGTAGCCTGCATCAGCACGCACAATGCATCCTTCCCTGATGCGGCCAATGCAATGGACCGCAACCTGTCCTGCACTGACTGTGCCACTACGTTTGTGACATGCCATGCTCTTCATGCCGCTCATCCCACTCTTTTGCATGCCTTGCTCTAAGTTGCATCTGGTGTGCTTCAACACGCACTTGCAGATGCCTTGCCACTCGCACCTTGCGCTTCTGCAATGACTGTGCCACTGCCTCAACAAATTGTGAGGACGCCTGTAGCGGCGCCACGGCAGCGATCTCATCACGCATGCTCTTGGCATGCATACTCATGTTCCGGTCCCCCACCCTTGATGCACTTTGTGTTGCAGTTGGGGAAGCGGGGGGGTTGCACCTCGTGCCAGCGCCATGGCTGGCACAGAGGAGTCAATAGGCATGCTCTGGGCATGCATGGTCCTGTTCTTGTCCCCAACCCTTGATGCACCCTTTGTTGCAGGAGGGGGGGGGGGGGGCGCACCTGGTGCCAGCGCCATGGCTGGCACCTAGTTGTCAATAGGTATGCTCTGGGCATCCCGTGTCTGGCCAAGGGCTGAAGGCTCTGTCCGTTGGGAGGCAGACTGCGACATGTCTGGTTCAACCAAATCGGTTTGTTTGAGCTTGTACAACAGAAAAGTTGCTTCTCGTGGATTGGGGGGTGGGCTTATGGCCTTCACTGTGGTGTCATCACATAGCCACCACTTATCGTTGAAAACGACATACACCACAAAGTGACCCTCCTCCTTCGTTGATCCAATGTGCACCACCATGGCATGCAAGGACCATTGCCACCCCAAGACCTCGAGAAACTCATGGTCCACAACCAACTTGTACTCTTGTTGGCTGTGGACATGTAACCCCACGACTTCATTGAACACCAAAGATGCATACATTGGTGCCGCTCTCTGGTCACCCCCATACGCACAAGGGGGAGGGGGGGTATCAGGTACGCCAACAGGTCGCCCCTTCATTCCCTCCTTCACGCGCTGTCGCACACTCTGCCCCTGGTTTGTCACCTGCAGTACCTGGGCTGGCATGCGTGTCTCCCCCCACTCCCGTGGAACCTTCACCCTACACTCACCACACCGTTGCCAGAACTGCTCATTGGACAGACAACATGACAAATCGACCACCCTAGCGGCCGTGAGCTTGGGCACCATGTACTTCCAACATTCGGCCATCTCTGCCTGCCGCATCCATTGGAATTTTGGTGCTGGGGCTTTGCACTTGCACCGCCCGCTGTATCAGCACACCGTCTCACACATGGCACCCTCCAGGGCCAGCCTTTCAGCAATGTCCTGCGGATTGTACGCACCGCCTCCCACATGTGCCACAACATCCTGCCACAATGTCCCCCAGACGCCCTCCTCATCAAGGCATTCTGGGTGCTGTCCTCCATGTCCACCAGACGCCACGAAGAGGCACTGCAGCGTGGTACCCAGCCAAGACCAGTTGTAGCCATATGGAATCTCCATTCCCCATGGTCGCCGCGGTGCTCCACCAAGTGGCCCACTATGCACCTGCATGTAAGCGGAACGCGGCCTCATTGAGGAATGCGCGATCCGATGGCGGAAGTGTTCGCCAGTCACCACGGGAGTATAACACCACCAACCTCCTCTCCCCGTGCCAAGAACAAGTGCCATGCCATGCACCCGTACGTACCAAAGCCGGTTGTTGGCATACATCGTGCCTGGCGCCATCCCGCGTAACACCATCCAAGCACTGCATACTACATCTCCATCAACCCGGACCATTACATACACCACCCACCTCCGCCCATAAGTGTCCCCGTGTGTGCTGTCCGGTGGAAAACACTGCCGACCAAGGAGATGTGTCATGCACATGCTGATGTGGGTTTGTGAGGACATTGCAAGACAATCGCATGGTAGTCCATGTGAACTATTCAGGGAACATCTCCCTTGCAATTCTAATCACCAAGGTCGCCAGTGGCTTGTAGTTGCGCGTGTGTTGCACTAGACGAGCGCGGCGGCAGTCTCTTGCATTGGTGTGGCCCTTCATATCGCCAACCCCGGGCGGCAAATGCCATACTCTAAACCCCCCAACCGGCCCACGCTTATATGGCAACATGCTCATCGTCCCGTGCAATGTGCAAAAGGGGCTACCTGCAGCAAATGATCAAAGACTGCACCCCGGAAATGACCACCACCTTTGAAACCATCTCAATCCGCCTCTGCAATAACCACCACTGTTGCCCGGTGGCACTGCTCCTCCATATCTCCACAGCCACGGACGTGGAGAGGAACGTCCCGTCCAGTTGCCCAAACAGTAGCCGATGTCAATTCGCTGTCCATCCCAAAACTTGACGTCACAATGCTGAACATGTTTGATCGCAACAACACGACACTACCATCCACATGCTTTGCCAAACTAGCAAAGTTGCCAGGCATTCCCCCTTGGAGCCGGCCACCCCATGTGTGCTTCTCAAGATCCCGGTTCACAGATAGTGCAGACTCCTGAATTGAAAGCCCACACGTCTCGCGATACACGTCAATGGCTTTTGCCCGCAGCGATGCGTCGTCCAAGGGGACGACGATGCTGATAGCATGCAGGCTCTGGGCCACGGCATAGAAGAAACATGCTCCTGCAACGTACTGGTCTGGTAAAATGCGTAGCTTCAAGGACCTGACGGTTGGCAGGTCTTTGCCTTCGTTGGCCTTGTTGGGCCTTTTATCCACCTTGTCCAATGGAGTGGCATCTGGATCTATCTGAGCTGTCTTTGTGCCCTGCTCTTTCTTGGCACATTTCAGGGGAGCCCCATTACTCGGGGGGGTAATCCCGGGTCGCTCTTTGCTCCCCAGGCTCTGTTCCAATGAACTGGGGTATTCAACAGGGGTGGAGTCAGAATCAGAACTAGACTAAGTGCATGCCTTCAGTGTCGCCACAGTGCCTGTGCTACAAGGACTATAGTCCACAGCAGCCGGCTCCTGGGTTTCTGTGCAAGTGGCATAGGGGACTCCTCCAAGGAACTCGCCACCCCTCCATCACTAACCGCCGGTGTCAAACATGCAGCGTCCACGACTGAAGGGGGGGCAGGGGACTGTGGCGTGAGAACCCTTGTAGGGTCCACTATAGATGCAATGCAAGGTGACTCACCGGTGCGGCAGACCTGGGGCATGCGGTCTGATGTTCAATGTCCCTGCGCTACCATACATGCCAGGGAGTCAGTTACGCCACCTCTGGGGGGCCGGGTGGACTGAGCACCCCGCCATAATCCAGCGTACCATGGCTATCCACTCTTTGTGCACCTGCTGGGGGACCACGCCCCTGTGCCAATGAGGACGGAGTGGGATTCACAGACTCATTGCTTGGGGGGTCTCTTGCAATAAGGACTGCCGCTCCATGCCCCTGCGCTATGGCAGAGGATGTGGAGTCATTTGGGTCACCTCGAGGGTGCCCTACTGGACATAATCGTTGGGTCTATGCCGGGCGCACACCGGCCTCCTCCATCTCCTCCACTACCCTTGGTGCGCGTTTGAACCCCAAGGCTTTTCCAGCCAAATTGTTCCAGTGTTCTAGGCTATATGGCCAGAAGAAAAAAAGTTCGAAATTTGTTTACCCCCCAACCAAGCCTACCCGTACATGATAGCAAAGCATGTTGTTTGCTAGCCTTGGGGGTCCCCGCTGATATGCTTATATTTGTTGTCCGCCGCGTTGCCACGTGAAAAAAACTTGTTTTCAAAAACAGTTTTAGTTAGAACACCATCGGAACACCGCTGGAACAAGTTATTTGAACGTCGCCGGAACAAGCAACCTACATTAAGAGCAAAGCACGTGGAGGGGTAAAATGGTAACATACATTGTTGTGCAAGGTGCCCGTGAGGGCGCATCGGGGTAGTCTCTTTGTGAACCCCTTTTCGGGTGGCGGGTGATTAGCAATGGTTTTTGATTTTCTTTCACTCTCCCTTCCAAAACCCAGGCTCCCGACCTAGGGCCTGGCCCAGGCCTTTGCTTAGGTTCCGTCCTACCCTAGGGGGGGGGTCTAGCGGAGTCTCGGGTGTTGTCAGTCTCCAACCCCCCCCCCCCCCGGGGAGGGTAGGCCCTTGTGGGGGTTGTGGGTCAGTTGAGTCTGTTGAGACTGTTGAGTCTTTCCCCCTTCTCTCCCGCTTCCCCCCGTGCTTGCTTCACTGTGCAGGTGTCATGAAAAATATTTTTGTACGGTATGTTTGCATGCAATGTCATAGCATGTGTGCATGCCCCGCGCCAATAAAGGGGGTAGGAGTTTATATTGTCACGTTGGATTGAAGGGCTGGGGCGAGCCCGAGAACCCCAAAGTAGATGATCTGGTGTGTGGTCCATGGTGTGTGGTCTGTGGTCTGTGGCAGGGGGTCTCTGGTCTGTGGTGTGTGGTCTGTGGTTGGTGGTCTGCGGTCTGTGGTCTGTGGTTTGTGGTCTATGGGCTGTGGTTGGTGCTCTGTGGTCTGTGGTCTGTGGTGTGTGGTGTGTGGTGTGTGGTGTGCGGTCTATGGTCTGTGGGCTGTGGTTGGTGCTCAGTGGTCTGTGGTCTGTGGTGTGTGGTGTGTGGTGTGTGGTCTGTGGTCTGTGGTCTGTGGTGTGTGGGCTGTGGTTGGTGCTTTGTGGTCTGTGGTCTGTGGTCTGTGGTTTGTGGTCCGTGGTTGCAAGGGAGGGGGCAATAAAAGTTGTTTTAGCGACGTTCCAGCAAGTTGTTCCGGCGACGTTCCGGCGATGTTCCGGTGTTTTTAGGTGTTCAAGATTTGAACACCGCCAGAACCATTTACTGAAACGTCGCCGGAACACCTTCCTGGGGGAAAATTTTTCTGGCCCGAGTGGCCCGTATGACATGGAGGAAAGTGGTCTGTGGTCTGTGGTCTTTGGTCTGCGGTCTACTACGTGGTTGGTGGTCTGTGGTTTGTGGTCTGTTGTCTGTGGTTTGTGGTGTGTGGTCGGTTGCCTTCTGTGAGTGGTGTGTGGTGTTTGGTGTGTTGTCTATGGTCTGTGGTCTGTTGTCTGTGGTGTGTGGTTGATGATCTGTGGTCTGAGGTCTGTGGTCTTTAGTCTCTGGTTTGTGGTCTTTGGTTTGTGGTCTTTGGTCTGTGGTCTGTGGTTGATGGTCTGTGGTTGGTGGTCTGTGGTTGGTAATCTGTGGTTGGTCTGTGGTATGTGGTCTGCGGTCTGTGGTTGGTGGTCTGCGGTTGGTGGTCTGTGGTTGGTCTGTGGTGTGTGGTTGGTGGTTTGTGGTATGTGGTCTGTGGTCTTTAGTCTCTGGTTTGTGGTGTGTGGTTGGTGGTCTGTGGTTGGTGGTCTGTGGTTGGTGGTCTGTAGTTGGTCTGTGGTATGTTGTCTGCGGTCTGTGGTTGGTGGTCTGCGGTTGGTGGTCTGTGGTTGGTCTGTGGTATGTGGTCTGTGGTTGGTGGTCTGTGGTCTGTGGTCTGTGGTCTTTAGTCTCTGGTTTGTGGTCTTTGGTCTGTGGTATGTGGCTGGTGGTCTTTGGGTGGTGGTCTGTAGTTGGTGGGCTGTGGTTGGTGGTTTGTGGTCTGTTGTCTGTGGTTTGTGGTGTGTGGTCGGTTGCCTTCTGTGAGTGGTGTGTGGTGTTTGGTGTGTTGTCTATGGTCTGTGGTCTGTTGTCTGTGGTGTGTGGTTGATGATCTGTGGTCTGAGGTCTGTGGTCTTTAGTCTCTGGTTTGTGGTCTATGGTTTGTGGTCTTTGGTCTGTGGTCTGTGGTTGATGGTCTGTGGTTGGTGGTCTGTGGTTGGTAATCTGTGGTTGGTCTGTGGTATGTGGTCTGCGGTCTGTGGTTGGTGGTCTGCGGTTGGTGGTCTGTGGTTGGTCTGTGGTGTGTGGTTGGTGGTTTGTGGTCTGTGGTCTGTGGTCTTTAGTCTCTGGTTTGTGGTGTGTGGTTGGTGGTCTGTGGTTGGTGGTCTGTGGTTGGTGGTCTGTAGTTGGTCTGTGGTATGTTGTCTGCGGTCTGTGGTTGGTGGTCTGCGGTTGGTGGTCTGTGGTTGGTCTGTGGTATGTGGTCTGTGGTTGGTGGTCTGTGGTCTGTGGTCTGTGGTTGGTCTGTGGTCTGTGGTCTGTGGTCTGTGGTTGGTGCTCTGCAGTTGGTGTTCTGTGGTTGGTCTGTGGTGTGTGGTCTGTGGTGTGTGGCTGATGGTTTGTGGTCTGTAGTCTGCGGTCTGTGGTTCGTGGTGTGCAGTTGGTGGTTTGTGGTTGGTCTGTGGTGTGTGGTATGCGATGTGCCGTTGGTGAGTTGTTGTCTGTGGTCTGTGGTCTTTATTCTCTGGTCTGCGGTCTTTGGTCTGTGGTCTGTGGCTGGTGGTCTTTGGTTGGTGGTCTGCTGTTGGTGGTCTGTGGTTGGTCCGTGGTATGTGGTCTGTGGTGTGTGGTTGGTGGTCTGTGGTCTCTGGTCTGTGGTTGGTCTGTGGTCTATGGTCCGTGGTGTGTGGTTGGTGGTCTGCGGTTGGTGGTCTGTGGTTGGTCTGTGGTGTGTGGTCTGTGGTGTGTGGTTGGTGGTTTGTGGTCTGCGGTCTGTGGTCTTTAGTCTCTGGTTTGTGGTCTGTGGTTGGTGGTGTGTGGTTGGTGGTGTGTGGTGGGTGGTCTGTGGTTGGTGGTCTGTGGTTCGTTTGTGGTATATTGTCTGCGGTTGGTGGTTGGTGATCTGCGGTTGGTGGTTTGTGGTTGGTCTGTGGTGTGTGGTATGTGGGTGTGGTTGGTGGTCTGTGGTCTGTGGACTGTGGTCTTTAGTCTCTGGTTTGTGGTCTTTGGTCTGTGGTATGTGGCTGGTGGTCTTTGGTTGGTGGTCTGTAGTTGGTGGTCTGTGGTTGGTCTGTGGTATAAGGTCTGTGGTGTGTGGTTGGTCTGTGGTTTGTGGTTTGTGGTCTGTGGTTGGTGCTCTGCGGTTGGTGTTCTGTGGTTGGTCTGTGGTGTGTGGTCTGTGGTGTGTGGCTGGTGGTTTGTGGTCTGTGGTCTATGGTCTTTAGTGTCTGGTTTGTGGTCTGTGGTTGGTGGTCTGTGGTTGCTGGTCTGTGGTTGGTGGTCTGTGGCTGGTCTGTGGTATGTGTTCTACGGTCTGTGGTTGGTGGTTTGCGGTTGGTGGTCTTTGGTTGGTGTGTGGTCTGTGGTATGCGGTGTGTGGTTGGTGAGCTGTTGTCTGTGGTCTGTGGTCTTTAGTCTCTGGTCTATGGTCTTTGGTCTGTGATCTGTGGCTGGTGGTCTTTGGTTGGTGGTCTGTGGTTGGTGGTCTGTGGTTGGTCTGTGGTATGTGGTCTGTCGTGTGTGGTTGGTGGTCTCTGGTCTGTGGTCCGTGGTTGGTCTGTTGTCTGTGGTCTGTGGTCCATGGTTGGTGGTCTGCGGTTGGTGGTCTGTGGTTGGTCTGTGGTGTGTGGTCTGTGGTGTGTGGTTGGTGGTTTGTGGTCTGTGGTCTGTGGTCTTTAGTCTCTGGTTTGTGGTGTGTGGTTGGTGGTCTGTGGTTGGTGGTCTGTGGTTGGTGGTCTGTGGCTGGTCTGTGGTGTGTGGTCTGTGGTGTGTGGCTGATGGTTTGTGGTATGTAGTCTGCGGTCTGTGGTTCGTGGTGTGCGGTTGGTGGTTTGTGGTTGGTCTGTGGTGTGTGGTATGCGATGTGCCGTTGGTGAGTTGTTGTCTGTGGTCTGTGGTCTTTATTCTCTGGTCTGCGGTCTTTGGTCTGTGGTCTGTGGCTGGTGGTCTTTGGTTGGTGGTCTGCTGTTGGTGGTCTGTGGTTGGTCCGTGGTATGTGGTCTGTGGTGTGTGGTTGGTGGTCTGTGGTCTCTGGTCTGTGGTTGGTCTGTGGTCTATGGTCTGTGGTGTGTGGTTGGTGGTCTGCGGTTGGTGGTCTGTGGTTGGTCTGTGGTGTGTGGTCTGTGGTGTGTGGTTGGTGGTTTGTGGTCTGCGGTTTGTGGTCTTTAGTCTCTGGTTTGTGGTCTGTGGTTGGTGGTGTGTGGTTGGTGGTGTGTGGTTGGTGGTCTGTGGTTGGTGGTCTGTGGTTCGTTTGTGGTATATTGTCTGCGGTTGGTGGTTGGTGATCTGCGGTTGGTGGTTTGTGGTTGGTCTGTGGTGTGTGGTATGTGGGTGTGGTTGGTGGTCTGTGGTCTGTGGACTGTGGTCTTTAGTCTCTGGTTTGTGGTCTTTGGTCTGTGGTATGTGGCTGGTGGTCTTTGGTTGGTGGTCTGTAGTTGGTGGTCTGTGGTTGGTCTGTGGTATAAGGTCTGTGGTGTGTGGTTGGTCTGTGGTTTGTGGTTTGTGGTCTGTGGTTGGTGCTCTGCGGTTGGTGTTCTGTGGTTGGTCTGTGGTGTGTGGTCTGTGGTGTGTGGCTGGTGGTTTGTGGTCTGTGGTCTATGGTCTTTAGTGTCTGGTTTGTGGTCTGTGGTTGGTGGTCTGTGGTTGCTGGTCTGTGGTTGGTGGTCTGTGTCTGGTCTGTGGTATGTGTTCTACGGTCTGTGGTTGGTGGTTTGCGGTTGGTGGTCTTTGGTTGGTGTGTGGTCTGTGGTATGCGGTGTGTGGTTGGTGAGCTGTTGTCTGTGGTCTGTGGTCTTTAGTCTCTGGTCTATGGTCTTTGGTCTGTGATCTGTGGCTGGTGGTCTTTGGTTGGTGGTCTGTGGTTGGTGGTCTGTGGTTGGTCTGTGGTATGTGGTCTGTCGTGTGTGGTTGGTGGTCTCTGGTCTGTGGTCCGTGGTTGGTCTGTTGTCTGTGGTCTGTGGCCCATGGTTGGTGGTCTGCGGTTGGTGGTCTGTGGTTGGTCTGTGGTGTGTGGTCTGTGGTGTGTGGTTGGTGGTTTGTGGTTTGTGGTTTGTGGTCTTTAGTCTCTGGTTTGTGGACTGTGGTTGGTGGTCTGTGGTTGGTGGTGTGTGGTTGGTGGTCTGTGGTTGGTGGTCTCTGGTTGGTCTGTGGTATGTGGTATGTGGTTGGTGGTTGGTGGTTTGCGGTTGGTGGTCTGTGGTTCGTCCGTGGTGTGTGGTATGTGGGTGTGGTTGGTGGTCTGTGGTCTGTGGACTGTGGTCTTTAGTCTCTGGTTTGTGGTCTTTGGTCTGTGGTATGTGGCTGGTGGTCTTTGGTTGGTGGTCTGTAGTTGGTGGTCTGTGGTTGGTCTGTGGTATGTGGTCTGTGGTCTGTGGTTGGTCTGTGGTCTGTGGTCTGTGGTCTGTGGTTGGTGGTCTGCGGTTGGTGTTCTGTGGTTGGTCTGTGGTGTGTGGTCTGTGGTCTATGGTCTTTAGTCTCTGGGTTGTGGTCTGTGGTTGGTGGTCTGTGGTTGGTGGTGTGTGGTTGGTGGTCTGTGGTTGGTCTGTGGTATGTGGTCTGCGGTCTGTGGTTGGTGATCTGCGGTTGGTGGTCTGTGGTTGGTCTGTGGTGTGTGGTATGTGGTGTGTGGTTGGTGAGCTGTTGTCTGTGGTCTGTGGTCTTTAGTCTCTGGTCTGTGGTCTTTGGTCTGTGGTCCGTGGCTGGTGGTCTTTGGTTGGCAGTCTGTGGTTGGTGGTCTGTGGTTGGTCTGTGGTATGTGGTCTGTGGTCTTTGGTTGGTGGTATGTGGTTGGTGGTCTGTGGTATGTGGTCTGTGGTGTGTGGTTGGTGGTCTGTGGTATGTGGTCTGTGGTTGGTCTTTGGTCTGTGGTCTGTGGTCCGTGGTTGGTAATCTGCGGTTGGTGGTCTGTGGTTTGTCTGTGGTGTGCGGTCTGTGGTGTGTGGTTGATGGTTTATGGTCTGTGGTCTGTGGTCTTTAGTCTCTGGTTTGTGGTCTGTGGTTGGTGGTCTGTGGTTGGTGGTGTGTGGTTGGTGGTCTGTGGTTGCTGGTCTGTGGTTGGTCTGTGGTATGTGGTCTGCGGTTGGTGGTTGGTGGTCTGCGGTTGGCGGTTTGTGGTCGGTCTGTGGTGTGTGGTATGTGGGTGTGTTTGGTGGTCTGTGGTCTGTGGACTGTGGTCTTTAGTCTCTGGTTTGTGGTTTTTTTGTCTGTGGTACGTGGCTAGTGGTCTTTGGTTGGCAGGCTATAGTTGGTGGTCTGTGGTTGGTCAGTGGTATGTGGTCTGTGGTCTGTGGTTGGTCTGTGGTCTGTGGTCTGTGGTCTTTGGTTGGTGGTCTGCGGTTGGTGTTCTGTGGTTGATTTGTGGTGTGTGGTCTGTGGTGTGTGGCTGGTGGTTTGTGGTCTCTGGTCTATATATATATGGTCTTTAGTCTCTGGTTTGTGGTCTGTGGTTGGTGGTCTGTGGTTGGTGGTGTGTGGTTGGTGGTCTGTGGTTGGTCTGTGGTATGTGGTCTGCGGTCTGTGGTTGGTGGTCTGCGGTTGGTGGTCTGTGGTTGGTCTGTGGTGTGTGGTATGTGGTGTGTGGTTGGTGAGCTGTTGTCTGTGGTCTGTGGTCTTTAGTCTCTGGTCTGTGGTCTTTGGTCTGTGGTTTGTGGCTGCTGGTCTTTGGTTGGTGGTCTGTGGTTGGTGGGCTGTGGTTGGTCTGTGGTATATGGTCTGTGTTGTGTGGTTGGTGGTCTGTGGTCTGTGGTCTGTGGTTGGTCTGTGGTCTGTGGTCTATGGTCCGTGGTTGCTGGTGTGCGGTTGGTGGTCTGTGGTTGGTCTGTGGTGTGTGGTCTGTGGTGTGTCGTTGGTGGTTTGTGGTCTGTGGTCTGTGGTCTTTAGTCTCTGGTTTGTGGTCTGTGGTTGGTGGTCTGTGGTTGGTGGTGTGTGGTTGGTGGTCTGTGGTTGGTCTGTGGTATGTGGTCTGCGGTTGGTGGTTGGTGGTCTGCGGTTGGTGGTCTGTGGTTGGTCTGTGGTGTGTGGTATGTGGTGTTTGGTTGGTGGTCCGTTGTCTGTGGTCTGTGGTCTTTAGTCTCTGGTCTGTGGTCTTTGGTATGTGGTCTCTGGCTGGTGGTCTTTGGTTGGTGGTCTGTAGTTGGTGGTCTGTGGTTGGTCTGTGGTATGTGGTCTGTGGTGTGTGGTCTGTGGTTGGTTTGAGGTCTATGGTTTGTGGTCCGTGGTTGGTGGTCTGCGGTTGGTGGTCTGTGGTTGATCTGTGGTGTGTGGTCTGTGGTTGGTCTGTGGTATGTGGTCTGTGGTGTTTAGGCTCTGGTTTGTGGTCTGTGGTTGATGGTATGTGGTTGGTGGTCTGTGGTTGGTGGTCTGTGGTTGATCTGTGGTATATGGTCTGCGGTATGTGGTTGGTGGTCTGCGGTTGGTGGTCCGTGGTTGGTCTGTGGTGTGTGGTATGTGGTGTGTGGTTGGTGGTCTGTTGTCTGAGGTCTGTGGTCTTTAGCCTCTGGTCTGTGGTCTTTGGTCTGTGGTCTCTGGCTGGTGGTCTCTGGTTGGTGGTCTGTGGTTGGTGGTCTGTGGTTGGTCTGTGGTATGTGGTCTCTGGTGTGTGGTTGGCGGTTTGTGGTCTGTGGTTTGTGGTCTTTAGTCTCTGGTTTGTGGTCTGTGGTTGGTGGTTTGTGGTTGGTGGTCTGTGGTTGGTGGTCTGTGGTTGGTCTGTGGTATGTGGTCTGCGGTCTGTGGTTGGTGGTCTGCGATTGGTGGTCTGTGATTGGTCTGTGCTTTGTGGTATGTGGTGTGTGGTTGGTGGTCTGTGGTCAGTGGTCTGTGGTCTTTAGTCTCTGGTTTGTGGTCTTTGGTCTGTGGTCTGTGGCTCGTGGTCTTTGGTTGGTGGTCTGTGGTTGGTGGTCTGTGGTTGGTCTGTGGTATCTGGTCTGTGGTATGTGGTCTGTGGTGTGTGGTTGGTGGTCTGTGGTTGGTCTGTGGTCTGTGGTCTGTGGTCTGTGGATGGTGGTCTGTGGTTGGTGGTCTGTGGTTGGTCTGTGGTGTGTGGTCTGTGGTGTGTGGTTTGTGGTTTGTGGTCTGTGGTCTGTGGTCTTTAGTCTCTGGTTTGTGGTCTGTGGTTGGTGGTCTGTGGTTGGTGGTCTGTGGTTGATGGTCTATGGTTGGTCTGTGGTATGTGTTATGCGGTCTGTGGTTGGTGGTCTGCGATTGGTGGTGTGTGGTTGGTCTGTGGTGTGTGGTATGTGGTGTGTGGTTGGTGGTCTGTGGTCTGTGGTCTGTGGTCTTTAGTCTCTGGTTTGTGGTCTTTGGACTGTGGTCTGTGGCTGGTGGTCTGTGGTTGGTCTGTGGTATGTGGTCTGTGGTGTGTGGTTCGTGGTCTGTGGTCTGTGGTTGGTGGTCTGTGGTTGGTGGTCTGTGGTTGGTCGGTGGTGTTTGGTCTGTGCTGTGTGGTTGGTGGTTTGTGGTCTGTGGTCTCTGGTCTTTAGTCTCTGGTTTGTGGTCTGTGGTTGGTGGTGTGTGGTTGGTGGTCTGTGGTTGGTGGTCTGTGGTTGGTCTGTGGTATGTGGTCTGCGGACTGTGGTTGGTGGTCTGTTGTTTGTGGTCTGTGGTCTTTAGTCTCTGGTTTGTGGTCTTTGGTCTGTGGTCTGTGGTCTTTAGTCTCTGGTTTGTGGTCTTTGGTCTATGGTCTGTGGCTGGTGGTCTTTGGTTGGTGGTCTGTGGTTGGTGGTCTGTAGTTGGTCTGTGGTATGTGGTCTGTGGTGTGTGGTTGGTGGTCTGTGGTCTGTGGTCTGTGGTTGGTCTGTGGTCTGTGGTCCGTGGTCTGTGGTGCGTGGTCTGCGGTTGGTGGTGTGTGGTTGGTGTGTGGTGTGTGGTCTGTGGTTTGTGGTTGGTGGTTTGTGGTCCGTGGTCTGTGGTATTTGGTCTCTGGTTTGTGGTCTGTGGTTGGTGGTCTGTGGTTGGTGGTCTGCGGTTGGTGGTCTGTGGTTGGTCTGTGGTGTGTTGTCTGTGGTGTGTGGTTGGTGGTCTGTGGTCTGTGGTCTGTGGTCTTTAGTCTCTGGTTTGTGGTCTCTGGTTTGTGGTCTGTGGTTGGTGGTCTGTGGTTGGTGGTCTGTGGTTGGTCTGTGGTACCTGGTCTGCGGTCTGTGGTTGGTGGTCTGCGATTGGTGGTCTGTGGTTGGTGTGTGTCGTGTGGTATGTGGTGTGTGGTTGGTGGTCTGTGGTCTGTGGTTTGTGGGCTTTAGTCTCTGGTTTGTGGTCTTTGGACTGTGGTTTGTGGCTGCTAGTCTTTGGTTGGTGGTATGTGGTTGGTGGTCTGTGGTTGGTCTGTGGTGTGTGGTCTGTGGTGTGTGGTTGCTGGTTTGTGGTCTGTGGTATGTGGTCCTTAGTCTCTGGCTTTGTGGTCTGTGGTTGGTGGTCTGTGGTTGGTGGTCTGTGGTTGGTGGTCTGTGGTTGGTGTGTGGTATGTGGTCTGCGGTCTGTGGTTGGTGATCTGCGGTTGGTGGTCTGTGGTTGGTCTGTGGTATGTGGTCTGCGGTCTGTGGTTGGTGGTTTGTTGTTTGTGGTCTGTGGTCTTGAGTCTCTGGTTTGTGGTCTTTGGTCTGTGGTCTGTGGTCTTTAGTCTCTGGTTTGTGGTCTTTGGTCTATGGTCTGTGGCTGGTGGTCTTAGGTTGGTCTGTGGTTGGTCTGTGGTATGTGGTCTGTGGTGTGTGGTTGGTGATCTGTGGTCTGTGGTCTGTGGTTGGTCTGTGGTCTGTGGTCCGTGGTCTGTGGTCCGTGGTCTGCGGTTGGTGGTGTGTGGTTGGTCTGTGGTGTGTGGTCTATGGTGCGTGGTTGGTGGTTTGTGGTCCGTGGTCTGTGATATTTAGTCTCTGGTTTGTGGTCTGTGGTTGGTGGTCTGTGGTTGGTGGTCTGTGGTTGGTGGTCTGTGGTTGGTCTGTGATATGTGGTCTGCGGTCTGTGGTTGGTGGTCTGCGGTTGGTGGTCTGTGGTTGGTCTGTGGTGTGTGGTATGTGGTGTGTGGTTGGTGGTCTGTTGTCTGTGGTCTGTGGTCTTTAGTGTCTGGTCTGTGGTCTTTGGTCTGTGGTATCTGGCTGGTGGTCTTTGGTTGGTGGTCTGTGGTTGGTGGTCTATGGTTGGTCTGTGGTATGTGGTCTGTGGTGTGTGGTTGGTGGTCTGTAGTTGGTGGTCTGTGGTTGGTGGTCTGTGGTCTGTGGTTTGTGGTTGGTCTGTGGTCTGTGGTCTGTGGTCCGTGGTTGGTGGTCTGCCATTGGTGGTCTGTGGTTGGCCTGTGGTGTGTGGTCTGTGGTGTGTGGCTGGTGGTTTGTGGTCTGTGGTCTGTGGTCTTTAGTCTCTGGTTTGTGGTCTGTGGTTGGTGGTCTGTGGTTGGTGGCCTGTGGTTGGTGGTCTTTGGTTGGTCTGTGGTATGTGTTCTGCCGTCTGTGGTTGGTGGTCTGCGATTAGTGGTCTGTGGTTGGTCTGTTGTGTGTGGGATGTGGTGTGTGGTTGGTGGTCTGTGCTCTGTGGTCTGTGGTCTTTAGTCTCTGGTTTGTGGTCTTTGGACTGTGGTCTGTGGCTGGTGGTCTTTGGTTGGTGGTCTGTGGTTGGTGGTCTGTGGTTGGTCTGTGGTATGTGGTCTGTGGTGTGTGGTTGGTGGTCTATGGTCTGCGGTTGGTGGTCTGCGGTTGGTGGTCTGTGGTTGGTCTGCGGTGTGTGGTATGTGGTGTGTGGTTGGTGGTCTGTTGTCTGTGGTCTGTGGTCTTAAGTCTCTGGTCTGTGGTCTTTGGTCTGTGGTATGTGGCTGGTGGTCTTTGGTTGGTGGTCTGTGGTTGGTGGTCTGTGGTTGGTCTGTGGTATGTGGTCTGTGGTGTGTGGTTGGTGGTCTGTAGTTGGTGGTCTGTGGTTGGTGGTCTGTGGTCTGTGGTCTGTGGTTGGTCTGTGGTCTGTGGTCTGTGGTCCGTGGTTGGTGGTCTGCCATTGGTGGTCTGTGGTTGGCCTGTGGTGTGTGGTCTGTGGTGTGTGGCTGGTGGTTGGTGGTCTGTGGTCTGTGGTCTTTAGTCTCTGGTTTGTGGTCTGTGGTTGGTGGTCTGTGGTTGGTGGTCTGTGGTTGGTGGTCTTTGGTTGGTCTGTGGTATGTGTTCTGCCGTCTGTGGTTGGTGGTCTGCGATTAGTGGTCTGTGGTTGGTCTGTGGTGTGTGGGATGTGGTGTGTGGTTGGTGGTCTGTGGTCTGTGGTCTGTGGTCTTTAGTATTTGGTTTGTGGTCTTTGGACTGTGGTCTGTGGCTGGTGGTCTTTGGTTGGTGGTCTGTGGTTGGTGGTCTGTGGTTGGTCTGTGGTATGTGGTCTGTGGTGTGTGGTTGGTGGTCTATGGTTTGCGGTTGGTGGTCTGCGGTTGGTGGTCTGCGGTTGGTCTGTGGTGTGTGGTTGGTGGTCCGTGGTGTTTGGTTTGTGGTCTTTAGTCTCTGGTTTTGTGGTCTGTGGTTGGTGGTCTGTGGTTGGTCTGTGGTTTGTGGTCTGCGGTCTGTGGTTGGTGGTCTGCGGTTGGTGGTCTGTGGTTGGTCTGTGGTATGTGGTCTGCGGTCTCTGGTTAGTGGTCTGTTGTTTGTGGTCTGTGGTCTTTAGTCTCTGGTTTGTGGTCTTTGGTCTGTGGTCTGTGGTCTTTAGTCTCTGGTTTGTGGTCTTTGGTCTATGATCTGTGGCTGGTGGTCTTTGGTTGGTGGTCTGTGGTTCGTGGTCTGTGGTTGGTGTGTGGTATGTGGTCTGTGGTGTGTGGTTGGTGGTCTGTGGTCTGTGGTCTGTGGTTGGTCTGTGGTGTGTGGTCTGTGCTGTGTGGTTGGTGGTTTGTGGTCTGTGGCCTGTGGTCTTTAGTCTCTAGTTTGTGGTCTGTGGTTGGTGGTTTGTGGTTGGTGGTCTGTGGTTGGTCTGTGGTATGTCGTCTACGGTCTGTGGTTGGTGGTCTGCGGTTGGTGGTCTGTGGTTGGTCTGTGGTATGTGGTCTGCGGTCTGTGGTTGGTGGTCTGTTGTTTGTGGTCTGTGGTCTTTAGTCTCTGGTTTGTGGTCTTTGGTCTGTGGTCTGTGGTCTTTAGTCTCTGGTTTGTGGTCTTTGGTCTATAGTCTCTGGCTGGTGGTCTTTGGTTGGTGGTCTGTGGTTCGTGGTCTGTGGTTGGTGTGTGGTATGTGGTCTGTGGTGTGTGGTTGGTGGTCTGTGGTATGTGGTCTGTGGTTGGTCTGTGGTTTGTGGTCCGTGGTCTGCGGTTGTTGGTCTGTGGTTGGTCTGTGGTGTGTGGTCTGTGCTGTGTGGTTGGTGGTTTGTGGTCTGTGGTCTGTGGTCTTTAGTCTCTGGTTTGTGGTCCGTGGTTGGTGATCTGTGGTTGGTGGTCTGTGGTTGGTCTGTGGTGTGTGGCTGGTGGTTTGTGGTCTGTGGTCTATGGTCTTTAGTCTTTGGTTTTGTGGTCTGTGGTTGGTGGTCTGTGGTTGGTGGTCTGTGGTTGGTGGTCTGCGGTTGGTGGTTTGTGGTTGGTCTGTGGTATGTGGTCTGCGGTCTGTGGTTGGTGGTCTGTTGTTTGTGGTATGTGGTCTTTAGTCTCTGGTTTGTGGTCTTTGGTCTGTGGTCTGTGGTCTTTGGTCTCTGGTTTGTGGTCTTTGGTCTATGGTCTGTGGCTGGTGGTCTTTGGTTGGTGGTCTGTGGTTCGTGGTCTGTGGTTGGCGTGTGGTATGTGGTCTATGGTGTGTGGTTGGTGGTCTGTGGTCTGTGGTCTGTGGTTGGTCTGTGGTTTGTGGTCCGTGGTCTGCCGTTGGTGGTCTGTGGTTGGTCTGTGGTGTGTGGTATGTGGTGTGTGGTTGGTGGTCTGTGGTCTGTGGTATGTGGTTGGTTTGTGGTCTGTGGTCTGTGGTCCCTGGTTGGTGGTCTGCGGTTGGTGGTCTGTGGTTGGTCTGTGGTGTGTGGTCTGTGGTGGTTGGTTGGTGGTTTGTGGTCTGTGGTCTGTGGTCTTTATGCTCTGGTTTGTGGTCTGTGGTTGGTGGTATGTGGTTGGTGGTATGTGGTTGGTGGTCTGTGGTTGGTTTGTGGTCTGTGGTCTCTGGTCTTTATGCTTTGGTTTGTGGTCTGTGGTTGGTGGTCTGCGGTTGGTGGTCTGTGGTTGGTGGTCTGTGGTTGGAGGTCTGTGGTTGGTCTGTGGTATGTGGTCTGCGGTCTGTGGTTGGTGGTTTGCGATTGGTGGTCTGTGGTTGGTCTGTGGTGTGTGGTATGTGGTGTGTGGATGGTGGTCTGTGGTCTGTGGTCTGTTATCTTTAAGCTCTGGTTTGTGGTCTTTGGTCTGTGGTCTGTGGCTGGTGGTATTTGGTTGGTGGTCTGTGGTTGGGGGTCTATGGTTGGTCTGTGGTATGTCGTCTGTGGTGTGTGGTCTGTGGTTGGTCTGTGGTCTGTGGTCTGTGGTGTGTGGTTGGTGGTCTGCGGTTGGTGGTCTGTGGTTGGTCTGTGGTGTGTGGTCCGTGGTGTGTGGTTGGTGGTTTGTGGTCTGTGGTCTGTGGGGTTTAGTCTCTGGTTTGTGGTCTTTGGTCTGTAGTCTGTGGTCTTTAGTCTCTGGTTTGTGGTCTTTGGTCTATGGTCTGTGGCTGGTGGTCTTTGGCTGGTGGTCTGTGGTTGGTGGTTTGTGGTTGGTCTGTGGTATGTGGTCTGTGGCCAGTGTCTTCGAGCGTCCGCTCACCAGCCCGTGGTAGGCCTTTCTTGGCCTGGGCACCGTCTTCTCTCGCGCCATTCATGGTGCTCTCGGCCCCCCCTCACCTGGGGCCCAATCCGTCGGAGTGCGTGTGTGTGTATCGGCTAGACGTTCTTCCGATGGACGCCCCCCAAGGCGGGCCAGCGGACGATGGATGTGGCGCTCCATGACATGACATGACATCACATGTATGTGGTCTGTGGTGTGTGGTTGGTGGTCTATGGTCTGTGGTCTGTGGTTGATCTCTGGTTTGTGGTCCGTGGTTTGTGGTTGGTGGTCTGCGGTTGGTGGTCTCTGGTTCGTCTGTGGTGTGTGGTCTGTGGTGTGTGGTTGGTGATTTGTGGTCTGTGGTCTGTGGTCTTTAGTCTGTGGTTTGTGGTCTGTGGTTGGTGGTCTGTGGTTGGTGGTCTGTGGTTGGTGGTCTGTGGTTGGTCTGTGGTGTGTGGTCTGTGGTGTGTGGTTGGTGATTTGTGGTCTGTGGTCTGTGGTCTTTAATCTCTGGTTTGTGGTCTGAGGTTGGTGGTCTGTGGTTGGTGGTCTGTGGTTGGTGGTCTGTGGTTGGTCTGTGGTATGTGGTCTGCGCAGACCACATACCACACATCACATACCAACCACAGACCACCAACCGGTGGTCTGTGGTTGGTATGTGGTGTGTGGTATGTGGTGTATGGTTGGTGGTCTGTGGTATGTGGTCTGTGGTCTTTAGTCTATGGTTTGTGGTCTTTGGGCTGTGGTCTGTGGCTGGTGGTCTTTGGTTTGTGGTCTGTGGTTGGTGGTCTGTGGTTGGTGTGTGGTATGTGGTCTGTGGTGTGTGGTTGGTGGTCTGTGGTCTGTGGTGTGTGGTTGGTCTGTGGTCTGTGGTTTGTGGTCTGTGGTTGGTGGTCCGCGGTTGGTGGTCTGTGGTTGGTCTGTGGTTGGTCTGTGGTGTGTGGTGTGTGGTGTGTGTGTGTGTGTGTGTGTGGTACCGCACAATGCACACCTTGTTCCGGGGACGTTCTGGTAACTTGTTCTGGCGACGTTCTGGCGACGTTCCAGTGACCCTTGGAACGTCGCCAAAACGTCGCCACAACAGGTTGTTGGAACGTCGATAGAACAGTGGAAAATACACACAGTTCTGGGCGCGCACAAAGCGCACTGCACGCACTGCAGCCCCGCAGGGGGGGGACCTAGGGAACCGTGGTAAGCAGATCAATTACCCGCCACTGCGGTGGCTGCGCCCCAGGTCATCTGCCTGGGGTTTGAAAGGGAGAGTGAAACCCAACTACCCTCCACGCAGTGGCTGGGCCCCAGATCGACTGCCTGGGGTTTTTGAGGGAAGGCACCAACCTTTCTTCTTTTTCTTTTTTTCAATATTCTTATCAAAATCAAAATCAAAATCAAAACCATCAATCAAAGACACAGAAAGGGGTGCAAACAGGGAAAGGGACAAAGGGGGGCAAGGAGCGAAAGGGACACCGGGGGGGGGGTGGGGGCAGGGTAACACACAAAACACACCAACACAATGCACACACCCGAGCCCAAACCCAAACCCAAACCCAAACCCACACGCAAGCCCAAACCCGCAACCCAAACCCAAATCCAAACCCAAGCCCAAACCCGCAACCCAAACCCAAACCCAAGCCCAAGCCCAAACCCGCAACCCAAACCCAAACCCAAGCCCAAACCCAAACCCAAACCCACACCCAAGCCCAAACCCAAGCCCAAACCAAAGCCCAAACCCAAACCCCGAAAGGGACACCGGGGGGGGGGGGCAGGGTAACACACAAAACACACCAACACAATGCGCACACCCAAGCCCAAACCCAAGCCCAAACCCAAACCCAAACCCAAAACCAAACCCACACCCAAGCCTGAACCCGCAACCGAAACCCGAACCCAAACCCAAGCCCAAGCCCAAACCTGCAACCCAAACCCAAACCCAAACCCAAACCCAAACCAAAGCCCAAGCCCAAACGCGCAACCGAAACCCAAACCCAAGCCCAAACCCAAACCCACACCCAAGCCCAAACCCAAGCCCAAACCCAAGCGCAAACCCAAACCCCGAAAGGGACACGGGGGGGGGGGGTAGGGTAACACACAAAACTCACCAACACAATGCACACACCCAAGCCCGAACCCGAGCCCAAACCCAAACCCAAACCCAAACCCACAACCCAGCCCAAACCCGCAACCCAAACCCAAATCCAAGCCCAAACCCAAGCCCAAACCAGCAACCCAAACCCAAACCCAAACCCAAACCCAAGCCCAAACCAAAACCCGCAACCCAAAACCAAACGCAAACCCAAACCCAAACCCAAGCCCAAAACCAAACCCAAGCCCAAACCCGCACCCAAACCAAGCCAGGCATCGGCCGCTCGCTCACGGGAGCTGTAGACCACCCGGTGGGTGTCCACAACCTCCTGGATGGCCTAAGAAAACAACATTAATTTTGTTGGAACCAAATTGTTCCGGTGACGGTTCCAACAGAACACTTGAAGGTCACCGGAACGTCGCCGGAACAAGTTATCGGAACGTCACCGGAACAACACGGTGTGTATGCGGCATACCTTAATATTGCCTTCCTAGAGGTTGCCAAGGTCGCCATCGCTTTGTCCCCGCAAATTGCGAGGCCGATGGCCCACACGCAGGCAGGAATGCGTCCCCAAAGGCCCATGCAAGCGATGGAAACGGACAATTGGGACCACTCCCCATCTGCGCATGGGTAGCCATCCCCCCTGACAATGCATGTCAGGGGTAACGACCAATCGATCATGCGGCACAACGGCGGTTGGTTGGCAATGTGGCGCAGCCACGATGCCCATGGCCAACTGATGCCCATGGCCTTGGGATCCAATGTGCTCACCGGGGGGGCAAGCTCCAAGGGGGCTAGTAGATCTTGCCAGCGCTGCTGGAAACCCCTGCTGTATCTCTCGGACACAGCTCGGTTGGGCCAAGCGCACGGCCACCGCAAATTGGCAGTGGGTGAGTGGAGAGGAGATAGCCCTTTCCGCTATGAGCTCGCCAACAAGATCCCCGTCCCGGAGGCTAACAGCACTAGCCAAATGGATGAGGTAGGCGGTTAGTTGCTGAACCCGGGTGTGTGTCGCAGGAATGCTGAAGCTACAACAATGGGGCCGGTCCCCAGGCCCCTAGCCCCAGGCCCCAGGCCGGTCCCCCGAGGACGCTCACCTACGTCAACAAGGCTTGCCTAGGGGTGAGTTCTGCGTGGAGTGGCACTGCCCTGTGACGCCCCTTACTCGCAAGCCCCTCTGTCAGCCTAACCTCCCGAGGGCGGAGTGCACTAATAGTGCTTACAAGTAGGCCTAATCAATGTTTACCTGGACAAAGTCAGGATCCCGGTAGAGCCGAGGGATCCGATTTTGCCGAAGCTACTAACGCCCTCCACCGCTGCTTTTGGAACCCCTCCGCTTTTTTAACCCATGCTTGTGGGTAGTAGCGTGCTGGGAGTGTCTTCGCCTTGTTGACCACGTGGCGCATAGTATATGCCTTGGTGTTATAGCCCATGGGGAGCCAATGAAGAGGGGTGGCTACATATCCCATCGGGGATATCAAGCAAGGTGATAGTAGGTGAGGTGGGCCGGAGCGCACGTGTGGCCACCTACCATTGCTAGGAGGGGGCCATGAGCACGTTGGTCACCCCATTGGCGCTCCATGGAAATGCCGTCGCCTCCGTGAGGGACTCCGGCCTACAGGAGCTGGAGACCGCGGCCACGCAATCCTCTCCCCTAGGATGATTTTGTTTGCCCCCTGCTGGGGGAGGTGCTCCGCAACCAGCAGCGCTAGCCGCCACGAGCCCCAAGTGGCCCTAGGAGTTGGTCCAAGACATGGTTCGGTGGGCCCGTGCGCTGGCCCGGAAACGGGGACCGGAGGAAGTGTCATGGGCTCACCTGCCCTTGGTTTACAAGGCCTTTGTGGGGAGGGCGCTCCCCACATCCGCATACCATGGGGTAAAGGGCATGCACCTCCGATCAGGGGAGAGGGCCCAGGTCTTGAAGAAGCCGTGGGGCTGATGGAACGGCATTTTGCGGCACGATACTAGCTGCCGGGTGCCCCCCACGGGCTATGTCGCTCCCTCCTCCCCTTTAGGGGACACGTGTGTGCGGGCCTGTCTGCCCACGCGTTGTTTGCGGCTCACCACAAGGTGATGTTGTAGTTGATGCGCCTGGCGAGTGATTTCTGGGACACACGGGTACACCGTGTATGAACACCGGCGTGCATCATGCCGTCTCTGGACCACCGCCTCTTCGTGGATTACTACCCCCGGCCCACCGGGGGGGGACCGCCATTCCTGCCGTACGCTAGCAGGCCACCCTTGCGCGTGCCGCTCGTAGTTCCGCAACGCAAACACCCCCGGGCAATGGGCAGCAGCACCCGGGGCGCGCTATGCATGGAGCACAAGGCGCCCTTGTGTGCCCGGTAGAAAATCCTCGGGCGGGGCATCACCCGCGGCTTCCCTGCGGCCACGAGGGGCACGCCGGCCCCACGGCGGGCGTGGGATGCCGGCCGGCCACACCCAAGGTTGAGCCGGGCCGGCAGGTCTTCGTCCCATACGAGGGACACGCAGGGGACTGTGGCACTATCCGCCTTGCGCGCCAGGGCGCGCCATGCGTCCAAGGCACTCCGAGACACAGGAGCCCTGGCGATGCGGCGATGCGCGGCCCCTCCGAAGACAATTGGGGATCTGCCCCCCCAAGGCGCTGGGGCTCGCAGGCTCCAGACCCCCTAAGCAGCCCAAGCTTGACCTCCCGCCTGACCAAGGGGCGTTTGGTTTGGTTTGGATCTCGGCTTGCGCCAAAGGTGGTGACCCACGGCCAGTGTGCCCGTACCACACCAGCTCGACTGGGTACCCCCCCTAGTTATCTGGTCTCACAGCCGTCTAGACTGCTAACGATCCCTGTACCTCGTTAAGGCGCTGACGAGAGGAAAATACCGCCGTGCCTGTATGTGTAGGCGCGCGTGCCGTGGGGGGTCCGGGGGGGGGGGGGTTCAAGGCAGGGGCACACTTTTGCCGTTCTTCAGCGGGCCGTGGTTGGTGCGTGTGGGGGGTTGTGTGTTCCCGGTGCTCCGGGCCCCAGCAGCGGGGCATGGGTGCCCTACCACAAGGCTGCTGAGGGACTCCGTGGGTCGGGTGACCGGCAGCTTCCTCCAGCCCACGACTGAACCCCAGAGGGGTGCACGGGGCGTGTGGTGTGAGGTGCTCCTTGACTGACCCAGAGGGTCCCAGGTAGCGTTGCACAGAGTGCCAGACCGGCTGGGAGCGTCCCGGTAGAAGGAAGGTCGTACGGCGTGCTGAGCACTTCCCTTTCCCTGGAAGAGTCTAGGGAGTGGAGCTCCCAGTGAGCTTGCTGCGCCCTCGTCACCTTTGACGAGGCAGTACCCTGAGGGTGACACCGCTCGCCACCCCTGTTGTTGACCGCGGGGGGGGGGGGGCTGCACCTGTGCGCTCAGGATTCTCGGGGGGGGGAAGGGGTCAGATCCGCCCCCCAACCCCAATGCTAGCAACCAAATGCTGGCACTTGAGTGCGCCCATTCTTGCACCAGCCCACCCAAGGTGCCTCCAGCAGCGTAAAGCTCCTTGCCGTTGTCCGCTTCCCGCCCCGTGGGATGGCCACCGCCCCCAACGGCGCTACGTCCCCGGCACACTCCCCGACATTTTTGCCCGCATCTTAGCGGCCCTGAGTGGCCGTGCCTTGCCGTGGCAGCCTCCCCCCCCCCCGGCCCCCCCCCGGGGGGGCGCAAATGGACACGGTTTACGGCCCCTAGTATGATGCCACCCACGTTCCGCGTATCCTCCCGCGCCGTGTCCGTAGAGACGTGGGGAGAGTCATTTGACCCATTCGCAAGTGTGCCTTCTGTGCCTCCCCCATCACAGTCCACAGCATCACTGCCAATAGCGGCAGCACGGCAGGGCAAGCCCGGAAGGGACCTAGTCCCCTCCATCGTGTCCCTCCTGGGTTCCGTGCAGGATCGGGCGGGGGGCTTGTAGGGGAGGGCACGGGCGCCTAAAGTCGATTGGGCCCACCTTCCCGTCCATTGACCTTTGTCCATGCACCAGCGGACACTAAAATATGATTGCTCTCTTTACGTGTTTTTCACCCTATTTGGGTGTTGGGGGGGGGGGGCTCCCAATGGGGCAAGTACGCAATGTGCTTATGCAGCTTTCCAGCCTGGACAACTGAAAAATAGAAAGTTCGAAGTTGATTTTTTTGATACTGTGACAATCCACAATGATGAACTACCTCATGTAAAGCATCTTTTGGCCCCTCTTTATGCATTTTTTAGGCCTATTTTTGTGAACTTGGAAGCGGTGAGGATGCATAGGATGAACTACAACTTACGCGTATCTTGTTTGACACTTTGGCGTCCGCCTTTTGCTTCGCGCGCGCGCCCTGAGCACAATGGGCTACTCCGATGCTGGCCACCCAGTGGGCTGCCCACCTACAATGCCCCACGGTCCTTGCGGTCATAAGCACGGCATGGCGTGGCTCCTTTCCGTGCGGGCACTCAGCTTGCAAATATCCACCACGGGTCGGCGCACAACGGCTCGCGCTCTACGTGGAAAATTCGGGGTGGCAGGCCTGCCCAGTAGCCCCCCCCCGCCCCCACCTACCGTTGAGCAAGCGATGATCCCCTCGCTGCAGCGCCCGATAGCGTTCTGGAGATTGTCATTTACAAAATGCTCGGCTAGCTTCCGGAGTCGTGGGACGAACAACCCCTGGCTGCCCCAGCAGCGCCGGCCACGACGATGACGGCAGCCGCTTGTGCAAAGAAAGCTGCCGCAAAGAAACTGCGGCACACCTTTGTGCCCAAATGGGACACGGCCCGGGCAGCGTTTAGCTGGCAGTTGGCGGAAGGAGGCCCCAACCGTCGCTCCCCAAACGCCCTAGCGCAGTAGCCCTCTGCGAGGTCCCAACATCCAGCGCCCTCCCTCCCTCCCCTCCCTGATCCCCGTGCGTGCGGACCCGGAAGGGAAGCAGCCAGCGGAGCTTGGAGCACTGCAATAGATGCCTCTGCCATCGGGGGAACCTCCCCGTCAAACCCTTCTCCTCCTTGCAGCCTAGCTAGCCACACGAGGACATCAAAGAAGCCCAGGGGAACATTGTCGCCTGGGGAGTGGTTGTTGTGGAGGAGGGGACGCCCCTCCGCCCCGCAGACGAGCTAGGGTTGCACAAGCTATGCCTCGGCGGCACGGTACGCGACTCGAGGCTCCCGCCCGGGTGTGCTGTAGATGGTGGAGGCCGCCGACCGTGCCGGGGCAACGCCTCCACCGTTGCTGCTAAGGCAGGCTGCCCTTTGGGCCCTATTGCCCTCGACGACGGCGATGGAGCCGCACCGCCTCTACCGAGGTAAATCGCGGGACACAATCCGCGAAGGGGGCATCCACCAGGTCACCCCTCCCTAGGTACACGCTAAAAAACCCGATTTCGTTCTAGGCTAGAACTCTAGGCTAGAACGTTCTAGCCTAGGCTACCACACAAAACGTTCTACCCTGGACAACTAGATTAGGTAAAACACAAAAAAATTCACAGCGGGTGGGGGGGTGCGTGACACATACCCTCATAGCAACCGACACACTTGACGCATGCATACTCATATGCCCCCCTCCAACACACACACACAGCTTTGCATAGGCATATGCACACCACAACACACAACATACCATGGTGAGGGTGGGGAAGGAAGTAAAAGGGCACACACAAAGACCACACAGACACCCCGAATGTCGGGCTATCACCTCGCCCCCCCCCCCCTTCGCATTTTGCGGTGTGGGTGCTCGGCCTAACGTGGTTGTTGGGCTTAAGGTCAGGAAGGGTATCACTTTCCTTTTTGCATGTGTGGCTTTTTTTGACAGTGCTTTTAGAAAAGTGGCCGAGCCCTGGTCCCCCATGTGTGCATTGCAACTTGCCTTGTTGGCTTGTTGGCGATTCATTTTTGGGTGGGTGGGTTGGTTGTTGGTAGCTTGCTTCGTGGGCTGCTGGATTTGGCTGGCTGGCTAGTTGATTGCTGGTTGATGTGTGGGCAGGGTGTGTTGGTTAGTTGGATGTCTGCACACGGATTGTAGCACTTGTGTGTTGGCTAAGCACTGTGCTACATGTTGTGTGGTGTTGCTGCATCGTGTGTGTGTGTGTGTGTGTGTGTGTGTGTGTCATTGAGCATGTATGTGCGGCCACTGTAAAGGTCCCGGGGGCAAATTGAGGGGGGGTATCTGTCTCCTTTTTGCAAGTGTGGATTTTTTTAGGTGCATTTTGAAAAGTGACCCAACAAGCAAGTTAGCCCCGGAACCCACGGCGCAACATGGAGGGGGGGGGGGGTTGTGTGGTGTTTGTATTCTACCTCCGACCCCCCCTCCCCACCGTTGACATACTATATGATGTATTGTGTTGTGCATATGGCTATGACAAAGTGTGTGTGTGTGTCTGTGGGTGTGTGTATGCGGGACCACATATGCTTATGCATGCATGAAGTGTGTTGATTTTTATGCGTGTATGTGCATAATCCCCCCCAGAGCCCGAGTTTGGTGTCTCTTAGATGTGCAAGCTGCGTGAATGTTTTTGTGCTAGTATTGTTAGCTAGACCCTTCTATCGACATTCTGGCGACCACGCTAGATCGGCGCTAGAACGTCATTGGAACACTTTTTTTTGTCTTCGGTGTGGGGTCAAAAATGTGTTTTTCTTAAAACTGCGACTTGGATCTGCTAGAATGGTCCCGGGGGACCAAGTTCCACAAGTGATATCACCAAACGCCCACACACACAGGTTTGGGTAATCCCCACTTTTTTCGTTTCACCCTTCAAGCGCAATCTGGGCTAGATATTAGGTCTTCTAGCCTATACCTAGGGCTTAGCACCTCCCGGCGGAGAGGAGGCTGCCTTGGTAGGAGGGAACCCTCCGGTGCTTGGCCCTTGGGGGCTGCACAATCCACCATCCCACTTGGCGGCTGCGGCCGCCTTCATGGCGCACGACGGCGTCCACGGGGTCACCGCGCTCCTCAACGTCCATGAGGGCAACAAGGCGGCACACACCGTAACGACCTTACTGCGGAACCTCATCCACTGGAAGACCACCGTCGGGGTCCCGGGAACCTCCCTCTAGGGCGTGGTCTGGACTAACAAGCAGCCCTGGGAGACACCGAACCCGGAGGTGGTATACCCTGTGCACCCGGGAAACGTGCTCGAGCTGGTCGCGGAGCGCCTCCTAGAGGGAGATGGGCGGAAGACGGCTCTATTCCTGTTTGTAGACCCCGCTACGCTGAACCCTTTGCCGTCCAGGCCGCACATCGTATGTGTCCTCCACCTGGCAGTCGTGCCGGACACCGACCTACGGCTGCTCCATGTGGGCTCGTTCGGCAAGGACCACTCCTGGTGGTACCTAAAGTCGCTGATGGAGGGTGCCATACCGCAGCCGCCGCCCATGCACGTGGCGGTCCAGGGGTCATTGGCGGAGGTGTCCACGGACATCCCAACTAAGGTGGCGCCACTGCTCCTGCGTGCTAGTGGCAACCCCCGGGGGGTCCGTTTCCACCCGTGCATCGTCCTTGGCTTTGCACGCTAGCAGCCCGCGCACGCGAGGTTCAAGCAGCCGCCGGAGCGTCGCGGGCCCTCTACGGACGTATGGAAGACGCTACCCGGGGACTAGGAGCTTCCAACGCTCTTTTTGGGCCTAGTGCACACAGGAGCGCGCGGAAATATGGTAACGCCCCTTTGGGGGGCCAAACCAACAAACCCCGCCGTGGTGGCACACGTTGCCGGCCTTCTCGACGCACCGGCCCAGTCCCATGCCACCTCCGTCCGGCTCCGGGCTTACCCTGGCGCAATTGGGCGTGGCGTTGGACGACTATGCACAGCTCCACCGATGCGCCAAGGAGGCCCCTGCGTTGGAGGGGAACATCCGCGTCCACCGCTGCACCCAGCTGGCCCATAGTACCTTCGACCGGCCGGTCTTGGACCCCCAGGTCGAGAGGGTGCCGGAGGACTGGCATGGTGTCCGGCTTGGCGCCCGCAACACGTGCTTCCCCGGCCCCTTCTAGGAGGGGACGACCCGCACCTCCTGCCAAGGGCCGCGCCAAGCGGTGGGCATGCAGACGCGGATGACGCTCTCGGAGGGATATAGGAGCAGGCTGCGGCCCGCCCCAGCGATCGAGGCCCTGGACCACACAGGTGACCTGACCATGGCCAATGCGGGGTGAGCGGCGATCGATGTGGACAAGGAGAATGAGTCCATAAGTCAATGTTCGCAGTCCTCCACATCTTGGCCTGTGGATTGACGCCTTCCAAGGCTTGCGTTGGCGCCCGTGACACCGGGACGGTGGTACTCGGGGGATACAACGCGAGCACAACCCCTGGCGCCTTGCCGGTCACACCCGGCGCACGTTGTGACGGTGGTGGCGGCGGTTTCTACCCTGGCCCCACCTCCCCTTGACTGGCCTCAACCTTCGGGCCCTCTCTCCCAAAGAGGGTGTCTACACGTCCATACGGCCATGCGGATTCCCTAGGCCGCGGTGATGGTCACCACTCCTCTCTGCCGGGGAGGTCGGGCCCGGTCAGTGGCAGCAGGTCACATCCTAAGATTGGGCTGTGACAATATGGCCGGAGACCTAGCCGCCGCGACGCTGCGGCTGTCCCCAGCACAAGGTGTGACCGGGACCGCGTCAGGGGACAATTCTTCCCCCGCATTGTCCCCTCCGGGGGGGGTGGGGGATGACACGAGACCAAAGGGATGGGGCCAATTGTCCACGGAGAGGGCTGTCAAGGGGTGGCGCATGGCGGCTGGACTGACACCCCTACCCCTGCTCCCCCTCGCTGCGGTGGACATCTTTCAGTTTGCTCTGCTTGATTTTGGTTGCTTTTACACGTGGCAAGAGGCCGTCGTTACCAGCGTGGTTGACTTCCGGGCCGGTGTCAAGGGCGCAACCGCCAAAGCCCCCCCCCCCCCCCCACAGTCCCTGAGCACAGATGGCAGCACCACGGCTTCGCGCCGCTGCGGTGGCGGTACGGACAAGCCGCCCGTGTTTTCCCCGACCCCCGCCAGCGACGGGCATGGGCCTTTACCACCTGTGTCCTTGGCCCCCTCGAGGGGTTTGGAACCGGGGTGCTATGCCTGCGGGGTGTACCCTTTGCGAACGGCAAGGAATGGACCTTTTGAATGGTGAGCGATAATCAAGCACATATGGGTGCATAAATGTATGATCTTCGCCAGAAGCGACCATTTTCATAGAGTTGGGACGGTAACCAGGTTGAAAATCCTAAAAAATCAAGTGCGGGTGCCTACGAAAAGAAATGGCCCTTTTTTGAGACACTACAGTGCCGTGATGCCCCACAAGATGCCCTATTCCTACTGCAGGCGTTCCTTGTGTTTGCGGTGCCATTGCGAATTCCCGCAAACATTGCGCGACTATCGCATTGGTTTTGGCGCACGTGCGCACCTGCAACGTGTGGCGTTCACCAAACTCGAGTACCCAGGGCCACCACAAGCCATGGTCGCATGTCCCCATGTCCTAGGCCCTAGTGTGGTGTGGTCTGGTGTGGTGTGGTGTGGTGTGGTGTGATCTGGAGTAGTGTGATGCGGTGTGGTGTGGTGTACCGTGTGTGGGGTGTTGTGGTGTGCCGAAGGCGCTGTTATAAAAAGGCAATGCCCGGGAAGTCTACCAACATGTACAAGTAAAAGGGAGGGCTGAGTGTGTTAGGGTGCGCTGTGTGCTAGTCTATTGTTGTACAGCCGGGACCTGTGGTCTGTCGCGCTTGGCCGGTATTGTTCTACCGGGGCCTGTGCACGGTCACACAGGGTCCAATAAGCACATTGCAACGCGTGTGCTGTGCCGCACCATTAGTTCTTTGTGTGTCGTGCCGCACTGCTTGGTGCTGTGTTCCGCACTACACTGTGTGTGCCTTGCTGCACCGCACTTGTGGGCAGTCGGGAGTGGGCAGTGGAGCTTCTGCAATGCACTACCTCACTACCTGGGTGCAGTGCGTAGCGCAACTCCTGCAGTGCGCTGCCTCACTGCTTGTGGGCAGTGGGCAGTGGAGCTCCTACTTTGCACCGCCACGCTGTTTGGGGGAAGTGGGCTGTGAAACTCCTGCAACACTCTTCCACTCTGCCTGGGGACAATGGAAAGTGGAACTCCCGTCATGCAGGGCCACACTGCATGGGGGCAAGGAAAAGTGCAACTCCTGCAATACACTGCCTCATTGCTTGGGGGCAGTGGGCACTGGGACTCGTGCAACGCACTCCCTCACGGCGTGGGGGCGGCGGGCAGTACAACTTCTACAATGCACCCTCTCACTGCCTAGGGGTAGTAGCCAGTGGAACTCCTGCAACACATTGCCTTACTGCCCGGGGGCAGTGGGCAGTGGAACTCGCGCAGCGCAGTGCCACACGGCCTAGGGGCGGTGGGTAGTGGAACTCTTATAATGCGCTGGCCCTCTAGCTGGGGGGACAAGGAGCCCTGCCCAGGAGGCAGTCGAATTCTTGCATTGCACTACCACACTGCCTGGGCACTGTGGGAAGTGCAACTTGTACAATGCACTACCACACCGCCTGAGGCGGTGGGTAGTGGAACTCTTGTCATGCACTGCCACACTGCTCAGTGGCATTGGGCGGTGGAACTCCTCAGATGCACTTCCTCACTGCCTGGGGGCAGTGGGTGCAGCAACTGCTGCAATACTGCCTCACTGCCAAGGGGCAGTGAGCAGTGCAACTCCTGCAATGCACTGCCACACCGCCTAGGGGTGATGGGTAGTGGAACAGCTGCAAATGCGCACGCCCCCTAGCTGGGGGGACGAGGACTCCTGCCGAGGAGACGGTCGCTGCCAAAAGCACGGGACTCCTGCAATTCAGGGCCATAGTGCCAGGGGGAAATGGGTAGTGGAACTCATGCAATGCACTGCCACACTGCCCGGGGGCAGTGGGCAGTGGAACTCTTGTCATGCCCCGCCACACTACTCAGGGGCAGTGGGTAGTGGAACTAATACGATGCATCGCCTCACTACCTAGAGGCACTAGGCTGTGGAACTCGTGCAATACAGTGCCTCACTGCCTGAGGGCAGTAGGCAGTGAAACTCTTGTAACACACTGCCTCCCTGCCTGGGGGAAGTGGATAGTGCAACTCCCGCGCTGCACTGTGTCACTGCTTGGGGGCAATGGGTGGTGGAACTCCTGCAAAGCACTACCTTACTGCGTGGGGTCAGTGGGCAGTGGAACTCATGTACTGCACTGCCACACCGCCTAGGGGCGCTAGGCAGTGGAAGTCCTGCAACGTGCGGGCCCTCTAGCTGGGGGACCGTGTGTCCTGCCATAGAGGCGGTGGCTGCCTTAGGAGCGCAATTTCTACAATGCACTACCACACTACCTGGGCAGTGGACGGTGCAACTCCTGCCATGCAGTGTGTCGCTGGTTGAGGGCAGTGGGCAGTGGTACTCGTGCCATGCACTGCCTGACCGCCTGGGGGCAGAAGGTAGTGCAACTCCTGCAATGCACTGCCTCACTGCCTGGGGGCAATGGGCAATGCAACTCGTGCAACACATTGCCTCAATGCCTGGGGGCAGTGGGCAGTGGAACTCCTGCAATGCATTGCAACACCGCCTGGGGGCGGTGGGCAGTGGAACTCGTGCAATGCGCACGTGCACCAGCTAGGGGGACGGGGAGTCCTGCCCAGGAGGCGGTCGCTGCCCAAAGAGCGCAACTCTTGCAATGCACTAGCACACTGCTTGCAGGCAGTAGGCAGTGATACCCCTGCAATGCACTGCTAAAGCGCCTGGGGGCGGTGGGCAGTGGACCTGTTGCAGGTGTGCGCCACGACGGCGCCCCGCCCCCGTCTTGGACGATGAAGCGGCCAGAAAACTTGGAAGCAATGGGCCCCCCTTCCCCTCAAGGACGCGGGACCAGTCTATGCTGCGCTGCGGTCGTTGTGCTACGCGGACGACACCCAAGCTGTTGCCCTTGGGACGTCGTCCCTTTAGGGGACGGTCCACTGGACGGAGGAGTGGCTCCAGATTACGGGCCAAGATGTGCGCGTGGACAAGTGTTGCTCCTGGGTGCAAGGGGAACGAGGCGCCCTAGCGGTCCTGCTCCGCGCTCTCCCTATCGCACCGGTGGACACTTTGCGTTAGCTTGGGCTCGCCGTCGCCATTGGGGGCTCCAGGATAGCGGGCCGGTGCTGTCCCGACAGCTGAAGGTTGTATCAAACTCGAAAAATGTGATTTTATGAAAGAAGAGATGGAGTACCCGGGGTTCGACGTGGGGTATGGGTGGTGGAGACTAACCGCGTCTGAGATGCAGCCCCTCATGGACATAAACACTTTTGATGACCCCAAGAAGGGTCTGCATGATGTGAGGAGTTTTGTGGGTGGCTACAAATTTTCTCACCTACACATCCAGGAGTTAACCTACTCCTCAGATCCCCTCACTGACCTCATAAAGACGGACACACCATGGAGGTGGACCTCGCGTGAGGAGGAGTTCCAGGAATTGAAAAAAATCTGCCTCCAACTGCTTGGGGGTTTCTGGCGCTCGATGCGAGATAATTGTGATCACAAACGCCTCTGATGTAGAGGGGGGGGGCACTATCTCTCAGTGGTAGGAGCTCAACCCTACTAAATTAACCCAGTGCCACTATCGTACCGGGGGTTGAGCTGTGATGGTTCTCAGAAACATGATTGCCCTTCCAGTGAGTGGCGCTTCGTCCCACTTGGTCACTGGAATTCGAAATGGAACTAGGCGCATTCCAACTATGGCACCTATGACCAGGAACTGTTGGCTACTATGTTGGTGTTGTCTTTTCAATCCCGTCTGCTAGGATCTAACCCTATGCTCTGGTTCTGTGCCTAGGAACCTGTGAAAACGTTTCAGAAGGGTTCCCCTCCTGAGAAAGCGAAACTAAAGCGGTAGTGGACCAACCTCAGCTAACTCCGGCTGAGCGCCCACCAGATCTAGGGTATAAAAAACGAGATGGCTATACATCGCGCAACCACTTATAGGGGAGATCTTTGAGGCATGCGCCAAAGAGGCTTTCCAACGCATGGACGTCCAACTAGACCTTTCCATGCGCACTGCAGCAATGGAGGCTGGAGTCTAAGCGACAACCGCCCAAAGTGTACAAATATCCTCCAAGCTCCCAGTCCAGGCCTAGAGGCCCGTCTCTGGACGGGGACAACCGGTACAAAGATAACCGGTACCTCTGTTTTGAGGACCGAATCATTGTACGTGAGAAACGCCTTGATGGGTGCCTGTAGTGGGCCCATCTCAGCTCAGGTCGCACTGGCGCCAATCGCTTAGTGGGATCTTTTGGAGAGTGTTTCCACTCTCAGCTTATCCTCATGCAACTGAAGACGTATATGCAGTCTATCGTAGATGCATGTGGCTGTCACGCCGGAAAGCAAAGCGATGCCAGAGATAGGGGGATGATGTCGAGCCTCCCCATTCCATATTCCACTAACTCTTTGCTCAACGTGGACTATATCCACGGCCTGCCTAGGTTTGGAGGCTATGACAGTTCTGTGGTTGTAACATGTGGGCTAACTTGTTTGACTCGTGCGTTCCCTTGTAGGAAAAAAATCACAGGGGAACAAATTGTGAAAGGCCTGGTCCAACAAAGGTGAGCACTCCTGGTCCAATAATGGCCCGAACCCTACGGAGATCCCAAATTGGTGCCCTCTGACGAAGATGCGCGCATCCCCAGTGACACCGGTAGGTACAAGCGGGTGCTGAACGCACTCATTGTGCAGGTGACCACAGGTGTGCCCTATACCCACACTTCTAACCCTCTGTGTGAGACACAAAATTGTGTGGTGGAACACTCCAAAGATTGGGTGCACCCGCTTCCATGGATAGTTGTAACCATGAACTCTCAACGGAGTTCATCAATTGGTTTCACCCCTCATGAACTATTTCACTGAGGGCATCTAGCTTGGCTGTTGAAAACCCCCTTTTCTGAAAATTTCAAGAGTCCAGAATACAAGCTGGAAATTTCTGATTAGCTCGCTATTAACCTCAAACACGGCCCTAAACGTGAGCCAACCAAGAGAAATCGCCTACGGTGTCTTGCATCCTATGGGGTCGGTGACCTTGTTTTGGTGCACCATTTGCGATTACCCTTGTGGCCCCGCAACTGTTTGCAGGACCCCTAGTTTGGGCCTTTTCCTATTATAAAAACTGATGGCTCACGGATCCATGTGAGGTGCAGTTCCCGCCTTGGCGGAGAATTGTTGTGTGCAGCCAAGCAATTGAGGCACTATCACTCCTCCGAAGATGGAACATGGGATGAGTGGCGCCGCAGTGACAAGGAGCAAGAGTGGATCGATCTAAAAACGCTGCCTCTCCCGAGGAGGAGGACGGGCTGGAAGAAATGACTGCTGATGAGATGGCAGTTGATGGCTGCTACGTGGTTGCAAGTATTGCACGCCACGAGCAAAAGCAAAGATGGAAATCGCTAACCCTCTGGGAGGGCTATGGGCTTTTTGAGGTGCTCCAGGAACCCATGTCGGCCTTCATCCATCCGTATGGGACTTTCAATCCCATCTTGAGGTCCTATCTCGTTGCAAACAACGACAATCAGTTACTAACCCACGCTGAGCATCGATCCGAGCGTAAGGAGAAGAGCTAACAGCCATGAGCCCGTCTTGTTGGGTGCTTCAACCGAATTGAAAGAGGTTGCGAGCTTTAGCAGGCGGTGGTATTACCTTGCCATCACCTCCTCCCGTTGGAAGTCTCCTTCAGCCCACTCCTCCGGGCGTCTTGCCCACCCCCCCACCCCCGGAGGTATGCATCCCCCCCATCGAGGGACGTAAGCACTTGGGGTCATGGAATACTGTGGCCGCTTATCTCGATGGCCTCAATGGTTAGTGGGTCCTAACTACCCTAGCCTTCGATAGTGCCATCATCCTGCATTGTGTAGTACCAACAACGCGCCCACACTCTAGACTAGGTACCCTTGGGCCCGTTTCAATCCTAGATTCCCACCTCCGAACGAGCACCCCACAAGCCGGTCCCCCGAGGACGCTCACCTACGTCAACAAGGCTTGCCGAGGGGTGAGTTCTGCGTGGAGTGGCACTACCCTGTGACGCCCCTTACTCGCAAGCCCCTCTGTCACCCTAACCTCCCAAGGGCGGAGTGCACTAATAGTGCTTACAAGTAGGCCTAATCAATGTTTACCTGGACAAAGTCAGGATCCCGGTAGAGCCGAGGGATCCAATTTTGCCGAAGCTACTAACGCCCTCCGCCGCTGCTTTTGGAACCCCTCCGCTTTTTTGACCCATGCTTGTGGGTAGTAGCGTGCTGGGAGTGTCTTCGCCTTGTTGACCACGTGGCGCATAGTATATGCCTTGGTGTTATAGCCCATGGGGAGCCAACGAAGAGGGGCGGCTACATATACCATCGGGGATATCAAGCAAGGTGATAGTAGGTGAGGTGGGCCGGAGCGCACGTGTGGCCACCTACCATTGCTAGGAGGGGGCCATGAGCACGTTGGTCACCCCAGTGGCGCTCCATGGAAATGCCGTCACCTCCGTGAGGGACTCCGGCCAACGGGAGCTGGATACTGCGGTCCTTAGGGCCCTGTAGGGTGCCATGCGCCTATCCCGGGCCAAGTACAGTGTCTTCTCGGACCGATCCAAGGGCCACTGTGTCTCTACGGTAATGCACACGCGTCACGAGCGCCTGCTTTGGCTGGCCCGGTTAGCCCGGCGACCATGGGTCACACAGGTCTCCACCCAGGCCATATGGGAGTCGGGTGGCCGCGCGCATGGGACAAGCCCAGTGGGGCGCGCGCTCTAGACATCAACCGCGCTCGGGTGGTGCTCCTGTGAGGATTGCTGGTGCTGGGACGCCCCTGGGCACACATATCCGTCTTCACCTCGTGCAGGAGCCCCCCCGCTAGGTCCAATAGCTGGGTGCGGGACAGCCTCCGTTGCCATGCCCCGAGCCAGCTAGAGGCGCGGCACACCGTGACTTTTTGCAGCCTGGGGGACGGCGCTAATCGCCCCGTCTAGTAGGGCTGGTGAGATCCGTTCTACGCGGCCTCATGTCCGTGGCCCTTTGGACGGCGCCGTAAGCGAACCCACGCGTCGTGCCCCCAAGGCGGGGCAGCGGACGGGGTTCATGTCCTGTGGGAGTGCCCGGAGTGGGAGCTAGCCCAGGAGACATGGAGCCCCTTGCTGCGGAAAGCAAAGGCGGCCCTCCCACGGCCCTCCCACAGCTGGGGCCGCCCGACCAGTGGCTGGCGTGCCTGCAGAAGGCGGGACTCTTCCCGCTCCAGGTTGCGCCAGGTTGGAGAGGGCGCTCGTGGATGATTTCCTCTCCTACCTACATGGCATGTACCTCGTGGTCCTTGCCGCCCGCATGGCAGAAAGCCGAAGAGACCCCGTGGGATTGGGCGACTCCCTTTTACCAAACGAGCCACGGCCGCGGCCACGCAATCCTTTCCCCTAGGATGATTTTGTTTGCCCCCTGCCGGGGGAGGTGCTTCGCAACCAGCAGCGCTAGCCGCCACGAGCCCCAAGTGGCCCTAGGAGTTGGTACAGGACATGATTCGGTGGGCCCGTGCGCTGGCCCGGGAACTGGGACCGGAGGAAGTGTCATGGGCTCACCTGGCCTTGGTTTACAAGGCCTTTGTGGGGAGGGCGCTCCCGACATCCGCATGCCATGGTGTGCAGGGCATGCACCTCCCATCGGGGGAGAGGGCCCAGGTCTTACAAAAGACCGTGGGGTTGATGGAACGGCATTTTGCGGCACGATACTAGCTGCGGGGTGCCCCCCACGGGCTGTGTCGCTCCCTCCTCCCCTTTAGGGGACACGTGTGTGCGGGCCTGCCTGCCCACGCGTTGTTTGCGGCTCACCACAAGGTGATGTTGCGGTTGATGCGCCTGGCGACTAGTTTCTGGGACACACGGGTACGGCGTGTACGAACACCGGCGTGCATCAAGCCGTCTCTGGACGACCGCCTCCTCATGGATTACTACCCCCGGCCCACCGGGGGGGGACCGCCATTCCTGCCGTACGCTAGGAGGCCACCCTTCCGCGTGCCGCTCGTAGTTCCGCAACGCAAACACCCCCGGGCAATGGGCAGCAGCACCCGGGGCGCGCTATGCATGGAGCACGGGGCGCCCTTGCGCGCCCGTTGGAAAATCCTCGGGCGGGGCATCACCCGCGGCTTCCCTGCGGCCACAAGGGGCACGCCGGCCCCACGGCGGGCGTGGGATGCCGGCCGGCCACACCCAAGGTTGAGCCGGGCCAGCAGGTCTTCGTCCCATAGGAGGGACACGCGAGGGCTCTGGCGCTATCCGCCTTGCGCGGCAGGGCGCGCCATGCGTCCAAGGCACTCCGAGACACGGGAGCCCTGGCGATGCGCCGATGCGCGGCTCCTCCTAAGACAATTGGGGATCTGGTCCCCCAAGGGGCTGGGGCCTGCGGGCTCTAGACCCCCTAGACCACAATATGACCATCCAAGGGATGTAAACCATGTTTTAGGCCGTATTTACGTGTTTTTCACCCTATTGGGGTACTAGCTCGGGGGGGGGCGGGGGGGCTCCCAAGGGATTGGTATACAACTTGCTCATGCAGTTTTTCACCTCGGGCAGCTCAAAAATCGACGTTTTCGAAGCTTACTTTTTTGATATCGTGATCACCTAACATGACCATCTAAGGGATGTAAAGCATGTTTTAGGCCGTATTTACGTGTTTTTCACCCTATTTGGGTATTGGGCGCACGGGGGGGGGGGGTCCCAAGGGATTGATACACAACCTGCTAATGCAATCTTTCACCTTGGGCAGCTCAAAAATCGAAGTTTTCCAAACTTACTCCTTTGATATCGTGATCACCTAACACGACCATCCAAGCTATGTAAAGCATGTCTTAGGCCGTATTTACGTGTTTTTCACCCTATTTGGGTATTGGGCGGGGGGGGGGGTCTCCAAAGGGATTGATACACAACCTGCTTATGCAGTTTTTTACTCTGGACAGCTCAAAAATAGAAGTTTTCGATCCTTTTTCCTGGATATAGTGATTACCTACAATGACCATCCAACCTATGTGAAGCATGTTTTTGGCCGTATCTATTTAGTTTCCACCCTATTTTGGGTGTGTGTTGCTCGGGGTAGATTCTCTGCGAGGTGGACTTGCCGGAGGCAATAGAATTACAAAAAACTTTCACATGCCACTAAGCAGCCGATCCACCCTATCCAGTGTGAAAACGGCCAAGTCCTCATTGGCAAGGTCCCATGGGGGAGTGTTTGCCCGGTGCCGTCCTGCGCGCTACTTTTATGATGACTTTCCCAAATTGAGTCCCCGAGTTGACCATTACCGAATGGAGCCCCCGAAGAGACCAACGGCTGCCTCTTGCTTACCAAATGAAGCAACAAACCATCCGTGCACACCATTGAACATACCGCCACAGAATGCTCTATCCTCCAGACTCTTGACAGTGATTGGGGATCTACTCCATGATGACTTCCTTGTGCTGTGTACGATCACACGCCTTGTGGCGGACATTTGTCACCGCAACTCCCGCAGTTTGGAAATTGGAGCCCGCGATTTCCACTGTTTGGAGGCTGCCGTGGGAATATAGGGACGTGCCTTCAAGCCGCTTTTGATTGTACTAACCCCTTCAAATGCACCAAAGTGTAGAGGAAGCAAACGTGGTACCCATAGGCCGGCGGGTTGGCGCCCTAGGACCCGCGGGGACAAAATCGGACCTAGCTACCTAAACCCTGCCTTCTCGGGGGCCCAAAAATGGGCGGATTGGCTACATAACCGCTACCTTCTTAGGGGTCCCTAAGAGATAGGGATCGGAAATAGCCCAAAAAGTTGCCCTGCGCATGCCCTGCGCGGGCCTTGCGCGCTAACGCTCCCTCCATATAGGGGGGGGGGGCGTCCGGGGGTACCTGGAGTTGGTACCCGGGACCCCCGCCATGGGTTAGGGGGTCCGTATACAAGAAAAATATTCTTCAGGACCCGGGTCCAAATACACAAACAGCGGCCACAATACGCAAAGAACTTTTGAGCCCCCCCCCCCGACCCCCCCCCCCCAAAAAAAGGGGTCCCCGATTGCGGGGGGTGGAGGGTCCAAATACAAAAAATCTTGGGGGGATCATTTTTGGTCCTAAAATGATGACTTTACAAGGGGTTAGAAGTCAGAAACGATACATTGGGGTATGCTACGCGAAAGACCCCCAAAACGGGGGGTATACGATGCTCGCACCTACACTTGAGCTAACAACCTCTTTTCGAGGTGATTTTACAAGGTGAGAGCCACTCACGTGTCCCGCTACTCAAAAGTGCTGCTACTGCCCCTTGGCGTTCCTCCCATGCCGGCGCCGGCATGCTCCACAAAAAGTCTTTGCTCACCACCGCTGATGTGAAAGATGTGACACATGGCCAAAGGGTTCTGAATTACCAAGTGTTACCCATCAGTGCTGCACAGCATATTCAGGCATCTCGCCAGTTGTTTCAGCGATTCACTGCCTGTGCAGTGTGTAGTGGGTGTTTCTCCTACCAAGGCCTTGCTGTGGGGCCTAGGCAATGCTTTGTGGTGGGTGTTCGTCCCACCAAGGCCCCACAGTCGGGCCTGGGCAGTGCGCTGCCGTGGGTGCTTGTCCAACCTTGTCCTCGCACAGGGGGGAGGGGGAGCGACCCCTCAGTTTTCATACGCAACCCCCCCCCCCCTCCCAGGGCCCTTCTGCCCAGCTAGTTCAGCAAGTCGACCAGCCCCTGCATCACAGGGCTTTGGCGCCAAAGGCACCGGAAGGGTAAGATGATGCATGATAGCCCAACGCAAGAATGTCTAGATGTATTCATGTGTTTCACTTTGCCTTGTGTACAATGTATTGATACCCGTGTCGCCCTGATCATTTTGTCATCCATATGTTGGGGTCCGCCCCCCCCCCACCCAAAGGCGCCTTCGGCCCAGTTCTACTGTGGGGGGGGAGTCGCATCTCACACCGAGAAGCCTCCCCCCCGCCCTCCCCCCATGATGCAGATTGCATCCTTCCTCCGGCCCCCAGCTAAGGGCCAGAAAGGCTGCATTTCCTGCAATGGGCGGAGCCTGATCGAGAGAGAAGCGTGGCTGCGCACCTGAGGCAGCTCCTACAGATTGACACATGCAACAAAACGTGCTCAAAGCAATCCTGGATGTGCCTGTGCCTTAAGCCATACACCGATCTTTACCTGCGGCCGCATGCGATCTCCCGTGCAGAGCGCCAGCGGAAGGCAAAGCATGGTGTTCTGCCTGCGACTCTGCCTGTTGTCGCCTGCGACTCTGGGACGTTGGGGTGGCAGGGCTGAGCGGGATATAGCTCTGTCTGCTGGCGGCCCCTATGGAATGAGTGTGTGCACATGCGTCGGGGAGGACTGCTTTTGGCAGAACAGGCCTCACATTCTTCACCCAGCACGTTGGAAGCGCCAACAAATGTGTGCAGATGCATCAATTTTGCCGTAATTTTTGAGCAACTGTCCTTCTTCCACAAACCCAATACCTGAGCGTTGGGACAGTCTTAAGAAAGTTGGAGTTGGACATGGTGCCAATAACCATGAAAAATGTGAGACATTGAAATCAGATGAGAAAAATGGTTTCCCATTGTTCCACAATCGCTGGGAAGACGATGCTCCTGACTGGGACAGTGAAAACCCCGTCCATTTATGATCTAGTGTCAAGTGGCTCCGGAAAGTGGCTCCAGCTGTTGATGTAGTGACCTCAGTGATGGCTCCACTTGAATTGCATGTGATTTTCACAGAAACACTGCATGCAGAGTCTGAGGAAGCCTTGCATTCGCCCCGTTACTGGCCCTGGAAACACCCCAAAAGCAGTTGTTTCGTCATTTAGTGGCCAAAGAATTGTCTGGTCTCCCGTGTGGTCGAGGCTCCCACTCAATACTTCATCCGAAGCTCTTCTGTGTGTTGTCCGGGTCAAGCGCCCTGGTTTTACTTTGCGCGCAACGCATGCACTGTGCCGGAGGCGTCCTCTTGTGTTGGACATGTCGAAGTTTTTTGCCCTTCCCCTCTGGACAGGCAAAGCGCTGCGTCAAAATCTAAAAGTCACGGCCCGGCGGGGTACTCGCAGGGTCTTGGCAGGGGGGGGGGGGTTGACGCAAAATCATTTTCTAATCTTGTCCGGCCTGAACACAGCTTTTTTGTAGCTCAAGCGGTCCACCGTGACGGACGGACGACACTGTCTTCATCATCTGCTTGAGCTCCACTGCCAAATGCGTGTGTGATTGGAAGCTTGCCCTCACAGGAGAGCCTGCCCCATGAGAAGCCCACCGCCCTCCATTCAAACTACTCATTGTCATGAGGTCAATTTGACCAATGACATTTTTTGCATCTTTGTTGTACCAATCCTCCTAACAACATTTTAAAATATTTCAGGAACCCATGGGCATCCCATGTGTGTGGAAGGGGGGGGGGGGCGGGCAGGGCTTGCAGCCGAGTTGACCAGACGTGGAAGACACCAAATAGTTAGTGGCAAACCATGCAAAATTGCCTCCATCAGCATGATCTCGCCCAGCAGTAGTTGTCTGCGATATATGGCACCCGGACACACCGTGGAGGTATTTTCTCTCATCTTCACACAGGTCGCAAAACAGGGATTTCTGGCTTCGTTCCTCAACTGAGTCTGAGGACAAGCTTTATCCTATTCAGGGGTGCCACAACATAATAGATAAGGGACAAGGTATGCCCCCCCCTTTATTTCTTTGGACATAAACCAACCAGAATGGGTTGCAACAAGGCAAATAACAGGGGCCATCCTAATGAGGCAAATTCGTTTTGCCCAAAGCACATTCAATTGGTGCTTCGCAACTGCCCTCCTGTCCCCGTTGTGCATCGCCCTAGCCGTCACGGCACTGTGCCAAAGTGCACTGCATTGCACTGCACTGCACTACCTTGGAGGCTTCGTGACACTGTGGATTCCACGGATCCTGGCCAAGCCAGAACCCCCCCCACCCCGAATCTGTGCATTCTGCGGATTCTGTGGATTTTATGGATTGTGTCTTGGGGTGCACTACGTGCACATGTGCAGCTGTAAACACCCAAACCCAGGGCGCTGTGAAAAATGCACACTTTTTGAAAACTTGCGCACGACACGGCTCTAACCCCCTGAATCGCCAAAAAGTGACTAACGAAAAATTTTACGGCGCCAGCGCCGTAAACATTGACGAATCTCAGTCAAATTTTGCACTTTCTCTACACTGAGTTGTATCTGAAAAACACAGCTCCACAAATAGATTAAGCTGGTCGCGCAAGACCTGGACCTTGTTCAAATATGCTAGGACGGGTCGTTGGCAACCCTAGGGGAATGTGTAAAGCAGATCCACAAAAAGACTGATAGCTATAAGATCTATTTTGTAGACAATTTAAAAGACATTTCCCAATTTGGACAACTGCCAGGAGGGAAATGTTGATCAAATCAGTCCTGAGCACTCTGTCACGATTACTGGTCGGATAGCAGTGGTATAAGTGGACTATGCAGGCTCCTCCCAATCTGGCCATCTCTGCCCTTCTCCTTTAGTCAGTGAAAATATTTTTTTCGCGGCAGTATTGGTTTCCAATCACCAAGCAGACGGCACCAAACGTCTTTTTTTACGGCGCTGGTGCCGTAAACAGTTTCGCAGGGACACTTGAGATTAAGGGCTAATCTCTACACCAAACATTACAAAAAGTGGGTGTATCCCTCTCAAAGCTACCCACACAATGACCCCCCCCCCCCCAACCCGCCGCCACCAGTTCTTATATGTGACATCTCGTTGAACAACAGAGACACAACACCAAAATCATAATTGAAGATCATCACAGCTTCTGCAAAAATGTCTCAGCAGCGGGTTTCCGGCACTCAAACCGTTAAGGAAGCGTTCCTTTGTTGTGCACTAGCGCACAAATCAAAAATAGAAACCTGCAAAGCACATCAAATATACGCAACATACGACACTTAGGCTAGGCGGTAAGTAAAATGGGCTACTTGTTGTTGCTTTCATACATAAGAATTTGTCTTTGTCAAAAAGCACCACAAATTAGACCCGTGAGGAGGTGTACGGGACATTTGAGTCCCAAGAGAAAAGACATGGCGCAGCCAGCGTGCGCATTCTATTATGCTACAACCTCATGTTGTGACCACAGCAAGGCAATCGCAGTAAGGCAATCACATAGAAACAAACCCAAATGTGTTGTTTACGGCGCCGACGCCATATAATGAACAGTTATGCAATACGTTGTGTATACATATACACAATGTGCATTGCCTAAACAAAATAGATGTAAAAAAATTTTCAGTGCAGGCAAGGCAAGAGACCTTGCGGTTCAAAATCTGAAAAGAGTACAAACAAGCAGTGGAAAACTGAAAATATATCATTGTTCTCCATATCATATTATAGTAAAAATTCTTGCTAAGGCTAGGACGACAATCACATGGAAACAAACCCAAATACGCTGTGTACGGCACCAGCGACGTAAAACGAACATCGAGGCAATATGCATTACAATACACATGACGTGCATTGCACAGGAGGCTCCCTAACTCTTTAAAAAAAATTGAAACGGGGTGTTACACCCAAAACCCCAAAACGGTTGTTCCCGGCTAGGTGTTGCCACTCTTCTCCCTTGGGTACCCTGAACTCTCGGATTGCAATCCATCCCTACACCGGCATACAAATGTGGAGCAGTTGGACTCTAGGATTGCAGTCCATCCCTACACAGGCATACAAATGTGGAGCACTTGGACTCTGTGATTGTAGTCCGTAGCACAAACATGCAGAACAACACGGAACCATTTCAAACTATTCACGCCCACGAGCTTTGTCACAAACTGATTCCAGAAGTCGTGTGTGCATAATAGTGCACAACACTTACTTGCTTGCAACGTGGCTGACAACACGCGCCAACACATCTGCCTTGTTCCCCCGAACAGACAGACCATACCTGAGGCAAACAACCCTAAGTTCACATATCACCCACTCATGCATGGTGCCATCTTGCATAGATGCGGCAAGTGTGGCATCCAAATCATACTGAAACCGTCTTGGAGGAATGGGAGAATCCTTCTTGGGTTGTTGCATAGCTTTAAAAACTGTTGTGGGCTAGATAAGGTCCTCCTCAACTTCTCAGTCTGCATCCCCCTCCCTGCCATACAACTCTTTAATTTCAGAAATTTCAAGGGCCTGTGTGCGTGCCATGCTTGGTCTGGCCCAAAATGACATCATTTCTTGGGTGGGTTCAAAGCCCTCCACATCACAGGGGACTGAAAAATCTTTGAATGCTTGAAAGCAAAGCAACGTTTTATCCTCTACGTCTATGGTGTGCCATTACACACGACGTCGTGGCCTAAATTACGTGCCACGCAGCTCAGCAAACACTTCAACTGGACACCACTCCTCAACACATGGCCCATTACACCGAATCCACAGGACCTCGCATATATGCTGCGTGCTTTGGCCGTGGTCATGGGATGTCACAAAGGAAAAAGCACGCTCACATGAGCAAGATGATTCCTCAATCCAATCTGCTGGTCCCTCTTGCTGCACCCATACCCCCCTAGCAAACCCATACATTCTCGGGAATACACAACAAAGGGGAACAAAATCAGAAGTGGGTACCTCACCCTTGCCTTGTCGAGGGCCCAAAAGAGGGCGGAAGTGCGACGTAACCCTTGAATACTCGGGATTCCCCGCAAGGATGCGCATAAGGTTTGATGTCTGATGTCTAATGTGGCATGTTGTGTTGACAGTGTATACAATAGGACGTCAGATATGTCTGATGTAGGTAGGTCTGATGCTTGGAGGAAGGGGGGGGTGGGTGCCAAAATGGGTGTGCCAAAATTTGATGCCCGACCCGAGAAAAAAAGAAAAAAATAAAGGGGTTGGGAAACTGGAGCATGGGAAAAATCAAGCCAACATGGAAAAGCTGGAAAAAAACAAAACAACCAAAATCGGGAAAAGCTGGGAAACAAATAAACATGGGGATAGGTCTCAGAAAATGAGGCATGCCAAAAATGGGGGAAATGGAGGAAATGGGAGAGCTTTGAAAATGGGAAAACTCACAAACCATAGGTCCCGATAAGTCTATATTGGCCCCAAAGGTCTGCAAAGGTCCCTGTAGGTCCCCACAGGTCCCCAAGGGTCCCAATAGGTCCCGAAAAGGTCCCCATAGGTCCCCATAGGACTCCGAAGGTCCCCATGGGTCCCCAAAGGTTCTTAGAGGGCCCCATGGACACCCATAGGGTCCCATAGCCCCCCCCAGGTCCCCATAGGTCCCCATAGGTCCCCATAGGTCCGCACAGGTCGCCGTAGGTCCCCATAGGTCCCCATAGGTCCCCACAGACCCCTAGGCCCCCATAGGTCCCCACAGGTGCCCATGGGTCCTTGTAAGTCCCCATAGCTCCCCAAAGCTCCCGATAGCTCCCCATAGGTCCCGACAGGTCCCCATGCACCCCCATAGGCCCCAATAGGTCCCCAAAGCTTCCTATAGGTCCCTGTAAGTACCCATAGCTCCCCAAAGCTCCCCATGGGTCCCCATAGGCCCCCAAAGCTTCCCATAGGTCCTTGTAAGTCCCCATAGCTCCCCAAAGCTCCCCATAGGTCTCCGTAGGTCCCCATAGGTCCCTATAAGTCCCCATAGCTCGCTAAAAGCTCCCCATAGGTCCCATAGCTCCCCGTAGGTCCCCATAGACCCCCATAGGCCCCAACGGGTACCTATAGGTCCCCATGGATGCCCATAGACCCCCATACACCACCATAGGTCCCCATAGGTCTCCATAGACCCCCATAGGCGGCCATAGGTCCCCATAGGTCCCAATAGCTCCCCCTAGGTGCCCATAGGTACCCGTATACCCCCAAATGCCCCAATAGGTCCCCATAGGTCCGTGCGATCCCCATAGCTCCCCAAAGCTCCCGATAGATCCCATATGTCCCCATAGGTCCCCATAGGCCCCCATAGATCTCTATAGGTCCTTGTAAGTCCCCATAGCTCCCCAAAGCTCCCCATAGGTCCGAATAGGTCCCCATTGGTCCCAATAGCTCCCGCTAGGTCTCCATAGGTACCATAGATCCCCATAGGTTCCCATAGGTCCGCAAAGGTCCCCATAGGGCCCCATAGGTACCCAAAAGTCCCCATAGGTGGCCAAAAGTCCCCATAGGTCCCCATAGGTCCCTATGGGTCCCCATAGCTCCCTATAAGTCCCCATAGACCCCCATAGGCCCCCATATATCCCGATAGGTGCCCATAGGTCCCAGTAGGTCCCAATAGACCCCCATAGGCCCTCATAGGTACCCATAGGTCCGCATTGGTCCCTATAGCTCCGCTTTGGTCCCCATGGGTCCCCATAGACCCCCATACGCCGCCATAGGTCCCCATAGGTCCCAATAGCTCCCCCCAGGTGCGCATAGGTCCCCATATACCCCCAAATGCCCCAATAGGTCCCCACAAGTCCCCATAGGTCCGTGCGATACCCATAGCTCCCCAAATCTCCCGATAGGTCCCATATGTCCCCATAGGTCCCCATAGGCCCCCATGGATCTCTATAGGTTCTTGTAAGTCCCCATAGCTCCCCAAAGCTCCCCATAGGTCCGAATAGGTCCCCATTGGTCCCAATAGCTCCCGCTAGGTCCCCATAGGTACCATAGATCCGCATAGGTTCCCATAGGTCCGCAAAGGTCCCCATAGACCCCCATAGGCCCCAACGGGTACCTATAGGTCCCCATGGATGCCCATAGACCCCCATACACCACCATAGGTCCCCATAGGTCTCCATAGACCCCCATAGGCGGCCATGGGTCCCCATAGGTCCCAATAGCTCCCCCTAGGTGCCCATAGGTATACCCCGGAATGCCCCAATAGGTCCCCACAGCTCCCCATAGGTCCGTGCGATCCCCATAGCTCCCAAAAGCTCCCGATAGGTCCCATATGTCCCCATAGGTCCCCATAGGCCCCCATGGATCTCTATAGGTCCTTGTAAGTCCCCATAGCTCCCCAAAGCTCCCCATAGGTCCGAATAGGTCCCCATTGGTCCCAATAGCTCCCGCTAGGTCCCCATAGGTACCATAGATCCCCATAGGTTCCTATAGGTCCGCAAAGGTCCCCATAGGGCCCCATAGGTACTCAAAAGTCCCCATAGGTGGCCAAAAGTCCCCATAGGTCCCCATAGGTCCCTATGGGTCCCCATAGTTCCCTGTAAGTCCCCATAGACCCCCATAGGCCCCCATATATCCCGATAGGTGCCCATAGGTCCCAGTAGGTCCCAATTGACCCCCATGGGCCCTCATAGGTACCCATAGGTCCGCATTGGTCCCTATAGCTCCGCTTTGGTCCCCATAGGTCCCCATAGGTCCCCATAGCCCCCTGTGAGTCCCCATGGATCCCCAAAGGTCGCCATAGGTCCGGCATAGACCCCCGTAGGTCTCCATAGGTCCCCATACGTCCCCATTGGTCCCAATAGCTCCCCACAGGTCCCCATAGGTCCGTGCGATCCCCATAGCTCCCCAAAGCTCCCGATAGGTCCCATAGGTTCCCATAGGTCCCCATAGGCCCCCATAGACCACCATAGGTCCTTGTAAGTCCCCATAGCTCCCCAAAGCTCCCTATAGGTCGGAATAGGTTGCCATAGGTCCCCATAGACCCCCATAGGCCCCCATAGGTCCCGATAGGTCCCCATTGGTCCCAATAGCTCCCACTAGGTCCCCTTAGGCCCCCAAAGGTCGCCACATATCCCCATAGGTTCCCATAGGTCCCCATAAACCTCCAAAGTCCCCCATAGGTCCTCAAAAGTCCCCATAGGTCCCCGTAGGTCCCCATAGACCCCCATAGGCCCCCATAGGTCCCCGTAGGTGCACCCCTTCTCAATCGGAGTAGACCCCCTGTGATAGTTCATGGCAGGTTGTACTTCCTTCAATGAATCACGGCAGCGCTGATAAATGGGAGTAGACCCCCTACCATAATTGAGTGAAGTGTCTCCTCCCTTCAATGAAACACCGCGGCTCTCATAAATGGGAGTAGACCAATCATTTAAGGGGGCAGAGCCTTCAATGAAGCATTGCAAGGGGTGCACTCATGTGTACAAGGGCTGCGGTCATTCATTGAAGTTACTAGAGACTTGAAGGCATCATGGCAAGGGATCTACTCCCGTATACATGCGGCGGTGTGATTCTTTGAAGAGGTTAGACTCTTCGATTTATCATTGCAGAATCTTCCATGAATCCCCGGAGCCCTTGGACATGGAAGTAGACCCCCTGCAAAGATACATTGAGGGGTCTACTCCCTTCAATGCATCACCGCAGCCCTCGTAAATGCAAGCGGACCCGGTGCGATGATTCATGGAAGGGTCAACTGCCTTCAAATAATCACCGCAGCGCTTGTAAATGGGAGTAGACCCCCTCCAATGATTCATTGAGGGTCTATTGCCTTCAATCAAGCACTGCACCCCTTGTACATGGGAGTAGACCCTCTGGGATGATTCATTGAAGCATCTACCCCCTCGATGAATGCCCAAAGCACTTGTACATGGAAACAGACCCCCTGGGATGATTCATTCAGGGGTCTACACCTTTGAATGAATCCCCGGAGCCCTCTTCAATGGGAGTGGACCCAGTGCGATCATTCACAAAAGGGTCTACTCCCTTCCATGAATCACCAGAGCCCTTGTTAATGGGTGTTTACCCCCTAAAATGATTTTCTGAGGGGCCAACTCCCGTCAATGAATCACCGGAGCCCTTGCAAATGGAGGAAGACCCCCAAGAATGATTCATTGACGGGTGTGCTCTCTTCAATGAATCACCGCAGACCTTGTAAATGGGAGCGGACCCCGGTCGATGATTGATTGAAGGGTCTATTCCCTTCCATGAATCACCACGGCCCTTGTAAATGCGAGTAGACCCCGTGCAATGATTCACTGAGCGGTCAACTGCCGTCATTGAATCACCGCAGCCGTTGGAAATGGGAGACCCCCTTCGATGATTCATAGAAGGGTCAACTCCCTTCCAAAGATCACCACACCCCTTGTAAATGGGAGTAGACCCCCTGGGATGACTCATTGGAGGGTCTACTCCCTTCAATGAATGACCGTAGCGCTTGTACATAGGAGTAGACCTTGTGCGATGATTCATTGAAGGGTCTACTCCCTTCAATGAACCACTGCAGCCTTGATAATTGTAAAAAAAAACCTGCGATGAGTCAATGAATGGTCCACTCCCTCAAAGAACCACCGCAGCGCATGTGAATGCGAGTAGACGCCCTGCGGAAATTCATGGAAGGGTCTACTCGCTTCAATGCATCATCACAACCCTTGTGCATGGGAGTGGACTCCGTGTGATGACTCATTGGCGGGTCTACTCCCTTCAATGAATTACCTAAACCCTTGTAACGTGGAGTAGGACCCCTACGATGAATCATGCAAGGATCTACTCCCTTCAATGAATCACCGTAGCCCTGGCAAATGGGAGTAGACCCCTTGCGATGATCCATTGAAGGGTCTACTCCCTTCAATGAATCAACATAGCCCTTGTAAACGGGGTACTCCAGTTGGAATGATGCATGGAAGGGTCTGCTCCCTTCAATGCATCGTCTCAGCCCTTGCACATGGTAGTAGACCCCCTGCAATGATTCATGGAAGGATCTACTCCCTTCAATGAGGCATCGCAGCCTTTGTACATGGGAGGAAATCCCGCGCGATGATTCATTGAGGGGTCTACGCCCTTCAATGCATCTCCGCACCCCTTGTAAATGGGGAGTACGCCCCCGCGATGATTGATTCAAGGGTCCACGCCCTTTAATGTATCACCGGAGCACTTGTACATGGGAGTACACGCCCGGTGATGATTCATTGACGGGTCCACTTCCTTCGATGAATCACTGCAGCCCTTGTAGGTCGGAGTAGACCACCTACAATGATGCATTCAGGGGTCTACTCCCTTCAATGAATGTTCCCAGCCCTTGCACGTTGGGGTAGACCCCTTGGATGATTCATGAAAGGGTCTACCCTTGGCACACGCTACCTGGCCTAGAACTTCGAGTGTAGAGGTTGTAGCCTAGAATGGTTCTCGCCTAGAACACAATTCGTTCTAGCGTGGACCTGTTGAATAGGTAGAAAAAAAAAACAAATTATCATAGTGGGTTGGGGGGTGCATGACACACATGTACTTGCGGCTCACCGGTGGCTAAGTGAAAATGTGAAGTTGGGGCTCATTTGGGGGTCAATTGTGCAACGGGATGTCTCTGTGCTTGTTTGTTGGGCTTTTTGCATGCTAGGTAATGTGCATTTAATGTTTTTAGAAGTTTTAGATACTCACTTGGTCTAGGTTCAAGGGGGGGGTACTTTTTTTTGCGACGGCTCAATTGACGAAGCGCCCGACTGAGCCGTCACGGAGCCGTCACTGAGCCGGCTCACTTAGCTCTCAGTTAGCTCTCACTGAGCGCGCCAAATGGCTCACTTAGCGCTCCTCGAGAGCTAATTGGGGGCTCACTGACGACTCATGCAGAGGGTTCCCCCTCCCTTACCACCTCTCCTCGGCCCCCTTACCCGCCTACCCATCAATTCCTTCTCGCCCCCATAGGTCCTCTCTATCACACCATATCTAATGTCACCCTAGGCTTCCAACCAGCGGCTTCAAAGGCTCTCACGTCTTTCCTTAGTCGCCCCCGGGTATCTAGTGCTTTCACAGAGGCAGCGTACCCGGGGGTGCCTTCGACACAACTGGAGCCTTTGAAGTTGTGGGCCTAGCAGCTCCCTGCTCGTTGCCCAGAAGTGGTCCACATCGCCGTGTCGACCCTTCTTCGAAAGAGCTGGATACACCGGTGCAACCAAATGTTGCGACTGGTGCATCCACCGATTCGTGCCGTACGCTTCCGCTTTCTTGTGGCTGCTGTGCAAGATTTGTGTCAGCAGTCCTCAAGAAAGAGTTCGAGATACGCCTTATTGAAACGAAAGATGTGCAGCACGGCTGGACTGCAGATCTTGGTGTCAGCCATGTTGCACACAACAAGGGACTCCTTCAAGCCTTGCCTTTCGGGGTTGGGGTGGTGTCCGGGGAATGGTGGGAAAGCCTTTCGGCTTGTCCCATCATTTCCGAGTGGTGCCATGTGGTGCCCGACTACACCACCCCAGCCCTGTACACGACCAAGGAGTCCGCGTTCCTCCGCGAGGCCGCCTCCCCTCCCCCCTGTATCTCCCCGGCCGCCCCGGTGGTCTCACATGAATTCCCGGCTCATGACCTCTAGTCGGATGAGCCCTTGTGCTACTTGGGGTTCCGGGTGGTTAGGGGGGCGGTACAGGCCAAGGAGTGCGAGAACTGGTACCACTCCTGCGACTCCTGCGGTACCCAGCCGGATGCAGCTTGGGATCTGCTGTCCAATGCGCACTCTCGCGAGGAGTGCTTGGCAGATCCCAAACTGCCACGGCGCTAGGGTGCTCCGCCCGGCAAGCTTCTCTCTGTGTTGGGAACGGACCTCTTGCAATGGGCTAGTGAGCAGTGCAATGCTTGCTGGCCCGAGATGAGGGATATCTTCCCAACGCAGTGGTCGGCAATTGCCGCCGGGGAAGATGCTAGGGAGCAGACCTGGCATACTGACGTCGATAAGTTGCCAGGTACGCTCCCTAGCAAAGATGAGCTGCCCGGGCATCTTTCAATGATGCTTGTCCTCTCGGACAAGTATCATTTGGAGGTGCACTTGGGCAGCCACCTGGGAGAGCATGACGCTCTGTGTGTCGAGACCTTCGAGTTTCAGCTTCGGGACATCGCTCTCTTTGCCTCCACGCTGAGACATCGGGGTCTAGCCGCGCTGCAAGGAAAGGGGTAGCAGGTTGTTCTCTTTCGCTTCCTCACCCCTAACGAGCGTTACAAGTGGGTGGACGTGGAACGGTTCTCCCTTGACGATTTGCCAAGGGCCAACGATGAGTTGGCTTCACGGCCACGGGGAGACGGGCCGCTACTGAACCCCAAAGGCTCTCCGCCCTTGGGGGTAGTACTTCGCCTTCAGTGAGGGATTGCAGGGCGCGGTCGGTCTGCCGTGTTGGGCGACTGGGCAGTTGAGCAATTGGACAACTGGCTAGCCCCCGTGGGTCGGTAAGGCCCCGGCTGCCTATACCATCCGCTGCTGCTGGCCACGCCTTCCCTAGACGCCGCCGACCCCCCGTGCCACTTGCACGTGGAGGAAGGCGACGTCCTGTGGACGAGCGGGCCATCATGGCTGGACCTAGGTAACAGTGCACCCGGTGAGGCCGCCCCGCTGCAGCAGTATTGGGCCCCCTCATCTCACCCCAACTCTGCCCAGCATGCTTTGCTGCTTGGCTTCTCCAGGCATCGCGGCCAAAAGAAGCGCTGTGCCGCGAGCGATGCGGGCGCCGAGGTCCCGCTTTCGATGTGTTGCATCTGCAACGGCAAGGTCTTCCTCCCTTCCCCCCCTGCCCTGCAGGACTCACACCGGGGTGTTAGGGGGGGCTAGCGGTAGTGGGCGCGGCAGGGTGGTGGTGGGGTGCACCAGGGTGTTGTGGAAAGGTGGGTTTGGGTCTGTTGGCCTTTGGGGCTTTGGGCTGGCAAGGGGTCCTTTGCTGTGGGCATGTGTGTGGGCATGTGTGGGTGTGTGCGGGCATGTGTGTCATGTGTGTCCTGCCCCACGAGTGGGCTGAAGATGTGGACAAGTTGCCGCGAGTGGGCATTGCTACACAGGCCGTGCCATTCTGGTGCTGGCCTTCATGGGGCCTGTATGCCGCCTGTATGGGGCCTATGTATGGCGTGCATGAGGTTGTGTTGATGCGGCTCCATTGTCCTGCCGCCAATTGCAGTTGCCAGTGTGGACGTACAACTGAGAGCTGACTGAGCCATTTGGCGCGCCCAGTGAGCGCTCACGGCCCGAGTGGGCGCACTCAGTTAGCGCTCACTGTGCCATTTGGGGCGCTCAGTGAGCGCTCAATGAGCGCACCAAATGGCGCAGTGAGCGCTCACGGAGCCCCTTCAGCTCGCACAGACGGCTCAGTGAGCTCTCAGTAAAGTGGAACACGGAACCAGGGCGTTGCAGCGCTTTGCTGCCGTTTGCATCTCTATCGAAACTAGTCTACTTTTGTGGTCTTCCCCCTCTACATTTGCACGCTCCATTCCCCGTGCATCGCCCTCTTGTTCATGCAAACGGCACCAAAACACAAAGTCAACGCCCTGTAACGTTCGCAGTGCCTAGCGAAGCTGTAAGCAGTTCTATCTCACGCCCTCCGCTTAGACGGCAACTGCAACTGGTGTCAGCAATGAAGGAGCCGTTACCGGGGGCATCAACAGCGGGGCCCACAATGGTAACAGCCACGGGCGCAAAGGGGGCAGCGGCGTTTGACAAGGGTCCGGGGTGTGTGGGCCCATCACTCTCCGACCTAGCCATCGGGTCCCCGGTCTATTTCCCTCCGGTGCAGCCGCAGCGGCCCGGTGATGTACGCGCGGGCTTCTTGGGGCTCAGCATTATCCCGGTCAACAAGCAGCCAGCCCCAGCGTGCCTCCTTAACCAGACGGTGAACGTGAAGGGCGCACCGCAGCTCTCCACCGAGAGGTGGTATTGGAGTGTCATGCTCAACACGTGCATCGCCCCGCAGCAAAGAACATCCACCCGAATGCACGTGCCGTGCAGGGTGGGCGTCACCGATTAGTGCGGGCTGGTGGCTGGGGTGGGGGGAGTTTTTGTAGGCCGGTTTGCTTACGGGCTGGGGACCAACCACTGGCATTTGGTTTGGGCTTTGGGGACGGAGGGGGAGGGGGGGGGTTGCTTGCCCGCGCACGCACCATTCCTTTTCAGCAGGTGGTGTCATCGGAAGTGCAGGGAAAGGAGCATTTTTCGGAGGCGTGGAAGGACATGCGCGGCCACCTCGCCACCTTCCGTGCCAGCGCCCTAGGGGCGGACGTCATCGACCTCTATGTGGTCAGTGATGGGGAGGTGACAGAGGGGGGGGGGAGTGATGGGGGCCGCAGTGCAAGCGGCCGGGGTGACCGGAGTGCCCGCAGTGGGGTTGGGAAAGGGAAAAAGCGGGCAGCCAAGGACAATAACCCCCCCCTCCCAAAAAGCTGGCGGCGACTGGTGCGGGCAAAGGAACTGCAGCCGCACCGCAGAAAGCGGCTCTAGGCAGCCTCCTTCGTGACCCTGGTTCTCCGGGCCCGATGCCTAGATGATGGCTGTGTACCGGGAGGCATGCCGCGACCGTAACCCGTTCCGCCGAGATGCTGCCCCTATTGCAGCAGAAGCAGCCTCCCGTCTCAAGGAGGAGCTGGACACGGTAAAGCGGCAGCGGGACGACCTGCAGGCCAAGCTCGCGGACACTGAGCACCAACGGGCTGCCACTGAGGCACGCCTGGAGGTGCTGCAGCGGTCCAAGGGCTGGAAGCCCGTTGAATCTGGGGCGGGGGTTGCAACCCCCTCCCAATCAATGGTTCCGGTTGCACGCGCCGCCACCTTCAGCGTGTAGTCCATGCAAGCCCTGGCATCACGACTGTTGGAGTACGGCCACTTGGCCACATGGCTGCTGGCCAACGCCATGCAGGTAGTCGTGACAGCAGCTGCAGACCATTGGGGGGCTGGCTCCAACAACGACGATGCCGGACCTGAAGGTGGACAACCTGCTGAAGGGGGATGCGGAAGTGACAACCCGCCTGCAGAGCGCGGACCGCCGGTATCGGTCAGAGGTTGTGGCGGCTGCTAAGCAGCCTGGGTGGGAACCCGAACCCGTGGTTGGCAGTCCACGGTCATCTGGCCGTGGTACTGCTGCGTTGAGGTTTTTTCATGCAGGCCTGGGCCAATTTGAGCATATTTTACATAGGTCAAAGCGCGGCACGCTTTCGGCCAATGAGCCTATTGCAGTTGTTTGTTAATCTACGTATACTTGAAAAAAAATTGTTGAGCACTTCATAGTGCCGAAATTTTTTCTATGGGGCCTAGGGCCACACATTTCAGCATGCTTTGCTCAAGTGTAAGTGCCGTGATTCATTCCGTTAGTCTGACGATTGCAGTTGCATGACATTCATGTATATCTGAAAACATTATTGTTGCGCACTTCACAGAGCTGACATTTTTCAAGCACGCCTTGGGCCACCACTTTCAGACTTGGTGTGTGCCTGTTTTCCACAGGTCTAAGTGCCGTGATTCATTCCGTCAGTCTACCAATTGCAGTTGCATGTAATTCATGTCTATTTGAAAACATTATTGTTGCGCACTTCACAGAGCTGAATTCTTTCAAGAACGCCTGGGGCCACCACTTTCAGCACTGTTGTGTGCCTGTTTTCCAGAACGCTTCCCGGATCAGGGCCACATTTGGCCCCAGTGGTATGCTGGGATCCAATGCACACCGTTATTTTGTGGCATTCAACCACATTTGGCCTATTGTGTGGTGCCTTTGTAGTGCCCGTGTGTAGGCTTGAAGTGACTTAGAACCACTGAGTCGTTTGGCGTGCTCACTGAGCGCTCAGGGAGCGCGCCAAACGGCTCAGTGAGCTCTCAGTCAGGTGGATGGCGGGGCCCTCTGACGGTTGGCCGCCACACACTGCTGGTTGTGGGCAGGGGGTGCGGGGGGGATATGCCACCTACCACGAGTGACTGAAAACAGGGTGAGTGCCATGGCGATGGGGGGGCGGGGAGAGGGGTTGCAGCGCATATTACGGCATCAGCGGGGGGGGGGGGGCGTTAGAGGGGACAATGGGAGGTTGGGTGACGGGGAAGGATGGGACAAACAACCTGGAGGCATCCCTTGGGGGGGGGGGGTGCGACAAACACCCTGGGGGCATCCCGGGTGAGAAGGGCAGAATGGGACAACCACCCTGTAGACATCCCTGGGGGGGGGGGGGGGCAAACACCCTGCTGCAACCCCACTGGCCGTAGCAGCGCGGAGCCAAGTATCTGAGTCACACTCCGATTGCATGATGTACACTGTGGCCCACATCTCGCTACCCTCGAACAGCCACCAACTGGCAAGCTGTGTGGGCCCACAACCCGGTGCAGCCAATGCACAGTGCACGTCGGCCCGACTCCACCGGATGGTGCCGTCAACACTGCGCGCCCGGTTGCAAGGCTTCCCATGTGCGTACGGCTCGCGCTTCATACAACAAGGGCAGCCGCTTAGCAACATTGCTGACGCCCCTTGCATTTCGTACTCCCCCTCAACGATACACACCCGCGGGCTAGCGGGTTGGCTGAGGTGCTTCAGCCGATGGGCCACGTCGGCCCAGCTAACGGTGCTGTCCAAGCGGGGCAGCAGGTGGGGAATCTTGCGGCGCAACATCTGGGAACTACGGATCCGCCACAACACGCGCAAGGCTTCAGACTTGTTGTCCGGCGTTGGTGTCCGTGGGCCGGCTGTAGTCCTCAGGGACTAGCAGAATGAAACCATCGGGTTGGATCTCGCCCCGATATTGCTCACATAGGGAGGACGCCACCACGGCCTCCAAATCCCCAAGCCGAGTTGCGCGCGGGCGCTGCGTCCCCAAAAGGGAAAAGGGACGTTTAGGTGGTATTTTATGTAGTGCCTGTGGCATAGGAGTATTGCCACATGCGGTCCCCGTGCTTGGGGCAAAATTAATTGTGTTAATATCTCTTTGCTATCACCCCCACTTGTTTCCCCTCGATTGTTGTCCCTTTCTACCCCCCCCCTCCTTGCCCCTGCAGAATTCACACTCTGTGTCGGGGTGGGGTTTCTACATATCAGTGCAGGGGGTGCACACCCCTGTACAAATTCTGTGCTGCTATATTCCTTTTTCTACGGAGACATCATTTGTGACGAGAGACACATGAAATGTTCTAGGGGTTGGGGACCAATCTAAAAAAAACGTTCTACGAAGCGCACAACATCTGAAACGCGCAGAACAATTGGTCTAGCCATAGGGACACATTGAGAGCCACAAATGCAATACGCGCGCAACTCGTAGGACGTGCACGACGTGTTGTGTAACAGAGTACCACTGTTGGGGGGGGGGTGTCCTCACAGTTGGGTACGTCGCCTACGTGGTTGTTCCACTAGTGTTCGCACTGGTTCCATGGGTAGGAATGGCAGAGGCCTCAACCGCGTTAACCGTCTCGTTCCGCCCCGTCACCCCCATGACAAACTACACGTTGTAGGCATCCCCAAAGCAGGTGATTTGTATGGGCTTCCCGCACGCTCCGCACGCCCAAGGCGTACTCTGCAAGGTGCCTCTTGTCACATATCCCGTCTAGCTGCATGGGACGTACCATTCCTAAGAAGATAAGGAAATCATTGTACCCGCACAGTGGGATGTAGGTGCAAGTGTTGTAGCACACGTACACCACATTGGACATGCCGTACACATGTACAGTGCGGACTCTAACATTGCCCCTAGGGCCTAGAGACATGGTCTGCGGGTCGAATGCGTCCTCCAGAGATCTCAATTGCACAGGCCAGCCTAGTGCGTCCTACAGCGATTCCACTCTGTGGGGACGGCGTGCATGTGGCGCACAACATACTTTTCCACCCATGGGAGCATGGATCGATGGTTCGTTTCCAGTAGGATTGCACGGTCCACGCCATATATGGGTCGCAGCATATACTCCCGGATTTCATCTAGGGAAAAGAGCCATGGTTTTGATCTTCCTGGTCGAACACCATGTGCCAGATTTGCGGTGCAGTCCACACACGGTAGGGGTCCAGATTATAGCTTGTCCAATGACGGCATGTTGTTGAGCGGTGCATACCAAGGAGGGGGTGTGTAGTAGTTGGACTACGTGAGCTGCACAGCATATAGAAAGCGTGGAACACTAAAAATGTCCGTGAGACCCTAAACATAGACAACGCCCGGGACCTCATGCTCTTGAAGCGTGAAAAGCGAGATGTCGCCCCTATAAAGGCGGCCGCCCTTACCCAGGACGGCGACGTGGCTTGGGGAATCGTGGCTGACAAGAACTATGGACTTGCCGTGTACAAGAACCCAACGGTGGGACACAAACCCCCACACTTGGTCCCCTTCCTTACCTATTGTTGCTGTGAGGGGGAGGTGCCCAAAGACCGGAGAGGGAACCCTCTCCCTCCGGTCGTAGCATTTTAATAAAATTACCAGGAGTCCTCCCGTGCCGTAGATGGTGCCAACCAAATGGCGCTGCAAATGCGCCAACTGGGTAGGCAAATGACGTGGACCCACGATGTGCGGGCCTTCATGGTGCGGTACCCGGCCGGGAATGCCTTTGCCACCGCCAAGGCATTGCCGTTGGTGGCCGAGACGACCACCATGAGAAAATTCTAATGGGACATCCTCAAGCAACGGTACTTTAGCGGTCCGGAGTTCAACAACACAACCCCAACATACCCTTAGCGTCATACTTGCCGCAGCAGGACTCAAAGCGGCAAACCTTGCCGCGACGCCCGGTGTAGAGGAGGACATCAAAGACGTAGCCCCCCCCCCCCCAATTGTCCGCAAGGACGTAAAATCTGATGCCAGTAGAATGGGGCTTACGGGAAAGGTATTGCCGTAGCCCCAGGCACCGGCCACCACTGTGGAGAGCGACACCCTCGTCCCCACAAACTGCCCTACCAATTTCCCATGCAGCGCTCCATGTCGCGTTGCACTCCTCAATATCATCCATCACATCGGTCCATGATAACCGTTGTAGACGGTAATCGATTTCCCGGGGGAGTACGGACGCACAGAGCTCGAAGAACGCGGCGTCACAACGTTTTCTCCAGCAAACATTTTAGCGTGACAGTTCGGGTGCCTAAGTGGCAGCCATAGTCGAAAAAGGGGGGGCTTCAGGGGCCATGATATATCATATATCAGGCTGCAATGACCATTAACCAGGTCAACAACGCCACCGCTGTGGTGTCTGCCGTGTGAACGCATGCTGCGACGGTGATGGTGTGGTGCGGGTGTGCGCGTGGAAAAACAATGGCTGGGAAAACTGCCATCGGAGTGCATCATCTGGGTGTGGCCAGCCCTCCGCTTCCCCTTCGGAGACCTGCGTGTGCATGTCCAAGTCACTAGCACTGTCCTTGTCCGCCTCCCAGACACCTTCATCACCATAATTAGGTTCAGCAGCTGTGCAGAACGCGCGAGACGTGTAGGCAGTCACCAGGGACATACGTGAGGACAAGACGCGGAAAGTGCAGAACGCTTTGCACACGACACGATGGCGCCGGGGATACGTGGAGAGACGACACGCAGAGCGCGTGAAACGTGCGGCACACATTCTGCACGCTCATGTGACCTCGTTCGCTAGTAGGGTCCGCCGATTCATCTTTCTTCGGTTCATCCCCGGCTGCGGCGTGCTCATCCTCTTTGATCGACGGATCTTCACCCTGCGGCCGGGGGGCTTCCTAGTGGTGTGGCAGCGGCGGGGGGGGGTTGGTTGGTGTTGCGACGGCGGTGGCGTGGGGTCCCAGTCCCACTCGTGGCTCCCGGACCACTCTTCGAAACCCTCCTCCATCTTCATGGGGTAATCCCAGGCCCCCTCCTCGCGGTCCCACGGCTCTTGCGACTGCGGCTGCTACCCGTACGGCAAATACCCCCCGGGCGGCGGGTACGGCGGCGGGTACTACGGCGCATACTGCGGTTGGTACGGCGCCGGGTACTGCGGAGGATATTGTGGCACTAGCGGCAGCTGCAGGAGCATAGCCTCTAACATAGAATACATATGAAGCGCGGTGAACACGGTTTTCGTCCCAGGAGCCAAAATGAGAGACAGCACACGGAACGTCTCAAACGCGCAAAACAAACAAGGGGCCGCCAAGGACAGTGGAAGAGACAACGTGTGTCACATGCGTAGCGCAAATAGCACCACACCTTGTGGCGCTTCCACGCTTGAAATTTCTGGAACTCCCACTGCCGCACCAAAGTCCACGTCTTCTGCTCCGCCTCCTCTGTTAACCCGTGGTCCGCCTCGAGCATATACCTCAACAACCCAGCTACCCGGACGGTCCGGTTGTACTTCTGGATGACCTCGTCCAGATCCATGTCCATCACATCCTTGACGTGGAAGGCTGAAAAGTCCGACATCACGGACCGCGGCCCCCGAGGCCGGCTCCCGATACCGAGTACACTCCGCGCTTCACGTGCAGAAAGGCTTGCCAACGGGATACCCTCGGGTTTCGAGTTGGGGTCCTCGAACTCCAACTCCCCGGCCGCTGCGCAACCACTGACGAAATCGCCAACTCGACGAAGAATGCCGTTGGCGGCACCCTGTGCCCCAGCGGTTGGGTACAGCGTCTGGAAATGCCCCATTGCCTTCATGACCAAGCTGCAGCTCTTCGTTCCACAGGACAGCACAGGTTGGATCGTCCGGAGCTCGGCGCGGCTCAGCATTGTGATGGCAAGCCGGGACCTTGACGCACTACAGGGCACAAAATACGTGCTAAATGACAGGAAGGTCTCCAAGGACATATGCGGAGACAACGTGCACAACGAATTCCTCGCGCGGAAAAGGACCGACTGACTCTAGGGACACAGGGAGAGCCTCCACGCACACCACTGAACGTAGTGCACACGCATACCTTCAGCCACATTTGCCGATCACAACTACCGGCAGCAATTCTTGTGGTGGTGGATGAAAGTACCCAGCGAGTAGTCATACTCGTTGTTGAAGAAGCTCTTCAGGATTCCGATGGTGCGCACATGTTGTGGCGATCCTATGAACTTCTCGTGCCTTGTTTGGCCAGCGGGGAGCTTGCTTGGCGGGCGGCCATGGGCCTCCACCACGAAATGGGGCTTCGCCCTCTCCTTCCCCTTCTCCGGCGCCTCTATCTTTGCCGCCTCCAAGGCCCCGACCTGATGCACTGGGCTCTTCTGAGCACTCTCCTCACTCTCACTGGTGCTGCTTGAGCTGCCACTGCTGCTACTTGTGCTGTTGTTGTTGCTGCCACTCTTGGAGCTGTTGCCGCTTGCACTTCTATATGGTGACGGCGGGTCATCCTTCACCTCCAGGTGTGTAGAGCGTGCGGCGCGTCGGGGCATAGCAACCATCAGCGCTGGCTCCACCTTGATCTACAGCACGTCCTCTGGAGCATCGTCCTCCGCCACGATCCTCCTCGACTTCCCCTTCGGGTCCTTCTTCTCTCCCTCTTTCCGTTCCTCCGTCTTCTTCTTCTTCTTCTTCGGCTTTGCTTCTTCTTTCCGCTCCACCCTCTTGTCTTCCTTCCTTCCTTCCGGCTTGGCCTTGCTCTTGTCTTCTATCCTGTGCTTCGGTTCTGCTTTGTCTCCTTCTTGTGCTTTTTTCCCCCTGCAGGACACACAGAATGTGTAAAACGGGAGCTACGGCGCAAGGGACAGTATCGGGGACAACACACGCGATGCGCAAAGCGCATAGGACGGTTTGTACAGGCCGCAGGGACAGAGACAAAGACAACACCCGAAAGGTTCGGAACATGCAAGTTACATTATTAGGTTCATCGGGGACAAAACCCCAGAATGATCCAACACGGATCTTGTCGACGCTGCTGGGGACTCTGCCCTGCAGAGAAGCGCCGGGGGCGGCGTGGAGGCACAACAACCAATCGTAATCAACACTCCACGCCAGAAATAACCAAAATGTACCTGTGAACTTGGCCCCTCGATCTTGTGGCCTTTCTCCTTGGTTGTACGAACCATGTATGTGCAAGCCTGTGTCAACGTCAGAACCCAATTATTGGTCTTGGTCTTCTTGTCATACATTTCTTCCATGCCGGAGACCCACCCAGCATGGTACCCGGCTGCAAAGACGGTGTGAAGTCACCACGGACATACGAAGAGGTATCGCGCGGAACGTAGAGAACGCTATGCACACAGGACTACGCGGCAAAGGACACAATAAGAGGCTACAATTTGAATATTGCAAATAAACATGTCTGCTGCTTCAATTGAAAAACCACCCCCGCATCCGCGTCCTTCGTGACGTCACATCACGACATGGGGTCGCACTCGGTCAGGTGGGTGTGGCGTAACTGGTATTGACTTGGGTACGGAGCCAACATGGCACGAAGTGCTGAGCAAGGAAATAAAAAGCCTGCACGTGCTGAACAGCAATTCAGCCGTGGGTACAAGGGCAGAGCCACCACACCACCACCAGTAGAGCAAGCCCTCGTTGTGCAGAGAGTGGTACGCCGCTTTGGGCCACGGCGGTGTCCCGCTCAGGGCTGAACTCACACATTTGGTAGCAGACGGAGCTCAACAGGCAAAGGCAACATCATAGCGGTCCAACTATGGATGTACTACTCATTTACGGGGCAATGTGGGCACACTCTCGACCGTGAGGTCCAAGGTCGAGTCCTCAATGTCAAAGCGGTTATATTTGTGACCCAAGCCATTTCACTTGCAATTCATCCTTCACGACGCAAGAAAACGCAACCTCAAACTTCAAGAAAAGAGGTAAGGCACCGGGACTAGAGGGCTGTACGACCCTGAATAGTATTCGAAACGTTGGTGTTGGGTTTATGAAAATGGTTGTCCAATTGAGACACACAATTGCAAATGCGGTCTCTATTTTCAAACTCACTTGCAATTCACAATAAATCATTCAAACAATTGTTCAACAACGAAAACGAGGCCTTGTACACAGATTCCCCGATCTCACAAGATTGTTGACAAGAGACATACTACAAGCCCGTCACAACCCCACTGGCCAAGTGTGTAGAACACCAAAAGCCATAAGGTGCAAAACATGGGACAACTTGTTGAGCACTTCCTAGAGCGGGGGGAAACAGAGGTTCCCAACCTTTCTCCGGTGTTACACCCTCATATTCTGGGGATCATGTTTGTTCGGGTTACTCACGCACCTTGGAGATCCCGGCGTCTAATGAGCCCACCCACCTACCCCCCCCCGCTGCGCCCCCTCTAGACCCCGAAACAATTTCGCTGCCGGTTGGGGTCTAAATTTCAAATAGGCCGCCCCCCCCCGTAGTAGAAACGTGCCGGGCAAAGGTTTCTCCTGCGAGGGAGAAACGCCACACCCATCCAATGCAAGGACCGGGCGGCTCCATCCCCCCCATGAGGAGCAACAACCCGTGGGGAATTGCGGTTTCACAATCACGGTCCGGCCACCACACGTGCTTGAGTTGAGCATGGGTTGTTGCACATGGGTCCCGAAACTACTACCCTAGTTCCACGTGCAATGGCCTGTGGGTGAGTCTGACGGGGAACCCACCTTACTTTGCCTGTTGTAGCAGTCTGGGGAGTTCGGTGCTCCTTTTGTGGTGCAGCCATTGACTATGACACACAACAAAACTCCTTGGACCACTCATCAGATCCACATACAAAAGAGCCGGTGGATATGGGAAAGAGGGCAAACGCCTAGCAGTATGCAAGCGGGTTAGGTTAATGAATCCAATTGGCATAGCAAACAACTGACATGTATCGTTGGCTTTGGTGGTACTCCAAAGCCAACGATGGGATGTATAATGGGGGTTTAACCCACACAAACGATTCAGGGTTGGCGCTAGGGTGGAATCCCTTGGTCAAACAAAAGCTAGTGTTTCTTTTTCTTTCACTTCTTTGTGCGGGGCCAAATACGTAAATTATGGACGCATCCTCCTCATCTCCGAAAAATCTGCATTGTTGGAGGAGGGTCTCTTAGTAGGCATTGAAGATTGTTGGCCTAGTACTAATGACGGGTGATTTCTTAATGGCCTCGGGTTTGAAAACACAACTGCCTCACCTTTCCTAGGCTATGGTAAATGGCTTACTGTCACCTTGGCTTTAGGCTTGGGTTTGGGTTTGGGTTTAGGAGAGGGCCTCATAGCACCTTCTGCTTGTAGTTGAGAAACTTGTGCAATGTTTGCATCTAGGGGGATAGGAGTTGGGTCACAAAGGCAGCATGGTTAGTTTCTTGTGCCGGGAATCAGCCAGACACTATTTGGCTCTCTTTTACCACGTCCTCTACTGGTAGACCATCTTTTACAACAATTGGGGGCAGCAGGTTCTTGACCCTTTTTGCACCCATAAAATTTATAGTAGTAGGATCAAGCACACCCTTGGGGCTCAGGGCACTGGGGTGTAGTGGCATAACGGGTATTGATCCACTTTTAATGGCCGCAAGCACCCTTTTGGCCCGGATGAACTCCCGGGGAGGAGAGGCACGCACCAGATGGGGGTGAACAATGTCATGGGGCAGGCTAGGTTTTCGATTTAAATTAAAGATAATGTTTTTGGTGATTCTTCACAATCAAAATTGTCAGTTCGTCCTCCTTAGCACGCCGCACTTCACTCAGCGTTGTGGTATGTTTTTCTCATTGAAAACAGCACTTGGTGGGCAGTCCAAATACGGTTGCCACTGTGGAACAGCCAACAGCAAGGCATCCATGTATTGCTGAGAACCTGTTCTACGTCTAAGTGCTAACCTCAACACTATACAAAAATGTAGAATGTCCTTGGCTTCCTTTCCGGACCAAGGGGAATACCTGCGCCAATGCAAGGTTTGCACCCGTACCCAAGGTACCACAATGCAGGTGCGTAGTCTGAACACAATACAAGCATGCCCTAAAGCTGCCGGGCTTTTACGGCGCCATCACCGTAAACATTTCGCACATTCCGAAGTGGGGCGATAGATCAACAAATCACCGTTACCATTCCATCGGTACACAGGAGCACAAGTAAAGCCATGCTCTCCATCATGAAGATATTAAAATTGGTCAGCATCTCTACCTTGCTGGGGTCGGTTAGCAATCAGGTGTACCCAAGTGCTGCCAATAAGGGCAAGAATCAAGAGTAGCATTTTGTCACACAGAATTTGTTTGTATGCCACATACCAAAGAGGAGTGGTTTTTTTGCAAAGAAAGATGTTGTTCACGCTCAGGCATAGGCAAAATTGTAGTGTAGTGTAGTGTAGTGCAGTGTAGATCCAAAACAATGAGCTGGGCACACACGGCACTGGTCCCATCACTGCACCGGTCTGCCACTTTTCGAAATTGGAGGAAACCTCCCGCGGACCACCAAGGGTGGATATATGCGGTGCGCCGTTGTAAGCGCTCTGCCGGAAATACCCCATTCTACACGGGGGGTGGGGATGCGGTCGCGGGGATTGGCCAACGTTGCAAAAAAATGTGCAAAGAATGGAGAAAAAGCGGCAAGAGCATGCGCTAGAACATATGGTTTCTTAGAATGTTGTATGCCCCACGAAAATTCCATGTTTCGTGTCGTCTTGCACGATCAGGGGCTCTAAGCAGGGACAGTTTGATGAAACAACTCAGTGCAGGAGTTCAACTCGAGAATATCATGGCCCCGGCTCCAAACCCCTTGGGGCATAAGCCGCAGCTGCTTGGACAGGCCACACCATCAAATCTCCGCAACGCGCACACAAGGCGCCAGGTGCTCCCCCATTGACCCAATCCGCAAGGCTTTCGGAGGGGGGGGGGGGGGAGGCAACATACATACGTCAAAATGATCCCGGGATGCGCTAATCATTTAGAATATACACCAGAAGGGGGAAAACCTTTCAAAAAATTTGCCCATTGAATGCGGCTCCAATTAGCCAACGTCCGACTCGCAGGTTGGGTCGGCGTCAAAATCCTTTTTTGTGTTTCTCATGCCTTTTTGAATTCTCCACAAAACTCTGAGTATGTTGTGTATAGATACATAGGGTGAAACAAGAAATTATGCCAGTGCTGTCTTCCAAAAAAAGAAGCTCCGCTGCCTCTGGCGCCCATTAAACGGATTGGTCCTCACGGCTGAATGCCACTAGAATGTTTCCTCTTGAACATTACACTAAGGGACCCGCCCGGAAAATGCGACAAAAACGCACAAATGCGGATAAATGCGGACTGCATCCCCCCGGGCCTTCTATCATAGATTTTTAGGACATCCTATTCGCTATGGATAAGCAGTTGCCTTGACCCAATGCATGCCCAAACATGTTGCAATACGACCCCCTTGCTAATACAAATCTTGGGCATTTGCGATCATCATGCCTTTGCGGAGCACTAAGGGACAAGAAAAATGCTAAAAATGTTGATAGAGCCCCCTGGTTGCAGGGTTCCGCCAACGGTTTGGGCCCCCTTCTAGCGCTGCAAACCCTGCCTAAGCCCCCGTCCAATGCCCCTGTCCAGTGCTAGAAGGGGGTGCCAACGGACGTTCCGACACCACAAGCCCCCCTTTTGGCACACACCGCAACTCTACCACCACATGTACCACAGGCAAAAACACCTTGGGCATCCACACACTTGTGGTTGCCGTCGTTCATTCAATGTCCTTGTCGTTCAATGGCATTGCCTGTTCAATAGTGCACGGTCCTTGCGGGCAATGTAGTGCCGTGGAGCGGTTTACACGGAGTCCATGTTAAGGACCTGTCCCTGCACCCGCCACTCCTTCGTCTCCACGACCAGTCTCGCCTTCTCCGGCCCTACAGTTGGGGTTGGACGTATGATGCAGTTCGTGCATTTTTTTGGACGCTCCGACATTACGGACTATGATTTCCACCGACTGGTCTTTTTGGGAATGGGTTATAGACTGGTGCAAACATTAGCACTGCCCAGCTCTTTTGGGACCGACCTGCATTTCAACAACTGCTTCTGTTTTCCTCGGCAAACTTAGTTTCCAACAAGTATTTGCACCGGTGTACGAATCAATATTCTTGTTGCTATTTTGTTTTCACGATTTTGCGCACACTCCAACGGCTATGGTGAAAGAAGGAACCATTGAGAGATGTTTGAACGGTACGACGCGTGCGAGGTTTGACGCCGAAGTTCGGTCAACTTTGTCAGTCCTGCAGACCTCAAATCACCAAAGATGCCCTCATCACCAAGGTCTTACGTGCGGAGCACGCGGACGTGTGCAACTGCGCCACCATGCACAAGTAATATGGTTTACCTATGGTCAATGGCCACGTTTTCACCTATGATTTTCACTGGGTGAAAAAGGTACCATCGTGCACTTAACCCAACCCTGTTTCATCAGAACCTAAAGAACCCGTTGCTACCTTCATGGCACTGTGTTTCACATTCCGCGGCACAAGAACTTAACAAGCCTTGAAAGGAATCCAGGGCCTGGGACTATCGCAGTGGACCGAATTTATAATGCCAATTCTGGACCTTGTAGAAACAGAATATACAGCCCTCCAACGTTCAACCCCCCCTGAGCATATTGTGCACAAGGGTAAGAGGTCACTCGCAATGCAACTGCCAAATTGGGTCCTCGGCATGTTTGATAAAAGGAACAAAGCTGTATGCCTGTGCTGTGAATGTGTACACTACCTAATGCTGCATGCGGATTTTTTGCAATCAAAAGGACATTGTACAGAAGTGTGCCGTACCGACTCTGCGGCACATGCGGCGTATGAGGTAAATGCCCATATTACCCGAGCCGCACGGGTATTTCTTCATGGTAAGCTTGAAACCAGGTGCTGCCCTCGCCATGCACTCCTCACTTGTGCTGTGGGCTAGTGAGTGCCCAAAAAAGGCGAACAAAACACTGCAAGGTCTACCGCTGATGACAAAGGTTTGTCCGTCATTCTGGTGTAACAGCATTATGGCTGCAAAACGTTCCATTTTACATGAAAAGAAGGAGAACTATGTTGCATATGACCCAAGTTTTACAAAGGGTTTATTGACCAGGGGATCTCACTACGGTAAGCTTCAGGGCTGACGCAACCCACTGCCAGGCGTGGCACTTTGCACCTGCAATGAATCCCCAGAACCTTTTGCACTATCGGATGCTGAAGGTCATGGCGCAACCCTCGCTCTGACACGGATGCCTTTTGTAGCGACCACCCACGCATGGATATTTTCACATGTACCTTAAATCGATGGTGTTCGGCTGGCACACTTGAGAAAGAATATAAAGTGCATTATTTGGCAAGGAAGTAGCGGGTGTGGGCGACAGTCCAATGGACCCATGGAGAGGGCTGCCGACCCAATTTCTCCCAAGATGTGCCAATGCTTTGGCACAAAGCTTTGACACAAGCTACCTCACTGAGAAAAAAGCGGTACGGATGTGGTATTGCTTGGTGGTTCTAGAACAACTATTGCATGAACAAGCCAATTTTTTTCTTGACAACTGCAGACGTTAATGGGATACAAATCCGTATGGAACAGAACAGTCTTGTCCCAGTATCACGCTTGATATGCCCTTGTACCTTTGCATCCACGCACAATACCACTTAGTTTTCCACACAGCGTGCGTGCATCCACTACCAGCTGTAGCTTTTCGTGTGGGTTTAGCTCATTGTGCGTGGTGCGGAGGAAATATTCGGCTTGTTCAGTGACTCGGTGCTTCACTGGTTTGCCTTGCTCTTTGTGATGTGCCTTTTTAAACTTTTCACCCGGGTGAGCCAGTCCCATTTTGGCTCATGAAGGTTTGGCACATTGCAGGTGAGTAAATGCGAAATACCAAACCTGTGCATCCACTGAACCTCGTGTATGTCAGCAATATAGGTGGTCATTTGTTCCAGGTCCGTCATCTATATGCCGCCGAACCCGTGTTTCACTATCCATTCATATAGTGGAACACGTATGCGGCGGTTCGTTCTTAGCCGCTAAAAATCTCTGGCGGCCCATACGTGTTCCTGGAGCCTATCAATACCCCCGCTTTCATTATGTTTGGCGCCGCACTGGCCGATATAGACTTGGCCATCAAATGGCGACCTCAGGATATATACATATATTACTACACCCCTCTCCCCTTAAATCTAGCTAACAAGCAACCAAGCAACAAGCAACAACAACAAGCAACAAGCACTTCTCCTTTCCGTTTTGGCCATTGCTCGGCCTCCTTGCTCCGGGCTCTACTCTACTCTAGCCACCCTAGAGCCTACGTGGTGCCCTTGCCAAATCCAAGTTTTGAGCCAAAAAGTCACCGTTGGCGCCCCGGAGCGGGGGCGGCAAGGCGGGAGGTGCCCTTGCAAAACTGCGCATTTTCTGCCCCAAAACAGCCTTTTTTGGCCCAAAACGGCCCCAAAACCCCGTCATAACGGCCAAACGAAAGCAAAAGGTTCATACAATCCACGTGCGCCACCATTGCCCCGTGAACAAGAGCCCTTTCTTGCCCTCTAGCTCCACGTATGTCCGAGAAACGGCCCAAAGATGGCCAAAAATGGCTAGCTGTGCGTTATTTGTGCTCCACACAGCCAAAACCGAGAACGGGCCGTATCTTGGGTTACGTGGCTCAAAACCAAGTTCCGAGGGCACCTATTCCACCCGCAACCCCCCGTTTTTTGTGGTTTCCAAGCCTCAGAATCGCCCAACAGATCCCTACACCCTCGTACCGGTGGTCACTTGGTGGAGCCGGAGGGCAGCACAGCCCGCGCACAATTGGGGGCAAAGGTGTGTCCACCGGGGTCCCCGGGGCGAAAAAAAATTATTTTTTCAAAGTTCTTCCTAGACCACTTGGGATGCTCAAACAAGCGTTTTTAGGCCGTTTTGAGCCCGTGGTGGCGCGTTTTGGGCCATGGAAAATCCCAAAATGCCTTGAAAATGGGCCATTTCAAGACCAAAAATGGGTCAAAGATGGGTCAAAAATGTGTTTTTCCAAAAGAGATCCTAGACCATCGGGGATGCTCAAACAAGTGCTTTTAGCCCATTTTGAGCCCGTGGTGACGTGTTTTGGCCCATGGAAAATCCCAAAATGCCTTGAAAATGGGTCGTTTTGGGGCCAAAAGTGGGTCAAAAATGGGTCAAAAATGCATTTTTCCAGAAGTGATCCTGGACCATTGGGGATGCTGGGACAAGTGTTTTTAGCCCATTTTGAGCCCATTTGGACGGGTTTTGGCCCATGGAAATCCCAATATTCCTTGAAAAGGGGCCGTTTTGGGAGCAAAAATGGGTGAAATCGGTCAAAAACGCGTTTTTCCAAAAGTGATCTCGGACCATTGGGGGTGCACAAACAAGTGTTTTGAGCCCGTTTTGAGCCCGTTTTGATCGAGTTTAGTCCCTTCCGCTACGTGTATGCAACAAGTTGTACCCTTGGCACGTACCTTAGAGTGGAGCCACGTAGAGTATGGGAGAGGGGTGTAAATTAGAGGATATATTACTACACCCCTCTCCCCTTAAATCTAGCTAACAAGCAAGCAACAAGCAAGCAAGCAAGCAAGCAAGCACTTCTCCTTTCCGTTTTGGCCATTGCTCAGCCTCATCGCTTCGGGCTCTACTCTACTCTAGCCATCCTAGAGCCTAGGTGGTGGCCTTGCCAAATCCAAGTTTTGAGCCACAAACTCAGCGGTGGCGGCCCGGGGCGGTGGCGCCAAGTTAGGAGGTGCCCTCCCCAATCTGCGCACTTTTGGGCCAAAAGCAGCCATTTTTCGCCCAAAACAGCCCCAAAACCCGGGCGAAACGCCCAAACGAAGGGAAACGGTGACTACACTCCACGTGCGGCTTGACTTCACCGTGTCAAAGAGCTCTCTAGTGCCCTTCAACTCCACGATATGTCCGAGAAACGGCCCAAAAAGGCGCCAGAAAGCCCCAAAAACCTGCGCAATGCGCACCAACACCCCGAAACCAAGCACGGGGCGTATTTTGGGCTACCTGGCTCAAATCCGAATTCCGAAGGCACCTAGTCCACCCGCAACCCCCCACTTTTTGTGGTTTCCAAGCCTCAGAATCGCCCAACGAGCCACCTAGACCCCCGTACCAGTGGTCACGTGGTGGAGCCGGAGGGCAGGCAAGCCCGCGCACGGTGGGGGCCAACGCTGGGTCCACCAGGGTCCCCGGGGCGAAAAAAATCATTTTTTCCAAAGTTGTTCCTAGACCACTTGGGATGCTGAAACAAGTGTTTTTAGGCCGTTTTGAGCCCATGGTGGCGCGTTTTGGGCCATGGAAAATCCCAAAATGCCTTGAAAACGGGCCGTTTTGGGACCAAAAATGGGTCAAAAATAGGTGAAAAACGTGTTTTTCCAAAAGTGATCCAGGACCATTTGGGATGCTCAAACAAGTGGTTTTGACCCATTTTGAGCCCGTGGTGCCGCGTTTTGGCCCATGGAAAATCCCAAAATGCCTTGAATTATTCAAGAATTATAATATGGGTCGTTTTGGGGCCAAAAATGGGTCCAAAATGGGTCAAAAACGCGTTTTTCCAAAAGTGATCCTGGACCATTTGGGATGCTCAAGCAAGTGTTTTTGGCCCATTTTGAGCCCATTCAGATGGGTTTTGGCCCATGGAAACCCCCAATATCCGTTGAAAAGGGACCGGTTTGGGACCAAACTAGGTCAAAAATGGGTCAAAAATGGGTCAAAAACGCGTTTTTCCAAAAGTGACCCTGAACCATTGGGGGTGCACAAACAAGTGTTTTGAGACCATTTGGAGCCTGTTTTGATGGAGTTTAGCCCCTTCCGCCACATGTATGCACCACGTTGTACCTTTCGCACGTGCCTTGGAGCCGGATGGTGGAGCCACCTAGAGTTGGGGAGAGGGGTGTAGATTGGAGGATATATATATATATATATATATATATATATATCTATAATATATATATATATATATATATATATATACATATCTATATATATATATATGTATATATATATATATATATATATATATATATATATATATATATATATATATATATATATATATATATATATATAAATATATACATCACTACCCCCCTCTCCCCTTAAATTTAGCTAACAAGCAACAAGCAACAACAACAACAACACGTCACCATTCCGTTTTGGCCACTGCACCTTCCCATAACCTCGAGCTGGACTCTACTTTAGCCATCCTAGAGCCTAGGTGGTGGCCTTGCCAAATCCAAGTTTTGAGCCAAAAACTCACCGGTGGCGGCCCGGGGCGGGGGCGCCAAGTCGGTAGGTGCCCTCCCAAATCTGCGCAGTTTTGGGCCAAAAACAGCCATTTTTCGCCCAAAACGGCCCTAGTAAGGGCTCAAAACAGCCAAATGAAGGCAAACGGCTGCTACACTCCACGTGCGGCTTGCCTTTCTCGTGACCAAGGGTCCTTTGGTGCCCTCTAACTCCACGATATTTCCGAGCAACGGCCCAAAAAGGCGCCAAAAAGCCCCAAAATCTGCGCAATGTGCACCAGCACCCCGAAACCAAGAACGGGCCGTATCTTGGGCTACGTGGCTCATAAACGAATTCCGAGGGCACCTAGTCCACCCGCAACCCCCCATTTTTTATGGTTTCCAAGCCTCCAAATCGCCCAACGAGACGCCTAGACCCCCGTACTAGTGGTCACTTGGTGCAGCCGGTGGGCCGGCTAGCCCACGCACAGTGGGGGCCAGCGGTGGGTCCACCAGGGTCCCCAGGGCGAAAAAAATCATTTTTTCCAAAGTTGTTCCTAGACCACTTGGGATGCTCAAACAAGTGTTTTTAGGCCGTTTTGAGCCCATGGTGGCGCGTTTTGCGCCATGGAAAACCCCAAAATGCCTTGAAAATGGGCCGTTTTGGGACCAACAATGGGTCAAAAATGGGTCAAAAACGCGTTTTTCCAAAAATGATCCTGGACCATTCGGGATGCTCAAACAAGTGGTTTTAGCCCATTTTGAGCCCATGGTGACGGGTTTTGGCTCATGGAAAATCCCAAAATGCCTTGAAAATGGGCCATTTTGGGACCAAAAATGGGTCAAAAATAGGTCAAAAATGCGTTTTTCCAAAAGTGATCCCGGACCATTTGGGATGCTCAAACAAGTGTTTTTAGCCCGTTTTGAGCCCGTTTTTGACCGAGTTTAGCCCCTTCCACCACATGTATGGACCACTTTGTGCCCTTCGCACGTACCTTAGAGCCGTGTGGTGGAGCCACCTAGAGTTGGGAGAGGGGTGTAGATTGGAGGATATATATATATATATATATATATATATATATATATATATTCAGTCCCCAGACCTACCTATTGGTTCTTTCGTTTTTCGCCACGCGCAAATTTTTCTAGCGTTGGTGGATCAGCGATATCCCAATACACGGTTGACACGGGGGTATGCGGGTTAGGCATCGGTACCAATTAACCTTCCCCTTCAGAAAACCAATTCTGCCACTACTGGGTGTCCACCTCCCCACTCATCTCTAACGTCACAACATTCGGCTTCGCAACCACACCCTTTACGGAAATATCAACCTTCAAGATCACCTCGGCTTCCTCGCTACCAGCGCCGCGACTGCACCTTTGTGGGACAGGTAAAGCCTATGTGACCCCCCCCCCCCCGTTGTTGCCCAATGCACCCCACCTTGCCCACAACGGTCCTATTTTGTTTTGTAGGTGCCACTGCGGCACACAACCTACGACACAGCCATCTGCAGCGCACTACATTGCAGGCAGCACTGCCCCCGTGGTCCACTTACAAATTATGTGTGCCGTTGCGGCATGCACGCTCCTGGCAGCTTTGTGTGGTGCACTGCATTGTGTGTGCAGTGCCCTGTGGTCCTTTTATAAATTTGTAGTCTTTCAGGGGCTAGCAGCAGTCCACCCTTGCGCTTTTGCGATAACGTTTGAAAAAGGGGGGGTCCTCCCGTGTGATATTGCCCTGGTTAGAGTTCTTGCCCGGTGGGTTCTTTCCCCCTGGAGGGAAAGTCAAACTGACGCCATATTGGCTGCATGTGCGACAGTGCAAGACTCTTTGGGACCGTGGTGGAATTTTTACACTATGCCTACCGGGGTTCCCGAAAAATTGAAGGATGCGTGGAGTCCAGTGCGCATTTTGGTTCTCTGCATCAATTGTGTCACACCGAGTGCATCATGTAGCCCCTGCTTGACGACACGTGCATCTGCGCATTTCATGTGGTCTGTGTGGGCCGTTACGTCGCCAATAGCAAAAATGGGTGGGTCCTCTCGTGTACACTAATTGAAATGTTGTTGCGCAATATGCGTAGCCTTCATGCCTTGTGGAGGCAAAAGAAAATATTGACCAATGGTTAGGTGCAAGAGGCCAAGACTCACTGCCGCCAAATTGGTGAGGCATGGCTCCGATTGGGTCGGAAGTCAACCCCATGGGTGCACTGGACAGTGGCCCATTCTGGAGCGGTGCTCCAAAAATATCGTAACCTTTATGCGCTCAGCAGTATACCTGCGGAACACAGGCATAAGCCTCTCAAACTTGCTTTCAAAAACAGCATACGTGGGCGGTGCCTTCACCTCCCACGCGATTCACGACGTGGTCTCACCCATGTATTGAACATGGAGACGCTTGACGTGGGGTTACGACACGGAGCGGCCCGGCAAAGGCTTGCCCTTGGCGAGGCCGCAAGGGACCGAACAAAGAGGCCCCGAATGTACACTTGAGAAACCAAATTTGAAGACGGTGGATGCTTTTGGTGCCCTTCTTCACAAAAATCCTTGGCGCAGAAACCCCCCGCAGAAAGGGTGCAGAAAGGGGTTTCCGGCGCACACAGGGTGTGCAGAAAGGGTGAAGAAAGGGGGTTCTAGCGCACAAAGGGGGGTGCACAAAGGGCGCAGAAAGGGTGCAGAAAGGGTGCAGATTTCGTGCCAGAACCCCCCTTCTAGCAAGAGGGGGGGGGGTGTGGAAAATCATAGAAAAGGGACCGCTTCGGACAAAAGTGAAAATCAGCAACCAAAAGGGGGTGTAAACATGTGGTGATCGGCCCCAAACCACTTTTCAACCACACAAGGTGGTGTGGTTTGGGTAAACATGCAAAAAGGGCGCTAGAAGCGGGGGGTTCTTTCGCACACCTTCTAGCTGCACATTATAAGTGGCAACCTCTTATTGCACACGAAGAGAACCGGAAGGACTGGTACTCGGTTCATCGGAGGCTAGATTGGTGGCAAGGACAAGAAGGGTAACCTCCGGGTGATGGACGCGATGGGTTGGAACGTGTGGGATGATGGGTGCGATGATGTGAAGGATTTGAAGGACCACTGGATCCACACATGTACCACCGGTGCCCAGCATAGAACATTGAAAGAGAGACCAATATTGTCCGGTTACCGGTGGCAATTTTAGGAAATCTGTACCGACGTGCATGCGATATGCTTCGGTCCGTCGCTTGGAAGTTTTCGAAAACCCTTGGAAAGATGCTCGGAAGTTTTGGCAGCCAGATCGGCCCCCCAAAACGCAACCGATATCGGTAGGAATGTTCCATGGGCTTCCCAGCCGACCGTGCCGGGGGAGCTCGGAAGAAATTTTTCAGCCCGAACCCAGTGGAATTTTGGTTGGATGCTTGGTGGAAAGATGCTCGGAAGTTTTGGCAGCCAGATCCGGTCCCAAAACGTAACCAATATTGGTAGGAATGTTCCATGGGCTTCCCAGCCGACCGTGCCGGGGGAGCTCGGAAGAAATTTTTCAGCCCGAACCCAGTGGAATTTTGGTTGGATGCTTGGTGCCTACCTTGCCTGCAAGATGCCATGGAGAACAGCACGTTGAAGCTAATGTTTGTCTACCCTTTGTCTGCTTTGCCTACAAAACTGCATGGAGAACACTGTGCTCAAGCTTATGATTGCTTCCCCTTTGTGCTCCTTTGTGAATTTGGACTTTTGCTTTTGACATGTGCAACGCCAGTTTGATCCTTGGTGGCTGCTTTGCCTACAAACTTGCATCGAGAACACTGTACTCAAGCTTATGAATGTTTGCCCTTTGTGCCTTGTGATGCTTTGTGCCTGCTTTTGTGGTTTTCTTTTTGCATGTGTGTCGCTTTCTCACCTAGGCCCCTTTGAGTAGACTCACTAATGTATTCCCTTTTTGTGCTCAGAACACTTTTTGTCACCTGCAACAGACATGTCTGGTAGTCAAGGCAGTGCCGCTAGTGCCTCGTCTTCGTCCGCTCAGCCCCCCCAGCCCGTTCAGCAGCTCCCGGAACAAGATTTGGAGCTTGAGGGCGAGCTTATTGACGCGGACACAGCCAATACCGAAGTTCCCGAACCGGGTGATACACAATCGCGCCTCCAACACGCCCTAGCAGCACTGTGCCTGCGGCATAAGCCGTCCGAGACCATTGAACCCAGAATGCTAAGGGTTTTTTTGGACAGGGTCGTCCCTGATGCATACCGCATCCAGCCCAAGGATACCTTGCTGGCTATGCTTATGCATAAGCATTTTTCAATCCCTGTCTTGACGACACGGGAGGCTGTGGGCAAGACAAGCCCCAGCAAACATGAGACCTCGTACGGTGTACAATACAGAAACCTCTGCATTGTTGGTCCGGATCCGAAATACAACACGGACCGGACCTTTGCAGAGGAATCTGAAGAGAGGCTGCGTGTACATTACATGTACTTGAAATCAATACTGTCCACACACCCGGACAGTACCATTCGCGAGTTAAAGTGGACCCAGAGCGATGTAGTTACTTGGTTCAAAGAGGCCAAGATCAAGAAGCGGTCCAAAAAAGTAGTTTCCTGCAACGTGCAGTTCCCCCCCCTCTCATTTATTCATGTTCCGTTCGACGTTTTGAGGGTTATCATAAACGATGCCTTCTGCGAGTCCCCACATGCAACGATTCACAGCGCCCTCAGAGCCACCATCACAGGTGCACATGTGGTAGAGGTTTTCGGGGAAAAGGACGGCTGGCGGGTGTGGGACCAAGCCCCCTCAGGCACGTGGGAAAAGGTGGTTACCCCCCCCGACGGTGAGGTTTTCAGAACAGACCAGCAACCCACGTACCATGCGCACGGTGTCTTGTGGGGCATTGAGTTTCTTTTGGCCCCAGCCCCCAAACCTTCTGCCGAGGGCGCACCAAAGCGGCAGCGACTTACCATCTTAGGTGCATGGTTGCAGGCCAAGGGTGAGGGCCAGGGCCAGGTTGGGACCGCAGAAGCCCCCCCCCCTGCCTAAGCTGGGGATGCACTGTGTTGGGTCTTCATCAGCCCTCTTTTTCGCTCTGATGTCTTCCATCTCTGCTGCCCTGGCTGCCCGCGCCCAGCCACCAGCTCCTGCCGCCGTCCCCATCTCCTCGGGTCGACTGGCTGAACTTGGGAGTGGGAACCCCAGCGCCGATAGCAGTGCCGGTGCCAGCAACCCTTCGCCAGCCACCCCCGCTTTGTGGGAGGCGCCAGCAGTCGGAGGAGCAGCAGGAGCAGCAGCAGCAGAGCCCGCCGCCGCAGCAGAAGATGCGGAGGACCCCAAGGGCATGCGGGCTGCCCACTGCGCAGCTTTGTTGGCGGCTGTTGCAGCTGTGCAAGTCCAGATGGTGCTTGCACAGCTGAGTAAGAAGACAGTGACCTGGTTCGCGGCCGGGGCACGCTACGGGCCAGAGGGGGAGGGGGTGGTGGTGTGGGTGACTCGGGGGGCCGTGACCTCCCGCAGGCAAGTGGAGCATCGTGCTCCAATTGGGCAGCTGCCCCCAAACGTGGCCAAGGTGGTTCTGGACCTGGCCATTTCTGACTGGAGTGTGGCAGTGTGTGGGGAGTTGGGGGTTCCGGACCAGTTGAGGAAACTGGTCCACAAGGAGTACCGATCACCAGCCGATCGGTACTCCAAGTTGAGAGGGCAGTTTGAGCAGGCCTGCCAGTCCTTCAAGAAGGCTGAGCAGGCTGTCCGGGAGGGGGTGGGGGGGAAGAGGCAGGGGGGGCAGGGGGTGAAGAGCAGGGAGGGAAAGCTGCGGGCAGCAGCTACTGCCCAGCAGGGAAGGGCAGAGGATCTGCTGGGGCAGATGCGGGGGGCTTGGGAGGAGGCAAAGAAACGCCGCCTCCTTAAGGCCCCCCTCCCCAAGATGTATGAAGTATGCTGGTGCAGTGTACAACACCACCCTGCAGATAAGGCTCGGGGCAATCACTGCCGATCACCACCATTTGTGGTCTGAGTGCCGGCAAAAGGGCTGTGTGGCGTGTCCCTGGGTGAATAAGGATGGGGCGGGAGAACTCTTTTTGCACAAAGGGGGATGTCTCAATGGTGTGCGTGGGTCCCATAAGTTTCAGGGGGTTTCTAACCTGGAAGAGGTATATATTGTGCAACCTGTATTGCACAACACCAAAGGAGCAGCCTCCAGGATCCTGGGTGTCATAGGTCGAACACTACCAGCGCCCTACAACCATGAGCTACTCCAGGTCATAGCACATGTGGCAAGGAGGTATGATCCTGGATCTTTGCCACCTGATAGCAGGCAGCACATGCGTCACGTACGAGGTAGATTTCAGGCAGGCATTAGCCTCACAGGTCGCGAGGCCCGCACAGTCATGGGCAGACTAGCAGGGGGTATGGTGCTCCCCCTGCCTTTCCATTCCTTGGTGGTGGCATTTTGCCACATGGTGCATCTATGCTATGGTTGTAATAACCTGGCAACTGTCACATGGCAAGCTATGGGGATGTTGTACACATATATTGTGCACATCATCCCCGAGTTTGCTGAAGAAGGTTGCACTGCAACCTTATATATGCATGGGTGGTCCCACACATGGTTTAATCCACGGACACCCATGCTGTATTCCGATGAGGCCGGCGAGCGGGATCTGAGGGTGGCCAAGAGATATGCCCCCGTCACTAGTACCAGGCAAGATGCCAGTATTAGTGAAAGTTTGAAGCATGAGCTGTATCAGAAGTTCGTGCAGAAAAAAAAGAAGATCCCCTGTGCCAAAATTTGGGCGCCCGTGCAACGAAACGTTGTTCTTGAGGCGTGCATGGTTGCTGCCAATGCCGTGTGGCATGTGGTCTTCCAACGCCTCTTAGAGCATTTGCTGGATTTCCAGGAGGGAGGTGGTTGCTCCCTATATATGCACCCAGACACCCGTTCGGTGAAATGCGCCTTTCCAGGTGCAAATCCCGAGAGTGATGTGGTATGTCTGTGTGGGACCTGTGGCTCAAAGCGTGGTGTCCGTCAATGGGTACCACTGGACAGGGAAGCTGTCTGCAAGTGGCCCAAACTGGGTTTGAAGAGCCGTGCCACATTTAAGTCCTGTGCTGCACGCCGTAAGGCGCTGAAGGACAAGGGAAAGGGTAAGGGACGTGTGGGGCCCATCCCTCAAAGCCGAGTTTCTAACCCTGCGACAGTTGATATTGTACCCCCTTCGGAGGGCGAGGACAGTGCTGCTTCATTTCAAGGTCCTACGGGTTTGAACGAGCAGCAGCGTGTTCAACCCATGAGGCGTACGAAGTTGGCGCGTGTACCCATTGTTGATAGCGACATTGAGCAGCAACTTGTGTGCCCTCGTGGCAGTGGCAGTAGCAGCAGTAACAGTAGCAACAGCAGCAGCAGCAGCAGCAGCAGCAGCAGCAGCAGCAGCAGTGATAGTGGGAGCAGTAGCAGTCCCGAGGATAATGATTCGGATGATGATGCTGTGCACCTATCTGGTGCCTCCACAGTAAGTTCCTCAGATTCTTCCTCATCATCCAGTGACAACCCTGAACCCCAACCTCAACCCAAGAAGTATCGCCGTGTGGTGGTGGATGTGGATGCCATGTCAAGCGATGGCTGTCCTGTGCAGATGCTCAGCGAAGGAGATTACAGCATTCACAGTTCAAGCTGAAATGAACAGGCAAGGCACTGAGCATTCACATTTCAAGCGTAAGTGAACGGTCATGCTTGTCATTTTGTGTGTTTCTTTGCTGAGGTGTGGGATTTGGGAACCAAGAACGGTGTAGGTCATTGTACAAAAAACTGATGGAAAAACGCTTGGAAGTTTTCTAAATCCCTCGGAAAGATGCTCGGAAGTTTTGGCAGCCAAATCGGGTCCCAAAACGCAACCAATATCGGTAGGAATGTTCCATGGGCTCCCCAGCCGACCGTGCCGGGGGAGCTCGGAAGAAATTTTGGCTGGGACTTCCGAGATCAACCCTGCAATATGAGTCCCATCTGCTGAGCATGAATGCTGAGCATCCCCAAATATCCTGAGCAATATGCTCAGCATTTTCCTACCACTTTTTACCTTCTATGCTGTGCGTCCCAGCACCATGTGCACAGTGGTGGGGTATTCGCATGTTCGACACTTTGGAATGTGGATGACGAGGCACGACAGGGGAGGGGTTAGCACCAAAGAAGGTGGCAGCGAAGGCAGCGACAAAACAGCACCTAAAGGGTAGAGATCCAGGATCAGAATCTGCATCAGCATCGGCTTCAGAGCAGTGGGATGCAGCGTTCTAGGGCGTGGAGCGGAACCCCTAGTTAGAGCACAATTTCCGGAACACCCACCTAGCCTGAATTTTGGGGCAAACCACCTAAAAAAATGGATTCGGCACCCTCAAAAACTGCCCAACCTCTTTCTTTCCCCACACAACCCGCATCGTAGGGGTGTTTTTTTTGGGGGGGGTCAAAGAGTTAGAGCAGAGTTAGAACAGAGTTAGAGCACAGTTAGAGCACCTTGCTCTAACTGGTTAGAGCACTAGTTATCGCGCGATAACTCAGTTATCACCAAGGACCAACCCTTGAAAGGATTTTTGAGCCTCCTGTTGTAAGGCTCCCCTTGGCGCCTGTATGAAAGGTAGTTTTGTTCATCATAAATGGTTTTATGAAATATGAACGGATTTTGCTCTTGCTAGGGTACCCATGGGCCATGTTCGTTCAAAATTGGGGGGGTTGGGTCACCACCCTTGGGGTGAGTTTTTTTTTGTCTGCCGGGGGCTTTTTGGGAAAATTGCCATTTTTGCCAGTTTTTGAAAATTATGAACACCTCCTCGCGTGTTCATAATTTGGTTCATAAATCAGTTCATAATTCAGTTCTCGTTTTATAAACGCGCAGAGCGTTTTATGGACGCGTTTTATGGACGCATTTATGAACAGCAGCAGAGGCACACAAAAATCGCTCAGGCTTCAATCTTTCTTGTACTTGCTTGTGCTTCCTTGTCCTTGCAGGTTCATGCCGCCCTACACCTCAGGGCTGGGGCCTGTTGCGTCCTCCCAAAGGGGGGCCGTGGCCTGGGTTTCACCTCAATCCGGGCTCTGGGCATGGGTTTGGGCTAGTGGTTTGGCTGCGGGTTTGGCCGAGGATTGCGCTGGGGCATCCACCTCCATGGGGGCGGCCCGAGGGGCAGCTTTGGGCTCGGGCTGAGGGGCCTGCTTAGCCTCGGGCTTGGGTTCAGGTTTGGCTGGCTTGGGGGCCGGCTCAGCCGGCGGGTTAGCGTCCGGTTTGGGGTTAGACTTCTTTTTGGTCTTGGCCTTGGCCTTGGCGGCCCTGTCAGCCTTCTGCTTCTCCCAATGGGTCACTGCTGCAGCATGAGAGGCATACAACAGATGGCACTCAACCCGAAACATCTCCTTATCCCCTGGGTACTGCACCCACACCTTATCCCCCCCCCTTGCCACAACCGAGGTTACAACCCCCGGGTAGACACCATCGGGGTAGGGCACAAACACCTGCTCACCAAGCAGGGGGTCAGGTGACTCATCCCCCTCCAAGGAGGGAGGCTCCTCGCGCCGCTTTTGCTGCGCCTGCTTTCCCTTCCCCTTCCCATGGGGACGGGGAAGTGCATGGGCCGACGACGAGCTGCTGCCCGATTTCAAGGACTTGCGCGCCGGTGGGCGCTTCTTGCTTTGCGGGGGTTTGGGGGGGGCTGCGGCAGGGGGTTTGGGTTTCTCGGGGGGGGCGGGCTTTGCTGGGGAGGCGCTGCGGGGGCTGGCCGGGGTGGGGGGGTTCATCCCACAGCTGGACATCAAGATGTCCTCGTCCAAATACCCCTCCCACCCCAACTCCCCAGGGCCGCCCAGCAGGGGGTGTTGGCCGCCCACGTGTCCGTCAGGCGGCGGGAGCGCTCCCACTCCCGCAGTCCGGACAGGATGGCACACCCCCGCTGGGGGTTGAGCAGCAGCAGCTGGTACAGGGCGGACAGGGCGCTGCTAAGCTCCGCGGTGCCCAACTTGTACCGGAATCGGACCCCCGCGACGTCCGCCGGGTTCACTTCCACGTCCACGACCTGTGGCAGTGCCATTCATAAATGCGTTCATAAAACGCGTTCATAAATCGCGTTCATGGTTCATAAACGGGCAGTGCAGGAATTATGAATTATGAACGCGGAAGTATGAACGAATTATGAACGAATTATGAACGCAAATACCTCGAAATCCGGCTCGGGTCCGATGGTCCCCATGGCGCCTAGGGCGGTCCGCACGTTCACCGCTGCACTGGAAGGGGCGCCCGGGGCGGCGCCGGTGGGGCGTGTGGTGCTGCTGGTGGCCGAGGCTGCCCGGGCAAGGGGCTTGGCGGGGCGGGTGATGGTGAGGCCCTCCACGGCCCCCTCGTACGAGGCCTCCTGCCCCGGGTCATAAGACCCCCCCAAAATAGATTCCCACTGGGGGATGCACTCCAACTTGCGCCCAGTGCGCTGCAGCTTCGCCCACCCCCGTTCCTCCAAGTGGAGGAACAAGGCTCCCAATGGGAGTTGCGCATCCAGCGCCCCCCCGGCGCCGAAAAAACTTTGGCCTGCGTCAAATCCCCCGCCCCCATTGGTTCCGGGACGGGGGACAGGGGCTTTCCCGCCAGGGGCTCCGACGCCCATGCCCCCCCCCCTCCCCCGTACCGCCAGCCCCCCCCCCCCCCCTTGTTGCGGATGCGGTGCCGCAACATGCGCCGGAATGCCCAGCGCAAGGTGACGTATGTCACATCAGGGCTCAAAAAAAGGGGGGCATCGGGGCAGTACCCGCTGTCCAGCGCCCCTTGCGCCCAGGGGAGGGTCACCACCAGGCGCTGGTTGGCCTGGGTGAGGCCCCATGCATGGCCTGCCTCCCCCCGCAACCAGGGGGTCGCAACCGAAACCCCCTCCCCCCCCTTGCCCCCTCCCCCTCCACAGCCACGCCCTCGACCTCGGCCTTCACCTCCTCGATGTCCTCTGCGGCCTCCTCCTCCTTCACCCCCCCCCCCCCCCGCTGCCTCCTTCTTCTTCTTCTCCTCCTCCCTCTTGTTCTCCTTCTTCCTCTTCTTCTCCTCCTTCTTCTTCTCCTTCTTCCTGCTCTTCCTCTCCTGCTCCGAGGAGTCTATCGACTCCTCAGTCGAGGAGTCGGCGGCGGGTTGGGAGGAGGAGGCGGGGTGAGCGCCGTGGGGTTGGGGGTGGGCTTGAGGAGGCGGAGGAGCTTGAGGTGGCGGTTGAGGTGGAAGTTGAGCTTGAGGATGCGGAGGAGGCGGAGGAGCTTGAGCATGGGCTGCCAGTCGCTGCTCCTGTGGACATGGGGGACACTGTTCATAATTCGTTCATAAAAGCCGTTCATAATTCATCAGTTCATAAATCGGTTCATAATTCAGTTATGACAGCAGTTTCGGTTTTATGAACGCCGAATTATGAACGCAATACGAACGCGACAGACAGCATACCACCAGGGCCAACGTCGTCCTGTGGCTCGCCTCCAGCGGCTTCCTCATCTCGGCGGCGTCAATGGATTGGCGAAGAATAAGAGAGCTGGGTCGCAGAGCGCACGTGGGTGGGAGGTGCGTGGGGGGTGGTGCTTAGAAGTGAAGCGGCGGTGCACGCCGCGGTGTGTGGGGTGTTGTAGTGCAGCAACGGGAGGTCAAAGGTTGGAAACCACCATTCCCAAACTTGTTGGACTACCATTGCTTCCCGCTCCACTGCACTCTTACGCGCTCCCCCACCCCTAGCACTATGCCCATTGTATCCCTTCTTCAAAATGTAATTTACGCTCTCCACAACGTCCCCTGACACAGCAGCCAATCCCACGCCACATGCATCCGCACTCTCGAGCATGGCGTCACAGTCCTCTTCGAGGAACAACAAATAGTGCGACCCCGACTCCCCGCAGCAACGTTCCCGAAACGCAGCAGCAACATGTCGGCACGAAGGGCGCGGCACAACCGGAATCGGCGAGTACACAGTGCGCAGCAATGTTCGCAGCCCCACAACCGCTTGCCACGTGGGGTCCTCCTCGACGTATGCAAGCAGCGGCCCTATCTGCTCCCAGGCCCAGAACAGGTTGTGGGCCTCCTCACTGTCCGGTGCGTTGGGCGCCCCAAACGCACGCCACACCGGTTGCGGTACAAAATTTTCTGCACCTCCCCTGCAACCTCAGGGGGATGATTTCCCGCCTGGGCCTCAAAGAAGGCCACAAAGAGCCTCCCGAAGGCCATGCAACAGTGCAAAATGCACAAAAATACCTGGTTTCTGGCTACGACTAGCAACAGCTCGCCGGTGCATCCTGCTGCATCTAAACTTTTGTGGGTCATCAGATAGCGACGATGATTGTTCGCATCTGACCGCGTTGTCCACCGAGCAGCGATGCCATTCCACTGCTTGGCCGTGTTGTCAAGCACGGCCTCGTTGAAAATGCTCCCCACTTGGGGAGCCACGCTGATGCCCGGCAGCCGCCGGAGCCACGGCTGGTCCCCACCAAGGAGGACCTCTGCCGGCACCCAGCTGTCGCACCATAAAATTTTTTTGCAGTCAATGATGGACTGCAGGACCTGTGTTCATAAAGGGTGTTCATAATTCGTGTTCATAAAACGCGTTCATAATTCATAAATGGGCAGCACGGCGTTTTATGACAGCAGTTCTCGAATTATGAACGCGCGAATTATGAATAACTTATGAACACGAAAATGCAGACTACAAACCTGTAGCACCTGAGCCCAATTCGGCCCAGGGCAACCATATCCTTGTCCCCCGTGACGGCCATGCCGATGACCCATAGGAAGGCGGGTGTACGCGCCTTTAGCCCATGGTTCAATAGCCCGAGCGATACCTGCGACCAACTGCCACCGGCGCTAGGCCACCCGTCACCCCGCACCACAAAGGTGAGGGGGCGGAACCAGTCAATAGACTGGCACAGTGCCGGCCGGGATTGCACGTATTGTCCCCACGACCGCAGGGGCCAGCAGCGACCGGACGATGGGGGGTCGGCACATTCCACCGGGGGGGACAACGCAAGCGGAGCGGTCAATGCCTTCCACGTTGCGTCAAATTGGTCCCGAGTGGGGACGGGCCGTGGGAAGGGCAGTCCCGTGCGGGCGGTGTAGGCGTCGCCCCGGCGGGTGATGTACAGAGACGACATCCCGAAGCCGGAGCGGGGTGCACCCAACTCCAAAAGGAGCCCTATGAGATAGGGTGCGGGAAAGAGGGCCTCCGCATACGTACCGATGGCCTGCACCTTGGTTTTGTGGACCGCCGGGAGGGGAGCGTGGTCCATTGCCTCCGTAAAACGGGCCCGGATGAGGGGGGACGATGACATCCATTGGGCCAACAGGTCGGAACACTTGCTTACCCGAAGACTGGTGGCACCACTGAGCTGAACAAGCATCATGTTCAGCTTCGTGAGGACGGAGGGAGGGTAAGACATAACAAAAGCTGTGGACAAAGAAGCGTTCACAAAAGCTGTTCATAATTCATGGTTCATATATGAACCGGTCATATATGAAATATGAAATATGAACAATACTACTTTTCATACAAGTACCAAGGGTCATGCCGATACTCCGTTGGGATGGAGGAAAACTGAAAAATGTTCCTCCATTTCTCGGCAAAAAATGTGGAATGTGCCAAGCACCAATGGATCCACCTGGTGGGGGACCAGCATGAGTCTCCCCAAGCTTTTGAAAACTTTGTGGTGAACGCACTGTGGCGTTCCACTTGGGTTTAAGTGGACATCTCCCTCATCCTCCCAATCTCATACAAACCCTCAATGCATTTTACGATGACGTGCACAACGACCCATAATGGAGGTCCACCAGGGCTCCCCACTGTGGGGACATGATCTTTGAGGCAATCCACAAATTGCCTTTGGAAGGGGGGTGAGGTTAGGAAAACTTTGGTGCTTGTGAGATCAAAATCTTTTTCCTGGGCCCTTGAGGCCGAGGGGAGACGTTCCGTCAGAGGAATGCCTGGGGTCTCATCCTTCAGGGCTTGTTTGAAGGTGTGCAAAGCTGCAAGAGCTTGGGCCTTACCAGGGGTACCAGAGGGGGGGGCCTGAAGGGTGGTCTTAGTGCGCTTTGCAATGCCATTAGTAATGCTGCATGCTGCATGTTGGTAGTCCCCCGGCCGTCTATGAGGGGTTACACATCTCAAAAATGGCCCCCATTTCAAGGTGGACTCCAACCCCATTTGCTCAACAATACCACTGGGGTCTTTGGACAACCAACACTTAGACCCAGCCCCCCCAATTGCTTGCATCTCCTTCCCATCCCCCGTCAAAATAACAATGCAAGTCAAAAATTGGTTTTGAAAGAGGACAACGTCCTCGTCCACATCCCTCGCCTCTTGGTTGAGGTTGGCGGAGATGTCCGGGCTTTTCAAAAAAGCCTGTTCATCCCCGCCATCCATGCAAAACCATGAGGCCCATAGCTTCACCTTCGACGCATACTTTGCCCCCCCCCCCATAAATTGACCGATACATCCGCACGGGTAGAGGATGCCTTCCACAAGGAAGTCGCATCAACTGAAATGACAACACTGGCAACGCCACTCGGGGGGGGGGGTCCCAATAACTCGGGCGGTGGATATCGCATTATGCACAATTGACCGCAAAGGCACATGGGCAGCTACCCCGTTGCGGCCTGTGGTAGACCTTACAATGGTTGCTTGGGGGAAATAGGGCATGATCCGTTGCCGAACGGTCCTTTGGTCCCATTGGGTACAACGGCGGTACCATTCGCAAAAGGGCCCAGTGGAAAAGATGCATGCTGCATGCCACGCGTAGCATGCTAAGGGCCTCATGCTCCTGAGCTGTGAATGCAAGATGGCGACCAAGTGGGCCACAGAGGGCTGTGCATGCCCCACCACTTAAACAAAATTCTCCTTTGGTGTTGGTGCCGCACACAATGTTGGGATCCCCCAATAGAAGTCGAACCAGCCTGGACAGTCTTCAACTGCCGCTGCCGGGCCTTGGGACATTGCAAATCGGTGTAGCGCCGCAGGTTAGCTGATTTCAAAACCCTCATGGCCTCATTAACAGCAATATCCATGAAGAATAAGAGGTCCTCGGCGGGAAATGAGGGAGGGTTGTGAAGCAAGGTCCCAAAAAACACACGCGATAACCCACGCGACAACCCCGCGAAAACTAGGTTATCGCGCGATGACCCCCGCGATAACCCACGCGATAGCCCAGTTAGAGCGCGATAACCGAGCGCGCTAATTAGTTAGAGCATCCAGTTAGAGCGTGATAACTACCACGATAACTAGTTAGAGCAAAGGTTAGTGCGCACTTAGTTAGAGCACATTGGGCACCCTAAAACCCAGGTCCACAAGCTACTGCCGCCACGTAGGCGTGCAATGCAGCAACCCCCCCGCACTGTGAAAATCATGCTCCATCGCTCACCCACCCATGGCAATGGAGCGTGTAGTGCCCGGGTGTTGAACAACACCGGGGCTTGGGGCGTGGGCTTGCACGCCCAACCCCCCACCTCCCTACCCTTGCACACACGGGCGTGCCGCTTTTTGTCCTCAGGGGGGGATTCAGCAGGCCACCACTCTCCACCAAGAAATCCCCCCCCCTGAAAGACCCCACAAAAGCGCGATAAGTGCCGCGATAACTAGTTAGAGCAGAGGTTAGAGCAGGGTGTAGTGGGCACTTTTCACACCTGGTGACATGGGCACATACCTTTCCCAGCCTCGTTCTTGGGGTCGTCCAGCACCAAGTTCATCCTCCGCAGCCAAATGAAGTCCGTGAGGGCTGCATAGTCATGAACTTGCCTCCACTCCACCACCTGGGCCACCCCCTCGAGCTCAGGGGTGACCCTTGCCACTCCTCCATACATTCCCTTCCTCACCACCAAAATGGTGCCACCCGGCACCTTAATCCCAACATGCCCTTGCAAGGTGGGCCACGGCAGTGCCTCCCCATGGCACACCTTGGCCAAGGGGCACTGATCGGGGTGGCCTGCGACCCCCCCCACCTCCTTAGTCGTGAGGGGGGGGACCACCTCCCTCCCAACCCCCCACCCCGACAACAAAAAATGCCCGGTGGTTGTTCCCACCGGGAGCAAGCATTGAGCACATTGCTCAATGCCGCCCCCATTGGGGTCCTCCACCAACTCCTCCTCCCCCCGCCCTCTGGCTCCTCCCCCTCCTGGCATGGCACACAAAGACCATCTTTGTGTGCGGCGCACAAACCCGCCCGTTCGCAGCCGTAGCACTTGGCAACAACCTTCCCCCTACACCTAACCGCCCCCTCACGTGGCGCTGTCTGGGGACCCCGAGCACCAGGCGCCCCCAGCCGGGGCCGCTTGATGGCCTAGGTGACATGCAGGTTGGGGAACCACAGGTTCGGGCCTTGGGTTAGCTCAATTGCAAAAAATGCCACACATGTCGCACAATCCCTTACCTTAAAATGTCCCTATGCTGACCAAAAAGCTCCATTTCACTGGTTGTATTTTGCACGGATTTTTCCACTGCGTTCTTAGCTTTTTGCCATCGCTCGCACAACATGTGCAGCAACGGTGACCTCCTTGAAAGCGTTCCTAGCATCCTCCCCTTCCCAAAGCTTCTTGAAATGTTGGTAGCAATATCGCAGGCACCCCGTGGCGCCAACTCCCCCGTCCCTTTTTCCAAGCAAATATTCCAAGCGCGTTCCCCTTCCCATGGCTCCCCGAAACGTTGGTGGCAATATTGTAGGCACCCCGTGGCACCAACTCCCCCGTCCCTTTTTCTAAGCAAATATTCCAAGCACGTTCCCCTTCCCAGGGCTCCCCGAAACATTGATAGCAACATCCCAGGCACCCCGTGGCACCAACTCCCCCGTCCCTATTTCTAGGCAAATATTCCAAGCACGCTGTGCTTCCAATCATCATTTGCTGCCAGCAAGGATATCACACCTTGCATGCCAGCCCCCCATCCTAATTTGTGTGGGTACCTTCCAACCATCATGTGCTGCAGAGGTATCACACCTTGCGTGCCAGCCCCCCATCCTATTTTGTACTGGTACCTTCGATTCATGATTTGCTGCCAACAGAGGTATCAGACCTTGCATGCCAGCCCCCCATCCTATTTTGTGTGGGTACCTTCCAACCATCATGTGCTGCCAGCAGAAGTATCAGACCTTGCATGCCAGCAACCCATCCTAATTTGTGTGGGTACCTTCCAACCATCATGTGCTGCCAGCAGAAGTATCAGACCTTGCATGGCAACCCCCCCTCCTAATTTGTGTGGGTACCTTGCAAGCATCATGTGCCGCCAACAGAGGTATCACACCTTGCATGCTAGCCCCCCATCCAAATTTGTGTGGGTACCTTCCAACCATCATTGGCTGCCAGCAACGGTATCAGACCTTGCATGCCAGCCCCCCATCCTATTTTGTGTGGGTACCTTCCAACCATCATGTGCTGCCAGCAGAAGTATCAGACCTTGCATGCCAGCCCCACATCCTAATTTGTGTGGGTACCTTCCAACCATCATGTTCTGCCAGCAGAAGTATCAGACCTTGCATGCCATCCCCCCATCCTAATTTGTGTGGGTACCTTCGAACCATCATTTGCTGCCAGCAGAGGTATGAGACCTTGCATGCCAGCCCCCCATCCTAATTTGGGTGGGTGGAGCGAAAGACCAACGTCACCCTCCCCTCCTATGTGTGGGTGGGGGGGGAAACGGCCAAATGGCCGAATGCCGCCGAGGGGGAAACGGTTGCCGCTTTATTGTGTTTGTTTAGGATGAGTGACCCCCCCCAAAGGAAAAATTATTTTTTGTTGAGGGTGTGCTTCATTGATGAAGCATCGGGGGAGTACACTAGGAGGGAAGTGTGGCAGAAGCTGCACAGGGGCGGTGGACATCCACCAGGTTGGGGGGTACGAGGCCCCCCAATGTGTGTGTGATGCAACCGCCACATGTGTCCAGTCGTATGCGCCCAAGGGGGGAAGGCCCACCAAGCATACGAAGCGGGGGGATGAGGTGGTGGGCGTTGAGCCGGATGCCCCCCCCCCCCACCCCTAAGGGTAAGGCCCCCACCCCCTCCCCCAAGCTGTCGAAGGTGGCCCAGGTGGCGGCCCAGGCCCCCCCCCCCCCCAAGCCCTTGATGTGGGGGCCTTGGCGGCCAATGTGGCCACCCACATGACGGACGCTTGCCAGACTGTGGTCAAGCAAGCGGCCGCCACGGGGGTGGAGGCCGCCCTGGCGAACGGTCGGGCGGCCGACCACAAGTCGGCCTTGTCAAAGGCCGAGAAGGTCCAGGGCAACACTCAGCGAGCCCTGGACCAGGCCCTCAACTTGGCCACCAAGAGGGGGCAGGAGCTGGAGACGGTGAGGAAGGGCGTGAAGGAGGCCGAGGAGGGGAGGCAGAAGGCCGAGGTGGAGGCGGCCCAGCTGAGGGTGGAGGTGGAGGCGCTGTGGAGGAGGGGGGATGACCTCCAGCAGCGCCTGGGGGTGGCTGAGGCGCAGGTGCGCAGCCGCACCTGCACCCTCAGTGCCACCTTCACCGCCGAGCAGGGGCTAGGTCCACCAGGGTTACAGAACCAGGGTAGCGGGAGCAGGAGTGGGAGTCAATGACTAGTGGATTTGCTCAAGGGGTTGCCTAAGGGCATTTTTCGTGGTGAGGAGCGATATGGGGCCCAAGTGGACATGTGCCACTTCGGCCTAGTGGGAAGCGGAAACCCCAACCCCTGTGATTTTAGGGCGACCCACATGGCTGCTGCTACCCTCAGGCCTCCCCTCACCCCCTTGGTTGTGGGGCTGAATGAGTATTGCACTTGGAACGCTCCACCATGGTTCACATGGTGTAGCGTCCAAGTTGTTCGCCCCCCCAAGGGACGGACAGCATGGGCCTTCACGCCCATTTGCGTGATGGGGCGCCCATGGCGCCCCCCCCCCTCCTTCTCCGTGATGGTGACCTTCCAGTACCATCTTCCCCCCCTGCCGGCAGGCCTCGTCCGCCGGCTCCTCCCACCGCCAGGCTGCCCCCTCCGGCAGCCTCTTCTCCCCCTCCACCTCAGCACGGGCCGCCACCGGCTTAGCGGCCCGTGCCCCTGCTGCTTCTGCTGTTCCTGCTGCTGCTGCTGCCTCGGCTGCCTCCTTGACGAAGAGACGCGGCAACGGCGGGATTGTGGCCTTGGAAGAACAAAAGAAACAAAAAACACACACGCGATAACTACCGCGATAGCTCGCGCGATAACTAGATAGAACGCGATAACCCAGCGCGATAACTAGTTAGAGCACCCGGTTGGTACCTTCCAACCATCATTTGCTGCCAGCAGGGGCATGATACCTTGCATGCCAACCCCCTATCCAGATTTTTCGGTGCATATTCCAAGCACCTTCCGCTTCCGACGGAGGTGGCAAATCTTGCATGCAATGTTGCAGGCACCTAAGAAAGCCAGCCCGTCTTCTGGATTTCCGAGCACAATTTCCGAGCACAATTTCCAAGCGTCCTCCGGTGCCCCACCGTCGTCCAACCTTGCATGCAATATCGCGAGCACTTACGCAACCGTGGACAACACCAGAATGTCCGAGCACTTCTAGAACAGGGTTTACCATGGGTCACCGGTTTTGGCCCAACCATTTCGGACTGGGGCCCAAGAACTCTACTAAGGGTCGGGGTATCAAAGAGTCCACGGGGAATTCACAAATTGCTAAGTTGTTGGCAAGCCAAGAAAAAATTTCAAGGGGAGGGGTTTTGCGACATGTGATGAGGCGAGGATGGGTCAAACCAGTGGGCGAGGCCTTTGGAATGCCCGACCCCGGTGAACATCAAAGGCATTAAAAAAAAAAAGGCAGTGCCCCTCTTGAATGGCACAGCCCTCTCCACCCAAGGGTCCGGGAACCCCAAACTGCTGGAGGGCACAAAAAGAAAATGCGACCCATCCTCGGCCTCATGATTATGGGTGAGCATAATGAGGCAATTAACAATAAATGTCCCTTCACGCACAATGTAGGGGGGGGCATCGCGATGGAGGTGCTGCGGGGTGTGGTCATAGCTCGAAATTTCTGCCATGTCAAGAATGGTGCAGCTCCACCCAACGTCCCCCACCACACTCTTCTTCGCAGTTTCAAGCACATGCTCTGCGACCCTTTTGAGGACCGGCAGATCGTGCAGCTTGTGGGGGTTGTGCTTGTGGTGGTTGCGGCCCCCATAGTTGCCATACACAGTGCCGCGGGTCCCTCAATCTTGGGGCCTGCCCAAAATGGGGGGGTTCTCATTGAAAATGGCTACCTCCTCTGAGAGAGGCACCCTCTCAAGATCATCCAAAAGACTGTCGAGCTGCACATCGCTCAAAAAATTGTGCTCGAGCTAGTGGTTCACCACCAACCTGTCCCCGGTGGTGACCTGAAGATGATTTGGATCCCTATTACAGGCCCCCATGGGCTCTGCCGCAACCACTCCCTCGGCCTCCCCAATAAGGGGGGGGGGGGGGTTGCCCCAAAAGAAAAAAGAATCACCCCCTGCCCCAAAACAATGCGGGGAAGGGTGACCCCATACCACTCACGCTCCCACTCCCTTGTGGGGCAAATTTAAGGGAGTGCATGGGGAGCTTGGTTTCGGGGTCGTCAGTGCAGACCCAGCGGGTGTTGTGGGTGAGGGGTTGGGGGAACCAACCATCCGACTTCCCCTTCCCCTTACCAGGTTGGATCCTACCTTCTGGACACTAATCATGAGGGGGTGGTGGGGTTTGTCCTTCCCCCTCCCACCCCCTCACTTCCTCCACCTCCTCCACTTCCTCCTCCACTTCCCCCTCTTCCTCCTGACCCACATAGAGGGTCGTCTTCGTCCCCGCACCCTTCTCGGCATGGGTGGTGACAGACTCCACCACGGCGTCCACGTCCTCCGGATGAAGCTAGATCAAAACTCCAGCAACCCCTGAATTTACCTCTGGCAAGTCGAAGATGTAGTTACTGAGAACCAGGGGGTCGTTGTCGTTGGCCATCAAGGGGGACTTATGGACGATGGGTCCAAAGTGCACACCCTTTTTCGAAATGACTCGCCACAGGGCGCCTCACAGTGGTGTCACCCATCGTAAATCCCTCGGGTCCGCAAAGGCGACGGATCCCAAGGAGCTTTTGATGGTGCTCGCACCAGGCGTGGGCAGCAGCAAGGGCCATTACAAAGTATTTGAGAGCTAAAGCGAAGAGGGGAAACATGGAACAAGAGAAAATGAAGCGCGATAACCTACGCGATGACTCGCGCGATAACTAGGTTATTGTGCGATAACTAGTGCTCTAACCCCGTTCTAACTAGTTAGAGCACAAAAAGACCAAATCACAAAAAGTACAAAACGGGCAATACCGAGCAAACGAGACATGCAAGGCACATTGTTGCATCATAGTGCACCCATGTAACATGTGAAACTCCGACCATATTAACAACCCCCAAAATTGGGGGGGTTCCGCACCACGCCCTGGAACAGCGCATCCTAAGGTTCCAAAGCAGGACGGGGAAAAGGAGGGCAAGGACACAACGGGGGCCCAGGTAAGGCACCAATGACAACGACCCCGCAGCAAGTGAGACACGCAACGTCTCAGAGGGCACAAGCGGCAGGAGTAGCAGCAGAAGAGGTCGAGGAAGAGGTCGGATATGGCGATGAAGAGGAGGAGGACGAAGAGGAAGATACACCCGGGGAAGCGGAGAAAGAGGTTGAGGCGCATCCACCCAAGAGCGCAATGAAAAAGCCAAAGAAAAAGGCGGCTTTCATGATCAGCGGGCAGGCCAAACGGGGTCAAAGGGCGAGTTCTGCCAGGCCAACACAGAGGCAATGGAGGACAACGCCCACCACCTTCCAGCACAACTGGGAGTGTGCAAAGCAGCAATGTCACGAGATTCTTGGTTGCTTCGCTGCCCAGGTGCGCCACCACTACCGACACTGTTTTAACAAAATAGGGACGCTTTGTGTAGATCAGTCGGGCAATCCGTTTGTGGGAGAGGTAGCAAAGGTGTACTCCGGTGGTCTGCGGAAGAGCTTTGTGTGGGCAGTATCTGCAAGGTTGCAGGTTGGCTTGTCGTTGACGATTCACAGTTTCAAGATCCGTGGGGACCACACACGTGCAGTACCAACGGCCAAGGACTTGTTGATTCGCAAATACGACTTGCCAAATTTGGAGGAGAACCAGGCACAATTGCCGTTGGACCTGGTGCAGTATCAACGGGCTTACGAAGAGAGGCGGCTCGCACGAGAAGTGGCCGCAGCAACAGCGGCTGCAGCTGAGGCAGCAGCGGCAAAAGGGCATCCCGGTGTTGACCCCAGCCAACCAACATCGCCAGTGTGGCACGTTTGTTGCTTATGTTGCTGGGGGACGCTGGGTTACGCACGCAGTTACAAGGTTGGGGTGAGGTTCTGTCTGGTTATTGGTCCGGTAACGCGGTAATAGGTCCGGTTACGCACGCGGTGACAGGTCAGGTAACACATGCAGTGAGGTTCCGTCCACCAACGGGTCCGGTAACGGTTCCGGTTGCACATGCGGTAATGTTGTTGGTACACAGTTTCGTACATTCTTTTCAGTATCAACCGCCAGCCTAAGGACATGGAGCTGCGCAAAGACACGATGCCCCAGACGTTGAGGCTCCCGATGTGCCACCGGCCAAGGTCCACTAGGAGGCGCCAGTGGGTGGGGACCTGAGTGGTATGGCGGCAGAGATTCTGGAGTAGCCGCTCAGAGGAAAAAGAAGAGAAGAGCACAAGGAGGAGAAAAGAAAAGAGGAAAAGAAAAGGAAGAAGAGGGAAGGATGGCACATGGATCAAATGGTGGACAGTGGACAGTGGGCGGCGCACCTCAATGGTGTGCCGGTACCTGCCGCGCATGCGCACGAACCGAGGGGCTGTCGTCTAGCGAGGTCCAGCCGGGTTGGGGGGCCCGGCATCACACAACTCCTACACCAACACCCTCTCGTGTCGTGCTCATTCCCCCGGCGAGGAAGGGCGGCCCTCCCTTAGGGGATGGGGTTGAGCTGGGAGGCGGCCGCTGACGATGCTGTGCATGCTGCGGTGGGGAAAGTCGCCGTTGGGGCATCGAGCCCAAGATGGGGACAGCATGGGGACAGCAGGGGGCAGCGGAGGGATAGGAGGGGGTGGGGGGTGGGGGGTGGGCGGAAACCGGTGCTGCGTGAGTCGGCCCTACGCAGGGGCCTATGATGAGCCACGCGTGGTTGAGGTAGCCGGGGCAGCTTGCCTTGGGCGTGTGGCGGAGCCATGATAGTGTATAGTATTCAAAGTGGACAAATGGAACTGATGGACTCATGTGGTCATTTTGCATTTGAGGTGTCTACCATGTACAATAGTGCACTATGAACTTTGTTGTTATTGACTTATTGCTATTAGCTAAGGGAAAAGGCCTGGTAACGCGGTAATAGGTCCGGTTACACACCCGGTTACAGGTAAGGTAACACATGGAGTGAGGTTTAGTCCGGTAACGGGTCCGGCTACGCATGCGGTAACCCCTATGGTAGCCGTTCAATATTTGCACCTGTGTCCTGTGTTGACGGGTTTTCTTGTCATGCCCTTGCGCCCCAAGTCCCTGTTGGGTCGCAGCCGTCAGCGGCGCATCGAGTTCATCGCCAAGAGGAAGAGCAAGGCAGTCCGGGGGCACTTGTCCAACGCATGCTGCGGTGGCAGTCCAACGAAGGCGTACGGGTCCGTTATGGAAGTATTTGCCGATGTGGTGGCACCGCTGACGTTGACAATGGCGGAAGCTTTGGAGTCCAACGGCCCGGGCGAGCTACAGTACCTCATCCCCCGCTACATCCTATTCAAGGTTGTGCTGGGAATGTGGCGGCCGCGCCATGTCGACGATGTGTGGTGTCCTTCAAGAATGTGCTACCACCGTGGATTGTACGAACTCTTAACAAGGAGGGAGTATTATTTATTGCATAAATTTGCAAACCCATGCATCACCCATGTCCTGTTTGCAATTAATTGGGCGTGGTGTGACGTGTGGCGGTGGGGGTGTGCTGCTGCAGGCGATGAGGCCATTGTTCCCCATAAGGGGAAGAAGGCTGGTCCACTGCGGCAGGTCATCCCCGCAAAGCCGCACAGCACTGGTATAAAGTTTTATGTTTTAGGGGATGCGGTGTATCCCTTTACAAACGTGTACCTCTCTGCCAGCAAGAAAACCCAAGCACACGCTAGTGGGCAACGGGTGGCTGGTCCATTGACTCCAACGGAAGTGGTGCATCATTGCGTGGATCATGTGCCCGCGAAAACAGCTATCGTGGCCGACAGCTATTTTGGTGGGCATGGCATGGCCCACCAATTGGCGCTGCGTGACCACCATTTTCTCCTTTTGTGTAAAAGGGACGAACACGGTGTTGCTGAGGCGGGTGCATTGCTGAAACCGGGTGAGGTTGCTGAGGCGGTTTGCTGAGGCAAGGGCTGCAGCCTGAAGGTGTTCAAGAACCCGAAGGTTGGCTCCAAACCCCCCGGAGTTGTTCCGTTTGTGACCAACTGCACGTACCCCTCCCAATTCACAAAACACAAGAACGGCTATGAGCTTCCCCCTGTGCTTGCAGCCTATCGTGCTTTGGCAAATGGTGTGGACTCCGCCAACCAAATGGCCCCGGAAGACCGGGAAACCGGTCGTTTCAAGTCATGGCGGCGTGCAGTACTCGCCTTTATTATAAGGTATTGCATCATGAATACTTTCACGATTTGTTGACGAAGTGGTCTGGTCCCACGGAAGACATCCCTTTGGGATTTTCAGTGGAACCTTGCCGAGCAACTTGGGCCAGACCACTTTAAAACACCGGCTCAGGATGTAAATATTCCGATTCACATGGCGACCCGTGGCATCTGTAGTGTGTGCCACGGGCGCACTTATTTCAATTGTGGACATTGTGGCATCCCCAAGCACAAGAGATGCTTTGCCACCAAGTACTCTCAGCAATAGTCTGTGACGATGTTTTTTTTTGTTGTGCACTTGCTGGTTACCGTGGTAAGAGGGCAGGGATGACAAGACAGCATAAAAAGTAGTGGTTTCATGATGTAACTGGACCCGTTACTGGGTGCGCAACCACACTTAGTTGTAACGAGGTACCACAGAATACGGTGTAACCGGACTCGTTACCGTGTGCGTTACCGTGTGTAACCGCACTTGTAACCGCACCTTGAAACATAGATTTGCTGTGTGGGTAGAAATACGTTACCCCACCCCATGTACTTACCCGTACGTAACCGAGATAAAGGAATATTAAGCGGAACAAAATGTGTGCAATCTAATTAAACAAACTAACAAATAACTCCCGACAAAACACATTGATCCATGCAAACACTATATCTAATGGAAAAGCATTGACAACGTATTGGAACTATACAATTATTCCTTTGTCTACAGAAGCGCCATTTTTGGGCTTCCACTCACCATACCTGCTAGTACGTTATCCCCGTAAGCTAGGAGAACGCGCAGAACGCGGATAACGCTCCAGAACGCTCCGGAACGCGGATAACACGGAGACCGCGGAAAACGCTTACAGAGGCATGTGCGGAAGCACTGAACCGGAACGAGCAGAACGCGGATAACGCGTAAAACACAGCACACCTATGTTGGGGGGGCCGCGTCCTCACAGTTGGGTATCCAGCCTACGCGGTTGGTCCCCCCCAGGTTTCGCACTGGTCCCCATGGGTGGGGATGGCAGAGGCTTGGTGGCCATGACCTTCTCGATCCCACCACGGCCGCCTCTGCCACCCCGTCTACTGCACGCTGAAGGAGAAGTTCTCCAACGTATCGTCCTCTACGCTCCCTCTAGCGTCCTCCGCTTCCTCCTCTTCTTCCTCCTCATCGCTATCCGCCTCCTCCTCGTCCTCGCCGTCCGCTTCCGGGTCGTCCTCCCCGGCGTCCCCCTCTTGAGTCTCCTGGCTAAGGGGCGGCTCGCTTCCCTCGGCGTCCTCCGTGCCCGTTGTAGTGATCCCGTGCGCGGGTGCAAAGCATTGCACACGCAACGGGGTGTCCGGGCATCCGCTACACACGTATTGCGTGCGGCCTTTGCCGCAATGTGCACAAGTGCGCCGTTGGGCGCCGGCAACGGGGACGTGGATGTTGCGGCGCGGCTGCGCATCGGTACAGTAGCGGCGGCGAAGGAGGGCCCACTGCCACTCCCACATGCTATCCGTGCCACGGCACCTTTCTAGGGCGCGGCAGGTTGCAAACGCGTTGGCCGCGGCGTATCGCAGCAAGAAGCCTCGCACGGCTTGCGACCACGACATGTGCCTTCCCAAGAGGCGCATCTGCAACGCCATCTGGTTGGCAGAGTCCACCCCCCGTGCCAGTTGGCGGTACGCAGCAACGAGGGGGTGGATTTCTCGGCCCGTGTGGTGCAGGGGGCCCCGCGCAGCGTACCACACGTTGGACAAGATCGGCACCAATTTGGGAGGTTTGCCTCCGGTTTTCGGCTGCTTGTACACCTGCAGGGCGTACTTGTGGCCGTCAACCGTGGCCACAGCCGTCTGCCCGGCCTGGATGCGGTCACCGGCTTGCAGGACACCGGCCGTGTCCTTTCGCACCATGGTGATGAAGGGGCGGCCCTCACGCGCAAGCCGTTGTGCGGTGGCGTGTGACCCGAAGAACGAGTCCCCTACAAGGACCGTGTAGACCGGCAGCTGTTTGGACCACATCGCCATCAGCTGTCGGGCGTTGAGGTTGCCCGCACCACAACCGTGTCGGCGTAGGACACCACGGCGGCCAGTGTAGAGGTAGACGTCCACAATGTACCCCGTGCCGGCATCGGCCAAGCAATAGAGCTTGATGCCGGTGTTGTGCGGTTTCCGCACAATGTACATCTTGAGGGGGCCTGCCCTAAGGCCCGTATGCGGCACTAGGGTTTCATCCCCCGTGGCCGCGCCTCCCATGGTCCATGCTGCAGCCCAATGGGCACTAACCGCCTCAATAAGGTCCACCACATCCGGGCGACAATGTTTGTGTAGATCGTAGTATTGCCCCCGGGATAGCAACCGTGCTAGATAGGCATTGTACACCAACCCGTCACGGTCCCAGACTCCATCCACCTGCATGGGCCGCACCATGCCCAGCAACAGCACGAAGGTGTTGTACCGTGGTACTAATGGGATGAGGTCCTCCCTTTCCCGGGCTCGCAGAATGGCCTCTTGGGCATCCACAATGGGTTTCATCATGTAGTCCCATATTCCATCCGTGTCTAGCTCACCGAGTTTGGACTCCCCGGGTCGTAACCCGTACTCAATTGAAGTGGCACAGTGCTCCTTGCGGAGGCGACCAGCCGAGAGATTAAGAGGCATTTCAAAGTGCTCTAAAATAATGTTGGTAGCAATGATGGGACACACAGTACACACCAAATACGCAAAACACAGTGTGCACAGCTTCTAGAGGCACATTCGGAGGCACGCTAACCGGAACGCGCAGAACGCGGATAACGCGGAAAACACAGGGGAATGCTTCCGAAAGCATGCAAGAGGCGCACGAAACAGAGCACGGAGAACGCAGGCAACGCAGAAAACGGTGGGTCGTATTCTTTTTCCAATCAAACCGTGTATCCGTTAATGTTTTCTCTCCCCCTTCCCGACATGCGGGTCGGCTGGTGGTGTAAGAATCAACTCACAGCGCTGTGGGGTCGTTTGTGGCCGGTCCAAGGGGCAGGCCACGAACCGCCACCACCGCGTTGCCACCAGTGGGGGGGCTGTTGGGTAAGGGGTGCTGGCGTTGGGTTGGCCCATGCGGGCGCCACCGGGTGGGGCTGGGAGGCCTTACGGCCGACGGCCTCGTCGGCATCCGGCCAGGAGGCCGTGGACTGCGTTGAACCCGGCGTTGGCCCAGTCACCGGGCTCTCGAAGTCGGTTCTGACGGCCGGCATCTTCTTCTGGGGCGTTACTGAATGGCAAAAAGAACGCGGATACCGTCGATCACGCAGCGAATGACTCCCGAAGCACCGCGGAAGCAAACCAACAATGACACGGATCACGCGCATAACGCGGCGGACGCCCCTAGAAGCATGGTCGGAGGCACAGGGACGCAACGCGCGGAACGTGAACGGCGACAAACAACGAACTCACACCTACCTCCAGCATAACATTCTCGTCGGCGGATTCGTCCCCAGTCTGTTCGACCTTCACGTTGATCGGCGACCTCCTCTGCTCCACCGGCGTGATGCTGCGGTCCCTGTCGGCGCGGGGCTCTGTACAAGGGACGCCAAAAGCTTGCAGCACAGTGTAACTGCCCCCAGAGGCGCGACCGGAAGCACCGATCCGGGACGCGGATCACGTGGAAAACGCGGCCGACGCCTCTGGAAACATGACCGAAATCACATTAGGGGGACATGCAGAACATGGAACACACAGTGGCCCTACCTTCGGCTTGCATCGGTTCTTCTTCCTGTACTTCCTCTTGCGTCGGTGGCCGCTCATACTGCTCCCACCATTCCCCTTCCGCTTCTCCCGGTTCCACGTACTCTTGCTTGCCCCGCCACTCCCACCCTTGCTCCCACTCCTTCTCAATCTTCACGTACGGCTCCGGCTCCGGCTCCAACATCCGCAGTTGGGGTTGGGGTTGCAGCTCATGGTGGTGTTCGTAGGGGTGATGGTGGTGGTGGTGGGGCTGGACCGGGCGCGGGAGATGGGGGTACCCAAACGGGGGTGGCGGACGCAACTGGGTTGTGCTCCGAGCGTCCCCGTAATCTGCTGCCATCTGCAACGAAAACACACGGAACGAGGATTATTACCCCTGGAGGCACTTCCGGAGGCATGACTTCGGCAACGTGGATCACGCGGCGAACGCGCAGAACAACCGGAAGCAGCTCCAGAGGCGCGTTGGGAGGCAAAAAACCGGAACGTACATAACGTACATAACGCAGCATACCCGCAGCGACGCCAACTCCCTCTTCTTGATCATCGTCCACGCGCCCGTCGCCGGCAGCTCCTCCTCGCGGTCTTCGGTGAGGGTATACGCCATCATCCCGGCCATTGTGACCGTTCTCTTGTATCTCTCTTTGAGGTCGTCGGTACTCATGTCCACGAGATCTTCGGCGGCCAGGCTCGCAAGGGACGGCGGCGGTCGCCTCCGCTCCCCAAGGGGGTGCTGCCCCTTCAGCGCTGCCAAGGGGACCCCGTGCAGCTCCGGGCCCGGTGCCTCTGACCCCACGAGCGCGCTGGGCGGCCTCTCCGGGGCCTCCACGCAGCCAGTACAAACGGAGATCCCTTTCAGGATCCCATCCGTGGCCTGCCGGTGTCCCGACGTCCGGTAGACGCGGTCCAAGTGTTCACGGGCGGCGGAGGCGGATCGCGCGTTCTTAACGCCGCAGGCCAGCAGACCGTGCACCGCGGTCGGGCGCACCTGGCTGTGCAGCAGGGTGGCAGCAGCAGCATCCTTCCGACCACTGGCGTCCGCGCTCAAGCACACTCGGTAGTGCTTCTCCAGCCGTCCCAGTGTCACCCCATACTCCGCCAGAAACGCGAAAAACACACAAATGTCCTCCAGAAGCATGTCCGGAAGCAGAGAACCGGCACGCGGATCACCCGCATAACGCGGCGGACGCCTCTAGAAGCATGGTCGGAGGCACGCAAAACACAACGCATGGGACGTGAAGAACACCTGCATGTCGTTCGCGTATTGCGCGCTGTCTTTGTAGTGCTCGAAGCGAGTCTCCTTCGCCGGGATGGACTTCTGGGGACCCACCGCTCCTTCAATCTTGAAGCCCACGCTGCCCACTCCGCCCGCCTTCTCTTTCCCCTTCTCTTTCCCCTTCTCTTTGCCCTTCTCTTTGCCCTTCGGCTTCCCCTCCTTGGCCTTCCCTTCCTTCCCCTTTGCACCCTCCACCACCACAACGTCCTGCGCCGCCGCTGCCAGCTCCTGCTTCTGCTGCCCAATCGCCTCTCCTTCTGCCTCTGGCTCCTTCTCCTTGTCCTTCTCCTTCTCCTTGTGCTTCTCCTTCTCTTTCTCCAAAACGGTACTCCTTGCGGCCTTCTTCTCCGGAGTGGGCGCCCGCTGACTTCCACTGGCGCCGCTGGCGCTGGCACTGCTGGTGCTGCTGCTGCTGCTGCTGGAGGAGTCGTCTTCCTCCTCCTCCTCCTCCTCTTCTTCTTGCGGCGTGTCCTCCGCCCAGGCCCAAAACCGGTCCTTCTGCAGCTGAAAAGAACGTACAGAACACGGATAACGCAAGACGTGCATCCAAAAGCAGGGGTGGAGGCAAGAAACCGGAACGCGCATAACGCGGATAACGCGCGGAACGCTCCCAGAAGCGCGTTTGGAGGCAAGGATGCAGCACGTCATGGACGCAGAAAACACAGCCTAGGGCCCCCTGAAACTAGAGGCACACGTGCAACGCATTGACATACCCTGTTGTACTTGAACCAGTGATCTTGCTTGTTGCGACAGTCGCAGACCTGGGGCAGGGCCCCCTTCTTTGCGGCCTTCGGCACCTTGACGTGGTACAGCTGCACCGTGGTCAAGTAGAAGGCCTTGCCGTCTTCCCAACCATCCGGCAGCTTCTTCTGCTTCTTGGCCCTTTGCTCGACCCACCCGCACCAGTACCCCGCTGTGCAGAAAAGAATGCAATCAAGAGAGCAGGTTTTTGAGGTGGCCCGACGCACTTGCGCATGAGTTTTCATGCGGTTCATCCATTTTCAAGGAGAGAACCACTTTGCATGTTGCCTCTGCCTCTGCTTCCATCGTTCTGAGCGTTGTACAGGTGCCGCGCGTTGGCCGCATTTTCCGTGTTCCGCTTCGGTGCTTCCGCCCGTGCTTCTGGAGGCACGTTTGCTGCGTTTGCCGCGTTCTCTTCGTCTTCCCCGTTGCCCCAGAGGCCCTCTTCTCACAAAATGACCACCGCGCTGTACCCCAACAACTGTAAGCAGTGGCTGAAGGCTGATGGAGCGTTGGAGAAGTGGAAGCCGAAGGAGGCGGGCCAGATGAGCTTCGTTGTTTTCCAGCTGAAAGCACAAACATGTATGTGCCCGCAACATGCAACCTTCGTTGTCCTCGTTCGTTTTGTCCGTCACATGCTTACTCGACATTGCCCCTTGATTTGGTTCCCCGGAAGCGTCGTAAAAGCAAGGGTGTTTTTCCCGACCCCTAGAAGCGCCCATTTCGTCATCTACGTCGTAGACAAAGGAATATTCCTTTGTCTACAGAAGCGCCATTTTTGGGCCTCCGCTCCCGCCTCCGCTCCGTACGTTATCCCCGTAAGCTAGGAGAACGCGCACAACGACAATAACACTCCGTAACGCTCCGGAACGCGGATAACGCGGAAAACGCACAAAACGCTTCCAGAAGCACGACCAGAAGCAGAAAACCGGAACGCGGATAACGCGGATAACGCGGAAAACGCTTCTAGAAGCACAACCAGAAGCAGAAAACCGGAACGCGGATAACGCGGATAACGCGGAAAACGAGGGACTCGCTTCCAGAAGCACCACCGGAAGCACAAAAGCGGAACGTAGAAAACGCGGCCAACAAACGACCCCTATACGACGCTAAGAACGGTGGAAGCAAAGCTGGAGGCAACATGCAAAGTGCTTTTCTCCTTGAAAGTGGCTGAACCGCATAAAAACTCATGCGCGAGTGCGTCGGGCTACCTCAAAAACCCCCAGAAGCGTTGTAAAAACAAGGGTGTTTTTCCCGACCCCTAGAAGCGCCCATTTCGTCATCTACGTCGTAGACAAAGGAATATGAAACTTGTTGCTTCGTGCTTTGATAGGGTGTTCTTTCAAAAATGTTACTGTACGGCAAGCAATTGACAAACATGTTCGGATTTGTTCCTTCTCCTTTCAAGGCAGCCAAATGAGAGGGAAGTGGTGCTAAGGACAAGGCGCCTAAAAAAAAAGTGCATCCCAAATGTTTCCGTTGCGATCATCAGGTGCGGGCAAAGGATGCAAGTCGTAATCAGCGGCCGGTGGAATGTGATTGTTGCTCCGCCATCTTCCACTTGGGATGTGCCGGTCTGACTCATCCACCGCGGTTTGGGTCGTGGGCATGTGATGGATGCAAGAAGACCATGTAGGCCCAGTCTGTTGTAACATCCTTCGGCGATTGCCTGGATTCGTCACTATTTGTTCGATTGCGGCTGAAAGAGATACTTTGTTTGCTAGTGTAAAAGAGAGTGGCACGAAAGCATGGAACGTATCTTACTACCAGTGGCACATGATTTGCGATTGTTGCATTGCGATTGCACATGGGTGCGCGATCTAAAGGCCCAACCCGAGGGTGTCAAGGTGGAGACAACAAGGGACGGGCAAGGGGGCAAGAATCGAAAACAATAGCAAGCTCTCCGTGGGTACATAACCCGGACTCTTAGGTCTGAGTTCCCGGGTCTCCATAACCCGGACTTAAGGGGTGTTCCTAGCCGCGGCTGGGCGGGTTGGACCCCCCCTCCCCCCCCCCTCCCCCCCTCCCCCCCCGTGGCTGGCCACGGCTGGCCAAAAATGGCTGGGGGGGAAATTTGGCCAAAATCAAGGAAAACGAAGAAAAAACGGCCACACTTGGGGTCCCTAGGGGTGCAAGCCAACCCCTTTTGACTTGTGGCTATATGTGCTACTGCATTTGGGGCTACTAGGTTGTGTGGCCTCTTTTGAAGTGCGAAATGACCACCCTCCCTCCCATGCTCAATATCAAGTGCAGCTGAAGATACACAATGTGGCAAAGACATAATGCAAAGACAATCATCAATGTCTCATATCGCATTGTTGTGAAGAGGAGCCCCAAACAACGGGCTACCATGCGAAAGTGAAATAGAGAAATTGGGGTGAAAAATACATATCGTGACAAAAGAGGGTGCAAATATGGGACTATGGCTATGCCTCTACCACAGTGCCCTCCTCCTCTTCATCTCCATACACCGAGCCCTCGTCATCAGCAGTGACCTCTTGATACGTCTCAACATCAACAACAAAGTACCCTCTCTCATCCATGGAATGGGGGATAATTTCCTTTTCAACCGAACAATAAGGAACAAGGATGTTACCTCCATTCCACTCAAGCACCGCCGACCCATCCTCTTTTTCCTCCCGCAACCGGAGACAGCGAATTGTAATGTTAAACCTTGTATCCTTTGTTCGCTTTTGAAAAATAGAAATGGCCATACGGAGCCGGTTGTCCTCCGGGTCGCGGTACGTGAGCATTTGATCAAAAATGAAATTGGTTGGCACTCGCTTTTGCTCTTTCTTATGCTTTTTACATATCAACTCCCCCATGTCATCATCATACTCCTCCCCTTGGGGTGTGCTACCCCCACGCACACGCTTTTTGAGGCCATACCGCATTTTATCCTTCTTCCCCTTTCCAAAAATGGTGGTGGCAAAACTTTGCGCTGCCACTTTGGCGGCTGGAAGCTTGGCCTTTGCAGGGGTGCCGGTGTATCCGAGCGATGGGTGCTTCCTAAATTGCTTGATGTACTCCTCTTGTAACTTGACAGCCTTATCCGTGTCCGTTTGAAATGGATCGGAAAGACCATGTAAGGTCCAATCCCTCGACCGTTTTTAATGGGTTAGGCGTGACAACGGGGAACACGGGTGGTTGCATGGGTGCAACCGCATGTGGCTTTGCAACGGATGCGGTTGAGGCACGGGATGGGATGGGGAGAGGCCCGGTTGAGCTGGAACCTGTAGGTGGTTGCATTGGGGCAACCGGCTGTGGTGGTGGTGGTGGTGGTGGTGCAATGCATGCGGTTGGGCTAGAGCTACAGCTTGAGCTAGAGCTAGAGGTCGAGATGCTGCCTGTCACATGTGCAGTTGGTTCACCCAAGCCGCTATCAATGCTCCCACCCCACATCCATTCTCCCGAATCCAAATTATCGCCTGACTCGTTGCCTACATGCTCGACTATCATTGGGATTTGTGGTTTCGGCGCCTTGAAGGGAACCAATGCGTCATAAACCCGGCGACACAACACCAGAAGAATCCACATTTGCTGTGGAAGGAAGGCAAAAAGCAATTCGGCAATAATTGGGCAAATTTGCCAAAAAGGGTTATGGAAATTTTTGCGTTGCAATTGCCCCAAGGGAAGAAACTTTCCCGTAGATGGACGCATTGGACAAATGGGCTCGTGCCCCACAAGGCCGTTCTTGTCCTTGAACTGCTTACCACACTTAGGACACTTCACGGGCTCCAAAGACCATGCAACAGGCTTGGGTTTAAGGGATGCAGGGTTAAGTGGACATTTTGCCTCATGTGCCTCAACCCCGTAAATATTCCCAATGATTTTCCCACAATTAAATGGGCAAGGAACGGGCGGAAGGATAGTTGCCACACGCGGCCCCTCACAAAACTTCTCGTGTTGAAGACGTGCATGTTCCGTTTTCCTAATGACCCCACGCCGCCGACATGGCCACTTGTCATTCACGGGCGGTGGGGGTAGTGGGTCAGCAGGAACCGGTTGGCAATTTTCCACATGGTTAGCCCAACCGCACGCGGCAACCATTGTATTGCACGTGGGACATGCTTTCATGATTGCCCCCTCATCCCCCGAAGTTGCCCCCAAATCCGCGGAGAGTGCCCCCAAATCAGGCGGCTCCTGCGGCTCATCCGCAATGTTGTCGGCCTGCGGTGCGTCAACATCCACTACGTCCCCGGCCGGTTGGCGCCGCTTGTACCGCTTATGCAAGGTGGTACCGCCAACCTGCAGCTCCGTGTGGCCCACCCCGTCCGGCAACGACGCCTTGAATTCGGCGTCGTGCAGCAACGCCCACGCAGCATCGGAGGCCCAATGTTTGTGGGACCCCCAATGCTGCAAGACAACCTCCAAAATTTTGCAATGTGCTTCAAAGCCGACGGGGCACTCCGATATAGCGTTTTTGGCGGCGGAGCGCACCGCATCATTAATAGAAGACATTTAAATTGTCTACGCAGCGGTGTAAGAAAAAGGTGGATAACACGGCACAAAAATTGACATTGCACGGAATAGACCTTGTTAGCATGCAGCATGCACTACTCATTAAACCAAACGCCTAATTGAAACAGACGCCTAATTATGCACCAACCGTGGAAAAATGTTTTGGCCTCTCTATACCATACCGTACATACAGTGCCAGTAAGGCTGGTTTGCGAATGGTGGCGCGTCCCGTCTTTAAACCCCAACGCGCCATGGGGCTCGGCCATTCTACACCCCTGGTCCCGTCGACGCATGTGAATTTGTTGTGCAAAGATGCCAACAAGTTCACACATTTTTTCCTATCTAAAAAACACATGCACTGGGGCATCTCCATGCATGCTCGCCGACCTTAGTTGGACACGGGGACGCTACAACACACTGTATGGTGAGCATAACCTGGCATACCAAGAATACCCCCCCAAAACAGCCATTTTGTCACACGCACCTAAACGTTCCGTGTGCCCATGGGATATGAAAAAATGAGTTTAGCACCCTGAAAATAGGGGGGGAGGGGTCAAAAAACCATAAAGCCAATTCCATACACCCACACCTGTGTGTGGTAATTCACACATTTTGAGGTATTTGTCAGTATACTCGAAGTATTGGAGAAGTATTCTTGCCGTATACTCGGAAGTGTACGGCCGTATACTCAGAAGTATACGGCCGTATACTCGGAGTATACGGAGACTTTCTACCTTCCACCCATGCCACCATTCTCATCAACTACCCCCCCCCTTGCAAGTACTCATGACTCTCCAACCCCAAAACAAATTGTACACACAAAAGAGCACCATATGAGCAAAGCAGAAGACCATAAGAAGCATTTTTGCTTGATGTCCCATCCGAAATGTCAAATGTGATCCACTTCTGCATGTTATGTACACTGAATATACATACTTATGCATATTGCACAACATATCATATCACATGATATATACCTACATGTGTTTTTTTTTTTGGTAAAAAATAGCCTTTTGACAAAATACCGTCCAACCACCAACAGGAAGCCAACGGAGGCCTCAACCGGCGACGGCAAGCAATACACAAGGCGGATGTGTATCGTGATCAATGATCCCCAAGGTGATGTGCCACAATAGGCGTTTCGGCTTTAAAACAAGGCCCTCATCAGTTCTGAAATGCTGAAATTAAAACAATTCAAGCATGCAACAAATATTTACATCGCATTTGTAATTAACAGGCCACAAATGGTACAGCGCAGACAGAAATTCACTGAGTGGGCGCATGAGCCACCGGCGGAAAAGCTGTTTTAGGCTGGGTAGCGGTCTTAAAATTTCAAACAGATGAATACTTGGCACGAATGTCAATTTAGATCTCAATTTGTGGACAGCCCTGGGCCATAGGAGTGGCAGGGCTGAGTGATACCTGACCCTCAGGACATGAACTCTGGACAGTGGACCATCGATGGCAGGGGCCTCCACCCGTTCAGCTTGGCTGAGCGAGGCCCCTTGGGGGGCGGGGGGGGCAGCAGCAGGTGCTACAGGACCCTGTCAATGGGCTGCAGTGAAATCAGACCTGTCACGGTGCAAAATCGGGAATTTCCACCACTCAGACCAATGTATGTACTGACGTTCGATAACAAAGTCAGGCTACCCCAGGAAGTGTAGAGCTCTAATCAGGCGGGGCCAACAAAGACGGTAGAAGGAGGGGGACGAACATTTGGTAAAAAATAGCCTTTTGACAAAATACCCTCCAACCACCAACGGGAAGCCAACGGAGGCCTCAACCGGCGACGGCAAGCAATACACAAGGCGGATGTGTATCGTGATCAATGATCCCCAAAGTGATGTGCTTTCAAACAAAGCCCTCATCGGAATTCATCAAAATACTCTCCAAACAGAGCCCCTTCTCCTTCGGATGGGCATTCGTAAACATATTTGTAACAATGATTGCTGCAGAAACATGTGCCAGGCATATGTGGGCCAGTTGCCCAATGGAACCGTGCGTACAGGCGCATGCAACAGGCGCACAGCATGTAGGATTCGGCACAAATCTTTCGCCGTATACTTCGAGTATACGGCCGTATACTTCCAGGTATACGGCCGTATACTCGGAGGTATACGGCCGTATACTAGTAGTATACGGTGCTCACTAGTGGCCCCAAGGACGAAAGCCATAGGCCAATAACTCATCAACAGACTCATCCGGGAGGTAATCTGTGTTGCACCCATTGTAGAAAACAATGGCATAGCGCTCCCCCCTCCATGGGGCAGGCCCGTGGTGGGCTTTGGAGTTGAAAACCACACCCGGCCAGCCCTTGTAGGCCTTCGCATCCACAACACCACCTCCAAATGAGTCTCCAAGTGGGGTATGAGGACCTCCCGTGCGAAACTGTACATTGCACCCCCCTCCGGTGGAGTCATTGTGCGGCGGGTGTCATTGTCCCCTGCACGAGTCTCGGCGGGCCAATCCTCATTAAAAATATTGAGCCCCGCATCTGCCCTAAGTTCCCCATACTCATCCTGAAGCTTGTCCATCCAATGGACAGAAATGAAGCCAGATTGGAAAGCATGGCCCCATTGGGGCAATTCCTTGAGGTCGTCGACATGACGATGATCGACGACGTCAACGGGGATGGAGACACGATGGTGTTCAACACCAAAAACGGAGGTGGTGGTGAGGGGGAAGAAAAGGGAGGGGTGCATCCCAGTACCCTTGTACCAGGTGGGGAGGGTGTGGCCCTCCAAATCGGCATGCCAGGACCATGGCGATTGGGAGTGGAGGGAGTAGAGGGGGGCGGTGTCCTCCCAATGCCCCCGCTGCACTTGGTGGGCCTTGCACTCCCATTTGCGCCAGCCAGCAGCCACGTCCCCCGAGACATGAATCCCCGGAGAGCCATCCTGCATCTCCCATTCCCTCAAATACAAACTCATCCCCCTATTGGGCCCCCCACAGCTTTTTTTAACATGCTCCACGACAGCGCGGGCATCCGAATCATGGAGCCGCAACACAATAGCTTGCAGATTAGGGTTGTTGTCAAACAACGACAACAAAGGGTCAGTGAGGCTGTGGGGTTGGGCAACGCCGGGGTGCGTTAGCTTCACCAGGGCCACAGGGGTGTCCAAGGTGGACCAAGCACAATTCTCAAGAGAAGGCCAAGACACGGTGCGTGTGCTGTCGGGGCTGTAAACACCTCTGTGCACTGTGCGGAGAGCTACGGCATCGGCCCACTTCTTCAACAAGGCATGAGTGCCCGCATCAGTCATGGTGGCAGAAAAAGAGGGCCTGGGAGAGCAAGAAGCAACATAATATGGATTGGAATGGACACATATGGAGACATACATTGCAATCTTGAGTGAAGTATGAGCCTAGATTGGTTTCAAGTGGTGTGCAATTGTTGGGCAAAGGCAAAGAATGCAACAAGATGGGCACAAAAGGCACAACAATGGAATTTTTCAACTTGAAACAACCATGTGGTGCAAACAAATACCCCCAGTATACGGCCGTATACTCTAAGTATACGGCCGTATACTCCAGAGTATACGGCCGTATACTGAGGTATTGGAGCCTTGAGTATACGGCCGTGTACCCCAAGAGCCCAAAATGGGGTATTTTCAAACACAACATTGATCATCACAATTGGCAAACTAGAGGTATTCCCCAACCCACCTATGCATGCATTGTGCATTATACATTCGTACCCACCTGTTCATGCCACATACCCCTTTCTCCCAAAACCCCCTTTTTTACCCGTATACTCCCAGGTATTCCTGGTATGCCAGGTTATGCTCACCATATGCAACGGCAGTTGTGTTGGTGATTGTGCAACTTGACCAAACATCCCATAACCACATCCCAATGCATAATGCAACTAATTACCTAATTACCTAATTACCTAATTACCTAATTACACAAACATGACAAACGTAGGTGCATGGAAATTGTACCAATACCTGCTGCAGAGACACATCATCATCATGTAATCTTGGGAGCGAAGGCAAAGAGGCAAAATGCAAAAGTGCAAGGCCCAACACAATATGGCTAGACGGTTGGGTGGCTAGGTGACAAGGTGGCTGGGTGGCTGGGTGGCTGGGCGGCTGGGCGGCTGGGTGGCTGGGCGGCTGGAGCCCCCCCCCCCCCCAACCGGAACCCGCCCTAAAGTCGAACAAGTTCTACACCGGCCGGCCAGAGGATCGAAAATAGGAGGAGCCCCCCCCCCCCCCCGTGGTTGGTTTCACTCCCTACATTGCACAACTGTGCACTGCACTAAAGCCCTTCCCTTCACAACTCCATGCAGGCCTTTGATCCGAGACATGGGGGCACTTCAAATTTTGAATACCCCAAACACATTGGCACGTACTCACGTCAACATGCATCGCACAACAAAGCGCCCCATTGTCCTAGGCTGATTTTTCATGTGGCGAGACCCTTGCGGATCCTACCACACGATGATAAGTCTGAGGGGAATGCATTCATGCACGCAAGCTCTCGAGTTGCGGGCCACTCATGGGGGCCTCAACTTCCGGACGTCCCGTGGCAAGAAAGCCTAAAGGGGAGTGGGCAGGTCTCTGCAAGCCATTGCGCTATTGGAGCGCAAGGGTTGCTTTTCCGAGGCACCCATTTACCCATTTGCCCAATTGGATAGCACGTGGAGTGGAGTGGAGTACGCATACTTTTTGGGGCCCTTTGCGGAAGCGAGCCCGGCGTCATTTGCTGCACCTGAATTCGGGAGGAATACACTCGGCATCCGGAAGATGGGTCTTGCGGCAGCTGGGTTTGCCATTGGTCATGGACAGGGATGTGTAAGTGGATGGCGATGTTTGCCCCGGCTTCTAGTGGGCGCACGTGGCTCAAAGATTGTGCGTTGTGAGGGGCCAAGAGAGTGGGCCGTTGGATGGCGGGGCGCCCCAAGCGCTCCCGGGTTTGTGCCACATGCATAGCGAAGGTGGAATTGCGGCTTACGACACCAATCCTCGTGGGTGAGACCTGGGTAAGAACAAGTGATATAACGAAGCGGAGTGCATGGCTCAACAATAGAGCCATTCCCACGGGCCGTTGCACGTAGAGTGCACGACGTATTGGTCACACAAAATTGGACTCTAATCGACAGTCATAGCCACTCACCACCGAAATCATGATACACGTGGCCAAATGGCCTTGACTAAGGGAATGTTTCACATCAACACAATGCAAGCGTGCACAGCAGAGGCTCAACAGCTTAACAAAAGCATAAATCTGAAACATGGAGTATGTTCGATTTTCGCCAACACTAGATCAGACTTGCAATACAAACGTAAGTGTGCGTATCACATGGATGCCCTCCCAAGCCCTCCCTTGGAAACACCTTTTTGGTACCATATCTTTACAAGGTGCATCGGCACAGACGTCAAAAGCCCCAGATCTTTGAGGCGCACCCTCAAAGGCATCCACCACCAAGCCCAGGGGTATAACTTAAAGCCACACCCCTGGACCACTGCCTCCAGGTTGAGTAATCGCTCCCTAGGGGAGGAGCAAAAAATGATGGACTTACGTATAAGGGATGGGAGCATAGATTGTAGCACTACCCGACAATTGGGTGACCAACGGTCTGGCCACCTGTGCCACATCTCACAGACATCTTCTGGGCCCAGGGGGGTATGGGGGACCCCTTTCGGGGTAAGAGAGCTTTCGGTAGACAGCGACGCTTCGCACCACGAGACAGTATCACCCTCTGGCTCCCATTTCATGGGAAGGTCGTACAACACTGAGTAGAAAGAAGCAAGGAAAGTGCGCACAGCGTCCAGGTGACAGGGCGACACGTTTATAACACCTATGTAGTTGTTATCCATGTATCGGGAAAGCAGGATCAAAGCATCAGGCGAGGGTGCGGGGGATTCCAGGACTTCCGCGACCATGCAGTGTAGAGGCATGAATGTGCTGAAGTATCCACGGAGGAAGTGTGAAGCACGCAACATTACTCAGGTAACACCAGACCTTGTCCACCTACCCCCCCCTCTCCTTGTTACTTAAAAATGGGCGGCAATTAACCAGGCAAAAATACATGGCACCGGGTAAAACATTGTTACTCAAGGGATGGTTGGACCCCCCACCCCCCCCTATTTTACCCAAGTAACATAAGATGCCGTGAAACATTCCCTAACCAAGACAGAAAGTCATGGCTGAGGTGCATTTGACACCCAACTCTCTGGTGCTGAAGATGGGTTGTTGTGTGGCAGGCCACACCTCAACACAGTTTCAAAGCATGTCAAATGTGTGCATCCATCACAAACGTGCGTGGAGCTACCGAGGGTGGCATTGGGCATTGTACCTTCAAGGGCAAGGAGATGGTCTCGGTCATGGGCCCGGCTTCCCATGGCTCTACACCACTATCCATCCCCATGGACCATGCTCACTCACGGTCACGTCATAGCGCAATGATAAACACAACCTAGGCAATGAAACGCACATAGTGCATGATTTGAGCACAAAGATTCTATTAGGCATCTCCCCAAAGGGTTGGATTTCTTCGTCGGGTCGGATGGACACCCTTGAGCGCCGCGCACCCCACATGAGCCACAGGGCAAGAAATCTACAAAATCCGGGAGGGTGAAGCACACAAGCACCCAATAAAAAACACGCATTTGTCAAGTGAAAATCATCATATAAATAGATGGTGTCCTCCTTGTGGGGTGATAGACCCAACATGACGCCCATGAGGGCCATGCAAGTACGAGGCGTACGCTCGGCTGGTGGTTGTTCTAGATCCCGTACAATGTATAATACACCGAAATGTATTGCCATGGAACTCCCATGGAGGGGGTGATGTTTGATGTGGCTTGTCTTCCTTTGCAGGCTTGTTCCCCAGCGGCTGTGCTTCCCTTAGCCTGGGGTGAAACTAGCCATGGCTAGGGTGGTGGGGCGAGAATAGAGGGAGACCCCCCCCCCCTCAAGGCCAACCTGCCGCGGCCGGAGGCCCCCTATGGCCTATACATCCGAGCCAAAGTGGTGTCCGACATGGCGCCGCGATGAGGCCCCGAGACGTATGCAGCGGCACCAACCCAAAAAGTTATCACTTGATATTTAACCACCGATGTGTTGTATTTCGGTTGGAAACGGCTGCGACCGTGCATGAAAGTAGCTAGGCATGTATCCCAACTATTATACCAATGCTCAATGGAAAATGGGGCACACTATTGGTTCTATGCGGAAGGCGCTGCATAGACACAGATGAAAAGTCGCATACATTGCGTAGTGACATTGCGTAGTGTGGTACAATGTGAGCCTCGAAATGTCAAACGCTCATAATCCTTGTCGTACAAAAGTTCCAACATCCAAATGCACAAGCCTGGGTTGCTGACCACCTTGAGAGGGTGCCTGAGCCGCGTCCGCCCCGCGACCTGCCCCGCGCCCGACCGCGACCACTTGTACCGGGAAATGGCCACGTTGTGGCCACACAGGAAACATGCATGCAAGTGAACCCGACAATGACCTGAAAATTCTTGCATGTTGGTGTATACTTATAAAATTCGCCTGGTAGCACAATTTGGTTCCAAAATGTCATGTCTTTTATTCTTGTTGCATGTTTGTATAGAACATTGAACAACAACCGTACCTCATGTTCCTTCTTCGGCATCGCTTTGCACTGTGTGCACAATTTTTTGGGACGGCTACAATGATGCAAAAAAGGGTTGTTGGATACCACTTTTTGGGACGGCTACAGTCATGAAGAGAAGGTTTTTTGAATGTTTGCCCTAAGTGGATGTTATACAACAGGTGCGGTATGCAACGAGGTTCGAGGCCTTCATGGGATGAACTGATGTTTCGTGTCACATCACCCTCATAGTACTATTGGATGTGCCCAGTTCAAAGTGCGAAGCAAATCTACATGGTGCTTGTTTTTGGATACAAAGTTGTGGGTTGCCATCTCAGAGGGTGCCTGAGGTCACGGCCAGGTCGCGGCCGCGGACGCGGGGCGGACGCGGGGCGTGGTCATTGAAAGGGGCACCAGAATTTGGCCACTTACCCGCCCCTTCGGCCCCAAAATGCACAATTTACCCACAAAAGTCCTCACTCTGTAACACCCTGGTCACACTGTCCATCCGCAGAACTCTGGTGTTGTTGTTGTTGTTCATTCCCGGGGGTTGCTGTGAATTCCCACGGGGTTGCTGTGCATTCTGGCAGGGTTGTTGTGAATTGCCTTGAATTTCTGGGGAGGTGCTGTTAGTTTCTGGGGGGTTGAAGTGAATTCCTGGGGGGTTGCTGTGAATTCCTCGGGGGTTGCTGTGAATTCCTCGGGGGTTGCTGTGAGTTTCTGGGGGATTGCTGTTAGTTTCTGAGGGGTTGAAGTGAATTCTTGGGGCGTTGCTGTCAATTCTTGGGGGGTTGCCGTGAATTCCCGGGGGTTGTTGTGAACTCCAGGGGGGTTCTTGGACGCTCTTGGAAAACAATACGATGCAATACAATGCACGCTGTCAGCAAACTTGTGGCATCTCACGTGTCGGCGTTGCGCAACACAACCTGATTCCTTAGGCATTGAGCACACACACACACTCTCTCTCTCTGGTACAGTACAATACAGCACGGTACAACACAGCACAGCACAACATAGCACAGTACAGTACACTGCAGTACAGTACACTGCAGTACAGTACACTACAGTACAGTGCAACAACCGCAATCCAACAGCGTACAAGGGGACTCAGCGGCCCATGCAGGGCTATTCGACCGACTGCCACTTTTTCGTGGAGTGGAACGTGTGCATGATTTTCTATCAACCGAATATGGTGTGCAGTAGGCGTTCCGTGGCACAAGGCCTCGTTCCCCCCCCCCCCCCATGGCGGCACGGCACAAAACAGGGCGGCACACGGAGATTCCGACCCCCCCCCCCCACTCCCTATTCCTACTTCGCCCGACCCTACCCGGAACGGGCCCTTAGAGACGACCACTATGGAGTGCCAGTCACATACATATGGGCCCAATGCATTTGTTTTCTTGTCTCGGGCCCAATGCCAAATGCAACAGTCACGAAAAAGAGCAACATGCCGTCCAAATCTGAACCACTGATACATGTGTGCCTCTACAAAGGATCTTGTTGGGTAGGAACACTTGGCACGGGACGGCACAAGGCCTCTTTGCCCCCCCCCCCCACAGGCGGCACGGCACGGCATGGCACAAAACAGGGCGTCACACGGAGATTTTGACCCCCCCCCCCCCTATGCCTACTGCACGGTACGGTGGCTACATCACAACACAACACAACACAGCACAACACAACACAACACAACACAACACAACAAACCAATACAAAAAAAAAGTGCACAAGTACCATTATGCACCCCATCAAAAACATGTTCCACAAAGCAATGTAACATGCAACAAAAAGGCAATCAATAAGCAACGTAACTTGAATCTTGCAAGATCCCATGGGAAATAAATTGTACAAATTGTCTTCCTAGAGATGCGTTGCTGCTCCGGCAGGAATCCTAGCACGCGATGGCATAGAAAATGAGAGTGACACATGAGGCTACGAAACGACCTCACCAAAGCACTTGCTGCACTCATGGGTGCATAAGATTGAAGTATGCATTACAACGCAAGAAACGATTAATGGATAAATCCATTGATTTAGTGAATTATAAAAAAAGGCACATTACGCATTGGCATGGTCAAAATTCTGCAAAAACATCATTGTCAGGGGACTTGGATGGACAACACAAAGAGCAGGCTCATCACTGCATCACTGCATTTGAGCTGTGACGACAAACGTAAACAATGTGCTGTACAAAAGTACACCATCAATATTTCACAATCACTTTTCACACTGTCACCATCTCTCATCAGACACCAAAGTCGTTTATGTCACCACCAGGAACAACACATATGCAGAAACAGGACAAAACAGGACAATATAAGCAGCATATGCGAAGCATATGGCGTTACACAATGCACAACAATATGTAGTATACTCATGCAATGAAAAGCAAACCAAAAATCAGAAAATTCACCCATAGAATCAAAAGTGCAAACCCCAAACTCACTTTGGAACAGTCCATTCTGAGATCTAGTCAATTCTGAGTTCTGCGGTCACATCGCAAGCTGCTATAAGGAGCACAGGCAAAGGATGGCTAATATACGCATGCAGATATATATCATCGACAGCCACCAGCAATGCTCCGAGATGGTGACTCACGGTGCCAGGCCCCTCCAATGCTGGGCTGACTCAGTCAAGTAAGTCACGAGTCACGATTTTTTGACTTAGTCAAGTCAAGTCACGAGTCACGCCGCGGCAGTAACTTCACTAGACGGGGGTAATGGTGACTGGGGGAGGAAATGCCAAAAAAAAGGGAGAATTTGGAGGATAAAAAGGGAGATTTGGATCTATAATTTGGGAGGATTTGGGATGCATGGAGAGGGTGAAATCCAATGTGGGGAAGGGATTTGGATGGGAAAATCCTATAAATTCAATGGATGCGGGATGCTTATGGGTGCATGAGGGATGTCAAATCCGACTTGGGGAAGGGATTTGGATGGGGAAATCCTACAAATTAGATCGATGTGAGATGTTTATGGACAAAAACAAATTGATGGAGGGGTAGATTTGGGTTGTCTCAATGGATGTAAAAATTGTGTTATTCACCCCCATGTAGTGAAGTCACTCATCCGCACTGTAAGCTCAGTCGCAACCGCGACCTACAGTACATTGAGCAATGATTGCACGCGACCAGAACCGATCTTCCAGCGCTGGAAGCAACCTGAGTGGAACAATGGCTCCGCCTGATTGTCAAACCGTGAAATCTATGCAACATCGGAGAAATGGTAGAATGATTCAGTGGTGACTAAGCTCAAGCCTTTTCGTGTAAGGTAAAATTGCCTTACATGCCTCCTTTGCAAGGGAAGAAGGGGCCTTAGAAGGTGTGCAAGTTGTCCGAAAGTGCAACTTAGTGCGTATATCCACCCTGTATAGAAGAGCTAGATTCGCCAAGTTAGGTTAGGGGGGGTTTGCTCTCAGAAAAGCATTGTTTCTTGGCACTGACTTCACTAGATGGGGGTCTATTGAACTTGGTTCTTCGGCACTTATTAAGGGCAATTGCAATGAAAGACAAACAAAGACAACAAAAGGCACGCAAGGAACATGAACAACTTGACAAATTGATGAACTCAAATTCTGTGAAGGGTCAAAGGGTAGTGTATCTGTAGCATGCAACTTGTGTTGGAATGGTTATACATACATTTTTGCTTCATGACCGGATTCAAGGGTTGAAATATTACGACCCAGGCAGAGATGGAAATGGGGGTTGTGGTTGAATGAACTGTTTGGGTTGTGTGGTATGAGTAGGTGGATGTGGAACTATTATGGTTGTTGTGTTGGAGGTGGTTGTGCGATTAGAGTATGATACAACATTTGTCGTTAGTGTTGTTGTTGTAGTTGTCGTTGTTGTTGTTGTCGTAGCTGTTGTAGGTGGTTTTGCAGTTGTTGTTGTCGTAGCTGTTGTAGGTGGTTTTGCAGTTGTTGTTGTCTCAGTTGTTGTTGTTGTTGTTGTTGTTGTTGTTGTTGTTGTCGTTGAAGATGTTGTAGTTGTTCTTGTTGTTGTTCCTGAGTTGGTACCCCGGAAGAGAAGGTTGCCACATCCCGGGCAGTTTGTTGTGCTTCTTGTCGTTCTTGTTGTTCGTCTGGTTGTTGTTACTCTTGTTGTTGCTGTTGTTGTTGTTGTTGTTGTTGTTGTTGTTGTTGTTGTTGTTGTTGTTGTTGTTGTTGTTCTGCCTTCTGTTTCGCATCTAGTTCCTCGGCCTTTGGTTTTTTGCGCTAGCTTGAAGCATGGTCCGCTAAACTTTTCCTCGTCCGATGATGGATAGCACCTATATCATCATCTTTATGCCCCTGATGCCACCTTCTGTCAAAAGTTTCCCACCCTAAGCGTGTGCGGGTATCCATTCTGAGCTCTTCGTACAAACGCCGAAACAGAATCACCTGCGCAGGGGTAAACTTTGGGTTAGTTTTTTGTGACCGTTGTTGTGGCAGATATTGGGCACTGTTCGTGGTACCCAACGGTGCAACCTGTGGGGTATTAGGTGTACGGGCCTTCCTGCGTTGTGCCGTGTCCTTCCCAGCCGGAAATAGCAGGGACGGTTTCAACGTCTGTCTGGGTTCCGGGGCCAGTTCAAAATCATCAGCCTCACTATCATTAGATTGCACGGGGTCACGCAGGCTTTCCAGATGCGTTGCAGCCACCGATAAAATAGATGCACCATCATCATCACCATCATCATCAGCGCTATGTACATCAGTTAACACAGGGTTGGATGCGGGTTCAAGTTCGGGTTCAAGTTTGGATTCCAGTACATTCTCCATGTTCGGAGGCGAGCGGGGCACATCATCCTCCGCTTGTGATCCTACCTCACCAACAACCGAGGGGGTTGACAATGGCACATTTTCTTCGTTTGCCACTAGAGGTGCATAGTGATCCCCTTGCAAGTGCAAATGGATAGGGTCCGGTAAGACAAGAGCAACCGGCTGTACAACCGTGCGTTCTCGCCCTGGTTGATGAATACCCAACACAACGCCGTATGCATTCACAACCGCCATTGGGACTTCGACGCCAATGGCGGTGTTCCAACCTCTTGCACGTGCGTTCTCAAAATCCTGAACTTGTTGCAGCCAGTCAGCCCCGGGGACAAAGTGGCGATACGGCGCGGGCCCTGTTCGGAATTCTCTTAAAACAGCAACCTGCACATCTTCCTAAGTCACCTCATCAATGGTGCCGTCGCGGTGCAATGGAACGTGCAATGCACGGTACAAACAAAAGCCATCACCAGGCACGCAAATGTGTTTCACGGTCCATGCATCCTTTGCAAAACCATCTAGGACGCGCATGTTAGGATGTTTAAGAAAAACATCATTCATGTCATCCCGTACGCACGCATGCGCCTGGCATATAGCGTCCCAAACGTGCACCAAGATGTCTTCATCCACGTTAATGAGGTTAGCGACATGATCTAGGGGCACACCAAATATCTCATTTGTGGTGTCCATGTGGTCAGGGTTTTCACACTCATGGGGCCAGAAAAAAAAAATCCGGTTCGCCCACCTTTCTTTGCATTTTACGCCAATTGCGGTGATGCAAAAAAAGTGCAAGCTTGGCATGGGCATACTCGACACCATGCCGGGCAGCTTGCATGATGCGATTAAGATCCTTATACAAAGTTTTGCAAGGTTGTGTTCCAACCTTGTTTTCGTCTAAGCATCCTTTTCCCCACATGCCCCTTAGCGTTCTCAACGGCTTGTGCTAAGGTGCGGGTGCCCAAACCCTCCTGTATGGCAAGACTGTGCCACACATCCAACGCCTCCAAGCTTTCTTACCGCGTCCAATGACGATCTCCGGTCAAAATTTTTTTTAGTTTGCCGGAAACGAACAGTTTCTGGGGGTGTTTGGGGAGTGCGCGATGCAGGCATTGTCTGAAATGGAAAATTTCTAAGTACACCATTACTTCTCGGCCAAAAATGGCCTGCAGCATTTTCCGGTCAGTGCAACACTGGTCCGTGAAAACGGTGCGCACATTTGACCGGCGGTTTTTCAATGCAGACAGGAGATTTTTTATGGTTTGGTTTTTATTGTTGGCACAAAAGTGCCCTGCCACAACAAGCCCATTATTGTTGAGAACGGAAAATAATGAAGAGTATTGCGTGATCCAGTTAATCTTTTTTTGTGCGACTTTCTCACATGTCCGCGCACGTGACCACCCCATATTACAGACTGATTTAAAAGTGTGATCAATGTGCAAAACGGCGCAGTCGATGGATGCCATACAGTTCCATATGTACCCATGATGCATGTGAAAATATTTTTTGAAAATGCTTTCGCATAGATCGTGGGACGGCCGCGCGGTACGCAGCCAATCTGTATAACCCGGGGTGGGAACCCATGGGTACAGAACACGGTGCCTGGCAGTACCACATTGGTTTCCCCATTTTTGATGACGAGATTTGTATCTCTCTGCCAGGCGGTGGCCAATGCCCAGAAGGGATTCGCCACCAACAACATGACCAACCACCACTTGCATTAATTGAATAGTAAAACCAACTTCGTGTGTTAACAAAAAATTAAAATAGTCGCTAGCCTTACAATCCGACTTTGCCATCCCCGACACACTCTCGTGCCCATTGTCACACACATACCAATACGAGTTGAGCAACAGAACCCGATCCACATCAAACATGCGGCGGGTGTCTGTTGACCAACTCCTTTGGGAGTTTGGCACCATGGGCTTGTCACATTCCGTACACCGCAGAAGGCTTTCTATTTGCAGCTGCAGGTCGAAAAAGACAAACCTGGGCCGCCGAAACAATTCCAGTGTCCTTGAGGGATTCCGTGGTATGGTGGGGTAGATCGGTTGCGGGAGATGATGGCCATATTGCTTGCCTATTGCATGCCACCACTTCTTCAAGTCGCCCTTAAGATCGGGGCACTTCTTCTTCCCCTTCTTCTGACCAGCCGAAACAGTGGTCACCAAAAGCAACAACAACAGTATGCGTTGATGAACCTTCATGTCCTACAAAGGACAAATTAGGAGAGAATTGGGGTGGTGAATCACATAACTGAGTTGCAATTTGGACTGTTCGGTGTGGCAATTTGCGTGTCATAAAAGCAAATCCAACGGTTTTCCCCATTCTCCAATGCCGCAAGCCACATTCAATTCCCATGCCGATGCGGGGCATACGGACCACAACAGTGTGTGTGGTCGTTATGCCCCGGGCGGGCACGGGATTGAATCCCGCTTGCGTACAATACATACATGATCGGGTAACCTATATACGTGTAAATATAGTAAGGCAGTTCAGGTGGGAGTATGGTTCCGCTGAGCGCACCTCTAAAATGGAGTGCAGCTCAAAACGTAAACGGAACCATACTCACGTGCGTTCCCCGGTAAAATGCACTGCCACCCAGAGGCCAATCGGGGCTTGAATACAGAGCATCATGCCAAACCACGAGCCCGAGACGCATCTGTCATCAATCACCTTCTGGAAATGTGAACCTCCGATTGTTGCTTAGTTTCCTGAGCGTTGCTTATCTGCCTTATCGACACCATCCTACCACTATGCAAACCAGAAAGGCAACCTTATCACAAGTCAAAGTCAAGCTTTCACAAACCTCTCCTTAAATGCAACTTCTGCAGCACAACGAGACTGGAACCAAAAAATCAACCTGACTGTATTGCGATTCATCAAAGGAATAATTTATTAACTGCGGATGCGACAAATGCATTCCATAATTCAACAGAATATTTCTGATCGTCTTTCTTTCATCATATTTTGAGGGTTACCGCAACCTTTATTGCGACCTTATTGCGACTTATTGCGACCTAATTGCGACCTAACTTCGATCGAAGTAGGTCGCAATTAGGTCGCAAAACCTCCACCTAGTGGCGTCGGTGCCCACGCCGCTCCAGTCGACTCAGTCAAGTCACCTGAAAGTGCTGCCCTGGGTCGATGTGGGTGCCGGAGGGCTCGGGGCCGGCAAGACCAGTGGGGCAGGCACGCGAGGAGTCTCCCTGGATGTTGTTATTGGGGTTGGAACCAGACACTCGGACACCAACGGAGGCGAGAGCAGCGACAACAGAAGCAAGATCCATGCTGATTGTGGTCCGGCAGAAAATCCCAGTCTATGAAGAAAATTGAGGGGAATTATTCTACATACATCTGAGTGTCCAAAACTGTCCGAATGAATTTAAATAATCCATTTATGTAAAATTGTATGGCCGATCTGGGCCGCGAGCGCGCGTCAACGGCAAATGGCGATTCCAGCTAAAATAGCGGAATGCGGCGGATTTACGGGAATTGGACCGCGGAATCAAATCCGGCATATCAGAAATATATAGGAAATATCCTGTGACTGAGCTGCGAGGCGGCAATTCCGCCGAAGCAAAGAAAATGACCAAAATGTAGCCAATCTGGGCAGAATGTCTGAAAATCTGAGCAGATGGGGCTAGCCGCACTTACACTCCCCCTCCAAAAACACACTGGGGTGTGTCGCTACGTCAACGAAGAACGTAGTGCGGGTAAGTCCCAGAAAAACATAGAGATGTAGCCTTGATGGGGCGAAATCTGCTTGATCTGACCTGATTTGGGCTGAATTGGCACTGAATCAGGCTGGATGAACCTGAAATGAGACAGAATGAGAAGTGACGAACAGTCCTCCGTGCAGTAAAACATTAGGTCACGGGCTAAAAAGCATGTAAACGTATCGAGAATCGATACCAAACCATGCATTGGTTGAGAATGAGGTAGATTATTGGTGGATTGAGTGGGGGGATCAAGAATTGGAGTGACATCTCAGCGCTCTGGCACAGTTTCGCTGTCGCGGGCACGCTACGGTGTCCTCGCCGAACTCTACATCGTGTTATCCCGCTTTTGTCGTTCTGAAAAGTACAGCATGTGACTCAGATTTGGCGCATCTGGTGGATGATCACAAGATTCAGCAAAATTGAGAATGAATCGAGCAGAGATTGAGGGGATTAAGCAATCACAGAGAGGTTAAACAAATACACATGTAGTCTACAGACCCTATGTGCACAGAAGATCATAAGCGTCAACGAAGTTAGGCAAAGCCGTCGACAGATCTTCGAGGAATGAGAGGAGATGACAAGGAAATCAATCTAAATTGTCCTAACATGAGTACATTCCCTGAGATGAAGGTGAAATGAAGCGGAATGTGTACAACTGAAACTACCAACACCTTCGTTTAGACTAAAGTTAATATATATTGTCGTTTATTCAGCTCAATTGTGCTTTCCGGCACGTTGGTTCGCGAGCATCTAACAGATTCTATCAAAATGTGGATCATGTGATGATGCATCATGATGGGACATGCTGGCCCTGGATCCTTGGCATGTAACGCGCCGAAGGTTCGCTGAAGGCACTTTACTGACAGTATATAACTGAGAGACACCGAATGTACAGTGGCGGTGGTGTCAATCGACTTGGACAAGGCCAATCTTTCGATGAAGTCCCACAAGACACTTGGATTCACCATTCTCGACAGTTTCTGGTCGAATTGAGCTCACATTGGCGTGTGCCAAAAATACAACGAAGCTTACGGACTTCAGAGGTTGCTGTTAGAAGTCCCTAGAGCTCCTAGATGAAGATTGTCTGAACAATTGACGTCTGGGTTTCGTACAACAGTGGCAGAATGATGGACAAGCCTGAGAAATTCAAGGTAAATTTGAGGATCCTGGATCTGAATCTGGACTTTGGCGTTAGCATCACAGCAAATGAAGGTATGATCTGAGTTCCTGGCGTCGCCTCTAGGGCAGCCAGTACTACAGGGGTTGCCTGTAGGGGTGAATGTCGCTGCGCAGCGTTTTGATTATGTACAGTTGCTTCCATCTGCACGAGTAGCCAAATTCCAAAGATGCACAGACCAACAGAGACAAGATTACCCCGAATCTGCCTGAATTAAGCCTGAGTTTGGTTTTTTCTGAACACGGCAGCACACTTCGTCAGCGTATCTACGCCCTGTCTGCCTAACGGAGACCAAAGAAAAGTTGATTGACGTCAAATTATCAAACATTCGCAGTTCTCCACATCATGACATAAACAGAAAGAATGAACAGTGGATTGAGCAGAATGTGGTAGGATGGCTTCTCAATTCGGCCAAGCACGAATGCATGTGACCACCAACCTGTCTGGCCTGGCCCTCGTACGGCTTGGGCGCTGCAGATCTGCGGCCGAACTTGAAGCTTGGTCCTCATTTGGTTCCTGGGCTGGCCTGACCGCAGGAGGGGGGATCGACGGATCAGCCCTGGAATGTGGCTGCTGAGGGCCGTAAAAGGCTGGATCTCGATTCACCACAGGTCGTTTTCCGTCGCTCTCCACTTGTCTGTCTGGTTTCGACAAACAATCTGTCAGGAGTACACCAATTTCGGGGTGCTTCTTCAAGAAGTCGATGAACCCCTTGGTGTATCCATGGACAAAAGATTGGGCTGGTTCCCAGTTGTTGTGACTGGAATCAAAGCCCCTCCACTCACACAAAAATTCCCATTCGCCCTTGGCGTCACGTCTTGCTTCAACAATCCTCTTGAGTTCGTACTTTCCCCCTTCGATTACCCGATCGGACAAGTGTTTTGCAGTCCAAAAAAGGGGTTTAACTCGATCCTTGGGGGAGGGGATCTCTCTCTTAAGGCGATCGCCCGAAACGTCAATTTCCCTGCTGACATCCACACGGATCCTCCACCTGTTCTCCCCAAGACGTGCTGTAACAGCAAATGGCCCCTCCCACAAGGGAAGAAGCTTGTCATCTCCGTCCAGGGTGGTTTCGGATTTTCGAAGCCAAACTCGATCATCGACTTCAAAATTGTGGGGGTTTTTTCGACCTTGATTTTGAACCCAAAGCCAGTCAGCTTGATGCTTTTCGATCAATTTCGACACAGATTTATCTGCTCGTTGGACTTCGTCCAAAAACAGCGAAGCATCTTTACAGGGGCGAGGATTATTCAACGGCATGTTCCACCAACACTTCTTTCGTCCAAAGACAATTTCATTTGGAGAAAGGCCATGATACAAAGGCGTGTTGTGGTAACGGCGAAGCAATGCGAAGAGAACTTCAAGCCAGTGGAAATCCTTCTCACTCGCGAGCTCCTTACGAAGCATATTTATAACAGAGCGGCCGGCTCTTTCGCCAGGCAACGCTCGATGCGAGTGGATTTCACACCTGAGGTGGTGGATTCCAAGGCGAGCACACAATTCTCTCCACCATTCGGAGGTGTACTCTTTGCCTGAGTCCGTGACCACCTCGGATGGGACGTCCCAGCCTCCCATCCAGGTCTGCGCGCACCATTTGGCGGCAGCCTTGCCAGTCATCGACTCAATGTTGCAAGGCAACACTTGAATGTAGCCGGAATGACGGCACTGAATAAGGAGCACACCATTGACTTTTTTGTTAGTCCAATGGCACTCTTCGTCATCGAGTTCACCGAGATAGAAGAAATCACTGGTGACTCTGTTAAAGAGACGCTCCGGAATAGGATGAGGCCTCAGATGGCCGTGCTTCTTCGCGCTGGGAGGCGTCGAGACAGCACATTGGGCACATCCGGCAGCTACTTTCATGCAATGAGTGTAGAGCCTCGATCCAAACAACCTATGCTTAATCATCGACCACAGTCGACGGCCATGTGCGTGGGGGGACTCCCATTTGTGCCACCAGTTTAACACTCGGGGGGCTAGGGCGTCTGGCACACACAATTTACCCTCCATCCACAGCTTCCCCCCATCCAACGAGTACTCAGGAAAAATCCCATCCCTGTGAGCATCTTTGGATTTGAGATTTCCAAAGACCTCTTTAAACATGGGATCCTGCAGGTAATCGGACGTCCAGTCTCGGATGATAAGGGAATCCTTAGGCAGGGGTGGAGTTTTGGCCGGATCTCGGCGCTTAATGCCCTCGATCAACCGAAATCGATTTACTCGTCGGGTGTAGTCAAACCGTTTCACACTCCCTGTGGAGGGATCGGTGACATTTTCCACGACTTTCATCGTTTTGGTGCAGATCTCGTGAGCATGCGCTGGATCTGTGATGGCCGTGATGTCGTGACACGGCAATGCGTGCTGTTTGACAGCGCACTGCATGCATGCACGTCGAATGAGTTTCTTTTCTTCCTGATCCCATTCGATGATTACATGGCGGTCCTGCTCCGTACCATGGATGTTGGTACTTTGCAGCCCCTCTGAGGCGGGGTAAGCCCATCGGCTCAGAGCATCCGCTACCGTGTTGTGTTTTCCAGGCAGATACGACACATGGAGGTCAAACAGAGAGAGAAATTCGTGCCATCTGGCCCGTCGACCAGCTGGGCTCGCGACAGTATCAATGTGTTCAGTGGCCCAATACTCCAGAGATCGGTGATCCGTCAGGACCTCGACTCGATTGGTGCCAACCCACGATTGGTACTTTTTTAAAGCACAGATGATGGCGTAAGTCTCTTGCTCACGCGGCGACCATTGCATTTGGCGTGGAGCTAGCTTCCGAGACCAAAATGCAAGAGGGTAGTGATCGCCGGTGGCTTCATCCACCTGTTCAAGAACAGCTCCGATCGCGTACCTAGAAGCGTCGGTTCTTATGTAGAAGGGTTTGTCAAATTGGGGCACATGCAACGTGGCGACTTCGCAGAGGGCTGCCTTCAAGTGATGGAAGGCCTCCTCGCACTCGTCAGTCCACTTGACACGAACCTTTGAACCTGCCTTGCCTGCATCTCTCCCTACCTTCAATAATTCAGTGAGGGGGGCAGCAAATTTGGCATAATTTGGCACAAAAGTGTGGTAAAAATTGCAACAACCTAGGAATCCTCGCAACTCCGTGATCGTCTCAGGGCGCTTCCACTTCTGAATAGCGACGAGCTTCCCTGGACTGGGTCGTCGAGTGCCATTCTCTAGGAGAGAACCACAAAATTCGACTGATTTTAAAAACAATTTTCCCTTCTTTGGCCCACAGATCAGCTGATTGGCGTCAAGAATGTCCAAAACTTGGTTCAGCTGTTTCTCATGTAGGGCCACCAGCTCGGCTTCGGTCAGTCCCTCCCCCTCCGTCGCGATGATTATGTCATCTATGTACACACTCACGAAGGCACGAAGCTCAGGATGGGTTGTGAACAGCACATCCTCCATCATTCTTTGAAAAAATGAGGGGGCGTTCTTCAATCCCATGGGCATGACGGTCCACTGGACTGGGCCACATGGCGTGCACATACAGGTAAGAGGTCTGCTGTCCTTCCTCAACGGCATTTGGTGAAAGCCGTGACGGAGATCCAGCACAGAGAACAAACGACCTCTTGCCCTCTTGGCGATTTCCTCCTCAATGAGGGGCAGGGGGTGTGAATCCGCCTTGGTTTCGGCGTTGAGATTGCGAAAATCAACAACCATTCGCCAGCCATCTATGGTGTTCTGGTCTGCAGGCGGTGGCTTCGGGACTGTGAAGGGTGAACAACACCATTCGCTGGTCATACAACCCTCAAGCCAACCAAATTCCCTGAGATTTCTCTCGATGATTTTTCTGAGAATCTCATGTTTGTGTCCATGATTTTCATAAGGGCGCTGTTTTTTTGCCTTGTACCCTTCACGAAGCTCGATGAAGGCTTCACCGAACTGTCCACGGACAGGGGGATCTTTGATCAACTTCCCTGAAAGGGTCGAATCCTTCCGTTCCTCAAAAATCTTTTCTCTTGACCTCGAACACAATTCAGTGTCCACCTGGTCGCCAGGAATTACTGTCGAAAAAACTTTGGCGACTTCTTCGGCTTTGGCAGGCAGAATCTTCTTACGGATGTCCCTAAACAGGTCCGTATCGACTGCCTCCTGAAGATAGGTGGGTCTTGTGTCGAAATCCCAGAGATTTTCCTCGTGATCCAGCTCCTCGAAAGGATCCATGAAAGCTTCCACAGGGGGTTTTTCATAAAAAACTCTGAATTTGCGGCGCGATTGGAGATTTTTCCTCGCCCGTGCGCTGAAGATTCTTTTCGATGTCGACCGTATGGGTGAAGAGGGAGCCGAGGCGGATCCATTGGTCGTTGAATCACCTTGGGTATCTGACGAACAAAAATCAGAAAAAATAGATTCGTCATCAGTACCACGCTCAACCTCAGATTCAGACCCAACACAGGAATCTGTACCAGAATCAGCAGAATTAGAGTCAGAAAGCTTTCCATCCACCAGGAATGCAAGCGAACTCCAGGATCGCTGTGGCAGGGGACCTGTGTCGTCCCTGGCATACAGCTTAATCTTCCTGGGAAGTTCGATGTAATCAACACAAATGTCCTGTAATTCCTGAAACCAAGGCTTGTCGTCCCACAAGGGCACAACTAAAATTGCCTGGGTCTTATCTTGCTTGATTTTGTGGATGACCTGCTGGATTAAGTGAAACGGAGGATTAATCCACAACTTCTTGTCCCATTTGTGGGTCCAAGCGTCGCTGAAGTGCTTGTCAAAGCGCTTGTTCGTGCGGTTAGCAAATGCATCATACTGAGGCCAAAAAGAATGATGTTCATGAAAGTATTCACAAATTGCATCGCGCCATTTGTCGACAACTCTGTAGGATGAAGAGTGCCAGCGCGAAGGGCGTCGTGGCTGGGAGTCCCTACGAAGACATTCTAACTCTTGGGAGTAATCGGCACTCCCATTCACCTCAGCAATGGTGACATCTTCACCAAATTTTGGTGTCACTTTTTGCTTCAAAAATTCTTCTGCACTTTTAAACCCTGCGTGCAAAAAACGAAATTCAGGACGCTCCAAGGGACCTGACTCCAGCAAAAAACAACGACGATGACCTACAGGCGCTACCCTGTTCTTACGAAGCCAAGGATGGCCTAAATAAAGGTCATACTTTATGTCAGCTCGGTAGAAGTAGTCATCCTTAAGGACAACTTCTTCCACATTTTGCTCTTCCCAAAGGTCTTGAGCGACCAAATGGGTTGATATATAACAACCGCGTTGCCCACCTGCGAGAGAGTGTCCAGAAACTCCCTCGAGGGTAACAGGATGAGGCGACTCGAACACGCAGTCGTCGGGTAAGAAAGAGTTGGATTGGAGATTTACCTCCGATCCATTATCACACAAACAAGTGGCGAGGTGGAAATTTCCCTTGCAATCAGAGACCCACAGCTTTGTGACAAACTGACGAGCCCTGTGCTTGGACTGTACACCAACCTCGTCCACTACAACAGAAGGATCCGCTGCCGGATCCAGGGGAGAGGAGACAAGCGACCCTACATCAAGTAATGGTCGATCAGGAATTTGGGGATCATGCCTGAAATCGCCTGGGGAGGGGCGATTTTCGTGGCTCCCCTAGGCGTTCTGACCTCCAGCGGCTGCGTTAACATTGTGAACGCAGCCTGTTTCATCGATCCATTCATCCTGGAACGGATCATCCGCTGGATTCAGAGCATTTTCGGCGTAATCTCGATCCGCATCAGACACCTGGTCTGCACCTGAGACCTGATCCACACGATGATTTCCCTTTCCGCGTCCACGGCCACGGCCGCCGGATGATGGGCCACCACCGTCGCCACGCCCTCTGCCCTTACCAGAGAAGGGGGTTCCCGAAGGGTTTCCCTTACCCTTACCCTGTGATCCTGGAGCATTTCCTTTGTTTGTACCGGATTGAGGGGTTTGGCCTGGATTCCGATTTCCGCCTCCGGCGTTGACATTTGGGCTTGTCTGGCCGTTTGGCTGTCCACCGAAGCCGGATGGCGTCCGATTCCCTTTGCCTTGGGATCCGCCAGGGCCTCCGGTAGTTTTGTTTCCACCGGAGGGGGTCGAATTACCCTTTCCCCCCTTGGCACCATGCACCTGTCTGTCATTCCTGTCTGAATTCTGAGGATTACTGACATTTTCACCAATCACCTTGTGATCGTAAGCAGACCATCGGTGATTAGCGGTGGAATGTGTCTTAGCTCGGTTCGTAGAACCTAAAAGAAGACAGATGCTACAATGATCCTGAACATTCCGGGTGTCATTCACCTTTTTGTTGCCCTTTTGGGCCCCATTTTGGGTGTTTTGCTGGGTATTCCTGTTTCCCCCAAGACCTTCGTGGAAATTTTGATTGGCGGCGTCAGCGAGCCTCTCAACCTCTTCCCACAGTTCCTGCGGAGTGAACGAGAACACCCAGTTCCTGGCCTTCAGGCGATTGCCATGGAAACTTACTCCCCTATTGAGAACTTGGACAAACAAGTCCCGATCCTCGTGTTCATTAAACTTGATTTTCCACGTGTTTTCAGTGAATTTCACCTTGGTAAACGACGTGGGGGAGCACTTTTGAAGTGCCTCCCTGACGGTAAACCGGTTCGCCGAGGCGTCAAAGCCATCGATCTCCGCCCACCAGGTCTTGACCTTTTCTTCGGACTGTCGATTCCGAAGGGTGGCGGCGGTTTCTGAGGGGATCTTGTCAAAAATCAGATTTTTCAGCTCGGCACTGGAAAATTTTTCGCCTGAATGTTCGGATTCTTCTACGAGATTCCAGAAGCGCTGTCTCTTGTCTTGCACTTCGTGCAAGATTAAGCGCGAGAATGAGGGAAAATTCTTTAACATCTGGTGGTAATGGTCCTCTGGCAGTCGAGATCCACGTACCTCCAATTGTTCCCACACCTCATCAAAGGTAAGGGGGGAACTTGAATCTTCACGATCACTCCAGGTTCTGAGCCAAGTGTTGGCCGGCGCTCCCTCAAGGCAGTCCAGGAGCGCCATCAGGAACTGATCATCCTGGAGTTTTTGAGTCTTAACCCACAGTTTAAATTCCCGTTGGAACTGAGGCCAACGTCTGGGGTTCCCATTATACTTTGGTTGCTTGGCAACCTGACGAAGTCGCAATGAAGTGGGATTTAGGAGTGAATCCAGCCCAACACCGGCCGTAATGGCGGACACCTTGGCGGCATCATTAGCCACACCAGCTCCGGCGAGGGTCTGGGCGAGCAACATCTGGGCAATTGCATTGGAATCAACAGCAGGAAGGGTAGTACGGGAGGCAGTTCTTTTGGCATTCTGAACCTCAGTCCTAGCCTTCGCCGATCTACTCTGTGATCGAGAGATTGTAACCCTTTCCTTTAACTTAGTCCTGCTGATTCGTGCATCGGTGGTCTTAGAGTCCACCGAAGGGGCAATCGAAAAAATTTCTGTCGCCTCATCCGACGGTTCTGTTCTCTGATCCACCGATGATGCGCCCTCAGACCTCATGTGGGTCTTGAAAAGATCTTTAATTCCCAGAGTCTGAATGATGAGTTGCATTTGATCTTTGAGCAATTGGAGCTCAGAGTCTCGCTGAGATCTGCAAGAGCAGTCGGCAGGGCAGTACATACCGTGTCCTGAAGGGCCTGAGCAGGCTGTCGGACCGCTAATCTCAGTGGTTCGCAGCCAGGAGTCCACTTGGGGAGCTCCTTCAGTCCTAATTTCCAGGCTTGCCTGCCTAGCTGCCTCTAAGATTCCTTCCTCAACCGCGGCGGCTAGATCGTCGCGGATGGAGACAGAGGGATGGGGGACGGAGGGCCCGGCAACCGGTGCCTTGGTCTTCTCCTTCGGGAAGGGGCTTGCCTCCCAGATCTGCAAGAAAATGGAAAAAGATTCATCTTCTTGAGAACACCACCACATCCTGGTATTAATTTCTTCTTGAAGAAGGAAAAAATATTCAAATAAAAATTCGGAGGCGATTCTTTCTTGTCCTATCAGCCTAGACGTGGCTAATAGACACAGGGCCTCAAGCGCCTCAAGGTTACGGGTCACTTCCGGCGACAAATGGTTGTCCCATTGTGCCCATGAGGCTGGTCGATTGTAGGTTGGTACCTCACCTGGACCACCCATCTCAATGTCGTCAATGTCGGCATCGATGGTCACGAAATGTGAACCTTGGTGGGGCGTATTGATACCTGCCAGGTCCGTAAGCTCCACCGGAGCGTTGCCATTAGCGTAAGCTGGGAGATTCCAGCTGCATCCTGGCCAATTTCGACTGGGATCTTGATTGTAATCTGGGCCTCCACAGCTGCTGATTTGTGTCCTTCTTGGGCAATTTGGGCTAGCGCAAGGCATTCCTCTCAAGGCCTCGTTCGCACAGCACCACGGGAGCGTGATGGTTACGTCTCCGGAGGTTGCGGAGTCGTACTGAGGGGCTAGCTGTGGTTGGGACACCAAAGGAACAACATTCAGGTAGCCTCTGCTACCATGAAAGTGCTGCCCTGGGTCGATGTGGGTGCCGGAGGGCTCGGGGCCGGCAAGACCAGTGGGGCAGGCACGCGAGGAGTCTCCCTGGATGTTGTTATTGGGGTTGGAACCAGACACTCGGACACCAACGGAGGCGAGAGCAGCGACAACAGAAGCAAGATCCATGCTGATTGTGGTCCGGCAGAAAATCCCAGTCTATGAAGAAAATTGAGGGGAATTATTCTACATACATCTGAGTGTCCAAAACTGTCCGAATGAATTTAAATAATCCATTTATGTAAAATTGTATGGCCGATCTGGGCCGCGAGCGCGCGTCAACGGCAAATGGCGATTCCAGCTAAAATAGCGGAATGCGGCGGATTTACGGGAATTGGACCGCGGAATCAAATCCGGCATATCAGAAATATATAGGAAATATCCTGTGACTGAGCTGCGAGGCGGCAATTCCGCCGAAGCAAAGAAAATGACCAAAATGTAGCCAATCTGGGCAGAATGTCTGAAAATCTGAGCAGATGGGGCTAGCCGCACTTACATCACCGTGCCCCGCGCTGACTGTGAGTGAATCGGCCCTTAGGAGTCGGGGATTGGCGGTTCGATTCCCCCTGCGATCTATACCATGGCGCGCTTGTGATTGCCCTGCCCATGGCCGATCGGCGAGCGATCGCCAGCCATCGCTCCAACTGAAAAACTAAGAATTTTTCCATTTTTTTTTCCCGTAGGATGAACAGTGAAAGCTAGCACAGTTGGTTCAGGGCTGCGTGCTTCACAAGAGGATTTGGCCACGGCGGCGGTTTGATTCGTGCCGCGGTCCCAGTTTCCGGCTGACTGAGTTATGACCCAGTCACGAGTCACGATTGCCGGTGACTGACTCCAGTCAGTCACCAGTCATCGATTTTTTGACTAAGTCAAGTCTAAGTCACAGTCGGGCGACTTTGACTCAATCCGCCCAACACTGGGCCCCTCCACCCTAAAGATGTCCGGAAATGAAACTGTCGACTTTCTCGAACCCATAAACGTAGTTGTTGCCAAAAGACAACTTGCTGCAGGACACACGCTTTCAAGACTCGAAACAGCGGGTGTGGGCACCAGACTGAGGGGTAGCTCTTAGCCACCACCCCTACGCATGACAGAGCGCAAATTGACGTGTATCGAGAAAGAGGATAGAGCATACCAAAGGCACTTGATCACTCGGGAAGAAGTGGAGAAGCTAAAAAACAAACTAGTATGTGTGGAGTTGACACCTTTACATTTGGACCATTCCCCCACAGAAGACAGTTGGTTCAAATCCATCGCCACGCCTTTGCGTCGTAGCTGTATCATTTCAGGCGAGTCACAGGACAGTGCTCCCTGCCGCCATGTGACAAGGCATCAATCAGGCGTACACCTGATTGCAAACCCATACACAATGGATGTGAATAAAACAATCCCACGTCGGACGAAAGAGTTGTAGGCGTTCCGGACAGACAAAAGCAGAAAAATGTAGCTTGTCTTTGTAGCCTAAGAGCAGAACACGCACTGTGCTGCTGGTCTCACGAGTCTTCAAGCAAAATTGCACGCAACGGGCCGAAGAGTGCAATAGCGTGGCGAACGAGAGAAACAAAAAATTCAGACGCATGCCGTGAGAAAGGAAAGCTTCCACACAATGGCATATGTTGTGTTGCACGTTGTGGCATGCAAACACAAACCAAAAATAGGTATACACCAGGTAATCGGTAGGTCAAGAATCGCAACAGGGCCTCCTCCGCACTAAGGTCAGTTTCGGTCCCCTGGACACCTCCCTTTGCTCATCATACACAAAGGGTTGTGCCTTCACAAAGTTTTGGCTAGCCATGCGGGTTCCTCGCAGGTGTTCCTAGCCAGGGTTGGGTCTATGCCCCCCCTTCCCCACCTTGGTTAGCTACACCTGTCCAGAAATGGATGCGGAGGATTTTGGCCAAAATCAAAAGAAAAGAAGCAAAAAAGGCCACACTTAGGGTTTCTCCAGGGGTGCAAGCTTTGCCGTGTTGACTGTATCCTGCTGCATTTGGGGCAACCAAATGTGGAGCATCCTTTGAAATGCAAAATGACCCCCTTTTCGGCCATGCTCAATGTTACGTACAGCTGCAGACACACAATGTGGCATAGATAGAATGCAAAAACAACCATCAATGTCGCACCGGTAGCCCTTGGTGTTGGACTATGTACATGGACACTGCACCATTTCAGTTGTGAACTCGCATTGTTATGACGAGGTTACCAAAACAACGGGCAATCATCACAAAGCGTGCAAAGAATTACGTGTACCATTTTAAAAAAATGTCCTCATTAGTGAGTAAAGAGAAATTAAAACCAGAAGGCAACACACCATATCCTGCTGAATTTCAGCCCCGACCTCGTAGCTGCGCGCACTGTTGCAGATGAGTGGGCATATGACACATTATTACTTATTCAATCGAAAAACCTAAAAAAGAACCAGTCAAAATGCACAACCAACGCTACGTGCGAAGGAAAGGCCTTGGACGAAAAACCACGGAAACGCGGTCAGAAAAATATAAAAGAAATGTCAATGAAGAATGCCAAAGAATATAACAATATAGGACGGCACAAAGATGGACATTGCGAAATGGACCACCTTAGCATGCAGCATTCACTACTCATTACGGAACGCTTAATTCAATAAAGAAAATCAGTATGACCGGCTCTTGGTATTGTGCAAGCTCTGCTACCTCTTCCGAAGTTTTTCTACTTTCTTCACCGTGACCTCCATCGTCGTTGATCTCACCAAAGCTTTCATGCTTTATAAAGTTGGAAATCAAAAATTCCTGCAAGTACAACCCTTAGCAACCGTTGACAATACAATCCAAATGCTTGGTCAACCAAGTCAAATGGCCTTGAGTCCACGAATACACGGAAGTCATGGAGAAGGGAACAAATATGACCATGTCGGGCAAACGAGTTGACAAACAGAATAGAAGTAGAAGTAAAGCCTCGGAATAAGATATGCAAGTATCAAAGACGACGTTGCATCCCTACTCCAGCAATTGACTTATATAGCATGCACCTTCGAACTATGGGTTCAATTTTGGAGATATGATGCCATTGTAACACAATATCAATAAAACGGCTCGTGAAGACACATTGGTTACTAGAAAATCGTGCAAAACACAATGAGATCAATAAAGTCCATTTGGTGTATGGCAGAACGCAAAGATTATCATATACGACACAATGCCATCATTAGTTTCTTCACCCTGGCCCACAAGACGGCAAAATCGAATAAGAAACATGGGTTCCAAACATGAGACGTGTTGACACCGTTGATCAAGCATGGCACCATTGCCTCCATGAACACATCATACGGCGTGGCGACATACATGACTTGTCCACCCTCATGAGTCACAAATGTGCACATATGAAGAACTTGCAATGAGGATCACTAAATATGAGTCGGGAGAGTAACCTCGCGGCAATGGCAAACACTACCTGATACCTGACATGTGTGGCATCTGAAATATATCAACATGCTGGCAATGCCTCGGTACTTCACGCTCAGCGCTGGGTGCATGTCACTCAACAATAACATACACAACCACCAGGTAGTAAATAAGCTTGGCTGGCGGGTTTACTTACAAGACATCAAGAAGGGCTAGCCCACCAAACCTCATATGTTGAATGTAAGCCATACCAATTGCTGAGCTCCCTACGGTTAGAGTATCGGGACCCAACGACATGAATAGAGAAACCAACAGACAACATATGTCACATGCTATCCCCTGCTTGGACATGCCACTTGGTCCCATGACTTGTTGCCTAATTGCTTCGGACCCAATGGCATTGCCAGACACAAATCAACATGTGCATTAGAGGCAATTTACACATGCACATGTGAATTTGATATCGCCTAACTGCATGTTCGTGTGACACCTAACCACTTCAATGCATGCTACTTGGAGAGGGACTGGGTAACAAGATGCCCCGGGTCACATGTAGAGACCTACAACCGGCCCGCAGAGTGAGTGCACAAACAGAGATATCCTGGGTCCAGGGAGAGCACATCCATGGTGATATTGGAATTGCAAAAAGGGTTGTGACCTCCGCGCTCACCGCAATGTTACAGCAATTCAAAGCAATTCTCCGCAAGAAGTCGACAGCAGAAGATGAAGGCTTCAATCATTAATAATTATTTATACCAACAATGTTCACAGACAATTCTGCTATTTTTGTAGCAGTCACCGCATCGTTGCAAGCCGTCCCGATAGACGCGCAAATCACGGTTCTGCTACACGTTACCAAACTGCTCGCTAAATGCCTCGCAAAAAACACCGTCTGCCCTCACTTACACTCTTGCCGCTTCGCGCAAAACTGCTGGTATCAACACCCCCAGACAGATAACGCGCCGCTTCGTCACGATCCATACTCGCCGCCGCTACACCATAGAAACTCTCCTTTGTGTCACGCAGAAACCCTAACTCGCTCGACAGGACCAGTACTCTATCCACATACCCAGAAGTGTCATACGAGCACCAGTGAAACCACTGATACTCCAGGTACCTCTCCTTTTCCCTTGGCTTGCGCTGTAACTCCAAGCACTAAAACAACACCAACACACCTCAACCGCAGAGTTCGCCAAGACTCAGACACCTCCGAGGAATGAACAACAGTTCGCACTCGCCATCATCGCTCAAGATCACGCAATCAAGATCATCAAATCAAACAAGACTCTCCCGAAAATGAAGGAGCGCAAAAATGCAAGAACTGTTCAGCCGACTTCCATCTGAGCATCGACCAGAAAAAGTGGTTCTTGGACCGAGGACTCCACATACCTCTCAGATGCTCTCAGTGTAGACAGAACTCTAAAACTCACGCTCACGAGGACACACAGGCACCCACCGCTCGTCCCTGTCTGCCGTTTGTGCCGGATAAATCACCTCCAATTCTTCGCCAAAACAACCGGGGGAGAGAAAGAGTCCTGAACTTCAACCAAGTCAACTACCCGGCGCTACCCGCCCCAGCAAAATCTTCTGAACCTCACGCTGCAAACCACCGTCGAAAGAGAAAGTCGTCAACCATCCAACCAACGACCACACCATCTTCGCCGTGCACACCACGCAGCGAGTCGCCGCCTTCACCAACGACAACCGCAAAGAGCAGCACATCCAAGGCAACAATCACCGACAGACCCAAAGGTTCATTTTGGGACTCATCATCTTCCAAATCGTCATGTTCATCGTCACCCGACTGCTCACAAGAAAGGAAGGGCAGTTACTGGTACACGGGTCAACACAGTAGAAGTCTCGACTCTCCAGGAGAACAAGAAAACTTCTGGACCGGCTACAACCACTCATCTGACGCCGACATGCCTGAGCTTCAATCCTCGTCATCCGAAGACACCGATACCCCTAAACCTGCCTCTGTTAAGGGTGCGCACACCACTATTCCGTTTCCGTCTATTGATGACTTCTCCTTTGAAGACAGTGCCCTTCGGGTCCAACTCAGTCATATACTTTCAAATGCCCATCACCACCGAGAAGCATTCCATGCTGCCTGGTCATGGGTCTGCCAACAGGATTGCCACATGTACTCCGCTGACACGGGCAGATTACTGATTTCGAAGATCAAAAGACAAAACTTCAGTGCTGCTTAACTGTTACAGCACCTTGCCAGGGATCAGGGGAGGTCAGTGTGTTTTAGCCGGTTGCACCACTCTATGTCTTCATTTTCCCAATCATTTTTCTCACACTCTACACCCTCAGGGACAACTTAATCACTACCACCTTACACCAAACAGCAAACAAATAGCTGTTATCTGACACAAACAACCTGCAGGGGAGTTTCTGCGTTTTTTCTACGAATTCAATCAGTTTTTTCTGAGGCCTCTGGTGCCACTTGGGCAGTGCATTGCATCCCGGAACATTTCTGTTAATGAATTTTGTAAATTTTGCGGCCGTCCTTCGAGGAACCTCGCAGTGGAGCATTGTTTGTGTGTTTGAGGCGGGAGACCGCCATGCCTTGAAAAAAAATCCATGGTGATGTTGTCCCATCCCAAAGAGAAGTAGTCTTGCCTCGAAGAGAGATGGTCCGGCCCCAATCCATACCTTGAGAGAGATGGTCCCGCCCCAACCTATGCCCGGAGAGAGAACCTAACCAATCCATGCTTCAACAGAGAGACCGTCACCTATTAATGGCCGAAGAGAGATAACCGCACCAAAGCCCAGTCCACAGAGCATGCATATGGGGAGAGAATCTCGCCTAGCCACGACCCAAGGCCACATTTATGCAATTGGAGTCGGAATCTACAACCCTGATCGAAGATTATTGTTGTATTCAATTGCCAAAGTAAATGAACTCATGCCCTGTTGGTAGCTGACAACAGAAAAAAATTGGATCACCAACCATGTTTGATTAATGATATGGTTTCACCGAAGGTCACCGGAATAAGACGACAAATGAGAGGTTACCAAACCGAGCATAAGTGCAAGTCTCCACCTTTAGCATGTTCACCCACTACAGGTGCACACCACATGTTCAACACACGGAGTCACCAAAGATGGAGCTTCTTTAACTCCATGGAAGATCAAGTTGTCACGGCACATATGCAAAGCAAACAAATGATGTGCAAAAGAATGAAGTATTGCTTTGCCTTGCGGAGCAACGTCCGAGTTACTTTCTTCCCGCCCGGTGCGCCTACCTCGGCCACCTCTAATTCAACTCTTCTTCCGCTGGGGCTCCTCCAGCTTCAAGGCACGTGTGATCACCTATTCGCGTAGGCGTGACAAATGCCAAGGCAAATGCGCCCATTAACGCGTACAATTCCGCTGAAAGGGCACAGGTTGTGTGGACGGAGACACCACACCAGCGTTTAGCCAGATTACAATTCCGGGCCTTCTATCATCAATCGCAGTTGCCCTAGCTTCCGATTTGCATCAATTTCTGGAACAGGATAGAATCTGACACTATTAGCACCGGTTGGGAACATTTTTCAATTGATTGGCCCGCATAGAAGAAACATGAGCACACACACCACCAGGAATACGAGAAGGGCACACGCACACACAACAGGCTCCATTTGAACCAGAAATGTTGAATCTTGTAGCCGGCAGCATTGCGGCGAGTGTCGATGACACAAGTCGCGACAGTGAATTCATGAAGACACACTGACAGTGTGGAATAAGGCAGTTTTATGCCTGCGGTGAGTTGTAATGTGTGTCCTATGTGTCGTCACCTGAGCACCATGTGGAGTGCCAATGGATCCGTCCTGAGCGATATCACCTTGAAGTAGCCCACTGCGGACCAAGTCCGTAGGGCGGGCGAACCTGGAGTACGGCGTCAAGCCAGAATTGGCCTACTCAGTGCTCGCGGATCTGGGAGCATCGCATCTGGCCCTGGATGCGTTCTCCTCAGGAACCTCTACCTATCTACGGGTGCGTGAGAAGTACTGGAGCGCGCAGGACTCCGCATGCAAGAAGCACTGGGGTCCGCAACAAGGTCCGACGTGGATCCATTGTCCCAAAGTGGATATTCCAAGGGCGGTTGCGAAGATCTTCAAGGGCTGTTCCAAGGCAGTGCTGGTTATCCCAATAGGGTGTACGGAGGAGGAAGGCACCCGAGATTGGGTGGTCTCGCTGACCAACCTAACCTTGAACAACGTTTTTGTGCAGGCTGCAGTGAGTGTCCATCACGATGCTAACGGGCAGCCCATGCCACCCCCGAGATGGCCAGCGGAATTCTGAAGCGGTATGGGGTGCCTCACCCATACCCGCCGGGCTCCCGGTGGGCGCTCTTCGCATCAGGAATTTTCCTGGGCTGATTCCCTGCCTTATGGCATCCCGATTTCTGTGGAATTTCTGTAAAATACCCCAGAAATCGTCATTTTTCGTCATTTTTGGGCTGGCGACGACGTTCGTCGCCTGCGCGACGCAGCCCCAGATCGAAGTTTTCTTTCACGATTTCTGAAGATTTTAATCAATTTCATTATTGATTTATCGTTTTTAGAAATATAGGAATATAACGTGACCTTTTTCGCGGCGTTCCGCGAAGGTCAATTTTTGCGAAATCAGTCACGTTCACGATTTTTTTAAAAAATCCTGAGGCGATCCCAGGAATCAGCCAGACGCCTATGGTGTGGCCTAACAGTGGGCCTTTTCATATATAGTTTGAGTTGGGACAGAAACGCGTCGTGTCGGCTACGCGACGCGTTGGGGGGAGACACGCGAAATGAGTGTTTTTGGCTCAAAAATCACTATATTTCACTTTTTTTCGCCCAAAAACCACTGTTTGGCCGGGTTTGGGCAGGATCTCAGTGGAGATCCTGATGGCCACGACTCGTAGCCGCCAGATTTTCTGATGGCGGCGACGCCGCTGCCTTCATTTCGTCCTCTCTTCTAAGCTATTTTATAGTATAGAAGTGTTACATATACATATTACTTGTCTACATGTTTATATTGTCTACATATACCTTCATCTCTTGCCCAGGACGCCAGATTGTGTCATGGCCGAGGCAAGGATCACAGGATTCTTTGGCGGAACCCAAACTGATGGAAGATCAGCAAGAATTTCAAGAGGAAGTCTTGGATTTCATGGGATCGGGGTTTTGCATGCCAAGGGAAGCTTGGAGGTTGCCTCCCCCCAACCTCTTCAAAAGAATTCTGCCGACGCCAAGGCCACCAAGGCGGTGTGACGGCCTGCGGAAGGCGACGACGCCTAGACTGCAGGAGAATTGTCGACGACGTCGACATCTGCAGGAGCTAAGGTCCAGAGCATCCACATGATGAAGGAGGAATTCCTTGACTCCTACAATGGGTATCACCTTGGCTTCCCCATGGACCCTATGGAGCCCCCAAGTCTATGCCAGGCTCTGGGCGACGACCACAGCGACGACGACGCCATCTGCGAACCGCCACAAGCAGGCGCGTTAACTGGTCGCCTTGGGTTGGTTGGCAGCGCACAACCAACCCTAAACAGGCGTGGGGCGCCTTGGGTAGGAAATGACCCAAAATGCCCCAAATCAGGCGCGTTAATTCGTCGCCTTGGGTTGGGAATCGACCCTAAACAGGCACGAGGAATTCGTGGCCTTGGGCAGGAAATGGCGCTAAATTCAGGCGCGAGGAATTCGTTGCCTTGGGTTTGACCCTAAATAATTTTTTTCCGCATTTGAATTTATTGAATTCTTATGTTTCCATGCCCATGGAGAAAAAGGGCCAATATGTGCGCCTCAGCGCCATCAGTCAGGTCGGAAGGACCTGCAGCGCCCCTGGTTTGGTCACCAGAGGCTAAAGGGAGTGCCAGGGACCAGTGTGGTTGCCTGGGGGGCAATTGCGCTATGAATATATCAAAAAAAAAAAAGACCTACATGTGAGTGGCATGTAAATTACTTACGAAGCCCCCCCCCCCCCCCACTGTCCTGCTGAATCAGTTTTGAAACCAGGGCAGTGCAGGGGTCAGAGCGCCTCCTTGGCCTTGCCTTCCTTTGGATATAGGCAAGGCTTCTAAGGAGGGGGGTGAAGCGGTATGGGGTGCCTCACCCATACCCGCTGGGCTCCCGGTGGGCGCTCTTCGCATCAGGAATTTTCCTGGGCTGATTCTCTGCCTTATGGCATCCCGATTTCTGTGGAATTTCTGTAAAATACCCCAGAAATCGTCATTTTTCGTCATTTTTGGGCTGGCGACGACGTTCGTCGCCTGCGCGACGCAGCCCCAGGTCGAAGTTTTATTTGACGATTTCTGAAGATTTTAGTCAACTTCATTATTGATTTATCGTTTTTAGAAATATAGGAATATAACGTGACCTTTTTCGCGGCGTTCCGCGAAGGTCAATTTTTGCGAAATCAGTCACGTTCACGATTTTTTTAAAAAATCCTGAGGCGATCCCAGGAATCAGCCAGACGCCCATGGTGTGGCCCAACAGTGGGCCTTTTCATATATAGTTTGAATTGGGACAGAAACGCGTCGTGTCGGCTACGCGACGCGTTGGGGGGAGACACGCGAAATGAGTGTTTTTGGCTCAAAAATCACTATATTTCACTGTTTTTCGCCCAAAAACCACTGTTTGGTCCAGTTTGGGCAGGATCTCAGTGGAGATCCTGATGGCGACGACTCGTAGCCGTCAGATTTTTTCTGATGGTGGCGACGCCGCCGCCTTCATTTCGTCCTCTCTTCTAAGCTATTTTATAGTATAGAAGTGTTACATATACATATTACTTGTCTACATGTTTATATTGTCTACATATACCTTCATCTCTTGCCCAGGACGCCAGATTGTGTCATGGCCGGAGCAAGGATCACAGAATTCTTTGGAGAAACCCAAACTGATGAAAGATCAGCAAGAATTTCAAGAGGAAGTCTTGGATTTCATGGGATTGGGGTTTTGCATGCCAAGGGAAGCTTGGAGGTTGCCTCCCCCCAACCTCTTCAATTCCACCATGTGGATGGGGCCCTGGAACTAAAGAAGGTCTGTAGGACCAGCCCCTGCCATTTGGCAAGCTCTACTGCCTTTACCCGACGTCTCCACCCTCTTTCCCGTGGCTCCCATCGTCCTTGACCTCACCAGTGCTTCCACAAAATCCAAAGTCCAAACAATTCCCGTAGGTACACCCTTGGCAACCCTTGCAATAAGATCTGAACACTTGATCAATCAAATCGCATGAACTTGATCAACGAAGTCCAAATATTCGGTCACCAAATTGAGTTGAGCGTGTCCTCATCAATAGATGGACATGATCATGGAGAGGGGACAAATCATGACAAAGTTGGGCAAGAGGAGAGGAAGAAACAGAAGTACAATTGAAGCCCTTGAACAAGACATGTCATTATCGAAGACGATATCGCACCCCTACTCCAAGCATCGATTTTATATATCATGCACATTCGAACTATGCGTTCATTTGCGCACATATGACGCCATGCAAGCACAACCTCGACTGAACACATTGAGGAAAATGACGTTAAATCATGGGATCATGCATGACACGATCAAATAAATGACGTCTACATGGTGCATGGCAAAGCACAATGAAATGATATAAAACATAATGGCATCATTGGACTCAACGTAAATGAGGCCTCACATGGCGCATCCTCACCATTGCCTACAAGAAGGAAAAAGAGAAATTGAGAAACATGGGTTCCAAACATGAGAAATCTTCTCACTGTGGATCGAGCATAGCCTTCATGAACACACAGTACGGCATGGCCACATACATGACTTGTCCACACTCATAAATCACCAATGAACACAAATACGGAGCTTGCAACGAGGACGACTAAGTATGAGTCGGGAGAGTGACCCCACAGCAATACCTGACACCTAGCATGTGTGACACCTCACATATATAATCATGCTGGCAATGCCTCGGTACTTGACCCACTTGACCTACTCACCCACTCACCCACTCACCCACTCACCCACTCACCCACACACCCACTCACCCACTCACCCACTCAGCCACTCACCCACTCACCCACTCACCCACTCACCCACTCACCCACTCACCCACTCACCCACTCACCCACTCACCCACTCATCCACTCACCCACTCACCCACTCACCCACTCACCCACTCACCCACTCACCCACTCAGCCACTCACCCACTCACACACTCACCCACTCACCCACTCACCCACTCACCCACTTACCACTGAAGCGGTATGGGGTGCTTCACCCATACCCGCTGCCCAGCCTGTGGCGCTCTTCGCCAGGCCAGATCAGGAATTTTCCTGTTGATGCTACGGCATCGTGATTTCTGTGGGATTTCTGTAAAATACCCCAGAAATCGACATTTTACGTCTTTTTTGGGCTGGCGACGACAGTCGTCGCCTGCGCGACGCAGCTCCAGAACGAGGATTTATTCCTCGATTTCTAAAGATTTTAGGCAATTTTATTATTGTTTTATCGTTTTTAGAACTAAAAGATTATAGCCTGACCTTTTTCGCGGCGTTCCGCGAAGGTCCATTTTTGCGAAAAGTGGCGCGTTCACGCATTTTTCAAAAAATGCTGAGGCGATTCCAGGAATCGCCCAGACGCCCATGGCGTAGCCCAACAGTGGGCCTTTTCATATGTAGGTTGAATTGGTACAGAAACGCGTCGTGTCGGCTACGCGACGCATTGGGGGGAGACGCGTGAAATGAGCGTTTTTGGCTCAAAAATCACTTTATTTCATTGTTTTTCGCCCAAAAACCACTGTTTGGCCCAGTTTGGGCAGGATCTCAGTGGAGATCCTGATGGCGACGCCTCGTAGCCGTCAGATTTTCTGATGGCGGCGACGCCGTCGCCTTCATCTCGTCTTCTTTTTTATGCTATTTTATAGTAGAGAATTGTTACTTGTACATATTACTTGTCTACATGTTTTCTTTGTCTACATATACCTTCATCTCCTTGCCCAGGACGCCAGATTGTGTCATGGCCGAGGCAAGGATCACAGAATCCTTTGGACAAGCGTGAATAAGAGTGGAAGACTTGGACTTCACGGGTTTGGGGGTTTGAGGGCGTGCATGCCGAAGGGAAGCTTCGAGGTCGCCCCCTCCCCCCTAATATCCTTCAAAAGGATTCTGCCGACGCCAAGGCCACCAAGGGCGCGTGACCGCTTGCGGACGGCGACGACGCCCAGACTGCAGGAGTACGCGGATCGCTGATCGCTGTTCGCTGGGAAACTGCAGGAGCTAAGGTCAAGCGCATCAACGCGATGAAGGAGCTCCGACGATGGATAAGACCATGGCTTCCCCATGGACCCTATGGAGCCCCCAAGTCCAGCCCGCCGCCACTGGGCGACGACCACAGCGACGACGACGACGTCTGCGAAGTGCACAAGAAGGCGCGTTAATTCGTCGCCTTGGGTTGGTTGACTTTTGCAGGAGGTCTCACCCTAAATTGGCGTGGGGCGCCTTGGGTAGGAAATGACCCTAAATCCCCCAAATTAGGCGCATTAATTCGTCGCCCTGGGTTGGGAATCGACCCTAAAAGGCACGAGGAATTCGTCGCCTTGGGCAGGAAATGGCCCTAAATTCAGGCGCGAGGAAGTCGTTGCCTTGGGTTTGACCCTAAATAATTTTTTTCGAATTTATTGAATTATTGATTTCCATGCCCATGGAGAAAAAGGGCCAATATGTGCGCCTAAGCGCCATCAGTCAGGGCGGAAGGCCCTGCAGTGCCTCTGTTCATGTAACTACAGGCCACGAGGAGTGCCAGGGACCAGTGTGGACGCCTGGGGGGCAATTGCCCTATGAATATATCAAGATCAAAAAAAATATAAAAAATTTACATGTGTGTCGGCATGTAAATTAATTACGAAGCCCCCCCCCCCCCCCCCACTGTTCTGCTGAATCAGTTGTGAAACCAGGGCACTGCAGGGGTCAGAGCGCCTCCTTGGCCTTGCCTTCCTTTGGATATAGGCAAGGCTTCTAAGGAGGGGGGTGAAGCGGTATGGGGTGCTTCACCCATACCCGCTGTCCAGCCTGTGGCGCTCTTCGCCAGGCCAGATCAGGAATTTTCCTGTTGATGCTACGGCATCCTGATTTCTGTGGGATTTCTGTAAAATACCCCAGAAATCGACATTTTACGTCTTTTTTGGGCTGGCGACGACAGTCGTCGCCTGCGCGACGCAGCTCCAGAACGAGGATTTATTCCTCGATTTCTAAAGATTTTAGGCAATTTTATTATTGTTTTATCGTTTTTAGAACTAAAAGAATATAGCGTGACCTTTTTCGCGGCGTTCCGCGAAGGTCCATCTTTGCGAAAAGTGGCGCGTTCACGCATTTTTCAAAAAATGCTGAGGCGATTCCAGGAATCGCCCAGATGCCCATGGCGTAGCCCAACAGTGGGCCTTTTCATATGTAGGTTGAATTGGTACAGAAACGCGTCGTATCGGCTACGCGACGCGTTGGGGGGAGACACGTGAAATGAGCGTTTTTGGCTCAAAAATCACTTTATTTCATTGTTTTTCGCCCAAAAACCACTGTTTGGCCCAGTTTGGGCAGGATCTCAGTGGAGATCCTGATGGCGACGCCTCGTAGCCGTCGCCTTCATCTGGTCTTCTTTTTTATGCTATTTTATAGTATAGAATTGTTACTTGTACATATTACTTGTCTACATGTTTTCTTTGTCTACATATACCTTCATCTCCTTGCCCAGGACGCCAGATTGTGTCATGGCCGAGGCAAGGATCACAGAATCCTTTGGACAAGCGTGAATAAGAGTGGAAGACTTGGACTTCACGGGTTTGGGGGTTTGAGGGCGCGCATGCCGAAGGGAAGCTTCGAGGTCGCCGACTCCCCCCAAATATCCTTCACCACTCACCCACTCACCCACTCACCCAATCACCCAATCACCCACTCACCCACTCACCCGCTCACCCGCTCACCCGCTCACACACTCACCCACTCACCCACTCACCCACTCACCCACTCACCCACTCACCCACTCACCGACTCACCAACTCACCCACTCACCCACTCATCCACTCACCCACTCACCCACTCACCCACTCACCCACTCACCCACTCACCCACTCACCCACTCACCCACTCACCCACTCACCCACTCACCCACTCACCACCCACTCACCCACTCACCCACTCACCGACTCACGCACTCACCAAGTCACCCACTCACCCACTCACCCACTCACCCACTCACCCACTCACCCACTCACCCACTCACCCACTCACCCACTCACCCACTCATTCACTCACCCACTCACCCACTCACCCACTCACCCACTCACCCACTCACCCACTCACCCACTCACCCACTCACCAACTCAACCACTCACCCACTCACCCACTCACCCACTCACCCACTCACCCACTCACCCACTCACCCACTTACCCACTCACCCACTCACCCACTCACCCACTCACCCACTCACCCACTCACCCACTCGCCAACTCGCCCACTCACCCACTCACCCACTCACCCACTCACCCACTCACCCACTCACCCACTCAGCCACTCACCCACTCACCCACTCACCCACTCACCCACTCACCCACTCACCCACTCACCCACTCACCCACTCACCCACTCACCAACTCACCAACTCACCCACTCGCCCACTCGCCCACTCGCCCAGTCACCCACTCACCCACTCACCCACTCACCCACTCACCCACTCACCAACTCACCCACTCACCCACTCACCCACTCACCAACTCACCCACTCATCACTCACCCACTCACCCACTCACCCACTCACCCACTCACCCACTCACCCACTCACCCACTCACCCACTCACCCACTCACCCACTCACCCACTCACCAACTCACCCACTCACCCACTCACCCACTCACCCACACACCCACTCACCCACTCACACACTCACCCACTCACCGACTCACCCACTCACCCACTCACCCACTCACCCACTCGCCCACTCGCCCACTCACCCACTCACCCACTCACCCACTCACCAACTCACCCACTCACCCACCCACCCACTCACCCACTCACCCACTCACCCACTCACCCACTCACCCACTCAGCCACTCACCCACTCACCTACTCACCCACTCACCCACTCACCCACTCACCCACTCACCCCCTCACCCACTCACCCACTCACCCACTTACCCACTCACCCACTCAACCGGTCACCCACTCACCCACTCACCCACTCACCCACTCACCCACTCACCCACTCACCCACTCACCCACTCACCCACTCACCCACTCACCCACTCACCCACTCACCCCACCCACACCACCCACTCACCCGTTCACCCACTCACCCGCTCACCCACTCACCCACTCACCCACTCACCCAACCACCCACTCACCCACTCACCCACTCACCCACTCACCCACTCACCCACTCACACACTCACCCACTCACCCATTCACACACTCACCCACTCACCCACTCACCCACTCACCCACTCACCCACTCACCCACTCACCCACTCACCGACTCACCCACTCACCCACTCACCCACTCACCCACTCATCCACTCACCCACTCACCCACTCACCCCCCACTCACCCACTCACCACTCACCCACTCACCCACCCACCCACTCACCCACTCACCCACTCACCACTCACCCACTCACCCACTCACCCACTCACCCACTCACCCACTCATCCACTCACCCACTCACCCACTCACCCACCACCCACTCACCACTCACCCACTACCCACTCACCCACTCACCCACTCACCACTCACCCACTCACCCACTCACCCACTCACCCACTCACCCACTCACCCACTCACCCACTCACCCACTCACCACTCACCCACTCACCCACTCACCCACTCACCCACTCCACCACTCACCCACTCACCCACTCACCCACTCACCACTCACCCACTCACCCACGCACCCACACACCCACACACCCACTCACCCACTCACCCACTCACCCACTCACCTACTCACCCACTCACCCACTCACCCACTCACCCACGCACCCACTCACCCACTCACCCACTCACCCACTCACCCACTCACCCACACACCCACACACCCACTCACCCACTCACCCACTCACCCACTCACCCACCACCCACTCCCCACTCCCCACTCACCCACCCCCCTCCCCACCACTCACCCACTCACCCACTCAACCACTCCACCTACTCACCCACTCACCCACTCACCCACTCACCCACACCCCACACACCCACTCACCCACTCCAGCCCTCACCCCCTCACCCACTCACCCCTCACCACTCACCCACTCACCCACTCACCCACTCACCCACTCACCCACTCACCCACTCACCCACTCACCCACTCACCCACTCACCCACTCACCCACTCACCCACTCACCCACTCACCCACTCACCCACTCACCCACTCCACCACTCCACCACTCCACCACTCCACCACTCCACCACTCCACCACTCCACCACTCCACCCCTCCACCACTCCACCACTCCACCACTCCACCATTCCACCACTCCACCACTCCACCACTCCACCACTCCACCACTCCACCACGCCACCACTCCACCACTCCACCACTCCACCACTCCACCACTCCACCACTCCACCACACCACCACTCCACCACACCACCACTCCACCACTCCAACACCTCACCACGCCACCACTCCACCACTCCACCACTCCACCACTCCACCACTCCACCACTCCACCACTCCACCACTCCAGCACTCCACCACTCCACCACTCCACCACTCCACCACTCGACCACTCAACCACTCCACCACTCCACCACTCCACCACTCCACCACTCCACCACTCCACCACACCACCACTCCACCACTCCACCACTCCACCTGGTGAC